>BPTQ01000001.1:135242926-135301033 GCA_019973895.1 Chrysanthemum seticuspe | reverse complement strand
ACACGTTGTAACCCAGCCCTTAGTAGTAATCTTCTCCTGAGATCTCCACCGCACTGTTGGGTTCCACACAATCTTACTAGGACAACACACTGCTTTCAATATCGAAAACTTATCAATTTACCAAACGTTATTTGTTGTAAAAGGTTAAAACTGGCTGAGAGTAGAAGACGTAGATTAAGAAGGTTTGCTAATATAAGTTGTTGTCAGTACTACCTCAGTAGTTAAGATACAAGACGTGACATTTGAACTCCTAAACCAAACTTACGAGATAAACTTTTTGCACCAAACATTAGTCGTTCTTAACCAGGTATAGGTAATCCTAAACCAAATTTTCTTTTGAAAACTTAACAACATGACTGTTGTTGAATATAATCGTTTGGAAGAATTAGATGCAGAAGATGAGAGTCGGTCAAAATTGGAAAATGTTGTTTATTGCAAACCATTTAACTATTCAAAAGCTATAACTTTCGTCACACAACAGGATCATTCTAACACACCTTGGGTTGTCACGCCACCTCTAGAGTCCTCTTCTAATGATGATTCCCGACCCAATGTTGCACAAATTAATGGTCCTTTACCTTCTTTTAGTGAAATAAAGCCACTAGATAAACGATGTCAGGTTCTAAAATACTTTGACACTTTTATGTCTGACATCAAACTTTTGGAACATGCAATTGAAGTTAATTCTGAAATTAAACCTGAACATTTTCAATCACAATTTGCGCGACAACAAAGGGATATTTTTTAGAAAGGACTTTTACCACATGTTCGAAATCTAAAAATGTGTGCAATATATTGGGAACGGGATCTTCAGAAGGAGATTGGTCTTAAGAAAAAGGTTTTCGAACAAACAGAAACATCGATTTCAAGCACTAAACGTAAAAATAAATTGTTAAGAAATCATGTTGACCGACTCTTGGAAGATGTTATCTGTGCTGATACCATAAATGTTGTGTTACTACATTCTGTTGCATATGCATTTGATTATATCGCTGTTGATTCTGTTGAAAATGTTGAGAATACCGATAATGTGTCACAAAAACAAGTCTTTAAAAATTGAAAATGAGCGATTGTTAAATGAGCTTTCCAATGCTAAACGTCGTCTTCAATGGTGTCAAAAAGATTGTCAAAATCGTGAACTTGCTTTGCAAAACAAGATCAACCAGTTGCGTTCAAAATCTCTGGATCCAAAAATAGAACAACTGGATGATGAAAACGTGTCTTTAAAGTGTCAAATTTCAAAATATGAACAAGAAATTGCCAAAGCCGAAACTGAATATGGTGTCATATTTGATTTACTCAAAAAGACTCGTGCTCAAGCGTCAAAAGATGCTGATGATCATATTTCACATACCAAAGAAGTTTTACGAAATAATGGAAATACTCGCTATGAAAATCAAGATTTGTTACATACTATCCGTGACTTGAAAGCGGAGTTGGTGAAACTTAAGCAAGATAGGATTAGTAACACACATGTACTTGCCCCAGGATTGCTTAAAATTAACACTAGAACGCCTAATGACAAACCACAAGATACTAATGTGCTTCCTACCACTGAAACAGGAATAGTTGCCTCTTTTCCCAACGTTAGCACTTCACAGCTTAAGAGAAAATCAAGGAAGAGTAGGAAGTTGCAATGTAAGAGAAGAACAATAAAGACCTCTGAAGTAGAAAAATACCTTAGGACTTTGAATAAAAATCATGTTGCACCCACTTTAGACATTGCGTTAGACAAATGTAATAGTAAAAGTGATGTAACGAATGCTGAACCTTTAAGTACTTTGAATGTTATGTTTGAAGCATCTTGTGTTGGTTGTCGTAAAAGCATGTTTTCTGGTTGTCATGATAAATGTGTTGCTAATGCTATCTTATCTCGTAAGAGGAACAATAGAAAACGGAATACCTCTAGGCCCACTAATGCTTCTAAGTCTCTGCTAGGTAAACCGCCTACTAATGTTTCTGCTACGAACATTGATGTACCCATAGAACCCACTTCACCTCCTAGGAAGAGAATATCACCTAGTGCATTCACTAAGACCAAAGCTAAGACTAGTTGGACTTGGCAGAGATGGTTACAGAACATACCAGACTTTAAAATGGATTCCCAAAATCATTAACATATGTGTGTCTACTGTAACTGTAACGGAACCCTCTAACTCTTCGGGTTCCACCTTTACTTCTATTCCACCTGTGTCGTCTGTGTGTAATGCAGGTGATACAGATCATCCTCAAGATTATTGATAGCGGATGTTCCCGACACATGACAGGCAATCTCAAACTGTTATCAAACTTTGTTTCAAAGTTCATTGGCACTGTCAGGTTCGGGAATGATCACTTCGCAGCTATCATGGGCTACGGAGATTACATCAATGGGAACATGGAAATTAGCAGAGTTTACTATGTGGAAGGTCTCGGTCACAATCTCTTTTCAGTCGGTCAATTTTGTGGTGGAGATTTGGAAGTTGCTTTTAGGGAGAAAACTTGTTTCATTCGTGATCTACAAGGAAACGATCTTATATCTGAAAACCGCACATCAAGTCTTTACACAATCTCAATGCACGACATGATTGCTTCATCTCCCATCTGTCTACTTTCTAAGGAAACATCTATAAAATCCTGGCTATGGCACCGTCGTCTTTCACATTTAAACTTTCAAACCATAACCAATCTTGCACGTTACAAACTTGTTGAAGGTCTCCCAAGATTTCGGTATTCTAAAGATCATCTATGCTCAGCTTGTGAACAAGGTAAAAGCACTCGTGCTCACTTTCCTTCAAAGGTGGAACACAGCTCCCAGCATGTGCTTCATCTTCTGCACATGGATTTGTGTGGCCCGATGCGTGTACAGACGATTAATGGCAAACTCTACATTCTAATAATTGTTGATGATTACTCAAGATGGACTTGGGTTTATTTTCTTCGAAGTAAAGATCAAGCTCCATAAATGATCATCACCTTTCTCACGAAAATTCAAGTTTAGCTCCAGAACACAGTCCGACAAATCAGAACAGACAAAGGAAATGAATTTGTGAATCAAACTCTTCGTGCATACTTTGAGAAAGTGAGAATTGAGCATCAAACATCAATTGCCCGGACACCAGAACAAAACGAAGTTGTTGAAAGACGAAACCGTACGTTAGTGTAAGCTGCAAGAACGATGTTGATAAATGCAAAACTTCCAGATTACTTGTGGGCTGAAGCCGTATCTACTGCATGCTACACTCAGAATCGTTCAATGATTACTAAACGCCACAACAAAACACCTTATGATCGTGATGATTTTGGTAAACTCAAGGCTAAAGCTGACATTGGAGTCTTTGTTGGATACTGTGAAAACTCTAAAGGATACCGGATCTGGAATCGTCGTACAAGGGAGATTATGGAAACGATTCATGCAAATTTCGATGAACTTACAGAAATGGCTTCTGAGCAAAACAGCTTGGAACTCGGACATAACCGTCTAAACTTCCCCCAAACCCCATCATCAGCTGAACCAAGCCTAATTCTTACTCGTCGTCAAACGGAACAGCTATTTGCTCCTCTGTTTAGCGATGATATTGATCAATGTGCTCCAGATGTATCAAATGTTTCCGCTGCTCAACCTAATAATACTCCAATCCCTGATACACCTGAAACAACAACAACTGTTGAAGAAGCACCTCCAATTGATTCTACAACAATAGCCGAACAAACAGCATCCAATGACGCTGAACCAGCTGATGATCTTCTGAACCATGACGTACCTACACCTGCAGATTATGATCTAAATGCGTTCTTCAATCCTTTTGCTAATGAAACTGCCACTTCCGATGTTGCGGAATCATCCACAAGCTATTTGAATCCTCCTAATC
Organism: Chrysanthemum seticuspe; assembly: GCA_019973895.1. Classification (NCBI taxonomy): domain Eukaryota; kingdom Viridiplantae; phylum Streptophyta; class Magnoliopsida; order Asterales; family Asteraceae; genus Chrysanthemum; species Chrysanthemum seticuspe. Next base: position 135,297,182 of record BPTQ01000001.1, on the reverse strand, counting down.
TGCACAATGTATATCAACATCAACCTTCCACACATCGTTGGACTAAAGACCATCCTCTTGTGAACATCATTGGAAACCCGAATCAACCAGTTGTAACTCGACAACGCCTTCAGACTGACGGTGAACATTGCATTTATGCACTTACCGTTTGCCAATCTGAACCCAAAGACATTAAAGAAGCAATGACTTATGACAACTGGATTGAATCCATACAAGAAGAACTTAATCAGTTTAAATGACTTGAAGTATGGGAATTGGTTGAAAAACCAACCGGGGTATATTTTATTGGTCTTAGATGGATTTGGAAAAACAAGTTGGATGCTGAAGGTACGATTATCTAAAATAAGTCACGTCTGGTGGCTAAGGGTTATAGACAAGAAGAGGGGATTGACTTCGAGGAATCATTCGCACTGGTTGCTCGCCTTGAGGCTGTACGGATTTTTCTGGCATTCGCGCCTCACATGCACATCACGGTCTATCAGATGGATGTCAAAACCACTTTTCTGAATGGTCAACTGAAGGAAACGGTATATGTTAGTCAGCCGAAAGGATTTGTTGACCCAGAGTTCCCAAATCACGTCTTCAAACTGAAAAAGGTTGTTTACGGTCTCAAACAAGCCCCTCGGGCGTGGTATGATAAGTTATCATCCTTTCTCATTGCCAATAATTTCACTAAAGGATCGGTCGACCCAACACTTTTCATTCAATATCACGAGACTCACATTTTAATCGTTCAAATCTAAGTGGATGATATCATTTTTGGGTCAACACATAAAAAGTACTCAAACGAGTTTTCAAAACTTATGAAAAAACATTTTGAAATGTACATGATGGGTGAACTTACGTTCTTTCTAGGACTGCAAGTTCATCAATCACCCCGTGGTATTTTCCTAAGTCAGTCCAAATATGCTCTTGAAATTTTAAACAAACATGGAATGCAAAGCTGTGATACCTATGCCACACCAATGGCACATACCAAGAAATTGGATGCTGATTTGCATGGGAAATTGGTTAACCCTACCAAATACCGAAGTATTATTGGGTCACTCATGTATCTAACAGCCAGTAGACCTGATATTGTATTTGTTGTATATCTTTGCTCCCGTTATCAGTCAAGAACAACTGAAACTCACCTCTCTGAGGTTAAAAGAATCCTCTGATACATCAACGGAACTATTAATTTGGGGATCTGGTATCCGAAGGATTCTGGTTTTGAACTAATAGCTTTTTTAGACGCTGATCACGCAGGTTGCCTAGATTCTCGGAAAAGCACTTCAGGTGCTCTACAATTTCTTGGTGATAAACTGGTGTCATGGCAATCGAAGAAGCAGGATTGTACATCGTTGTCATCAACCGAAACAGAATATGTAGCCATGTCAGCGTGTTGTGCTCAAGTCATTTGGATGAGAACACAACTCAAAGACTATGGTTACGTATTTGACTGAATCCCGATGTACTGCGACAATCGAAGTGCTATTGCGATCTCGTGCAACTCCGTCCAACATTCGAAGTCCAAGCACATCGATCTTTGATACCATTTCATCAAGGAGCATGTGGAAAAGGGTAGCGTTGAATTATATTTTGTGGGTACTGAACACCAACTGGCGGACCTTCTCACCAAAGCCTTAGCTCCTGCTAGGTTTACTGAGTTGATCCACCGGATTGGTATGCGGTGTTTGACTCCAGAAGAACTGGACGAACTTTTGGCACATTCTTAAAACCAGTCAAACACCAAAATCTCTTTTGTAAATATTTTCTCAAAAACAAAATAGAAAAATATAAAATTTCATAAAATACAAAAATATTCTTCTATCTAAAATTCCTTCAACATTGCAAGTACAAATCTTCCGTCAACACTTTACTCTTTCAAACAATTCAATATTTTCATGGTCAAGTGTTGAGGGGGAGAATGTAAATATTTTTCTGTTTCATAAAACCTTGTACTTGCATGTTACCTAATATTGGTTGTTTCTTTGATAATGGTGGATACGTTTCTTGTCTCTTAACACTCCTCGGACTCAAATTTGTAAAATTTCTCCATTTTTAAAGTCAAGGGGGGGGGTGTCTTCATGTTTCTTTCCAAACTTTTACTTCAAGCTTAAAAAAAATGGAAGTTATGGGCTGTGGATGAAAATGGTTGAGGTCGAGGGACTATTATTGTCAAAGTTTGAAACAATTTTTCAACAAAAATATCTCACCTAAAATCCTTTCTCATTTATTACTAGCATTTAAGTATACAACCACCATCATCCACGCTCACAAATCAATCTTCAAATCCGTGTTATAAACTTCAAATTTGTAAGTGTTTAAAGCTTCTATGAGTAATTTCAAACATTGGTTTTTAATTGTTTACAAATCCAAAGGCTTGATCTTTCTCTACGCGTGATTCAAGCTTTTACGCTTACGCGTATAAATTTGATATCATGTTGGGTTGTTTTCTGTGAAACGGGTGTGTTAAAATGTTTCAAATATCAATCCTAAAGCTATTTCCAACATCTAATCCAACCCAGAAACAGTTATGATTCACTTTTCAAAATTAGGGTTTATGCGTGAGATTTGGGTGTTTTCTATTGTGTGTATTTTAGGACAATTAGAGGCTTGAAAGATGTTTGTTACATGCTTAGTTAAACAAAGAAACTCTTGAATCTTACCCAGAAACTACAAAATGATGTAATTTGAATTTAGGGTTTAAGTATTCATAACTTTGGGTATTTTTGATTCATGAGGTTTTAGATGTTAAAACTTGTTTCATTCATCTCATATGGCTCCTAAATCATTAAAGAAATTATTTGGTAGAGATTGCATGGTTAGATTGTTTAGGCGTAGGATTTGAATTAGGGTTTATCCTTACGCTTAACCTAAGTCTACGCTTAACTAAAAAAATTACTAGTGATACCATGTGTTTTTGAAAGAGGTTGAATAAATGTGTTAATGGAGATGTTGTGATTAATCTATTTAAGGTTTTACGCGTTCCAATTCAGATACAAGGGTAAAATGGATTCTACGCTTATGGAAAACCTTACGCGTAGATGTTACGCATAAGAGTAATCTTACGCGTAAGGGTCTACAAAGGGACTACGCGTATCCTGTGAAGGATATGCGTAAACTTGGATTCTTACGCATAAGTCTTTCTCTTATGAGTAAACCTTACGCGTAAGCTCCCAACCTACGCTTACGCGTAAGCTTTATGCCAAGAGTCTATTCCTACGCGTAAGCTTTCTTACGCATAAGATGGACTCCTACGCATAAGCTTATCTCTACGCGTATGGTCACAATGTTTACGCATAAGCTTACAATCCTACGCTTAAGCCATAATTATAACTTTACTTATGAAATGTTACGCGTACAAACTTGTAATAAGTTTCTCATAACGTCACAAGGCCAAAATGTCACTAATAAGCTATAATGGTTGAAATGTTGTGTGAATGAGTGAAAATTTGGACTTTAAAATTCAAAATTAATATACTCACGAAACTTATCACGACTACTTTGGAGTTTGGACTATTGGACAACATGTGACTTTGGACTCGTAACATTCATTAACTTAACATACTCAATAAATTGGACAATAAAATCAACTTTTGACTAACATAATGTCTTTCGATATGTTGGTACTTTTGTCTCAATATCTTTCAGATCACGATATGGACATCACCATGGAAAATCTTAACGCACCAAATGAGCTCACGATGGAAGACATATTCCCTTCTGATTACAGCATAAATATTGGAAAGAACAACCTCAAGGTCGACTTTGAGAACTTTACATGCTCTGAGTCTTCATGCCGAATTGTTGTAGATATTCTTAAGTCTCATCCCTACAACAACATGCTTACGAACTCTGCAACTGTGCCAGAGATCTACATTCACCAATTTTGGCACACAATGAAAAAGGTGGATGGTCAAGACGCTGTCACTGTGACTCTCAATCATAAGGAAGTCACCGTTACAGTTGCAGATCTTCGATCAATTCTTCTTCTACCTGCTATTGAGCCTGACAACTATGTGGCAACTCCAAGTGTAGATGCTACCATTCAATTCAGGATCGACATTGGATATGATGAAGTTACCGGGATCATTACCAGACATTCCTCTATGGATCTAAAGAATATTCCTCAACCATGGAAAATACTGTATATTATGATCACCAAATCTGTGTTTGGGAGAGACTTCGGTCACGAGCATCCAAAACTTATGCATCTGCAAACCTTCTGGGGCATGGTCAACAAGCAGCACATCAACTTTGCTAGTCTGATATGGGAAGACATGATGTCTCATCTCAAGAAACCCGGGACTAAAGTTCCTTTTATCAGATACACCAAGCTGTTGATCCAAAATATTCTCAGGAAACATCAGGACATTCCCTTGAGACTAAATGACCCCAACCAACACTCTGCGTTGTATGAGCCCACATTAAACACTGTTAGATTTAAAGACTCATCAACAAAGAAACAAGGTGCAGTGCTATTTGACTACCTTCTCATTGATGATATCAAAAGTCTTCAATCGTATCGTCGATACGAAGAAGCTGTGAGCAAAGGCAAAGTTGGGTTTGTTGATGAAAAGACTTCTGCTACTCCTATAAGGAAGACATGACAATCAGGCAGTGCTGGTAGTGTAGAAAGCACTGGGAGTGCCCTTAAGTATCCTAAGAGGAATCCTCCCCGAAAAAGAAAAGTCCCATCTAAGAGTGTCATTCCTAACCCAAACCCGGCACTCAAACTTGAGGACAAGGACATCGATTCTGAAGATACTGAGTCTGAAGAAGTGGTTTATCACTTTGAATCCATTACTGATGATACGACTTCGTTGAGGTCCGACGAACAACCACTCAGTCCCAAACCAGACAAGGGAAAGACTCTAGTTGCAGAGGATGAAGAAGAAAGCTCGGATGATGAACCTAAGGGTGAGGACAGAGAGTATCACAAGACTCTCAAAGAGCTAAGGTTAAAGCATGCTGCTTCTGAATTCAATCGTCAACAAACTAGAGGCCCTGGAGGTTCCAGTGGAGGTGCATATACCATACCAATTCGTGATGCGGTTAATCAACCCGATAAGCGAACAGGTGCCACCGCTAAGGAATCCACAGAGCAGCAGCAGCAAACTTATGAGGTTCCGTTTACCTTTAAGGAAGAAGAAGAACAAGAGAAGGATGAAAAGATAACTGATGAAGATATTTAGGAAGCAGTTAGGGAGAGAGCTGAAGAAGAGGCTAGGGTAAAGGTTGAATAAGAGGCTAATGCTCAAGAAGAAGCTGATAATTATCTACTAGATAATCCTGAACACAAGACGGAAGAAACTTCTGAGCCACCAAAAGACCCAGAGCCATCTCATGAATCATCTTCATCAGATTCATCATCTCATTCATCACCACCACCATCCAAAGGAGCTACCACCAGATCAACCTCCAAATCAGTCAAGAAACCAACCGATACTTGGGCATCACGTGCCAAGACAAAGATTGTCAAAGCTGTCAGACAAGCAAGGAAACGCAACATTGTTAACAAGAAACTGAATCAGCTTGCGGACAGAGTCAATCTACTTCAGAACGTGATAAACGAGTTTTCAGAGGAAAGAGAACATATCCAGCAGTTTCTCAATCGAGATATCCAGGGGAAATGGACAAGACGATTAGGGACTACACTCATAAGTTCCTTCTCGACATTGTCCCTGGAGTCACCAGAGAGATGTTCGCCAGACAACTCTTTCCACATCTCATGTCATTGGTCAAGCATACACTGGCTAATACCCCTGCGGTCATGGAAATCAAACCAGTTCCGTCTCCTGTTGTCTCTGATGCTGAATTGATCTCTAAGCTGGTTATGCAAATGTCTCAACGATCTGCAACTTTCACTTCTGACGAAGCTAAACTGTTTGAGGCATTACTGGAATATCAACTCAAGACATCGTGTAAAGAGTCAGCTGGTAAGGTTAAGCGACCAAGAGACGATGATGATGCGGACAAGGATTCTGAGCCAAAACGCAAAAGAAAACTAGCGAATCCTCATCTATGCCTCCACCACCCCCAAGGACCACCACCACCACAAGATCTTCACAACGACCTCCTGCTAGCGACAAACGTCAGGACTCTGAGTCTCCACCACCAACGGAGAAAATTGGTGACCATTTCGAATACACCGGTGATGATGACGAAGAGACTCCTGAGCCCCAACCACAGCCCTCACCTAAAACATCAACTGAGCAACAATCAGTACCATCATCCACACCAAAGAAGAAGAAGAGATCCAGCTCTGTCGTTTCTTGGTTAGATGAAGATGACACTGCAGAATACGATTGGTTCAGCAAGCTCGTTGATGCTACTCCGCGATTACCGGAAGGCCAAGAACCGGTAGATGGTCGTACTATGGAGCAGGTTAAGCTTATCCAGGATGAATTCCGGATAAAAAAGATGACGAAGGGCGAATTACGCCGGATCAAAAACGATGCTTTCCAATTGTTAAAGGACAGATCCGGCAGTGCTGTTGAAGTTGAATATCACCTCGACAACATTGCACAAGCTATGTCTAACAACATTGACTGGCTCAACCCTGAATCGAACATTGACTTCACAAGACCGGATAAGGCTTCATATTACACTGACTGGACCAAACCACTACCAACCATTGGTCGACCAGATCAACCTAGAATCCCTTACCAATACTTCTTCAACAACAACCTAGAATTTCTACAACATGACAGCAAAGTCAGCACGAAATATGCTATGTCACTCACTTTTAACATCCCAGCTGCGGACTTCTCCAACAATGTTGCCATAGAGGAAGAAGCCACAAGAATGTTCGTTGAAAATGTGGTGAATTATGATCTCGACACACAATATGGCATTCATCATTGGCCTGAACGAAGAAGAATTTACTACCGCAACTGCCAAGTTCAGAAATCAAACAAAGAAGTGTACAGTGACAAACGAATCGTTGCTATCATGAATGTCGAACTGGCTACTAAATGGGATTATTCATTCCTGAAGAAAATCACCGTCAAACGCCAAGACAAACAAGAATATGACTTTACTGAAGCTGATTTTCCTAGGTTGTCACTGAACGACATCGAAGACATGTACCTTGCTAAGGTACAAGGTCAGATGCGACAATTTTCCACACATATTCAACTCCAGTACATCACTACCTTGTTAATATTCATTCGAATCAAAGTGATCGAGGAACGTGTTGAAGATCATTAACTTGCTATGGAATCATATCAAAAGAAAGTCAACCTCACTAAACCATTACTACACTTTCCCGACATAAACCAACTTTCTCAGTACACCATTGTCAAGAAACCAAAATTTGGAGTTGTTTACCGTAGTGAACTTCAGCACAATTTTTTCATGGCATACAACGAGATTCACAAGTTTTGCGATCACACGTTGAAGTCGGTTCGTGATGGGTTAGCATATTAGTTGAAAGACATAAAGCAAGGTATTAGGTCAAAGAAGCGTTGGAATTCTAAGGAAAGGAGGGATGCTCGGAAGATAATCACACGGATTGATGAAAGGCTATTTCACAGGGATCAGATGCGGAGGCTTGAGAGCTTTGTCGGTGGAAGAGTGAGTTTCCCTCTTACGGGCTATCAACGTCAAGAAAGAACTCCCGGTCTCATTGACGAATTGCTTGGTACTCCTTAAACTCTTTCATTGATTGAATCTTTTGGATATTATGATCTGTATAATTGACAATGGCTTGTGCACACATAACAGTGTACAACCCGTTCTTGTAATGAAAGGACCCTGCGGCACGCTTCAGTGCCACAATCCTATAAAAGGAGCGAAAGCTTCTAACTTTTGAGTAAAACTTATCAAAACTTTCATTTTTCAAAGTTTTGCTCAAAATAACAAGTACTTCCCCTTCTGTTTTTCAAAACCTCAACATTTAATATTACTTGTTGAGGGGGAGTATTTGCTAAAAAATCTTTGTTCACAAATTTTTCTTCGTGGAAACTTCCCACAAAACTCAAAATGGTCATATTCGATATCAAAATTTCATCAAAAATACCATTTATATGCCATTTTTTAGGGGGAGAAAAAATGTGTGATACAAATATGTTGAAAATATGATTGAATCATCGTGTTCTAAGACTTAACCCATGAATTGACGAGATCTGAACTGTCATACATCTAAAAGATTTATCTTCCAAGACTTATCCAAGTAGATTGTACCTATTCGAGAAACTCTTGATAGACATGAACTTTGACGGATTTGACAACCTTTCGAGGTTTGTCCACACCTTCAAGGTAGTTATTAGAGCTAGTTGTCACCTAAAAGCTGAAAATATAACTCTTTAACTATGCAACGTAACCGTGTCTCGCGGGGAATTGTCTATCTTGAGTCGATCAATTAAAAAGTGCGAGCTCTTCCCTCACCGTGCAGATTTTTGCCAAAACACTCAAGCACGTGTTAAGGGGGAGTATTTCTGCTTAAGATAAATCTCTCACAGTGGTACAAAATGTTTTTACTCATGAACACTTTGAGAGATTTTCGATAAAATGGTTTTATGGCAACTTAGGATAGTCATGGAGTTATAAGGTGACTACGGTTAGGAATAACCGTCCTATGATCCGCCAGAGCCGGAGGGATCTACCCAAGGACACCACCAATAGTTAGAATTTAGAAGTCCTTAGGTATGATTATAAAAAGGAGAAAATGAGAATCGGAGAAAGAAGGTGTTGAAGAATTAAAAAGAAATGTAATGAAAAGGGTGAAAAGAAATAGCCCTCCAGATGATTCAACTTAGGGCAGACACCGGGTTCAACTCATATACTACTGGTTTTCACTAGATGACACCGGTATTGAAGATCAAAGTCGTCATGGACCCAGTGACGCATGCACTAAACCTTCTTAGCCACTCAAGTTTCTCTCAACAGAATCTTGTTTCATTCTCACAGGGAACCCTACGTAAACTATCGGCTTTCTCTTAAAGGTTGCTGGTATTGAAGAAGGAGACCCTCTCCCTAGTCTCCGCTCAGGAAAACCAAAGAAAACTATTGAGTCTAGAGCCTCAAGATTCATCAAAAGATCTCTTAGGAACACTTGACATTTCATCACTTGTCGTTCAACATTAAGGACGCAAGTGATACTATTCTAGAGTCCTACACAGATCTTAGCAATCTATCGAGAACATTTATGAGGGGTTCACAATTGTGATCCTCAGTGATTGAATGGAAACTCCTGCCAGGGTCACCATCAAACAGCTCTGACAGCAGGTCACTTCGGTAACTCCTTATGGGTTACGCTTAGTGTTATCTCAAACAGTCTAGAGTCGTGGGGTGATGCTTCGGTGTACCTCAGCGACTCACCTGAACTGTAGGTGTACTTTGGTACATCGTGTTATCCTACTTGAGGGACTCCAGTTCAGGAACAACCTTTGCTAGAATTAGAGATGTGTTTGCACACTATGCTGTTAACACGCTCGAAGTTCGAACTTGTAAGTACTGGAAATCCTGCTAAGGAGATTCCTTTCAAGAATCGAGTCCTGAAGATGTGGGTCATTACTTGAACTTGTTTAATGTAATGCCAACTGTCCCTTATGGGATTCGGACGGCTGATTCGCCCAACCAACGTGAATGGAATCAAGACATTCATCAGAAGAACAATCGTAGTGGTCAATTCTCTAAGAAATGACCACAGTGATCTATTGGTGTTTATTACTAACCCATTCTTATGCTTTCTTCTTATGGATGCTCCTGGGAGATGATCGTGCAGATTCTCCTCATGCTCATACCAACAACAACATAAATTGAAGTTCTCTCGAAAGGCAACACAAAAGTCAGAATGATTCTTCGTCAAAGCCAAAGAATCTACAAAGTTTAAAGACTAAAGAGAACTACATCAACATTGAAATCTAACGTCAAAGAGCGTGTGAGCATGTCGGAGAAGGACGTAGAGACACCTGAGCAACGAAGCAGACCTGATGCAGATTACAACAACATATCATCACCATATCCACACTAGAACAAAGATAAATGAAGACGTCAAAGCTGAAAACTTCAAAGAAAAACAAGATCCTCACACTGGGGAGATTGTTAGAATCAAGGCACTTCTTCTCACAAGAAAGAAGAATGTCAGAAGACGTCAAAGCAACTATTACATCAGCACCTACAATGTTTCAAGATTACTTAAGTCATTAATTACCAACAGTTAGGGGGAGATTATTGGAATCACTCCTAAACTATATTTCAAGTGTTTGCAATCAATATGTAATAGGTTGCTTAATTAGGCTTTTATGTTAGTATTAATGGCAAGGCTTATGTAGAAAGCCCATAAGCCTTAGCCCAAATCCAATAAGGAAGGAAAGGGACTTGTAGTGTTACCTTAGTCCCTTCTCCTATAAATAGACTTGTAAACCTTCTTTTGAAGGTTGGTTATTCACTTTCATTCAATATCCACGCATAACATTTCCTTACTATCATTCGTGTATTGTTTGTTCTTGTTCAACCGATCACTTCTTTATCTATCTCTCATATATTGATGCTTGTGTTACAATATGGTGACCTAACATTCTTCATATAGTAAATTGAATTTATTCAAGTTTACTATTAGTCATTCAAGGCTACTTAGATCCAGAAACTTTTGGACCTACAAAAATGCTCGGGTTCTTCCTCCGTAACCCGAAGACGATTTCGCCTTGCCAATGTCAATTCGAAGTTTTTTCGCTTGTGCTTGTCTTTCAAAAAGCCCCAAGCGCTCCTCTGTTTAAAGTCTAAATCCGTCGCCGTTTTATACAATGTATGCATCCTCGTCATTAAATCTTTATCGTTCTCCCAACTCATAACACTTGTTTCATTCACTAACGAATTCCATTTGGTAACCTCTCGATTTATTGGAGTCCACTTTCCCGTCAACATGTTCTTGGTACGAATAGTCCAATTGTGTTTCTCGGCTTCGATATTATATAAGTCGAGAATTCTATACCAAAATATTTCCTTTGATTGATCCGCATCTCCTTTTGGATCCTCGGATATTTGAATAAAACACTCCGCCAAAAGCAACTCTTCGTCTTGGGTCTAAAGGTTACGAGCTCGAGTACCATTTTGCGGTTCTTTGGTTTTTTTCATCTTCGTCTTCCTTTACTTTACTTTTTGTTGTTTTTTTTCGACGTAGGGGTCGGGACTGCCTCTTCTTCATCTTCATCTTCGTCTTCGTCTCGTAGATGGAAGGATGCATGGTCGGGATTTGGTTGGGAAGTGGTGCCTTGGTTTTGTTGTTGTTGAGAAAATTAAGTATATTGTTGTTGATTTTGCAATTTTTATTGACTAAATAGCATTTGTTCTTCGGGATTCATATATGGGTTTGGGAAGGTGGGAAAGTAAGGCGCTTGAGAGTATGGATTCGAAGACGAGCCTGGATTGTTGGCCGAATTTGAAGACGAGCCCGTCATTTGGTTCGAAGGATCGGTTAACATATTGTTAATCCATGGTGAATTGAGATTCATTTTGTTTGAAAATAAAATGAGAAAAGTAGAGTATACTATGTTATAAAATATATTGGAAGTGTGTGTAAAGTATGAAATAATAAGGAGGTATTTATAAGATTTTTAAAGGGTAAAATTTGATATTTTTTAACGGCTATATATCTGTTGCTAAACTTTTTAATTCTTTCCGACATTCTAAGTTTTATTAAAAAAATAAAAATAAATAAATAAATAAATAATATGAGTGGCGCCGACTGTTATCCACAACGTGAGCCACAATCTCATGAGCCAAAGGTTTTTTACGGTTGGTGCTTTGGCGCGAGAGAACGGCGCTTGCATACCCTACTCTCTAAGCGTATCATCCTTATTGGAATGACAAAATTTAAATCAATCAACAAACACATTTTACGTAGTCCAAAATCAAATAAAGTATGTTGTGTATAAGTTTATCTAAGTTTGGTTTCTAAGTGTTACAAAAGGTGTTTTTTTGTTTTTGTTTCAAGTGCAGAATAAAATAGTAATGACACTAAATATCCACGTTATTTATTACTCGGTATAAAACTAGTTAGGAGAAAGCCTATTATTAGTATCTCTCTAAACATTAACAAGGAAAATGGGCTTAAATGGGCTTTGTGCACCCAAGTTGGTGCAGGTAATTTAACTGGAGCAAAGGGCTTTCTGGCCCATTTATGTTTCAACCGAATGTTTGTTTGGTTCACATTATTCGTCCAAGAGCTTTATTCGTTACATAGTCTAACGAATTATGTTTGGCTTTTTTTTTTTTTTTTTTTTTTTTTTTTAGCATATGATAAATCAAAGTAAATATGTTCAATTGCACTATATATTTCAGGTGATCTAAAAAAAAAAAAACTTATGATGGATTAACAAAGACAAAAACCTAAAGACAATTGCGATTAGGTTTTTTGGTGCCAAACTGCCAACCATGGTTTGAGGAGAGTGCCATATCATCTAGATGTGAATGTTCTTTGCTGTTTGAGACAACTATGCTTGAAACAATACTAATCATAATGATTTCAAATGAAATTATTATTGAAGCGCCATGAATGAATAGAAGTGTTGCAAATTAATCTGGAGCCATTTAAACATGTGTGCCGTCGTGTGATAAATTATTCAGTTACTTCCTCATAAAGCTGACTTTAAGTAATAGCTTTAGTTGAAAAACCGGCCAATCTAACCTTTTCAATAAAAGAAAAGTTAACATTTGTAGTCGTTGCGTGAAAAAAAGTCTTTAAGTTAAAAACGAAAAATGATAAAGGTTTGATGATTGAAAATTATTTACACTATTAATCTAATAATGAATGTTCTTATCATTTTAAACTAAGGTACGGAGTACAATATTATTTATGTTTTTAAGTTTAAAAAATGTGCTATTCTTTTTTAATACGGCAGAGATTTACGGAAAATGATTTGGAGTCCTAAAAATGAGACTAATTATATGCCTAAAGGGATGTGGCAATAAGTTATTGGTTTGTGAACAAGCGGGTCTCTCTCATGTCACCAATAGAATACTGACACATAAATTTAGGCATGTAATTAAGCACACCATTTAGGCATGTCAATCGATGCTAGAGATTTACGATTCCTTATCAACTAAATATTCCCCGAAGCAGGTAGTAGTAGGTGTGTTTAGTCAAAAAGCAACATAACCAGGCCCAAAACTTTTGGCGTTTTAAGTCAACATAGCCCATAATTTTGACTACTCCATTGGACTATTAGGGGTACAATAATTGAAAAACATTAAATTTCAACACTTTCTATTTTTTGTTTCTCCTTTAATGTTTAAAACATCTACATTTAACGTTTAGAAAAGTTTACATGTTTTAGAGGGAAAGTGTGAACCTTAATGTGTGACATTAAAAGTTTGACTTTTAAATGCAACTAATTATAAGCTTTAAAAAGTGTATGCTTATGTAAGTTTTTGACTTTTCTCTGCTTTTATCATCTACACCTAAAATATAAAACATTTGTATACTATCATCTACACTTAAAATTTTAAAATATTTGTAAACAATAGTTTTAGCACATGCATAGTATTTCTTTTTAAAATATGCTACATATCAACATGACCACGCCTAACATAATAACATCATACAATGTTTCATGTCTTAAAAGAATTCTCCATTGAAAGTTCAACTTCAGCTGGCTGTAATTCTTGTTCAATGAGTCACTCACGTAACGATGAGCCAAAATCTCTTTGGTACTCATAGTCAGCCAAAATCACTCACGTAACGATGAGCCAAAATCTCTTTGGTACTCGTAGTCAGCCAAAATCTTTTTGGTACACATGTTAGTTATTTTCTAAACTATAAAAGTGACTAATATATTTTGTTGGAAGTTTTAGAAACACATTACTTTGATGTATTATCAAAATTTAGAGGCAAACACTAGTTGGTTAAACATAAGTTTTCATTTCTTTGAAAAAATATCCTTTGGGCGTGTTCAGTCACATCCCGAGAGGGACTTGAAATAATACAACAGCTTTCATATCTTGATGAAGAAAAAGAAAAATCGTGCATGGCCTCAAAAGCTATTGACTTGTATAAATTGTGTACACATTAATAACTGAAGAGGACTGACTTATCAGTTAAAGAAAACTATCTTCAACCTGTCATCAAATATTAACTTCATCTAACTACATACTCGAACGATACTAATAAAAAATCTCATTTCTGTCCGTCAATTTACTAGCGTGATTTGAACTAACAATCCCTTGGCCAAAGGCCCTTTGATTTCATGAGCTGAGCGCCTTAATGTTGCATATTGTCTATCCTTATTTTGTATACACAATGTAATTTATTAGCTAGAGCGCATACGCTGCAACTAACAAACAATCCACTTGGTTATGTCTAAACTAAAGTACTGAAACATCTACCAAATTTTCTCTGAACCATCAATTTTAGGCGTACTCATGTATTTAAAACAACTAGCAGGATACATGCGTATTACGGCGACTGGTACCCTCTAATAATTATAATTTTAGACAAACCATGTTTTTTATAATACATTTTTCGTCACAATAACCTTATAGAAGAGGAAGATTTTTTGTTTTAATAATTTCAAACAATGACAACCTATATTATATTAAAAGTCATTTGTAAAGAACATGAATATGCCTTTTTTTTTTTTTTTTTTTTTTTGTTGATAATTTGTATTAATTTTATTTCATGAATCTTTTAGTGTGCTTGAGGAGAGTATTTAAAAGTTTACTCTAATAGCTTGTTTGATTTGTACTATGTGGTTTATTGATTGTAATTTTGCGTTGATAGGTGTTTTATTGGTTATATTAGTTTTACATATATATATTTGTGCATAAGTTAATTGTATAACATGCATGCATATATAGTTGTATTAATTAATATTTAAATTTGTAATATCTTATTTATTTAATTGAGGATATGGTCTTCCTTCAACATACGGGGTATGTAGTTTAGATTCATGAGTTTAGTCATAAATCAAGGGAACAAGCCACGATCAATGATAACACCTAATATTCGGCTAATCAAAAAGTATGATAAAGGACAGCTGTTTTATTAATGATGAATGATATTGCCTTTATTGTATAAACAAGTTTTCCAGAGCTAAGATAAACTGAAATGATTATATTGAGGTATGCATTTTTAACCTGACTCCTACCAATAAGAACTAGTAAAACGGTCAGAATGTTGGGTAAAAAGTATAATTCTTTCCAGAGAATATCACCTTGGTCAACAATAACGTATCATATCATTGACAATGTGCACGAGGTAATAATTTACTCAACAAGGACTAAAACGACACGAAAATGGAAGTAACATGGAAGTCAACAACATAAGTACGAGTAGTAAAATATCGGCCAAAGTGTATTTTGATATCTCAAATTTGGTTAACCGAGTTTTTTACTATCTTAAAGTTTTAATGGTACGGCGTAGTACCTTGAACTTGCAAACTCGTTTATCATTAGGCCTTGAGTTAGTCACATGTTGTTACATGACTAACTATCGTTAGTGTTTTAACAAAAGAAAGCGAGATTTGGGTTTTTACTACTTACTCATTCTCAAGATAAATATGTGATTCAAATGAATTACACAATAAATATTATTCAACAAAATGTCCATTTAATTTATGCAATGACAACATAGTCTAACACATTAACAAAAAAACGTGATCGTATTCTGATGATTTAAATGGTAGTTATAGCTAATGTAATACAGAATAATAAATAAAATATGCAAATAACAATACTTCTTTACTCTAAATATGTTGTTAATGAGTACATTCTAGTAGAATAAAAGCATGCCATTTAAAATTGAAACAATCAAACATAGTTATTATTTCTCAAGCATATTAAAAACATAGTTTTGACTTTTGAAAGCTCAACCAT
Organism: Chrysanthemum seticuspe; assembly: GCA_019973895.1. Classification (NCBI taxonomy): domain Eukaryota; kingdom Viridiplantae; phylum Streptophyta; class Magnoliopsida; order Asterales; family Asteraceae; genus Chrysanthemum; species Chrysanthemum seticuspe. Next base: position 135,281,378 of record BPTQ01000001.1, on the reverse strand, counting down.
GTTATAGCCGTATCTTGCTTTTACATGAGATTAATTGTTATCTTTACGAAAGGAATGGTATAGTATCCTTACAAGCCGTCAGCATATACAAAGATTAATAAAATAATTGTTATCAACCAAAAGATTCAAAATACGACACTATTTCACTATAAGACTCAAAACATATATTCAAAATAATAATAACGAGTGTGGAAACCCGCGCGATGCAGCGGGATTACTTTTGTAGACGCGAATTTGGATAGGGACTATTTTTGCCAAATTGCTATAAAGGACTTACTTTGCAGCGACACTTAAACCTTATGGACTATTTTTGCCAACTTGGACTTACTTTGCGACGACACCTAAACCTTAGGGACTATTTTTGCCAACTTACAAAAGTTGGCATTTAATGCTGGGACACGTGTCATGCAAAGACACAATGTCTTGCTCTTTAGTATAGAGAATAATAATAAGGGATAATTTCATATATATCCCTCATTTGGTTCAAAATTTCATATATATATCCAACTTAACTTGAAAATTTCATATATGTCTCTTATTTGGTTCAAAAATTTCATATATATCCAACCTAACTTGAAATTTTCATATATATCCCATCTAAAACTTAAAATTTTTATATATGTCCAAATACCCAATTTATATATAATTAAAATCTTAAACAAAATATTAGTACACATGGGTTACGGATATTATTATGATCCCTAATAAACAATTTCAGTACACAAAACATATGTATACTTCATTGCTCCAAATACAATATATAAACATGCTTTTATGATTTATATATTGTATTTGGAGCAATGAAGTATACATATGTTTTGTGTACTGAAATTGTTTATTACGGATCATAATAATATTCGTAACCCATGTGTACTAATATAGTGATTTGAGAGATTCTTTATATGGAAATAAGAAATATACACGTGAATTAAAAAAAAAAAAAAAAAAAGCGCGGAGGGTTTAATGGTCATTTAACATTAAATGATAATAAATATGTATTTTAAATTTTTAATTAAATATAAATTGGGTATTTAGACATATATGAAAATTTTAAGTTTTAGATGTGATATATATGAAATTTTCAAGTTAGGTTGGATATATATGAAATTTTTGAACCAAATGAGGGATATATGAAAATTTCAAGTTAGGTTGGATATATAGGAAATTTTGAACCAAATGAGGGATATATATAAACTTTTCCCTAATAATAATAATAATAATTGTATTTTATTGGCCTTTATTGTTATGTAATCTCTACGGCTTTGATGTGTTTGATCACAAAAACAAATATCATCATGTGATGGAATGAACCAAATACTTTAATAGTAATTACACGAGCAGTTTATATTAAATGGAATAAAATCAAACCTCTCTACCATGCATCGGTATATGTTACCTAACTCGTATGAAGTTTACCTTGACAAAAAGCAAGCAGTACAATCTAATGCTAACTCGTCTTCTTTCGTTAGAAATATACGATATTTAGTCACGTGACAACATGTGACTGAGTTAAGGCCATAAGCAAGTTTACAAGTCAAAGGTATTACACCGCACCATTAAAAGATTAGGGTAGTAAAAAACCTGGTTAACCAAATTTAAGGCCTCAAAATACACTTTGGCCTAAAATATAACATTAAGAAAATTTTATAGGAGTCTTTCGTCCCAAACTTTAAGCTTTATGTGTTGGGATTTTCTAACTTGTGTCATGATGACACAAGCTTTAAGTCATTAAACAAAGTGAAATTATCATGTTTATGTGTTTGTTGATATTAATAGTTTTTTAAATTGATGATCTTTATCAAATTGTTCATTGTTTTATATAGAAATAAAGTTTTTTTTTAAAGAGATACATATGTTTATTTGATACTCTAAACTTGTGCCATGTGTCACATGATACAAGTTAGAAAAACCTTTATGTGTTCGTAGTGACATGGATTTATCATTTATGGTAAGAATAAGAAAAAAGTTCAGTTCTTTGCCTCTATCAACAACCGTTGAACATTGAGTTTATAGAAATCAAGTTTAATAAGTAGCATACTTTCAAGTTTCAACTACATCACTCACTAGCGATCCAAAGCGTTCCACACTACGTCATATATACGATCGCTTTAAACCTTCGTAAAACATTTTTAACTTTTTGATAACAACATATTTATAATTGATTTAAATTGTAACTGTTAAGGGGATCCATCTGATTGCACTAACAATATCCTTTTGAAATAAGTTTTGGCTATAAAACTTGATATCAAATAAGAAACAAATGCTAGTTGTACGTCCCGAGTAACTGTAGCCCATGTCTTGCAAGGAATTGCTTCAGGAAAAGCCCTAAATCATTTTTCCGTTTCTCAACTACTTTTTCTTGTTCCACTTCAAGCTCGTTTGCAACGGTTTTTACATATCCGCGGCTTCTTGTTTTTTGTTTGCGCAACAAAAGCATTGTACCTAGTCATTTCTTGCATCTTCATTCCCCAAATAATAAGTCACCAAAGACAGAATAGACCCAAACATTATAATAATCCGCCATAAAAATTGACTTTGTGACACGGTCAAACCTAATAGATCATCCTCATAAGCTAGACCAGGTAATTTCGATTTGAAGTCGGCAGGCACAATACAAGTCACCATCCCACCTGGATTCTCAGAACCTTGCATTGTAAAAACGGCGGATATAAGCGACCCTCGGGCTTTCTTATTAGCATATTCTGACATTTTCGTGGCCGAAAGAGGGTAATCATCACCAATATCGAACCTAAGTTGAAACCGAAAGATTCATAATGTAGCCATAACCGAAGTGGGCTCATTTCAGAGGCCGAAGGCTACCAAGATAATGACCATATATAAGCATAAGGGTCATGCCATAAACCTTTTTGCCATTTAAGGTTAGTTTGTGTTAGGAATTGGAAATTCCATAAGTGAAGTGTCGGTCACTCCAAATATTATCTAGCATAAGTTAGCTCGTAGACATATTGTTTGTTGCGTTATTTGTATGTTCATTAGTTAGTTATTAGCATAGTTTAGTTTAGTGCAACACCGTGGAGGAAGGACGGGTCTTTACCCATTGTATGCCTGATCCACAGCCCGAAGGAGGGCGTGCTTCTTTGTATAAATAGCCCTCTCCTCACAAGGGAGAAGGTTGGATGTTCATTTAGAATCTAACCTTCCATGTGTTTCTCTCACTAGAATATCCCACTTTCTCTCTCTAAAACCATATATCTATACGCCCATGATTGTGATTGTTTGCGTGTTTGTGAAATCCAATATGTTACAAATGGTATCAAGAGCCATGGTTTGATCATCTCTCTTACATGTTCGTGGATTTCTAGTGGTCTTATATGGTTTTTGGGTTTGAAAAAGTTTAGTGGTATTTGCATCATTTGGACCATTTCTTGTGTTAAAGTTTGGATTTTGATTGTACTTTTGTGTTTAGGATCATCATAAGTGCTTAGGTTTTGATTTGGAAGGCTTGAATCACTTTGGTTGGACTGTTTTTGAAATTTAAAGTGGCGTTTTGTGTGTTTTGCATGTTAGCGATTTGAGTCTCGGTAAAATACTTCAGTTGAGCGATTTGTCCTAATTTGGAAGCGATTTGTGTCAATAACAAATCACTTATTTAAGCGATTTGTCCGGATAGTGGTTGTACTTGTGCGATTTATTCGGAGTAGCGACTTGCTTATTTAAGCGAGTTGTGAATTTTTAGCGACTTGGGCTTTTTAAGCGATTTGTTGGATTCAGCGATTTGCGTGATGAAGCGATTTGTGTAGTTGAGCGACTTGTTATCTTTGCGACTTGGGCTAAGCGATTTGTCCTAAAGTGTGTTACTACATGCGATTTGTAACTAACTAATACTTGTCATTTGCTTTATTCACAATGCCTTACACCACTGACCCTTTAATCTCCAAAGTGCTTGAACTCTATGATACTTCACAGAACAAAGAAACTATTGGCTACTCTGAATGTTTAACTATGATTGATCCAGCAAATGATGATCAAAACACTACTTCTTCTGAGTTCAATTTTAAAAAACCACACCTGCTAATGCTACATAATGCAATGCAAGTTAAGTGTAGTATTGAGCCATATCAACTACTTCACTCTCACATTGTACACCTCTTATCCACAATTATGGATTGAACATGTAGTGCTCTTTTCCGCCAGGACTTACCCACATTGACGAGAAATCTGCTGCTTAACCTAGATCAATTACAGTCTCAACTTTCCAAAAGGAAACTATTAAAGGATGACTCCAATGCTGCACTTCAGGTAATTCTCAACAAATTTCAGCAACTCATCAATGGGGAATATTCCGCAGACTTCGATCAACACGTGACTGGAACTTCTTTCAAGAAACATACTGGAATGGAAATTCAGGAGTTCATCGATACATTTATCCAACTTATGGATAATGTGGAAAAATACATTAAGGAAGCTGATCATGAGGACGACTATTTGAATGAGTGTCAAGTGAAATTAAGTGAAAGTTGTGATGAGTCGGGTTAATGATTCAGTTGAAAGGACGGGTGATGCTGAATGCAGAATATCTGATACAACAAAGGATGATGAAACCGGTTGTACTGAATTCAGAGGCTCAGAGTCAGATAAGCTTGAAACTGCCTACAGTTCAGTGACTCTTGTTATGAATGATGTGAAGGCAGATATCATACCGGCAAATGAACATATGTCATGTGATAAGGTACCCTTAGCTGATCAACATAATGCAACTGCTAATGTACCTAAACGAAATGGTCCTAATTCTGAACATGATATTGATAAATGTTTCATGGTTGAGTCTGAGTCTAGAATCTTTAAAACAAATGAAATGGTTGAAAAAAGGGTTTTTGATGAACTTTCAAACAAATATTCAACTCTTGAAAAACATTGTATTTCCTTAGAAATTGCAATAAAACAAAGAGAAGAAAGTTTTCTTGCTAAAAAACCTTGTATAAATCCGAAATTCCCAGAATTTCGAGAATTTTTTGAAATTAACCAGTTAAAAACCCAGATTCATGACAAAGATTCAACCATTTGTAATCTGAAATTGCAACTCTCAGATCTGCATAAGAGTTGTAATACAGGGATGAACAATTCTAACTATGAGGTGAGTGATCCACTTAAATCTAGGAATGATGAATTGGCTCTATGTGTGACCAACCTGTTAAGGGAAAATGAGTCTTTGAGAAAGAACTTATTAGAGAACAATACCAAGCTGATAGAGAAAACTAACTCCTTGTTGGCAGACATTGATGCCCTCAAAGCCCAAATTCAGGATAAGAGCTTCACCATAGTTGCATTAAAAAATGAGCTTAGGAAATCTGTTGGAAATAGGGTGAACACTAAGTTTGCAAAACCATCGACCTTGGAAAGGCCAATTGTACTGAACAACTCAGAACGTACTGTAGTTAGGCAGTCCAATGCTTTCAAAACAGAAAGATTTAAACCATCGAAATCTAAGCATGCCTCCCAAGTTGATGAGAATATAGTTTTGTCAAAACCAGTCACTTCACTAATTTATTCCGATATGGTGAATAACAATCCCCAGCTTAATGTTCGAAGCCCTAAGATCAGGAATATTAGGAATTCATCTGGCTCATATAAGAAGCATCAAATGGCTGATCAATCCCCTAAGAAACATATTAATTACAAAAGAACCAATGTTCAAAACAGGGAAGTGGCTACATCCAAATCTACTAGCATTTGTTTCAAATGTATCCCTACTGGTAGAATATTTAAGTTCACAGGATCCAACCGATCGTACTTACCTAGATCTTGTCTTAAGTGGATGCCCACAGGTAAAATCTTCAAGAATGTTGGACTTAATAAGATTCCTATTGATGACACTCCTAGACCTGACTGTACAGTATCCAAAAATGAGGATACTTCTGTCACTAACCCATCTCTCTGCAATACTAACCCATGTGCTACTAGTGCAAAGTGTCCTCAGTCTTTTTCAGGTACAATGCTCAATTCAATCATGAATATCATGACATGGTTTCCAACAGAAATGAAAACTGCTCATTCAGGACTTGTAGCCTGTCAGAATTGATGTACTTCGCACTTTGACTCCTGATCGACTTGACTCAGGACTCGTTCTCATTAATTCATGTTATCGAAAGAAAAAAAAATTTCACTTGTTTTTTTAAATTTATTAAACCTTTACCCAAACTCTAATAAAAGATGTATCTTGTGTTATCGATAACATCTACGGTTCTAGAAATGTCATTCAAAAATGATACGGGTCCTTAAATGAAGTTCGAACAGAAGATATACTCTATTTTAAAACAGGTGGTTGTATTTCAATCAATGTTCACTTAATCTTAAATCGTGACATTGATTGAGGGGGAGGAGTTGTATGGGTCTCTGCATGAGTGTTACATGTGTCTTATGATCTCTGGCTTGCTGCATGTTACTTTATTTGAAATTAGCTTCTCTAAATCATATCTATTTGAGTGTTCTTTGCAATAGGAGTAGAATAAGTTTTGTCATCTTATTGTGGTTAAGTATTGCGATTTGTGCTTATTATGATATGCGATTTGTGTTAAGAATTTGCTATGCGACTTGCCAAGTACAGGGACCATTTGTGCAATTTATCTTAAGTTACAATAACTGTATAAATGAGCTGCGATTTGTCTTTTAGTCAAAGCCTTTCGAAAATAGGTCAAAACCCACACTCGATAACTCTCTCTACCTCATTCAAACGAGCGATTTGTGCATAAAGTGTTGTGTGGTATGTTTTAATCTGGTTGGAGTCATCTATCTTGCTTCATTCATCATTTATTATACGTAACCAACACATCTCCATTGCAGATCCATCTTTCATACCCTTCGTTCGACCAATCTTTTTAGGTTTGAAGACTTATTTTTTGTTACCTTTGCGTGAGTAATATGTCTTACTGCTTGTATGATGTGTGTATGCTTAGACTCATGCGTGTTGTGTTTAGGGTTGTGCTGATTGATCTTCGTTCCCTATTTTGCGCGTATAGCTCGTGGATCTGATGTATGTTGTAGATACTATTAGTAGGATTGTTGGTTGTTATGCATCATGAACTTGATTATGTTTTGATAGTGGTTGAATTCCTATGGATGTGTCTCTCTGTGTGCTGGGTTAATTTTGCTCTTATAATGCCTGGTAGCGATTTGTCTCAGTATTCATGTTAGCTACTTGTCACTAATATCTGTTGCATGCGTTTTGTCTTCACAATAAAGTTAAGCGATTTGTCTAATTAAAAAATTGATGCGATTTGTCATTTCAAAATATATTAAGCGACTTGTCTCTCCATACACTCAGTTTGCGATTTGCTTAGTTTACTGTTGCATGCGATTTGATGAAAGCGATTTGTCTACTGAAAAATTGATGCGATTTGTCATTTCAATTTATTAAGCGACTTGTCTCTCTACACACTTAGTTTGCGATTTGCTTGTCTATTGTAGCATGCGATTTGATTAAGCGACTTGTCTCATGGGTCTTGATATATGCGACTTGTTGTCCATTGGTGTCTCTTGCGATTTGTCCTTTATGATGTACTTCTTGCGATTTGTTGTCAATGTATGTGATTTGTCCTGACTTATATGCAATTTGTGTCTAATGCATACTCTCTTATATGCATATATGCTAGTCTTGATTGGTCTGTTTCATAATGATATATGTTTCTGGTCCATACTGTTGTCTTGGGTATATCTTACAGAAACACAATGGCAGATATAACTTCGTCTGATATCCCAGTGACCAATACTCCACCAGTTGTGCTTACTGATGAGGAACTTCTTCCTCATAATGAATGGGTTGATATAGCTAAGAGCAACTGCTACTTGGATGAGAACAGACATCAACCAAACCCTATCTATCGAATCGCCATTGATATCCTTAAGAACACCAACTTCTTTGGAGCCCTAACCATGAGGTGCAATATCCCTGCCATTTATCTACAACAATTCTGGAATACTGTTACATGTAACAAGATCACAGCAAAATACTCCTGCAAGCTGGATGAGGAATGGTATGAGTTTGACACTGAAACTCTTAGGGAGACACTTGGAATCACACCTCGACATCCCACTAATAAGTTTGTACCACCACCTAATAATGAAGAACTAATGAACTTTGTGGAAGAACTGGGATATCCTACTAAGCTTACACGTGTCTCCTCTATAATCACCAATGACATGCGTCAACCCTGGAGAGCCATTGCCACCGTCCTCAACCTTTGCTTAATAGGGAAAACATCAGGGTTTGACAGAATAAGGGCTCCAATGTTACAAGTATTGTGGGGAATTGTCAAGCAAAGAAATGTCGATTTTGCCGAACGCATCTGGGAAGAACTCTCATTGGCCATGGATACATTCATTACCGACAGGGAAAACTTCTTAAATCAAGTAAAGGGAAGGAAAGGTGACAACATAAGGGTGATTCCTAGCATTCAGTTCTCAAAGGTAATCATCCAGCACTTGCAGCAGAAACATCAGTTCAATCCAAGAACTGAAGCAGTTTTACATGAGGCAAGCAGTGAATTTTTGCTTGGTAACTTGAAATATGTTGCCAAAGGTACAAATAAAGTGATCTTTGGCATGGCAATTCCTAAAACTTTACTCACTGATCGAATCAAGAAGGCCGATTATTTCAAAAGATACTTAAAGATGGTCTCTGTCAATTCCACTGAAGACACTTCCAAATCCACTTCCTCTCAATCTAAATCTAAACAATCTAAGTCCACCTACTCAAGTCTTCCCAAGAGAAAGAAGAGAATTGACACTTCTGTATCTGTTCAATCTCCGCCCGAGAAGCAAAAAATGAGAAGGAAAGATACCGGAAAGGGGAATGTTGAAGAAACCGAGGTTCCAATGGGTGACATGAGATTGATAGATGAAGACGAGGCTGCTTTGCAACAAGGGATTAAACAAAGCCTGGAAAGCCTGAACATGAGACCACCAGTGGGAGGAGTTGTGTTAAGAGAACCTGAGCAAGCACCACAACAAACAACTTTGTTAGGAATTATAAAATTCCTTAGTGAAGAGTCGGTCACCCCAAATATTATCTAGCATAAGTTAGCTCGTAGACTTGTCGTTATTTACATTATTATGTAGTTAATTAGTTAGTCAGTAGCGTAAAATAGTTTAGTGTAACACCGTGGAGGAAGGACGGGTCTTTACCCACTGTATCCCTGATCCACAGGCCGATAGGAGGTCGTGTAGTTTGTAAGTATAAATACCCCTTCCATCCATGGAAGGGGTGGTGCTTTTCAATCTAATATTCTACAATTTGTGTAAACCTATAGCAAGAACACCCTCTCTCTCTCTACTAACTCTCTAACTATGGCAAACATGTATTTTGATCATCCAAGACCACCCGAATCATCAAACACAATAAAATAACGATCCTATAATTGGTATCAGAGCCAGGTTTTTGTTTTTTGATGATTCTTTGTGGTTCGATTCTTGTTTTATCTGAACTTATATGACTACTGTTCGGATATTTATTTCTCCACTTTTTGTATTATAAGTTTTTTTATAAAACAAGTTTTATGAGTCTTGGTGTTAACAGTCATATGATATATTTGGGTCATCATCTTTCTACATCTTGTATATCAGTGAAATACTTTCACTTGTTATCAACTTAAGGTCATTTATGCTTTGTCAAACTTGTGGTCAAAACTGGTTAAAGCACATATGGTCAGTTTTTTTAGGTCCAAAAAGTGGTAAAATGGGTAAAATGTATATCTTTTTTGGTACCTATTTCTGGGTTTGTATCTGGTCATATTCGTGGGTAAAAAGAAACCGTTTTTCTTGTCACTTTTTCTGGGTTCATATTAGCGAGTTGGGTTTCATTTCTTTCCAGGTTCAATGTTTTCACTATGTAGCGAGTTGTAAATTTGCTAGCGACTTGTTTTGAAAGTGCTTAGCGAGTTGTATAACAAAAGTGACCTAGCGACTTGTTTTTGAACAAGTTAGCGACTTATGTGCTTTAAAACTGCTAGCGACTTGAATCTTTAAAACGGTAGCGACTTGTTATTGAACAAGACGTAGCGAGTTGGCTTAGCGAATTGGCTAGCGACTTGGCTTAGCGAATTGGCTAGCGACTTGGCTTAGCGAACTGGCTAGCGACTTGGCTAGCGACTTGGCTCATATATGAGACCTAGCGACTTACACAGAAAGGATGAAGAAGAAGAAAAGACTTGACTGACCTTGACCACAAAACAAATATCATATACCATCTTGACCTCAGTATTATAACATCACTGGTCCATGATTCTACCAGAAAACTTGAAGATTAGAAGAGGTTCATTCAGTTCCGAATACCACTAGACCTCAAATCCAAAACCAAAACAAACACATCCTCCATCTCATTCTACCCTTCAACTAGACTCAATGAACAATATGAAAACACATAAAAATCTCAGACTCGGGTCAATTCTCTTTAATCTTTTTAAGATTTTAATTGCACCATCAATCTTCATAGATCCATGTCTTATGATACTATCCGAATTAAAAGAACTAAGATGAATAACAATTGTGTTACTCTCTTATTTCAATTCGTTCTATGAAAAAAAAACATCTAAATCAAAACGAATCATAGCAATTGATGTACCTACCCGAGACCTTTTCTAAAGATCTTGATGTTGTAAGTATTACTCTTGTTCTTCGAAGACATGTTTATCTCTCGTATATTCAAGAAAGGAGGAAGGAGACTTGTTGTGTGATATGTTATGATAATGGAGATGGTCATTTGATCAGTTGTAAGATGAGGTTGTGAGATGGACATGTGTTGTGAGAGGTGGACTGATAGTATATGAGTTTTTAGGGTTGAAGTTATGAGTGTGTGATGGTGGCTGGTTTTTAGATCGATTAGGGTTAAACGTTATGTGAATGTGTGTTTAAATACCCTATAAATTAGGGTATGTATCATTCTAGTAAATGGACAGTGATTCAATATTGTGGAATGGGCATTCGGATGTTACCCGGTTTGTGAAATCACGAGATGATAAATGGGCCAAATAACTTGTGACACTTGGACTCTTGGGTTTTAATTAATTCGGTTATGGGTTGATGATGGTATGGATCTTTGGAATGGGCCCGGGAAGTATACCTCTTGGATTGTGAATGTCATTTGGATGTTGGGGGACTTTGGCTACTACATGAATACAATTTTATTTTTGCTAAATGATGGTGACAAAGTCTACTCAAAGGATATTAAAGAGTTATAATCCAAAATTATTATTAACGTCTAATAATTTTGATATTTGATAATGAGTGGTATTTAATAATTTTCACAGAGGGATACAAATTCACGGCTTGAGCTTAGTTGAGAAAAGGATTATTAAAGTAGATGACGGTCAGATGGGCTTCTCAATATGTGATCAGATTTATGAGATTTGGATTGGTTATGGGACTTGTTGAAGTGATTTGATGATGATGCAATTTGATGATGAGATTTGGTATGATGCTGAGATTCGCTATGTTATAATGTCTGGTACTTTGGTGTATGCAGTATCACGGAAAATATTATGTCACGGCTTGAATTGATGGTTGAACAAAAATGACTGCGGGGTTGTGTATATTTGCTATTTCTTACTTGGACTTGATGTGAGGTTTTTCGGGCGCGTTTACTTATTTCGTCTTCTGCGAAGATGACTTGTTTGAGCATTTACAGAGTGTGATTAAGACTTGGCTATTTAGTTACAGTTGTGATTCTTTCTCGCTTAACCCACATTGTAACTATCCCTTCAGTGTCTCACGCAACTGAGGATATGTCAAGAAGTTTTGTACATTGGGTACACCGTTTCTTCTTCACAAGGATTAGTACAAGTTTAAGTAACAAATCAGGGGATTTTCACTTCATGATCAAGTTTGGCATATCGGGTTTACTTCACCATGTTTTCACTGCAATAGCCGACAAATTGTGTGAATGATGTATTTACCAAAGTGTTGATTTGATGATGTTGATGATGTTGGAAAATGAATCGTTGATAAACCACTGCATGTTCCCCTTAAAAGAGATATTCACCGAAACCAAAGTTGTCTTAACATAGACTTGTAAAATCCCGTGACAATGGAAACATCCTGGTAATAGTAAAGTTCATTTCCGGATCTTTCTTACGGTTTATTCTTGGTTTTGTAAAATCCCGCGAAAGAAACTATTTCTCGGTTTAAACTATAGAATTGTAAAATCCCGTGATGATGGAACCATCCTGGAGAAAAGGAAAGTGTATTTCAAGATCTTATCTGATGCTGGTGCTATGGTTTCTGCTTCAAAGAAGGGATAAAAGGGCGTGCTTCATAATTTGGATGTGTGTTTGGATTTTCGTCATGACAGTTTGGTTATTACTTGGTTTTACGGGGTGATGTGCTTATACCATGGTCGGGATGAAACCATTATTAAAGTTCATTTAAATGTCAAAGAAGGCTAGATTTGAGTAGTTCAAAAGATGTGACAACGGCGTTAATTCAGTATTATTTATTTGAGGTTGAAGTGAAATATCACGGGTGAGTGTACTTAGTATCTGAAGGTATCGGGGATGGTTGGATGAAGATTCTTCATGATCCTTGTTCGATGCTTATTATCAAAAACGAAGACTTGGAAATCTAGTTATTGTTGGGTGTCTTTTACCTTTTCTTTTACCACTTGGGGGAATTGGGCTCATACCACTACAAAATAACTATCACTTTAAGGAGTTACGTTGTAGTGCTCAGTGTCACATTCAATTGTGGATTTTCAAGAGGTGATGTACGTCTATTACTTGATGGTTGGTTGGTTGAAGAGTATAGAGTACTTAGAGATTCAAATGGGCATGAAGTCTCGTCACCGCTCTTTGTTACATATGTGCAAGTTTAAGTCACGAGTTCGGGTTAGTTTACTTCAGGGTCAAATTCATCATATTGGGTTATCTCCATCAGCTGTCACTTCAAAGAGCCTACTGAATGATAATGGTGATTACATGTTTTGCCAAGAGATGATGAAAAGAGAGAGATTATGACGTCTGTTCACATCAGTTCAGGCCTCGTACTCTAAAGAAAAGAAATGTGTACGTTTCAGTGCGCATTATCTTCGAAAGAAGAGAAATCTTCTTATGACGTATGAACACAACAGTTCATGCCTCGTACTTCAAAGAAAAGAAAGGTGTACGTGTCAGTGCGCTTTATCTTCTGAAGAAGAGAAATCTTCTTATTATGACCATTCTCATCAACATGCTTCATACTTTTTCCATGCGCTTCAGTAATCAAGTGAACCGGGCTACCACTGATTGTTTTTCTCATTCCACTTGCTCGATTATAATGAAGATGGCGACATCATGTGCTTATTTTGCGGGAGAGAAGTGTGAATAGAACATTTGGATGATTTTCACTTATTTAATCAAGAATGGCAACTCCGTATGCAATTCTTGAGGGGAGAAGAAGTGTGAAATTACTTCATGGTTGATTATTATTTGAGAATTTAAATGGTCATACGGCTCTAAACTCATGTAAGAACCGAGCTTCTTCTTATCGGGTAATCTTCACATGGAGTTTCTTCTTAAGAGCCGTTAGTTGACATCTTCACAAGCTGATATGAGTTTATTGACAAAGTGCTTCCGGTTAATGCTTCACGTGCACATCAACATGATGATTCCGAACAACCTTCTGTTCTTGTTTGATGTGATTGATTGTTTGGTGTTACCATCTTATGTGTTCGTTGCGGCCTGATTGCTGATTTCCTTGATGAACATCTTTCTGTTCTTGTTTGATTGGGAGGGATTTTAGTTAAGGGCATTTGCAAGATGTAAGTTGATTGGGATGCTTTTTTTGGTGATGTTCTTGTTTTGGTGAGTTGAAGATGTTAACTATCTATTCCCCAACTGGACAATCTTGAAGAAGGTCGAGTCTACAGTCGGTTCTACATTTTCTGCTACATGTTAGAAGACTAAAGACGAGTTGCATTTAACGATCTAAAGACTTCTTCTTTATCTGGGCATTTATCAAAACAGATTGTCGGTTTAGGGGGGGGCACTAATTGGGAGAAAGTTATAAGTCAGATTCAATTCCCAATTAGACTTGCTCATATTTTTTAGCAGTGACTCCTCGAGACGTTGATATTGACTATTGTTGGACATTTGACACAAGTTGATTACTTTGGAGTTAATCATTTATCACTTATTTGAGATTGAAGTTGACTTTCACAAAGGCGTGTTCTTATTTGATAACTTGCTCGGGCTTAAGAATTTGAGTTGAAGACTTGGTTTATCTAGTTACCAGCAGTCGAGGTGGATGGTTGAAGACCTGGTTAACTATCACTACTAGGAGTTACTTTGTTTTACTCAGTGTCACACGCATATGACGGTGTGGATAATCGCAAGAGGTGTTAATGTCTCATACTTTGTTTGGGTAGTGAGTACTTAGAGATTTGCTTGAAGCATAAATTCTCTACACCGTTCTTCCATCATTAGGTGCAAGCTTAAGATACAAATGTGGGGAAGTTGACTTCAGTTTCAAGTAGGGTATATCGGTTTTTTCTTCATCAGTGGTCACTTCAAATTGTCTACATAAGGGTTGATAAAAATAGTCAGAGAGAGTCTTCAGCAAGTTGATTCTCACAAGAGTTCAAGTGTTCTTCTCATAAAGATTTCAAGTATTTGGGCTTATATTTGTTGCTTATTCTGAAGTATCAAAACCAGAAAGGGGCAAGGAGACACACATCTAAGCACCTAAACGCGAGTAAACTTGATGAACTTAATACTTCTAAGTAATTGAAGATACCCCAGGAAGACAAATGTCATGACCGCAGAGAAACTCAAAGTTTTACTCATCAAGGCGTTTAGTGTTAGTATTTCATCTACGTGGGGGAAGTGATGTTAGAAAAAGTTTCTGTAGATAAAAGAGGTACACTAGTGTGTGGTGATTTCGATGGTATCGCAATGATCAGGGGAGAGAGATTGTGTACATTGGGGATGCTCAGCTGTTTCACTTGAGTGCTTAATCAGTGATTCAGAGATATAATCACTTATTCCGGTGTTGACATCCGCAGAGATTGTCACCCGCAGAGATAATCAGTGACTTGGCCTGCTTCTTCAATGTTATCAGTTATTCATTCCTTGTGTATTGGTATACTTCGGATACTTGAGCTTCATACACATTCATCAGGGACGAAAGATGTGAACATAGGGGAGGTGTTCTACATTACCCTCTTGATGTGTATTCGGGAGAGTTCTTGGATATTGGTGTACTTCGGGTTCATGAGCTTCATACACGTTCATCAGGGAAGAAAAATGTGAACATGGGAAGGTGTTCTTCATTCCCCTCATGAAGTGTATTTGGGAGAGTTCTTGAGCATTATACAAAGAGGCTGACTGCAACAATTCAACTACTTGGGGGAATTGCTCTCTTGACACCTTTTGGAATGGATCGCTTCAGACTTCAGTGGTTATGAAATTTGAGAAGATTATTTTATGTGTGAGATGATACGTTGCTGTTCTTCTATTGGATGATATAACCTCGAACGGAGAATCTCGATCATCGGTCTTAAATGGAGCAGCGGGATTTATGATTATGGTGTGCATCTCTGTGCACCTGGCTAAGGCAAGCTTGAAATATAGCTTCGAATCTGCTCAACATAAGGATTTTCGGTTTGGGGGGAAGCTGCCAAAGTCTCACTTTCAAGTGGCTCAATTTCTCTCTTCGATTCAAGAGTCTTGGAAGCTTTGGTGGTGAAAGTTTTAGGGATGATGACTTCTATCTTCTACAACGGGGCTGTTCGATATCCTTATCTCGGTACTCGTATCTTCATCTTCTTTAACTATATCATCTTCTCTATCTTTGTACATATTTATCAAAAACCAAAATACAAAAATATAAAACCTGCAAAACAAAATAGAAAAATATAAAACCAAGAAAAAAAGAAAATAGAAAAATATAAAACCTACAAAAACCCATAAAAATCAGAAAATTTCAAAAATACCAAAAATATGTTTTCCTAGACATGTCTTCTGGTATCGATAACATCTACGGTCTTAGAAATGTCCTTCAATAATGGCACGGGACCATAGATGAAGTTCGAGCAGGAGGTGTAAATATTTTTTTTCTAAACATGTCTCTAAATATGGCTTGCAGTTACTTCAGACTGTAACCCGTGCTTAAAACTATGGCTTGCTATTTTTTCTGATAGCAACCCGCTCTTTAAAGAAAGGAAAGTGCTGCGCTAAATCAATTTTTAAATATTTCGTACACTTATCCTAAAAAAAAAAACAAAACAAGGAAAGTATGTCGAAGGACTGCTGTTCCTACACAAATGTTTTTCCGTCTAAAATTCTTCAGAAAAATATTTGGTGTTTTCATAAATGGTGTTGAATGAGTTGCTTTAACAACAATCTGTTTCAGAGTTTTTATTAAATCTGCAAACTCAATCAATGACTTCAGCACTTTTAAACTTTTCACAAATTGAGTCATTGATTGAGGGGGATAATGTTTTCAAATCTATATCATCTAACGGGCTTTCTTAATTATCCCAATATGCTTAATTAAAAATGATGTTAACCTATGTTGAAGGACTAGGTGCCTAGGATATGATTGCTAGGATTAGATGATTAGTGTTTGATGTACACATTATTCCCATACATTTATATGATATGATTGATATGTTACATTGACTTTTATTAGTCGATTGCTGTTTGGGTGATGTCGACCACCATATATCTATGTGTGTTCACTAACGTATGCAGGTATATTGGTATATAATAATGTTCCCGATCCGGATCCCACAATTGAAGATGATTGGATGCCGAAAGGAAAGGGTAACTATATCTTGGGTTGACAAATGAAGAAACGGAGCTTAACTGGACTTCTATGGAGAGTTGGCATAAATGCAACGTAAGAGGTCTCACTGCATCAGCAGATGGTTTTCTTCTAAGTGATTGAAGAAACGGAGCTTAATTTGACCTCAGTTGGCATTCAAAATGCAACGTAAGAAGAAGTCTCACTGCATCTGAAGACGGTTTTTCTTCCAAACCCTACAGCAACAACAACAGAAGCTTCTCAACCACCTAACGTATCTTTGAGCAGGATACCATTTTTAAACAATTTTGAATAATTTAATTAAATTGTTTTGAAAATGGAAAATATTGTTTTGAAAATATATTGGACTAATTTTTGAAAATCACCGGACTTCATGTTATCAAAACCTAAGTCACTCAATTATTGACTTCTGTCATGGATTGAGGGGGTGAGTGATTTAAAATAAAATATTTTCAAACGATGTTTCTTCACAAAAGTTCCGTCTTGTACGATAATAAGTGGTGATCTAAAGATTTAATGTTATGTCATGGTATGATTTTTTCTTTAGAATCAAGGTCTTTCAAAATGAAATTTTTTCTGTTCTTGTTTGATTGTGAAATTGATTTGTTTTACTTAAAAGATCTCTTAAAAACTATCATACCTGACACTAACAATCTTTAATGTCTTAAAATGGTCCTTATCTGTCATCTTTCAAAATTGAATCCTGCCACGTCTTTCCCCAAATTTTTCTAAATGATTTAAATCAGTTGGGATCACAAATCTCAAATGGTTTGATATTTCTGATCGGGGTAGAGATCGTGATTTAAATCTCAAATCTGTTTTTAATAGAATTGGTTTTAGTCCTTTAAAGGCACTCCTGCCTCCATGTGCCAAACAATTTCAATATACATAATGCACATGTTGAGGAGGAGGATTTATCCAAAAACCAGATGAGTATTTAAACAAGGCCACATATTCTCCCATGTTTTTTAAACCTAATTAAATCACTTGGGATCCAAAATCTCAAAGGGTTTGATATTTTTGATCGGGGGAGAATTTGTGATTTAATAATGAAATTTGATAAAAGGTGATCGTTTTGATTTAATTGTGCACGCTGCTCTCTCATATGTGCTAAACGCTTTCGAATCTTGAAGCACATATTGAGGGGGAGCATAACTATCGAGGTACAAAAGTTTTTTAAGAGATTTTAAAAGTACCTTGATTGAGTTTTAAAATGGTTTCATAATGGCGCTTGTGATTGTGGATGTGCTTCAAATTAACTCTTGCCTCTATGTGATAAAAATGATTTCAAAAATCCTATGCACATATTGAGGGGGAGAATTTTACCAAAGAAATTCAAATGGCTTTTTCTAAGGAAATTGTGATCAAGAAATTATTTCAAAGAACTCTTGCCTCCATGTGCCAAACAATTTTAAATCATATGCACATGTTGAGGGGGAGCATTTCTAAAATGATCAAAACTATTAAGGTATAAAATGCTTTGATCTCGTATCACAAGTACCTTGATTGTTTTTCCAAATGATTTTTCGATTGGTTTCATGAAGGAAAGAACAATACCAAAAGACCGACCAATTTTCTTTATGCATGGTGTTATAAGGATGGTTATGTTAGGTATTCGTTCCCACGATCCCGCCAGAGCCGGAGGGATCTACCCAGGGACAATCCACTAGATAGTGTAGAGTCCTTAGGTATGATGAAAAAAAGGAGAAAAATGAGAAATTGGGAAGAGTGCGGACTGAGACAGAGCTAGTACTGGAATAAACCCAACAAGGTTCTAGTAATGAAGTCTCGGTAAGCACTGAAGGGGTTGAAGAATGAAAAAGAACTGAATGTGAAAAAGGGTGAAAAGAAATAGCCCTCCATCATTTCAACCTTAGGGTAGAAACCGGGTTCAATACATATGTTATTGGTGGTTACTAAGGTAACGCCGGTATTGAAGACAAGACATCATGGACCCAGTGATGCACTGCACTAAACTTCCCAAGCCACTCAAGTTCCTCTTAAAAGGGCTTGTTTCATTCTCACGGGGAACCAACATTATCTATCGACTTTCTCTTAAAGATTGTTGATATTGAAGAAGGAGACCCTCTCCCTAGTCTCCGGCACAGGAACCAAATGAGCACTATTGAGTCTAGAGCCAAGAGATCATCCACAATATCTCATTAGGACACTAAATTATTGAAGACTTGCTGTTTCACACAATGTGGAAAGTAAGTACATATTAAGAGTCCTACGCATTATCCTTGTGGTATTGCCAGAACATCCGAGTGATATGAAAATATTCACGATGAAGATGGAAATCCTTCTAGAGCCAACATCAAACAAGCTCTTGGTGGGTGACATGTGAGATCTTCTCGTAAGATCAAACTTGTGACAACTGGATAGAAACAATGGGGCGATTCAGTCTTGAATCAACCTTGGTCCAGGAATGGAATTGACGAATACTTTTGGAAAAACCGTTCGATGTGCAAATCTTCTTTTCTCTAGCACGTCGAATGTGTACTTATGTTTTCAAAATTCAAAAAGTATCTCTGATTGAAAAATACTTTTAGAAAAACCGGTCGATGTGCGAATCTCTTCTTTTCACTAGCACGTCGATTGTGTACTATTTTCAAATACAAAAAGTGTTTTGATTGAAAATTGATCTTTCTCATAAAACCTTCGTCGTATTGCAAAACTCTTTATTCTAAGCAATACGCGATTGTTTTTCAAATCATTTTTCATCAATCAGTGAATCTCAATTTGCTGGTTCACTCACTCTGTGTTGTCTTCTTTGAGACGTTCCGGTTTGAGAACAGCTAGAACAGCTGCGAAACCCTGTCAAGGAGATTCTTAGGAATCCTACCTGATCACAGGCAGTACTTGTACTGATCAACGAGGAACCATGGGCCGTGTACCTCAATTCAACGAAAGTGATCAAAGACACTTTCGTGCGCTTTATTGCTAACTGTCGTATGCAGGTACACCCCGACGATTGCAGCTGATCAGAATTGAGGAGTCAATCCAATGCCGCATGTTCACAGCAACCACACTTAATTGAAGAAATCATGACTGGTGCATATCTACATAACCTGGTTCTGATATTTCATACTATGCTTATGCTTCGCTGCTGCAAATATCATGAACCAGTAAGGCTTCCGCTACTCTGATGGAAAGATGTCATGATTCAAAAGTGTGAGCATGTCGGTCCGAAAGTCACAACTTCACATGATGGCAACACAATAAAGGGTGATCCAGAGATTTACTGTGGCTGATGATCTCAATGAAAGCTCAAAGATCATCAAAGATGTGGATCAGTTGAAAGGCCTCCACTTAAAGTACAAAATATGCGGACTATGCAGTGTCACTGCTTAAGCACAAAGATTGCAGAATTGAAGAATTAAAGTCTACGAGCTCAAGAACATTGTCAAGAATAGAATGCTAGGATTCGAAATGTAAAACATGGGGTGACCTCCCTTAGGGGGAGATTGTTAGGAATTAGAAAATTCCTTAGTGAAGAGTCGGTCACCCCAAATATTATCTAGCATAAGTTAGCTCGTAGACTTGTCGTTATTTACATTATTATGTAGTTAATTAGTTAGTCAGTAGCGTAAAATAGTTTAGTACAACACCGTGGAGGAAGGACGGGTCTTTACCCACTGTATCCCTGATCCACAGGCCGATAGGAGGTCGTGTAGTTTGTAAGTATAAATACCCCTTCCATCCATGGAAGGGGTGGTGCTTTTCAATCTAATATTCTACAATTTGTGTAAACCTCTAGCAAGAACACCCTCTCTCTCTCTACTAACTCTCTAACTATGGCAAACATGTATTTTGATCATCCAAGACCACCCGAATCATCAAACACAATAAAATAACGATCCTACAATTGTTAGGAATTAGAAAATTCCATGTTAAAGTGTCGGTCACCCCAATTATGATCTAGCATAAGTTAGCTCGTAGACGTGTCATTATTTTCGTGGTTTAGTAGTTTATTAGTTATTTAGTAGCGTAGTTTAGTGTAGTGTAACACCGTGGAGGAAGGACGGGTCTTTACCCACTGTATACCTGATCCACAGGCCGATAGGAGGTCGTGTCTTATGTAACTATAAATACCCCTTCCATCCATGGAAGGGGTGGTGCTTTCAATCTAATATTCCATACTTTTGTGTAAACCTCTAGCAAGAACACCCTCTCTCTCTACTAACTCTCTAACTATGGCAAACATGTATTTTGATCTTCCAAGACCACCCGAATCATCAACACAATAAATATTCGATCCTTCAATTGGTATCAAGAGTCAAGGTTTTTTGTGTTTTGTTGATTTGTGTGGTTTTGTTCCACGGATACTTTGTTTGTTAATTTTTGATACTCGTTTTTAAAACTGATTGTGCATCATTTTTGGGTGTCGAAAACTTTGTTTTCTCACTTTTATTTAATATCAGTTTTGTTAACAATTTTTTAAGCATCAGTTTTTAAACAATCTTTTGAGTTTCCTATATCTGGTCTTTAACATAATATCTCTGTACAAAATCTGTCGTGTCTCAATTTGTCAAAGGCAGTACCTTTGTATCATCTTTGCATAGTGTTTTGTACCAACATTTATCAGTGAGTCTCATGGTCGTTATTTTTGGTCAAACTAGGTCAAAAATGAAGTATTTTTTCTGCATAAGTCATTCTTTTTCTGGGTAAGCATGTACATGGTCGGAAAACTTTGTCGGAAAACTCATCGGAAAATGTTATAAATCTTGCTAGCGACTTATGTCATGTAAAACCTTAGCGACTTGTATTCACAAGTCGTAGCGACTTGTTCTAAGACTTGGTGACGGTTTGACTTTTGAGTCAAACTGAAATGCTAGCGACTTGTCGTAGCGACTTGTCGTAGCGACTTGGGTTGAGTTGTTTAATTATTTTGAGTAGTGACTTGGTTTTTGACAAAGTTAAGACAGAAAGGAAGAAGGAGAATCAACCACAAGACCAAAACCATAATATCACGATATATCATATACCAAACGTTCATCACGACCTCAGTTTATTCATACATCATCAGTCCATGTGTACTAATCAAAACCAACATCTATCCTAGATCCAAGACTCAAAAAGGAAACATTATTTTGATTTTTCATGACCTCAGTTTATCTGTTTTCGTGTGGTACACAACTGTACACAAAGACTTGTTAAGGCCTTACGAATTTAAGATAACATCACTGATCCAAACAAATTAAATGATCCGACCTTAATTACTTGATCTCAGTTAATATTTTCGTGGATCTCAATGGAAACATCATAGACTATCTAGAGTCTTTAACACGAATTTTTCATAGCATCATAGATCTTGTTGGAATATTATCCCTTTGAATATCCGAATCATCAAAGTAATAAAAACATAGCAAGGATGCTAGTTCTATTTCTTTTGTTCGTTGTTTGTCAAATCCTAAAAGAAAAATAAAACGTTTTCAAATCATTAAAGAACCTACCCGTGATATGATACGAGAATCATGACAAGCTTGGAGAACTAATCATACATCTCATTGCCATTTCTAAGTGCATCAAAACCTTCCCTGTGGCGTTAATATCTAGTTCAAGCCAACCCTGTGGCGAACTTAGATTGATATGGATTGGAAACTAGATGGGGAGGATTAAATTGATGTGAGAAGAAGAGATGCATACTGTTTTTTTTCGGATATGAGAGTGATTAGGGTTTGCTAACTAGGCATGTGTGGCGAGTTGGTTGAGAAAAATAAAAGAAGAGGCGGAGTATGTGAATATTTAGGGTTGCTAATGCTTAGGGCATTATGTGAGTTAGTGGCCTTTTATACCACCGTATTCTAGGGTGTGATATTTCTCACAGGTTCTATCGATGGGCTTGGAATGGTGATTATGGATCGGGTATCATCTCAGCTGGTTGGGCTTCACGAAATGTTATTTCATTCTTGGGCCGTATATGCTTCCAATGTATCGTGGGTCTTTACATGAAACAATTCACTCACATTTTAAATTATCACTTGAAGAGGGATAGAGTGTGATGTGTATTTTAATGTGTTGAGAAGTGTTTTTTTTTGGGCTGTGAGATTATGATCAGATAGTGTATTAGAGTGGGTGTTACTTGAGAATCGGTTTCAAAAGTATCTTTATGAAGAAATACCAATGTCTCACGGTTGTTATTTAAGAGGTAATCATTTGTCATTTGATATGGATAATTGTGGCCTTAAGTAACTTTGTATTACGGGTTGTATTGTTACTTGGACCGGGCATGGATTTTAATGTGAAAAGTTTGAGTTTGGATTATCATGGGATGTGACTTGGATATATATTAGGATCGACCTTCTTGGAACGTGCTTTCTCAAGAGATTTGATGATAATGTGACTTGATGACATGATTTGAAGATTCGTCATGAGAGTTGGCAATTTGGTGTATACATTTTCACGGAGATTATTATGTCTCGGCTTGAAGTGTCTATTGGATTATATTGATCACGGGGTTGTTTGTACGATATTTCTTATTTGGATTTGAAGTGACGTTTTCCAGACGCGTTTACTTATTTCGTCTTCTTTCTTTCTACCCTTCCGCGAAGATGACTTGTTTGGGCATTTATAGAGTGTGATAAAGACTTGGCTATTTAATTACGTTTGTGATTCTTTCTCGTTTGACCCACAACGTAACTATCACTTCAGTGTCTCACGCAGTTGAGGATATGTCAAAAGGTTTTGTACATTGGGTACACCGTTTCTTCTTCACAAGGATTAGTACAAATTTAAGTAACAAATCTGGGGAAGTTCACTTCATGATCAAGTTTGACATATCGGGTCTACTTCTCCAAGTGGTCACAGCAACAGGTGACAGAATCCGTGAATGATGTGTTTACCGAAGTGATTATTGGATGGTTGATGATTTTGTTGATGTTGGATAATGTACCGTTGATGAACCACTGCACATTCCCCTAAAATAGAAACTCACTGAAACCAAAGTTGTTATAACACATTCAAGCTGACATTGTTTACGGTTTTGTCTTGATTTTGTAAAATCTCGCGAAAGAATCTATTTCTCGGTTTAAATCATAGACTTGTAAAATCCCGTGACAATGGAAACATCCTGGTATTAGTAAAGTGCATTTCCGGATCTATCTTGCGGTTTATTCTTGGTTTTGTAAAATCCCGCGAAAGAACCTATTTCTCGGTTTAAACCATAGAATTGTAAAATCCCGTATTGATGGAACCATCTTGGAGAAATGAAAGTGTATTCCGTGATCTTATTTGATGCTGGTGCTACGTTTTCTGTTTTGAAGAAGAGATAAACGGGTGTACTTCATGAATTGGATGTGTGTTTGGATATTCGTCATGGCAGTTTGGTTATTACTTGGTTTTACGGGGTTATGTGCTTATACCATGGTAGGGATGAAACCATTATCTAAGTTCGTTTAAATGTCAAAGAAGGCTAGATTTGAGCAGATAATCAGAAGATGTGACAACGGCGTTAATTCAGTATTATTTATTTGAGGTTGAAGTGAAATATCACGGGCGAGTGTACTTAGTATCTGAAGGTATCGGAGATGGTTGGATGAAGATTCTTCTAGATCCTTGTTCGAGCTTATTATCAAAAACAAAGACTTGGAAATCTAGTTATTGTTGGGTGTCTTTTACCTTTTCTTTTACCACTTGGGGGAATTGGGCTCATACCACCACAAAATAACTATCACTTTAAGGAGTTACGTTGTAGTGCTCAGTGTCACATTCAATTGTGGATTTTCAAGAGGTAAAGTACGTCTATTACTTGATGGTTGGTTGGATGAAGAGTATAGAGTACTTAGAGAGTACTTTGAGATGCTAATGGAAATCGGCACCGCTCTTTGTTATATATGTGCAAGTATAAGTCATGAGTTCGGGTTAGTTTACTTCAGGGTCAAATTCATCATATTGGGTTATCTCCATCAGCTGTCACTACAAAGAGCCTACTGAATGATAATGGGGTTAATTACATGTTTTGCCAAGAGATTGAAAAGAGAGAGATTATGACGTTTGAATACTTCAGTTCAAGCCTCGTACTCCAAAGAAAAGAAATGTGTACGTTTCAGTGCGCATTATCTTCTGAAGAAGAGAAATCTTCTTATGACGTCTGTTCACATCAGTTCAGGCCTCGTACTTCAACATTATGACGTTTGAACACAACAGTTCAAGCCTCGTTCTCCAAAGAAAAGAAAAGTGTACGTGTCAGTGCACTTTATCTTCTGAAGAAGAGAAATCTTCTAGTTAATGACCATTCTCATCAACATGCTTCATACTTTTTCCATGCGCTTCAGTCATCAAGTGAACCGGGCTACCACTGATTGTTTTCTCATTCCACTTGCTCGATTATAATGAAGATGGCGACATCTTGTGCTGATTTTCCGGGAGAGAAGTGTGAATAGAACATTCGGATGATTTTCACTTATTTAGTCAAGAATGGCATCTCCGTATGTAATTCTTGAGGGGGTGAAGAAGTGTGAATTTTTTGCATTGTTGATTGATATTTGAGAATATAAATGGTCATACGGCTCTAAACTCATGTAAGAACCGAGCCTCTTCTTATCGGGTCATCTTCACATGGAGTTTTTCTCTTCTAAGAGCCGTTGGTTGACATCTTCACTCGGATTGATGAGTTTATCGACAAAGTGCTTCCGGTTAATGCCTCACGTATACATCAACATGATGATTCCGAACAATCTCTATGTTCTTGTTTGATGTGATTGGTAGTTTGGTGTTACCATCTTGTGTGTTCGTTGCGGCCTGATTGCTTATTTCCTTGATGAACATCTTTCTGTTCTTGTTTGATTGGGAGGGATTTTAGTTAAGGGGATTTGCAAGATGTAAGTTAATTGGGATGCTTTTTGGTGGGACGCTTTTTGGTGTGAGTTGAAGATGTTAACTATCTATTCCCCAACTTCACAATCTTGAAGAAGGTCGAGTCTACAGTCTGTTCTACATTTTCTGCTACATGTTAGAAGACTAAAGACGAGTTGCATTTAACGATCTAAAGACTTCTTCTTAATCTGGGCATTTTTCAAACAGATTGTCGGTTTTGGGAAGAACACTAATTGGGAGTGTGTTATAAGTCAGATTCAATCCCCAATTAGACTTGCTCATATTCGTTAGCAGTGACTCCTCGAGACGTTGTTATTGACTATTTCGTTTTGGACATTTGACTCAAGTTGATTACTTCGGAGTTAATCATTTATCACTTATTTGAGATTGAAGTTGACTTTCACAAAGGCGTGTTCTTATTCGATAACTTGCTCGGGCTTAAGAATTTGAGTTGAAGACTTGGTTTATCTAGTTACCAGCAGTCGAGGTGGATGGTTGAAGACCTGGTTAACTATCACAATTAGGAGTTACTTTGTTTTACTCAGTGTCACGCGCATATGACGGTGTGGATAATCGCAAGAGGTGTTAATGTCTCATACTTTGTTTGGGTAGTGAGTACTTAGAGATTTGCTTGAAGCATAAATTCTCTACACCATTCTTCCATCATTAGGTGCAAGCTTAAGATACAAATGTGGGGAAGTTGACTTCAGTTTCAAGTATGGTATAGCGGGTTTTCTTCTTCAGTGGTCACTTCAAATTATCTACAGAAGGGTTGATATAAATAGTCAGAGAGAGTCTTCAGCAAGTTGATTCTCACAAAGAAATCAAGTGTTCTTCTCAACAAATTTCTAGTATACGGGCTTTCAATGAGTTGCTGATTCTGAAGAATCAAAACCAGCAAGGGGAAAGGAGACACGCATCTAAACGCGAGTAATCTTGATGAGCTTAATTCTTCTAAGTGATTGAAGATATCCCGGGAAGACAATTGTTATTACCGCAGAGAAACTCAAGGTTTGACTCATGGCGAGTAAACTTGATGAACTTAACTCTTCTAAGTGATTGAAGATATTCCGGGAAAACAAATGTCATGACCGCAAAGAAACTCAAGGTTTTACTCGTCAAGGCGTTTAGTGTTCTTATTCCAACTATGTGGGGGAAGAGATGTTAGAGAAAGTTTCTGAAGATAACAGAGGTACACTAGTATGTGGTGATTTCGATGGTGTCGCAATGATCAGGGGAGAGAGATTGTGTACATTGGGGATGCTCAGCTGTTTCACTTGAGGGCTTAATCAGTGATTCAGAGATATAATCAGTTATTCCGGAGTTGACATCCGCAGAGATAATCAGTGACTTGGCCTGCTTCTTCAATGTTATCAGTAATTCCTTCCTTGGGTATTGGTATACTTCGGATACTTGAGCTTCATACACGATCATCAGGGAAGAAAAATGTGAACATGGGAAGGTGTTCTTCATTCCCCTCATGATGTGTATTCGGGAGAGTTCTTGGATATTGGTGTACTTCGGGTTCTTGAGCTTCATACACGTTCATCAGGGAAGAAAAATGTGAACATGGGGAGGTGTTTTCATTCCCCTCATGATGTGTATTTGGGAGAGTTCTTGAGCATTATACAAAGAGGCTGACTGCATCAATTCAACTACTTGGGGGAATTGTTCTCTTGACACCTTTTGGAATAGATTGCTTCTGACTTCAGTGGAAAAGAAATTTGAGAAGATTATTTATGAGTGGGATGATACGTTGCTGTTCTTCTTGTTGATGATATAACCCCGAATGGAGATCCTCGATTATCGTTCTTGTTAGCCTTAATAGTTTTTATTAGAAGTGATGGTCATTCAAGTTTAGGAACTTTGTAACGTGTGTTAGATATCGTGATAGAATAGTCAACGGGCTCGTGGATTGGGCTAAGCTAATTGGGCATTAGTTATGTTAAGCTAGCCTTGTCTAGTTCGTGAAACCCAAGCCCAATCCAAGTCCATCTCAAGGCCCATGGCCAAGCCTTAGGGCATCATCTCTCTTACCTATATATACCCCTCAAGTATGTCATTTGAGGGGTGTGCTTGAGTGTGTGTGTGTGTGTTTTCCTTTGAAGCAATATACAACTTATTGTTTTCATTCTTCTCTCTACCTCTCTAAACATATACACGGTTTACATCATTCAAGTCACCAAGTTCTTTATCTTAATCTTTCTTATTTAACGTGTTCTTGTTGTGTGGTAAACGTGGTAGTCGTTGTGATAAAGGAAGGTATACGTGATAAAGGGGTATAACAATTGGTATCAATCGCCTAACAATGGTTTAGGAGTGTTTGTGTTTGTTTTGAAGGGTTACGCGTATAAGCTCACGTTTTACATATTTGAAACGCTTAAAGCTTTCATTTTTTCACCAAAAAATTCAAGATTCTTGTGGTTTAAGGTTCATTTGGTGTTAAAGTTTTAGTTTTTTTGCAAAAAGTTAGAAGCTTTACGTGTTTTTCTTCACTTTTGAACTCGTATTTGGTTATTGGTCATTTCTACTCGTAACTTTTCTAGCCACTTTGGGTGAAAAAGGTCACCATTTTTGGGTTATTCGAGTGTTTTTAAGGCTTTCTGTGCAAAAGATATCATTTGAATCATTGGAAATTTCTTACGAGTAGAAGTCAAAAAGTCAAAACCCTAGTTTTCTACTCGTAACTTTTCTAAGCACTTTGGGTGAAAAAGGTTAACGTTTTTGTGTTATTTGAGTGTTTTTAAGGATATCTGAGCAAGCGAAATTGTTTGAATCGTTGAAATTTTTTTACGAGTAGGTCAAAACCCTAGTTCTACTCGTAAGAAAGTCAACTACTCATAACTTTCTACTCATAACTTTCTACTCGTAACTTTTTGGTGAAGAATCTTCGTGCTATAACTGTTACTCAGTGCTTCCCTCACTTGGATAAGTGTGTGGAACACTTCGACTTGTGGATATCTCTTACGCTGTGACAGTGTAAAGGATTTTTGGTTCTTAACCATAGTTTACGCATAAGCTAAAAGCTTACGAGTAACTCTACGCATAACTTCACAATTACGCGTAAGGTTTACGAGTAACTTTTTGTCTACGCATAAGCTTAAGGTTACGCGTAAGATACTTTCTACGCCTAAGGTTTCTACGCTTAAGGTTTCTACCCATAAGGTTTCTACGCATAAGCTTCCTACGCATAAGATCCTACGCCTAAGCCTTGTCTACTCGTAACTTCCTGTTTCTACGCCTAAGCTCTTTCTACGCATAAAGTTTTTGGCGGGAAAACTTGAGTAAAATTTAAATTTTTGAGGAGACTAAACGTTCAATTTTTACGCGAGATTCAAATTTTGGTTTAACTGTGAAAATTTTGGTCAAAAATTCAAATTTTTGGGCATAAATTCAAATTTTTCGGGTCAAATTTGGCGTCAAAATTGTCATAACTCAAAATTTTCATACGACCTTAGAATTGATTTTTATAGTGAATTTCAAATTGTGGGCGAAAATTTTTTAAGAACCGAGTTTACGAGTACGACTTTCGGAATCACCTCAACCGAGCTTAATCTTCATCAACCACAACTCCTTTATCGTTGAATCGATCCTACATCAACTTTATCAGATCATACCTTCATCAATGGCAACTCAACAAGACATTCATGCAGCCGGTGCCGAAAACCGACCTCCTATGTTGGCAAAAGGTGGTTATCTTCAATGGACAAGTCGAATGCTCCGCTACATCAAGACCAAACCTAATGGGAAACTCATGATTAAATCCATTCAGGATGGACCCTTCCAGCCTCGACAAGTTCATGTACCTGGAAATGCTGATGCAACACCTCCCATCCCACCATCCTCTCATCTTCAAACTGAATCAGAATACACTGAAGAGGATCAAAAACAAGTCGATGCAGATGACATGGCAATTCATATTGTCCAACTGGGTTTACCAATAGACATCTTTGCTGCGGTAGACAGTTGTGAAACTGCTTTCGATATGTGGGAACGTGTTAGACGACTATGTTATGGAACAGAAATTGGTAAACAAGACATGGAGAACAAGCTGCTAACTGAATGGGAGAAGTTTACATCTACACCAGGAGAATCCATTGAATCCTACTATGGAAGGTTTTGCACTTTGATGAATGAGCTTATCAGAAACAAGTTGGCACCCAGAACAATCGTTCAAAACATCAAGTTCCTGAATAATCTTCCAGAAGAATGGGGACGATATGTCACTATTGTCAACCAAACAAAAGACTTACATCAGGTGAACTTTGATCAACTGAATGATTTTCTGAAACAAAACCAAGCTGAAGCGAATGAAGTCAGGCAAGAAAGATTGGCAAAGAATCAGGCACTTATTGCTAAGACTCAAACTATAGTGAATACACAACAACAAGCTTCATCATCTTCCAACAACAACAACTTGCAGCAATACATTCCACAACCACAACAACAATTCTATCCAGATCAACAATACCAGGAACAAGGAATCACTGATCCTGAAACTGACCCAGAAGCGACCTTGCAACAGATATTTTCTTTATTGGATAAAGCATTTAACAGTCGCATCGGTAATCAGGCGGTTCCGTATCAGGGTAATCAGTCGGGTCAACATGTTGGAAATCAGATGGGACAGAATGTTGGGAATAGAGCAGTGGGTAATAAGAATGGCAATGTTGCAGCTCTAGTCGTTGGGAATTATGGAAATGTGAATCAGGGTAATCAGGTTAAGTGTTATAACTGTCAAGGAGTGGGTCACATGGCAAGAAACTGTCCCACTAAGCCGCACAAAAAGAATGGTGATTTTCTTCGGAAAGCTGCTTTGTTAGCAGATAAGCAAGAAGCGGGGTTACAGTTGAGTGCTGAGGAACATGACTTTTTCGCTATTATGGATGATTTGGAAGACCTCGAGGAACTCAATGTGAACTGCATCTACATGGCAAATCTTCAGGAGACTAAGTACGACACTGACTCTGACGCACCTCCTGTCTATGACGCAAATGCAGTATATAAGGTACCAATCATTGATCCATGCTATAACAATGTCATATGTGATGTGTTTACTCATGACGAACAGCATTCTGTGACATCCGCACCTACTTATGATACATACATGGACAATCCGAGTTGTAGCAATACTAACTCTGAAACTCCATATGTGGATCCTAGTGGAGGCTGTGTGGCACAAAATACTGAGACTGATGAGCAAACACGTGCTTATGTTGAATCATTAATCAATCAATGTGGCATTGAAGTTGAGAAAGTTAGAACGGTCAATCGCGAAGTTAAGGCCGCGAATGTTAAATTGACCGCTGAGCTTGAGAGTTACAAGGAGCACGCCAAAGCCTATGAATTTCATACAAACAAAATGTCCGAATTAGAAATTGGTTATCGAGATTCTGTTTTAAGAGAAAAACAATTGCAACTCAAGTTTGACACACTTGATGTGAATCTGAACTTGAAAATCAAATCTTTAAACAAGGAAATTTCTGAACTAAACAACCAACTTTCTAAACAAAAAGCACTGTGTTCTGATCTTGAAAAAGAGAAGAAACAGTTGATTGCTGATTTTTCAAAACGAGAAGATTCTCTTCTTGATGAAATTCTGGATAAAAATGAAACTATCAAAAAATTGGATAATTTGCTTCTTACAACGGGTCATTCCGCTAAAACAAACAAGATGCTTTCTAATCAAGCAAATCCGATTTTTCACACTTCACATAAAATGGCTCTTGGTAACTCACCTCCTTCGTTCCTCAAGAAAGCTCAGAAAGAACGGAATGTGTTGAACAATGGACAACCTTTGCATGAACCCATACTTGTTCGTGATTCTCTTGAAACGTTGGAATTAGCTGAGGAGAGTAGATCAAAAATGAAACAAAAGAATCCAGATCTTAAACCGATTGATTATAACAAATGGAACAAAATTAATGGGATTACTTTTGTTAATCAAAAAGAAACGTCAAAGTTTTCCATCACACCAAGTGTTTCAAACAAAGTGTCAACACCAGTTTCAAAACCAGTCTCAAAACCAGTTGTAGTTTCCAAATCTCTTTCGAAAATCGAACAAATGTCTTCAAACAATCCTTTTAACACAAGTGATACTAGAAGCATTTTAGATGACGTTAAAACTAGAATTGGGTATCTTCAAGGGAGTGTTAAATCTAAAACCCATAATACAACCAACATCTGGTTTTCTAGTTTTGATATTGAACAAAAAAAGTTTTTTGAAACTGAAATTGCCCCTCAGGTGAATGCCATCAGTGCAAGGGTAATTCATGTTGAACAAGCACTTTTAAAAGAAACAGCTGACTTTGTCAAGGACCATAAATCCCTGGTAAAGCAAGCTAATAAAAGTTTTGAACACATCAAAGTTTTGGAAAATCTAAATGATTCTCTCTTCGAAGATGTTATGACTACCGATATCATGTCCATCATTTTGCAAACATATTCTGTTGAAGATCATGAAAGACTCCAGTCTGAGACCTCCGCAATTGTTTCAAAATATGAAAATGCTCTTGTAAAACTTGAAAAAGAAAACGTGTCCTATTTTAAACAACTTGATCGAAAATCTGAGGAATGCAAGTATGACAAACTGTCGTATGAGCGTGCCTACAAGGACATGCAAGAGCAAAATGATCTTTTGAGAGTTCAGCTGGAAAGTCTAAAAGGAAAGGCTGTGGATACTAAGTTTGCAAAACCACTGACTGAGGAGAAAACAAATGTTCCCAAACCGGTTTTCAAACCAAAAATGTCTATTTCTCAGTTTCCTCCAAAAGTCAATGAGAAAAATGATTTGTCAAAAACAGTCACTCCACAGACTTTGCCTATTAAAAAGAGAATTATCAAAGCTTTTGAAAAACCTGTTTTTGAGAAAGAAAAAGTGTTTACACATGGCAATTCTAAGAATAGTACACGGAATGTGACCAAAAATCAAGTTAAAGAATCTGTCGGTTCTAACAACATGGTCAACAATCACTATCTAGAAGAAGCTAGGAAAAAGGCACAGACTCGAAAAGACGGAATTTTAGGTACAACATCTAGGGTGATGCATTCTACAAGATTTCAAGGCACTGCTAGCAGTAGTAAACCATTACCTAGGAACACTCTACAAAAGACTAGGGATTGGCTTGCATCTAAGAGTAGTTGCGCAAAAGAAAATGCTATGCCCTTAGAAAACAACACTAGGAATTCTAAGTCTTTTTCGAACAAGAATCAATTTCCAAAAGACTGTAGTGACAAAGTTAACGCTGCTGTTTTAAACAAGAATATTGAATTTGTCTGTACTACATGTAAAAAGTGTGTCTTTTCAGCTAATCATGATGCATGTGCCTTACAATATCTCAAGAAAGATAATTCTCGTGCCAGGCACAATCCACTAAGACACCAAATAGAAACAAGCCCGTTGATAAAATGTCAAACAAAAAGAAACCTAATAGGTGGATCTCTTCAGGACGTAGTTTTTCCAAAAATGAGTCTTCCGCTGCATCTGATAAGAAAACAACTCCTAGATCTTACCTTAGGTGGATACCCACGGGCAAAGTTTTCAACCAAATAGGTCTTAGATGGATTCCCACAGGAAAGATTTTTGATGCTTGCACCAACACAGATAATAGTGAAACTCATCTAGATAAGGAAGTCAAAACCACTACAACCGTTGATAGTGATCACCCTCACCGTGAGGAATCTTGTACTTCTAACACTGTTATTTGTGAAAACTCTTCTTCTTTGGTTGCAGGTGAATCAAATATCTCTGAACCCAGATCTTCAGAGGGTTCCAATTCTGTAAAATCTTCTTCTTCATTTTCTCTATCTTCTATTTTTGATTTTCCATTTCTTTTATAAAACCAACAAAAGCAAAATACAAAATTAGAAAACTTTCAAAAATACAAAAACAATAAAAAATCAAAAATCCAAAAATATTCTTCTACGACATGTCTCTTGTATAATCGATATTCTGTACGTATCTAGAAATGTCATTCAACAATGATACGGGCATGTACAGATGCTTGAGCGAGAGTTCTTTTAATTGTTTTCTAAAACATGTCGTTTCTCAAAATTTCTCAAAATAATGGCTTTCGTATACTTCAGTACGAAACCCGGACTTCAAAGAAAGGAAAGTGCTTAACCAATCAAAGGTTTTAAATATTTTTTCAAGCGCTATTCCTAAAAACAATGGCTTGTAAGTATTTCAGCTTGCAACCCGATCTTTAAAGAAAGGAAAGTGCTACGCAAAATCGATTTTCATAAATATCGAGCACTTATCCTAAAACAAATGAAGATAATTTTCCATAATATCTTCAAAAGATTTTCAAAATCTTCTTCACATCTTGCGTACCAGTGATTCGAAATTTTTCAAAAAGATTTTTCAAAATCTCTCACATTTGGTACCAAGATAACTCCCTCTAAACCCTTAATTGATTCTAAATTTTCTGTAAGAAAAATATGCTTTCGTTAAGGGGGAGTATAAAACAAAATTGTTCCAAAAATTCATGCTGAATCAGTTTCTCTCCAACATGTTTTTCGAAAAAACATATCTTTTAATCACTTTGTTTCAAAAACATCATGGATATGCTATTTTGAGGGGGAGAAACGTGATTAAAATGTGATCAAAAAGTTTAATGATCGTTGTTTGAATCTCAAAAAGAGCTCGACTCAGTCGTAACCAATGAATTGACGGGAATCAATGTTAGTAAATGTACCATCCCGAGAAACTTTCTATGGACTTGACCAGGACGGGTAATAATTTCAAGCTAGTTCTCTAGTGATGTAAACGTGTCTCGAATCGGTCTAGTTCATTTAAAGTCGATCAATTCAAAAAGTGCGAACTCTACCCTCTATGTGCAGATTTCTGTCAAAACAATATAAGCACATGTGAAGGGGGAGTGTTTCTGAAAACCAAAACTCACGGAGTGTTTCAAACATGTTTTCTATCATAAACACTCTGAGAGATTTTCAAAGAAAATGGTTTTATGGCAACAATAGGACAGTCATGGAGTTATAAGGTGACTAAGGATAGGAAATTCGTCCTATGATTCGCCAGAGCCGGAGGGATCTACCCAAGGACATCACAAATAGTTTAGAACTAGAAGTCCTTAGGTATGATTGAAAAAAGGAGTAATGTGAGAAAGGAGAAAGAAGGGGTTGAAGAATTAAAAAGAAAATGTAATGAAAGGGTGAAAAGAAATAGCCCTCCATATTCAACCTTAGGGCAGAAACCGGGTTCAATACATATGCTACTGGTTGTCACTTGATGACACTGGTATTGAAGAAAAAGACGTCATGGACCCAGTGACGCACTGCACTAAACCTTCTAGCCACTCAATTCCTCTTAAAAGGATTTGTTTCATTCTCACTGGGAACCCTACATAATCTATTGACTTTCTCTTAGAGATCGTTGGTATTGAAGAAGGAGACCCTCTCCCTAGTCTCCGATCAGGAAAACCAAAATGCACTATTGAGTCTAGAGCCACGAGATTCATTAAAAGATCTCATAGGAACACTTGACATGACATCGCTTGCTGTTCATCAATAAGGACACAAGTGATATATTATAGAGTCCTACGCAGATCTTAGCAATCTGCCAGAACATTTATGAGGGGAGTTACAACTGTAATCTTCAATGATTGAATGGAAATTCCTGCCAGGGTCAACATCAAACAGCCCTGACAGCAGGTCACTTCGGTAATTCCGTGGATTACGCTTAGTGTGTCTCAAACGGTCTACAGTCGTGGGGTGATGCTTCGGTGTACCTCAGCGACTCATCTAAACTGTAGATGTACTTCGGTATATCGCGTTATCTCACTTGTGGGACTCCAGTTCAGGAACGGCCTCTGTGAGAATTAGAGACGTGTTTTCACACTATGCTGTTAACACCCTCGAAATTCAAACTTGTAAGTGCCGGAATCCGCTTATTACTAACCTGTTTTATGTTTTCTTCTTATGGAAGCTCCGGAGCGGATGGATCGTGCAGACTCGCCACATGCTCATACCAACAACACATGAAAGTTCTCATCAAAATCAAAGGCAACTCAAAGTTAAAGATGATTCTTCGTCTATGTCAAAGAATCTACAAAGTGTAAAGACTCGAGAACTTCATCATTGGAAACTCAAAGTCAAATAAAAGTGTGAGCATGGTGGAGAAAGACGTGGAGACACCTAACCAACGAAGTTGACAACGGCAGACAACCACATTAACTGATCACAAAGCATGAAGGAACAAAGAAACAAGACTATTCTATATCTACACGCAAAGTTCAAGCTCAAAGAAAGTAAAGACCTATTCAAGTGGAGCATCCTTTGAATGACCACCCCTTAGGGGGAGATTGTTAGCCTTAATAGTTTTTATTAGAAGTGATGGTCATTCAAGTTTAGGAACTTTGTAACGTGTGTTAGATATCGTGATAGAATAGTCAACGGGCTCGTGGATTGGGCTAAGCTAATTGGGCATTAGTTATGTTAAGCTAGCCTTGTCTAGTTCGTGAAACCCAAGCCCAATCCAAGTCCATCTCAAGGCCCATGGCCAAGCCTTAGGGCATCATCTCTCTTACCTATATATACCCCTCAAGTATGTCATTTGAGGGGTGTGCTTGAGTGTGTGTGTGTGTGTTTTCCTTTGAAGCAATATACAACTTATTGTTTTCATTCTTCTCTCTACCTCTCTAAACATATACACGGTTTACATCATTCAAGTCACCAAGTTCTTTATCTTAATCTTTCTTATTTAACGTGTTCTTGTTGTGTGGTAAACGTGGTAGTCGTTGTGATAAAGGAAGGTATACGTGATAAAGGGGTATAACAGTTCTTAAATGGAGCAGCGGGATTTATGATAATGGTGTGCTTTCTTGTGCACCTGGCTAAAGCAAGCTTGAAATAGAGCTTTGAATCTGCTCATCTTAAGGATTTTCGGTTTGGGGGGAAGCTGCCAGAGTCTCACTTTCAGATGGTTCAATTTCTTTCTTCAATGCAAGAGCCTCGGAAGCTTTGGTGGTGAAAGTTTTAGGGATGATGACTTCTATCTTCTACAACGGGGCTGCTCGATATCCTTATCTCGGTACTCGTATCATCATCTTCTTAAACTATATCATCTTCTCTATCCTTGTATATATTTATTCGAAAAACAAAATACAAAAATATAAAACCAACAAAAAAGAAAATAGAAAAATATAAAACCAACAAAAATTCCATAAAAATCAGAAAAATACCAAAAATACCAAAAATATGTTTTCTCAAGACATGTCTTCTGGTATCGATAACATCTACGGTCTTAGAAATGTCATTCAATAATGGCACGGGACCATAGATGAAGTTCGAGCAGAAGGTGTAAATATTTCTTTTCAAAACATGTCTAAAAAATATGGCTTACAGTTATTTCAGACTGTAACCCGGGTTTCAAATGATGGCTTGCAGTTTCTTCAGACTGTGACCCGTGCTTAAACAATGGCTTGCTATTATTTCCGATAGCAACCTGTTTTTTTTAAGAAGGAAAGTGCTACGCTTAAACTATTTTCAAAATATTTCGTGCACTTATCCTAAAAACAAAACAAGGAAAGTATGTCGAAGGACTGCTGTTCCTACACAAATGTTTTTCCGTCTAAAATTCTTCAGAAAAATATTTGGTGTTTTAACAAAATGGTGGTTAATGAGTTGCAAAACCAATCAGTTTCAGAGTTTTTTTCGTAAAAAATTGAAAACTCAATCAATGACTTCAGCGCTTTTAATCTTTTCAGAAAACAAGTCATTGATTGAGGGGGAGAATGTTTTCAAATCTATATCATCTAACGAGCTTTCTTAATTATCCTACGTGCTTAATTAAAAATGATATTTGCCTGTGTCGAAGGACTAGGAATTTAGGATATGATTGTTAGGTTTAGATGATTAGAGTTTGATTAACACATAAACCCCATGCCTTATATGATCTGATTGTTATGTTGAATTGACTTTTATTAGTCGATTGATGTTTGGGTGTTGTCGACCACCATATATTTGTATGTGTGTTCACTAACGTATACAGGTATATTGGTTATAAGAATGTTCCCGATCCGGATCCCACAAATGAACATGATTGGATGCCGCAAGGAAAAGGTAACGATATCTTGGGTTGACAAATGAAGAAACGGAGCTTAATTGGACTTCAATAGAGAGTTGGCATAAATGCAACGTAAGAGGTCTCACTTCATCAGCAGAAGGTTTTCTTCTAAGTGATTGAAGAAACGGAGCTTAATTTGACCTCAGTTGGCATTCAAAATGCAACGTAAGAAGAAGTCTCACTGCATCGGCAGACGGTTTTCTTCCAAGCCCTACAGCAACAACGGAAGCTTCTCAACCACCTAATGTATCTTTGTGCAGGGATTATAGTGATGATACCATTTTTCTAAAACTTTGAATAATATTGTTTTTGAAAATGGAAAAATATTGTTTTGAAAATAAATTGGACTAAATTTTGAAAATCACCGGACTTCTTTTTATCAAAACCTAAGTCACTCAATTATCGACTTCGGTCATCGATTGAGGGGGAGAGTGATTTAAAATAAATTATTTTCAAACAATATTGCTTCATAAAAGTCCGGATTGTACAAAATAAGTGGTGATCTAAAGATTTAATGTTATGTCATGGTATGATTTTTTTCTTTAGAATCAAGGTCTTTCAAAATGAATTTTTTTCTGTTCTTGTTTGATTGTGAAATTATTTTGTTTTACTTAAAAGATCTCTTAAAAACTATCATACCTGACATTAACAATCTTTAATGTCTTAAAATGGTTCTTATCTGTCATCTTTCAAAGTTAAATCTTGCCACGTCTTTCCCCAAATTTTTCTAAATGATTTAAATCAGTTGGGATCACAAATCTCAAATGGTTTGAAATCTTTGATCGGGTGAGAGGTCGTGATTTA
>BPTQ01000001.1:135151320-135238491 GCA_019973895.1 Chrysanthemum seticuspe | reverse complement strand
TGATTAAGTAGCATTCCAGTGTATGATTGTTATTGTTTGTGGTTGCTTTATATCATGTTAGCATCTAATAACTCAGTACAAGCATAAAAACCTGTCCTTGTTTAATAAAAAGTCAAAATCATTTTTAAATCTCACCTTGTTGTTAACTGTTAAGATTTTGGATTGTAAAAATCATCATACATGCTTAAAAGTTGTTAATATAGCTTTAGATAACCTCATATCACCTTATTACAACATAATCAGCCAATTAGAAGTGATTAAAGTTCATATAAGTCAACTTATTTGGTTTTCTTATAAAGTCAAAATTTTCTTAGTTGCAGTTTTTGAATAAAATAGATAATTTTATATAGAGCTTAATATTAAGTTTCAATATTTGAGCTTTTGGTATATCAATATTCAACTGCTCAGATTTATCCTAGTATTTTTTATATATTCTATCTAGCTTATTACACTGCTTAATTTCTAGCTTCTTTTGAACCCTTTTTCAAAAACATGCCCTGTGTACAGATTTAAGAGCTTTTTCACAAGCTTGTCAAAAACTCTCTGGTACTCTTAAGCTTGTGTTATTTAGCTTTTAGGATAGCTTACCTACCCATGTCATAGGCTCAGTGCTTATTTTTCATCTTGCAGCTTATTTGATAAGCCTGCTAGTGGCTTTTTGTTTTGTCCATTTCATCTAGTAAACTGATCATTCAATGTTTATAAGATTTTTCATAAGCTCATCATAAGCTCACCAGTGAATCCCACTGTGAAAGCTTTAGCTTTTTGGATAGCTTATTTGGTTAACTTGTTAGTCCCAGTGCTTATTTTCATTTCCAAGCTTATTGCATAAGCATAAATTAGCCTCCAAAGTTGTCCCAAAACCTGGTTGGTTAATCAAGTTAACTGGATTGCTTATTTGATTCATGTGGCTTATTTAGTGCTTATTCTTAAGTCATTTTGCTTTCTCAGTTATAATATTAGCTTATAATCAGTTGCTTAGCTTATTTTCAGTTTACATTTGCTTATTGA
The DNA here is from genome assembly GCA_019973895.1 of Chrysanthemum seticuspe. NCBI lineage: Eukaryota > Viridiplantae > Streptophyta > Magnoliopsida > Asterales > Asteraceae > Chrysanthemum > Chrysanthemum seticuspe. The sequence continues at coordinate 135,237,480 of BPTQ01000001.1, read as the reverse complement.
TTAGCTTAATAGCCATTTGGCTAATACTTGTGCTTATTTCCATTTCTAGCTTAACTGTTAAGTAACTATAAGCTTAATCTGAGCTTATTAGTGATTTTCATAAAAAGTTGTAGTTTTGAAATTTGCTTATCTTAGTGTGCTTAATCAGTTTCAAAAAGAAAAATCCAAAAATAAAATATTTTGCAAAAAAAAGAGTTGCTGGGATTCGAACCCTGGCCACCCAGCTCACCACACACATACACTACCATCTGCCCTTGGGACTTTGACTGGTTATACCTTGCACTATTTAATACTTAACCCTTGTTATCCTTTTTAGCTTATACGAGTACTTTAGCTTATTTACAGCTTATTACAATAAGTTGTTGCACCTTTTATATTTTTCTTAGATTTGTATTGTTATAAAGTATTTCACAAAAAAGTTTCAGAATTTTCTGAATAGTTTTAGTATTTTTAATCATTTAATTAGTTTAAAATAGAATTTAATTCATAATAAAAAATATAAAAGTCAAAAAAATATAAATCTTTTTTCTAAAATTTTCTTTTGTCATATAGTAAGTAAGAAAATTATTTTTACACTCGTAGGACTTTTATTTCACAAATTTTACGTTTTTACTTGCGCACTCGCGTAATTTTTACATATAACGCGCGTTTTCATTCTAGGTCACGTTTTTAGATAATTTAGGTTTACGCTTTAATTAAAATAGTTTATTTAAGTTATTTGGTTTTATAAATCAAGAAAAACATCATTTTAAAAATAGTGATAGCGTTTATTTAATATAATTTAGCTTTTTAATTTTCTTTAATTTGCATTTAAGCCCCTGTAATTTACAAAACTTTTTCTTTAGGTATAAATATTCCAAAATCCTTACTGATCACTATCCTTAGTGATTATTCGACATCTGAAAGTTTTTAAACACCATTAATCCTCCGTGGGACTTAACGACCTAGGGAAACACTATATTCCTCTGATCTTAATTGTATTGGTTTTAGACTGTTTGAATTTTATTATGGTTGACCATTCACAAGTGGTTAGCTTGTGTAATAAACTTGACGGTTTGCCACCAATCAGTGACCGAGGCCTTCCACATAGTAAACCCTGCTGATTTCGATGTTCCCATTGACATAATCTCCGTAGCCCATGATAGCTGCGAAGTGATCGTTCCCGAACCTGACAGTGCCAATGAACTTTGCAATAAAGTTTGATAACAGTTTAAGGTTGCCTGTCATGTGTCGGGAACATCCGCTATCAACAATCCAGAGAATGATCTGTATCACCTGCATTACACACAGACGACACAGATGGAATAGAAGTAGATGTGGAACCCGAAATGTTAGAGGGTTCCGAAGCAGGTATATTAGACATACACACATTAATAATTTTAGGCATCCATTTAAATCCTAATGTGTTATATATCCATTTCTGCCATCTATAACTACTCTTTGCTTTAGTCTTAGTGAATGCACTAGGTGGTACTACATTCTTAGGAGGTGAAACTGGAGCTACAGTGACAACAATGGTTGCCTTAGAATATAAAGAAGGTGGTCTACCAAGCACAGACTTAGAATGATTAGTGGGCCTAGAGGTATTCCGATTCTTAGGATTCCGTAAACGAGAGATTATAGCTTTAGCAACACATTTGTCATGACAGTCAGAATTCATACTCTTCCGAAAAATAACACAAGGTGCATCAGACTGAATATCAAAAGTACTTAACGGTTTAGCATTCGTTACATCACTATTTCTATTACATTTGCCAGACGCAACATCTATAGTGGAAGCAACGTGAGTCTTATTCATAGTCCTAGGGTGTTCTTCTACTTTAGCATTCCTTATTGATCTTTTCTTAGGTCGCAACTTCCTATTCTTCGATTGAGTGCTCCTAGGCTGTGAAGTGCGGACGTTTGGAAAAGACGCAACTATTCCTGTTTCAGTAGAAGGAAGCACGTTAGCAACTTGTGATTTGTCAGTAGGGATTCTAGGTGCACGATTACTAAGTGTGACTGGTGCTAATCTCTTAATGATGGTTGGCGGAAGTTGTTCATACTTTCCTAACATTTCTCGTAGTTTAGAGATAGTGTGAATCAGATCTTGATTTTCAGAATGAATATTTCCATCAAAATTCATGACATCTCTAGTGTGAGCAAGATAGTGATCAAGTTCGTTTGATGCTTCAAGTCGAGTCTTTTTGAGTAAATCAAATATGACACCATATTCGTGTTTAACTTTTACAAGTTCTTGTTCATGAGATTTGACTTTTCAAAGACACGTTTCGATCATCCAGTTGCTCAATGTTAGAATCAAAAGATTTTGTTTGCAACTCAGCGAGTTTCTTTTGAAAACTAAGTTGATGATTGTGAATATCTTTCTCACACCAATTAAGACGACGATTTGTATTGTAAAGTTGGTTAAGTAATCGTTTATTTTCAGCTTTTAAAGACTCGATCTGAAGCACATTATCAGTATTCTCAACAGTTACCACAGAGTCAACATTATCAGCAGAGATATAATCAGATGCATGTGGCAAAGAATAGAATAACACAACATTATGGATATCAGCACAGATAACATCTTCCAAGAGTCGATCAACATCTTTTCTCAACATTTTCTTTTTGCGTTTAGTATTAGAAATAGATGTTTCAGTTTTCTCGAAAACGACCTTCATCACTCCAAGTTCCTTATGAAAATCCTTTTCCCAAGCTAATGCACAACTTTTCAAATTTTTAACATTTGGTAAAAGATTTTTCTGAAAAATGTCTCTTTGTTCTCGCGCTAAAGGCGGTTGAAAGTGTTGAACTTTGATTTCAGAAAGATGTTCTATCTCATGTTCTAAAGTTTTGAGGTCAGCCATGAAAATATCAAAATATCTAAGAATTTTGCGATTTTCAGGTTTTGAGTTTACTTCACTGATTGAAGGTAAAGGACCATAAATTTGTGCATAGTCTGGTTGGGGATTAACATTAGAAGACTCAGGTGTTTTGATGATAACCCTTGGTGTGTTAGTAGAATCCGTTGGTGTGACGAAAGTGACCGGTTTTGAATAATTAAAAGGTTTGTTGTAAACAACAGTTTTTAATTTTGATCGACTCTCGTCTTCTGCATCTAATTCCTCTTGACGATGATATTCAACAACACTCATAACAGTATCATTAATTTTATATTCTGCACTGGAAACTTCAGGATTTGGTTTGAATGTTTTTAGTGAAAGCTTTGGTTTGTAATCAGCCAAATTTGGTCCATATCCTTTCGGATTGGGTTTTAACGTAAACTTTTCAATGGCTGTTACTGATTCACCATGTTTGTAAACAACAGTTTTAAACTCTTTAATTTTGTTTTGCAAGCCAATAATTTCTGCAAGAAGGTCATCTACCCGATTTGTTGAATGCTTTTTGTATGCTGAGAACTGTTTTTGACAATTTAACAACTCAGCCTTAGATTGTTGATTTTCCATGGTGAGAGCGTTAATTTGCCTTTTATGTTCATGTTTCAGTTGTTCTATTTCAGACAATAAAGCATTCTTCGAAGCGGCTAGATCACACATCTGTCTCTCTAAATATTTTTCGTTTTGATGAGATTTAGCAAAAGCGGCTTCAAAACCTTTTTCACGGTTTTCTTGAGTTTTAAAAAAGTTGAGTTGCATTTGTAAGCATTCAAAATCCTTGGTTAACAGTGCATTTTTGCTTTTTAAGTCCTTATTTAATGCATAACATTCCTCCATTTTGATTTGATGGTCTTGAATTAACCGAGCAAAATCTGGATGAGGCAACAGTTCATCTTGTTCAACGTGAGTCACAGCATGATCATTCTTTAGATCCTCAAGTACAATCACGGAGTCAATTTGATTATCAAAGGAAACCATAAGGTCATCTTGATCGTCAAATGTAACTACAGGGTTAACTTGAAAATCGTCAGACTGAGATGTAGATGACTCATTTTGAACAGTCTGATCCGTGCCGGATTCAGATATTGGCGGAGATATTAGTTCAGATATGATGATGGTTTGTTCGGGTACCTGAGACAAGCCATCAGTGTCATACACTGGGCCTGTTTCACTCATGTGTAACTCTTGCATATTAGCCATCAACATAACAGCTGCATTGGCCTGCAAGTCCTCCATATCATCATCTGAGTCTGCATCTGCCATAAAGCTCTGTTCTTTGTTTATGAGAGATCCACCAGCTTCATCCTTAAGAGCCAAAAGTAGAGCCTCTTTGAAATAAGCACTGCCCCTAGTCCTTGGCTTTGGGCATGCATTAGCCAGGTGTCCCTTCTCATTGCAGTTGTAGCATCGAAGACCATTCAACCCATTCTGAGCATTTCCCTAATCTACCACTTGAGCTCTGTTGTTATTCCTACCCATAGCATTAAACCCTTGACCACCTCCCATTTGACGACCATAACCACGATTCTGAACTTCAACTCGTCCATTGTTCACAACAGCCTGATTTCGTGTATTGGATGAGGAACGAATATGATTGTTGGATTTGTTTGTATAACGGCTAAAAGCATTAGCAATCATAACAAACCCTTGTTGCAATGCTTCGAATGGATCGGATTCCTCATTAGTTTGACTATGAAGTGCTTGATCATTGTTGTTGTTGTTGTTGTAAGGAACCAATTGATTTTGTTGAGGTTGTTGTGATTGATCGTTTGGTGTGACTGAGGCAGTTGGTTGAGTTGCTTGTTGAGGAGGATAACTTTGTTGAGCATATAAGGCAAGTTGTTGATTGTCCGGATGTGTAGGTGGAGCAATTTGAGCACGGAGAATCCTTTCCCGATCAACTTCCTTTTCATGAGGCTTCAAGTAATCGTACAACAATCCATATGTAGAATGATGCATATTCTTTGCTTGACGGAGAAAAATGACATACTTCTCCCATTCAGGACCAAGACTACTGAGGAACTTAGTATTCACTGCAATTCTTGGCATGATGATGTTGTGTTTATCCAAATCATTGATGATGTCTGAAAAATGATGATGATAGGACTCTAGTGTCTCTCCAGGTTCAATCATGAAGTGTTCATAAGCCAAGTAAATTTTGGATTCCAAATCCTCCTGATTGAGTACTGATCCTTCCATAAGAAGACGAATATGATCCCACATTTTCTGTGTAGTCTTTTGAGTATCAACACTACGAAGAATTGGGTTTGGTAATCCTAAGAGGATATATTCCATTGCAAGTTCATCTGCTTCATAGTGGAGAAGTTCTTGAGGATTCAAGTCTGTAACAGTAGCAATGTTGGTTTGTTCATCTCTTGGTGGAATAGCAGTAGGATCTCCGGGTACAATGACAGTAGGCATCTCAAATGGACCTTCCAAGATAACCTTCTTTAAGAACTTTCCATGTGGCTTCTTCAGATCACAGAACCTAAAGAACCTTATCACCCATTGATCGTAGTTGCCTGGAGTGAGCATTGGAGGTCTATCAAGTGATCCAGCTTCATGAATTGATTGTTGGCTACTTAAAGCTTCACACATCTTTGCAAACCAAGTGGGTTCCTTCATAGTTTTCCTTGATTGATGTTGATTGAAATCATTTGTGTAGGGTTGAACTTGAAGACTTGGCGGTGTTTGAACCATTTGTGGTGGGGGAATTGCACCAAGTTGTGGAGTATGTTGTTGATTAAATTGTTGTTGATAAATAGCTTGTTGTTGATTCCATTGTTGATGTTGTGGACTTAGTTGTTGTTGTTGTCGTTGAGGATAATTGTAAGGGAAATAGTTAGAGTATGGTGGTTGAGACATGTTGAAAAACTTGTGTAGTAAAAATGGATCTTTGTAGTCGAATGAACCTTTGTTGATGAAGTGTCCTTAGGCGTAGAAAAGACAAGAACCAAATAGCACTTATGCGTAAAAACACCAAAGTTACGCGTAACAATGAGAAGTTACGCGTAGGATTTAGCTTACGCGTAAGTAGGTAAAGCACTAAAGTTAGGCGTAGACAAAAGTTAGGCGTAGAAAGTTATGCGTAGGATTTTCTTATGCGTAAGACTAGGCTTAGGCGTAGGAAGAATCTTAGGCGTAGGATTTCTACGCGTAAGCTTATGCTTATGCGTAATTTTAGGGTTTTTGCCCAAATGATCTTTTACACTATCACAGTGCAAAAGATATCCAAAGTCGACGTATTTTCAGACTTATCCAAGTAAGAAAACACGGAATAAACCAGGAAAATGAAGATCAAACCAAGGAAGCACATACGCGTAGTTTTAGGGTTTTACTACGTGTAGGAATGCTCAAAAATTTGATTTTGTCCAAAAGTGTTTCTAAACCAGTTTTTGTGTGATAAAATAGCTTCAATAACACCAAAATACACAAAAGTATGAAACTTGATGAACCAAAGCCTCTAAAACAGTTACGAGTAGGATGAAACCCTCGTTCAAAAACACGATCAAAAACAACTATCCACGCATAAAGTTTAAAACTTTTTGCCAAAAACAAGTATTTTAACACCTTAAAACATTGAAAGTACAAGAATCTTGGATTAAAAAGTGTAAAAAACAAGTTTTTAAGCGAACCAAAGTATCAAGGTGTGTTTTAGGCGTAGGACCGAAACCCACTTCAAAAACAAACACGATTCACCCAACTAGTAGGCGATTGATACCACTGTTAGGTCACTAGATTTACAAACACAAGTAATATAGAAGAGGTAGAGGCGGTTGAACAACACACAAACACACACACACGTAAAAGTAAAGAAAGGTTTAGGCGTAGAGTGTATGTGAAAGAGTAGCTTGAACAACCAACCCTCAAGTGAGGGTTATTACATTGTATTTATAGGCAAGGAGCTAGGGCAACACTCCCTCTCCTTCCCTATTCCTTATTGGGCATGGGCCTTAGCTTATGGGCCTTCTACATAAGCTAGGCCTTAAACAAACATAAAGGCCATATAAAGCTACCTATTACATATGAAATATAAATACTTGAAATACTGTTTAGGAGTGATTCCAACAAATCATATGCTCAGAAAAATAACAAGTAGCATGCATTTTCATTTAATAAAACAAGAGTTATGATATACATGACTCTAAAAATAAGAAAATAAACAATACATGACTAGGAATTTCTAGACTAGCTAACGCTTGATGCTAGGACACCACTAAAATCTTCTAGCTCAAGTTTTTTTTAGGTTTAACCTCGTCGAAACGTTCGAGGAGATGATAGAACATGAAACGTTGGTCTTCTCGTACTTCATGTATCAAACTTTCAACATGTTGACAATGATAGCAATCTTTGTCATGGCTAGGTAGTGGTGGTGGAAGAAATGAAATGGCTTGATACGAAGGATCAAGTGAAGCGGCTTGCGGAGCTTCAAATGATGGAGGAATTGGTGGAGGTGCATTTGAGAATGACTCAACCAAGAATGATGGTGGTGGTAGAGAAGTGTCAACTTCCATATGGTCGGGTGGTTCACTTTGATGATTTCTCATAATCCAAATGGGATTATATGATGGAAACGGAGAAAAGGAAGCCGGAGCAAGTGTTGACTCAACACCTTGATTTTGAACCATTATTCCTCCTAATGAGGAGAATGTTGTCGGCGGAAGCGGATGAGACGGCCTAGGAGGCAAGTCCTCTAAATTGTAGAGGTGTGGTGATGATAGTGGGGATGTAAATGAAATAGCTCTAGGAACCAATGGTGATGGTTTAGTAGAGATAATATTGCTTGGCCTAGGAGGTATGGTGGTGTTTGGCATTGGTAGTTTTGTGGGTACTATCCTTTTGGGAATTGGTTTGATTAGATGATGAAGAATTCTATCATTTGTTAGCTTGACGGGAGATGATTCGGTTGAGGAGATTTCGTGTATAACACGAGCCTTTTTCATGGGTGGTTCTTTGGTAGACAAGTTACTACTTGGGGTTTTCCTCATGATGAGAAGATTTCAAGAGGTTGCAAGAGCTAAAAGTTAGGATGAGAGTGATGACTATGGAGGTCCTAACAAGGTGGTTTATAAACTAAGAGATTTGGCTAGTGCATTTAAGCTTTAAGCCACTAGGATTCATTGGAATGTGATGATTGACATGCACAAGAGTCAACTTCAGAGGTTGCACTGATCTAGGAACTCATTTAAGATGAGATGGAGTGTTTGAGTTAGGAAGATGAGTTGAAATGATTGTTTTGGCAAGATTTGACCTATACTGTCATCCGGATCCCACGGTTCCTTCCTCAAAGGGATCCGTCTAGGCTAATCCTATGGATCCGTCTCTCAGCAGCTATGAAAGAATGGAAATGATGTTTCTAAGATCTAAGACCTATATCTTCTTGAGTGTTTCAGTCCTCCTAAGTGTTTTAAATGAATGGATGCTTGAGTACTTGAAGGTAATGAATGATGTAGCTAATGATTGTCATTTATGGAAGGATTTGAAACTTTCAAGAGTACCAATGGATGAGCAAGGATGACACTAAAGATTTAGAGTGTCAATTGAAACTAAATGATCCTAGAGATCAGGTTGTGTCTTAGGATAGTGTTTTGGAAAATATCCTAGAAGCTTTGAGATGGGAAAACTAGATTTTGATCAACTTTGATAAATTTTGAGGTGAGGATGATTAATGAGCAATTTTGCCATAATCGAAAGATTTCTAAGGCTAGATGTGAGGGATCAAGTAGAAAAATGAAGTGTGAGTTTGGGAGCGGAAGAGTAATGGATTAAAAATGAAACGATAGATCTACAAGCGTCTTAGAGTGTGATCTAGGTGAGTTATGAGTAGGAAGAATCTACCTATCTTGATAAGGACTTAATTTTGCCTTACGATACTATGTTTAACTTGGTTTGAGTCGTTCTAAGGATGTGTTTGAAATAAAATGCTTGCAATTGCATTTTCTGTTCGCCTGATCCCACGGTTCCCTAAAGATAGGGATCCGTCTGGTACAACATTTGGGATCCGTCCATCTGCTAGGCAGAACCTTTACTAAAGGTATGCAATGATCATGACAATGCATTATATTCCAAGATTAGTTAAAGGAGTTCTAAAACTAAGATATCAAATGTAAGATGTTTTATTTCATGAAGGAAATAGGATTACATTGATAAAGCACGAGTAGAGTAGAATTGATCCTATTCGAAATACTACTAAATTCCTTGAGTGTTTTCGCTAGAAGGATCATTATGTGATTGATGAGTATTGGTGGAGTCAAGAATGAAGAAAGTCTTCATGAGAGATATGTTTAGCGGTTCCATCATCTTGTTCACAAGTACGTACAACGGACTTTGAAATTGAGGATGGAAGTGCATAACATTATGATAGAGGCGTGTCAAGAACATTCCATAAGGGATGAGTTTATTCTTGGAGCCTTGAAGATTTGCAATTCGCCTTGCGAAGAAGTAGGGGAGATTGTATGGTTGTTGTGTTAGCAAACAGTACAACATGTGAGCACAACAAGCGGGAAGAATTTCTCGATTTCCCCTAAGACTCCAAACATTTTCACGTAGGATGAGTGCAAGAGGCTTGTACTCTTCTCGGATATCCCTTGTAAATATAATGTTTGAATCGGAGTAATATGGTCGAGGTTTGCATATTATGCGATTTAAATCTTCCGGAGAGGGGTATGTGTGAACAAGATGGACTATTCTTTTCACGAGAGTTGAAGAGAGAATCAAGAGACCAATCTTTGGTGAAGGCACATTGTCCATGATTTGGAATCCGGAGGATGTGAGCAAAATGCCCAAGGGTTAGAGTGAACTTTTGGTTTTTGATATAAAACCAAAGGGATAGAGAGCGATCCTCGTTACGAACGAGTTCGACTTGACGGAAGAATTCCATTATGAACCTTGGATATATCTTCTCGTTGATTTCAAGAAGACATTCTAGTCCTATGGCTCGGAAGGAGGTATTGATACCTTCTTCGAAATGTAGAGAGGTGTCTACAATACGTCCTTCATGGAAGTGACGATTTTCGAGATTATTGAACCCACGGACATGATTGCCAGGTGTGTTGGGCTCAAGGGAGACGTTCGGGGTGTAGACGCTAGTGAGTGAAAAATCAAACTCATATTCATGCGTCATAATTGAACCTATAGAAATGATAAGTTAATGAAAGAACATGTTTGTGATCAACCTATGATAATCTAATGTTTTTACTAGATTTTATTAACAATGGTATTTAAAACTTTAACTCACTCAATGTTTTGATTTTCTAGTGGATTTTTAGTCTTGCATGAAAACTGTTTTCCAATAATACGGATCACACGGTTCCTTTACAAAAGGGATCCGGCTAGTATATCTTCCGGGATCCGTGGATTTGTAGTAGCAGAAACAGATTTGATAAAAACAAAGGTTTTATAGTTTTTATACCACGAAATATGTTTTATCCTACATTTTCTTTTAGCATACATACATGACTTCTAATGTATCACGAAAGAATATAAAACATATAAATCAAAAGAAGTGACAAACACATTATGATAACAATAATCTAGATAAACTAGATCATTAATAATATTGCATTTCAATACTAAGGATGATACAAAGGATTGGGTATATAACCCCAATATAGATTAACAACACAAAGTAAATGTCTCCGTATGTGATCTTCATCATAGGGAACACAAGTGCGATGAGTGTTAGAGCGATGAGCACGAGTGCGATGTAAACCATGTTGATGATGGATCTTCTTGGTTTCGATTGAGATAGAATGAGGAGGAAGATGAAGTTTTTTGAATGAGAGGAAATTTTTGAAATTGGAAGATTTGAAAAGATGAAGGTTTGATGAGATGGTCGACGGTGGGAGTATTTATGGGGAAAGAGGAATTTTTGAAATTCGTGTTTTTGTTTTATTATTGGATTAAAAGAAAAACAAAACAAAGTTTTATAAACCACGACTTTAGACGAGAAATAAGACACGTATGTAAGAAAAAAAAGGCTTCCGAATGAAGCTTCATGTAAACCATGTAATTTGCACAAAAGATAATCATATAAATACCTAAATAGGTATACTTAATTATCAAGCAAAGCAAAAAGAAAATCATACCTCTAGCGCACTTAGGAATGTCTTTACAAATGACACAGCAAATGTCACTTAGACTATTCCCGCTCCTTTGCGTTTAAGATACCTTCTTAAGGAAGGTATTCTTGTTATCAAGCGACTCCTAAAGCTTGGTGGGTATGAGCTTTGACTAATCAACATGACAAAGAGGATTAGTGCAATTAAGAAAAAAATAAAAAGAAATGTTGTTATCAACTCAACATCCAAACATATAGTTTTTTAAAAAACATGGTGTTTGTTTTTATGAAAAACCTTCTTTGTAGTTTTCAATTAACTATGGATCGTATGAAGTTCTTAAAGTACAATATACTTCAAGAAACTTGGTAACGAAGCTCTGATGCCAATTGTGGAAAACTAGAAGGGGGGTTGAATAGTTTTGCCAATTAAAACTTCCTTTTAATCTATTTAGATCGACTTATGTCAATCTATTTAGATGTGTGTGTTGGATGTTGATAAACAAGCATATAAAGGTAAGTAATGAAAAGATAAGAGTAAGAAGCACAAAACCACAACACGAGTATTTATAGTGGTTCGGCTACAAGGACACCTTCCTTGCCCTACTCCACTCCCCGAGTCACCTACTCGAGAGTTCGTAATCACTACACCCAAGGTTGTCAAGATCGGGATCCTACCCAGGATCGTTTTTGTCTTTGCAAGATCGTGATCGTAAGATCGGATCGGGATCTTAAGATCCTACTCTAATGTTATTTCTTAATAGTTTATGTAATTTTATACAAATCTACAAATTCTAATACATTATAACCACAAAATACTATGAATGTTTCATATAAATGTTGTCCTAAATTATGATTATAAAATGTTTAAAAAGATTAACATATTGTTTTTTTGAATTCTACAAACAAACAACCCATAAATTTGTAGTTTTTTAGTTTGTAATCCGAGAAAAGTAAGATCGGATCAGATTAGATCGTAAGATCGTATGGTCAAGATCGGGATCCTATAAGATCTTAAGCTTGCAAAGATCCTATGTAGGATCTGGATCGTTTTTGCTTTGCAGTATCGTAAAATCGTAAGATCCTAAGATCAGGATCGGGATCCTGACAACTATGAGTCTACACCAATCTCCTTAAGGCGGAGAAGCCTTCACAACGTCGCCTACCCTTTTTCTTGTGCTAGGCTAACCACCGGGTTCTTTCACTCCAAGGTGAACCACACCTACACAACGTCGCCTACCCTTTATAAGGTACTAGGCTAAGTACATAGTTTTTTCACTCCAAGGTGAACTACACCTTCACAACGTCGCCTACCCTTTATTAGGTACTAGGCTAAGCACCTAGTTCCATTGCAATGGAGGAACTACTACCACACTACACCAACGACTAATCCCAAAGGAGATCTACTCCTTTACAACATCATCAAGGATATCAATATCCTTGGATCTAATACTATTCTATCTTGTACATCGAAACACACCATATCGAATGTACATCTAAGGTACCTTTCACTAATACCTTTGACTAGATCTACAAGACATCTTTCACTAATGTCTTGTGTCTTCACTTCTAAGCACCTTTCACTAATGCTTCTTTGTCTTGACTTCTAAGCACCCTTCACTAATGCTTCTTGTCTTGACTTCTAAGCACCTACCACAAGTGCTTATCCTATAGACGATAGATACCCTTCACTAATATCTTCGTCTTGACATTTGAGACATCTTTCACTAATGTCTTCAACACTACACTTCTTTGAAGAAAGAAAGAGATCATCAACAAGAGGACTTCAATAGCCTTGATGATGAGGAAGCATAGCAACTCATGGACTTGAGCTTGCTCGACTTCAAAAGGTGGTGATCTTGCCTTTAAGAGGAACCTAGAAGATCACACAAAAACAAAACTACAAACATAGATCTCTTGGATCTAAAGTTAGTGAGATTTAACTCAGGGGAGAAAGTGTGTTAGAAAGGGATTGAAAAGGGGTGAGAAACAATGAAGAAATGGCTCACTATTTATAGAGGAAAAACCTCTACTGTTCCTCGGATCCCACGGATCCCTTCCACTTGGGATCCGGCTAGCACAAAGCCAGGGATCCGTGGAATGCTCCTCTTTGCCCATGGGTATTTTTGGTTATGGGTCGTGGGTCATGGGTTATGGCTTGATCCATGGTTTTCTTTCTAGATACAATGAACATGGTCAAGTGGTATATATAAAACCATAGGTTATGGGTCAATACCATTTGCTAGTTTTTACCCATTTTAGTATTTACATGTTTTTACCTATTTTAGTATATACATGTTTTTACCCATTTTAATATACTTAGTTTAAGTATGTGCTAACCCAATATGTAAACATTAGTTGTTATACATATGTATATTTAAAGCATAAAATCACTTATACTAGTTTTAGTGTTTTATGTGAATGCGTAAGTGTGTTAGAAAACTATTAGTTCAAACCATTTACGTATTTTATTTGTTTCGTTAATATGATTTTACGTTTGTTATCGACAAAACATTAGAAGATCGTAGAAAATAAATAAACATTTTTACGGCTTATTTATATTAACACACTTGTTTGAAAATTTTAAAGAATAAAACAACGGTTTACGAAAGTTTCGACTCAAAATCGCGACACGAGACCATACACCAATCGACATCATCGAAATCATTATAATCCATCATCTAGTTATGACCAAAGACACATAAACATGATAAGATGCAAAAACACGTGAACATGACACAACACACGATACCAACACACTAGTTTACATGTTTTATTAGCTTTAACGCGTTTTAGACTCGCGTTCATCAAAACTTAACCGTGGAACTCACATTCACGAGACAAAAGGTCTCGCTCGTGACTCCCTGACTTAGTTATAATAGTACCAATTCCTTTATATTCCCAAATCATTTCCACGACCACTACTAGTGTGCAAGTTTTAAATCAAGTGGTGAGATTACGCAAGGAAATTGTGTAACCATGATACTTTGAGAGTATCCGCATTATTGATAAATAATGTTGATTTATTGGTTATCACATTCTGTGTTCATTTGTTTACTTTAATCTTCCAAGTACATTCCAATAGATCCCACGTATTTGTGTATACTCATACAAAGTTTTCTCTTTATTGTTTTAGATATACCCAAGGCAACTACTTAATATAAGCTAAGTGTTATAGATTTAAGGTTTGGGACTCCACACTCTGTGAAAGGTATAGTGCGTGCGAAAACATGAGGACATGTTTTCTGTGCATGTATGAGCATGAGGACATGCTTATAGGGCGTGCATAAGCATATGGAAATGCTTATGGGGTATGCGTAAGCATGAGGACATGCTTGTTGTGTGTGTATAAGCATGTGAAATGCTTATAGTGAACTACTAAGATCGGCAGACTCAAATCGTCTACTAACTGGGCACACGCTCAATCAAGTGTTCAATCAAATCGTTCATCAAATAAGTCATAAACATCTCATCAATCATCTTATCAATCAATCTAGTTCAAAATTCCAAAATCACAATATGCCATTTACTCAAATCAAATCCATAATATCTCGCTAATCACATCACATTTGTCCAAAATCAATAATCATATCCCATAAGTCAAATCGCAGTTCATATCATAATCAATTAAGAAGCTTCGGCTTGGCAAGCGGGCGTGCGTCGGTCGAGGATCAATTTTCTTAAAACGTGGTTATAGTTTAGGGTTTATAAAATACCTAGTTCTCTATAACCTTGAGCTCTTATACCAATCTGTAACACCCCTAAATCTCGGTACAGCGAAAGACTTAATTAAGTTTTCAGGGCGTTACTATTGGATTGGTATCTCACACACGTATAGCAAAAAGATAGTCGTTTAACATTCAAAACCAATCCCAAATTTAAGTATCCAAAACATTTAACCCAAAAGTATAAATATTAGCACCAAAACATGATTTAATAAAATAGGTCCCCAAAGTATATCAGAGTCAAATATGATCCTTGAACCCCGCCTTCTTGCCAAGCTTCCACCGATTACGTATTCCAAACATCATTTAAATACCTGAGAAAACATGCTAAAAGGTCAGCTTACGCTGGTGAGTTCATAGGTTTAAGTTCAATAAAATCATAGTGGACCTGTAGGAGTTGATTTGCTATGCAAGACCTAAGATAGATAAATACCGTTTGCACACACCAATCCTACCCGGATCACCAACCATATAACCATATCCCGCATCCAGGGATTACTCGGGCCCCGCGACTCTAGTCCAGCACTATCGTGGCAACCTCTAGAACAGTTTCCAACCCCGTACTAGGTCGAGGTAGAAGTCTATTCTTAGCTAGGCAACGGTTCAACCTAGTCTAAGGCAACAACTACCGCACATCTATCTAAACAGTCAAGCATATAAGCAAATCCAAATAGTTTTAACAGTACAAAAACAGTAGCATGATTCTCACCCCAATATAGTTTAAAACGTAGATAAAAGTGGGACTATGAAACTCACCTTAGCCATAGCAATGCACTATTCACTATTGACACGACTGGCATCTAAAGCTAATCTCCAAGGCATCCAGATGAGTGTACGACAAGTACGATATAATAGAGGTGACGCAACCTAATGCGTATACGATAATTCTTAAATTACAGCTCATATGATAAGGACGTTGATAAAAGTAATGTGTTGTAGTTTTCGTGGATCATTCATGTCGCTATTCTCAAAAGTACGTTATCGTTCCCAAAAGTTTACTAATTGTTATCTCAAAAGTTTAGTTTTAACGTTTCGTGTGGTGGTAAGAAACATAGACGCGACGTACAACTACACGCGAAGAAAAAGAAGACATAGACATAATCGAGACATACAGACCATAACTCACGCCAAAAAGGAGAAGACATTGACAAAGTCAAGAAATACCGACAATACTCAAGCTAGTCAAAGACTAGGAAACGACGACAACTATTTATGTAACATAAATAGGTTAATTGATTAGTCTCGGACCATTTACCCAATAATCCCTAAATGCACATGTTTATAATAAAAGACAAGTTTTCATTTATCGCTCAATTAATAAAGTTTTCTCAATCGTTATTCGCAATTATACAAATTTACCCGAAAGTACTTCATATAAGGTATAGTAAATAGTGTACTATAAATGACACGTTTGTTTATTCCAACGTTCCTAAACCATTACGACTTTAATAAGTTATCTTATCAAAATAATATTTCCAAACACGTTTATAAAAGCTACATGTGTTATAAAATATGAGTTATTATCATAGTAAATAAAGGTTTATAATTTAAATAAAACCGTAGTCGTCAACAATATATATAGTAATATATTTCGTTATCGGTTAAAATATGAAAACATAATATTTAGGCTTGTTGCAAAACGAATATATTAAACTCATTTAAACCAAGATGTTTAATAAAGTACGACATACTAATCAATATAACTTGTTATCAATAGTTACTCCAAGTTTATAAACCGTATTAAATATTATAACATATATATAATGTCCGTTATTAATTATAAATCAAGTAGTTATTTCTTAATGTTTATCATCCCGTTCTATAAATGACTCACTCGCTATCTGATCAAGTCATATATTGTATATCACAATGATTTTATTCCGGTTTCGATACACATAATTGATACGTTACACAATCGAGTGGTTGGATATATATATTTTACAGGTTTACCCATTGTTATGTACTAATTACCATTTCGTGTGTAATCGTTAATTCATTTTAACAGCCATTTATAATTAATAAATTATTACCACGTCTTATCGAGTCTAACCCGTAACTAATCTTTCCCATTGCATATAACTAATTCCACTCTTCGAGACCCGACACAATTTACCAAATCAATAAGCGCTTCCAGTGACCAATGTCCAAAAAATACTAACGTGAGTCCAATATTAACGATCCGCTAAATCAAATATATCCAAGTGACCCAACTATATAATCCGTACATTTTTAGTTTGTCACAGGATAAATAATTAGTTGCTATTAAACTAGTTTAACTCTTTTTAACTCATTAAACTCACTTTTATTATAAGAGTGGCTAAGAGCCCATAAAACTCAACATACTAATTTAATCTGAGACCAAGTTAGTACTTGCAACAACCCTCCTCGTGGGTTGGCAGCCACGCTTAACCAAAACCAACACCAAAATGGGATGTCTAACCCGACGACAATAATCAAATGAGCACCCCTTGTCGATTTAACACAAGATTCGAGACAAGACAACAACAACATAGCCTAGCTTATCCTTTTAAAATCAATAAAAAGCACCTTCGCTAACTGAAACTGAGTGACTACCGTACACGGGCCTAACCGGATTTATAATAACACCACACCATCAATAATCTTACCATGACACTGCTTTGACCCGAGTCAACTCGACTCGCTGAGTTGACTGGGTCGCGTTGACTCACCCACCGAGTCGACTCGACTCGTACCAATATCAAGACAACACGTCCTTTTTGATGATTCTTACCACACTAACTAATCAACATGATTTTTATTTTCCAAAAATGTTTTAATCTGTTTTAACCTCAACGCAAGACATTTTTGTTTTACAAAGATTAGTTTCGTTTTCCTTTCCACGTTTTTATGACTACCAAAACAACACAAACAACATATATATGACTTGAAATCTTTAAAAGAAACTGAAATAATAATGAAAGGGGTTGGGTCGTGTTTTTACCGAGAGGGGAAGAGGAAGAACGAGCGTTGTTGGTGTCCCATACGAGTACAACTCGTAAACTAATACCACGAAAGTCTTGTGAAAAACGTTTTCTTTAGAAACCCTAGACATCCGAGTCTTAAAATCAAGATTGGAGGCACGTGTGTACGTTTGAACATGATTATCATGCACCATCGTGGTCACAAGACACCGATCTATCGTTTGAGATAGGTGGTGCAAGTAGAGAAGGTCGCCAGAAAATAAGCCAAAAAAGATGACGACGCCGGAACCCTAGAAATGGGTGGCTAGATTTTGTAGAGAGAGAAAGGAGGGTTTGCTCTGTGTGTTTTGTAGAGAGAGAGAGTGAAAGTGAGGAAATGGGAGAGTTGTGAGTGGTTGGGGGTATTTATATCCCTGGAGGGACGTAATGTGTATTAGTGAAACCATAAGGGCAAAAATGAAACATTTAAAAAGGACCCTAGATGTAACTTTCTCAAATCTTTATTAATATTAAGCTCGGGACTCGTTTATCCTAGTAAACGGATGATTCATGACACGGGAGTTACGCCAACGTTCTTAGAATATTATTTCCATTAAAAATGATATATAATCCGACTCGTAACTCAAATTAGTTAAAACGATCGCTCTAATTGATGTTTCTCCAATTATGATGCATCGAGGATTTTACGAGTTGTCACACATACAGAAACCCGTAGGCACCGACAATGGCACCAACTTTCCTACCCGCTGTGGATATACCATGTATGGTAGTTTTATGGTTGCTTAGGAACACAAAATTCATTATGTGGTAGGTTAGAAATACTTAGTTTATGGAACCCAACCCGCTACTCCATTGCTGTTCAATTTAATCCTATTTTGTTGGTGGTAGTTCCCAGAACAGGGTAAAGACAATCAGTAGCAACTGCAATACCACTAGGTGGTTACCGGATATCATTTGGAATCGTGTAATCACTTTCCAAAGTAAACTATTCGACCCTAATGCCTGGGTATCACGAATATCTACTTGGGATAAGACCAAATGTATGTTATTGAATTAGGCACAAATCAATAACCCTTGCGCATATAAGTGTTTAGATTTATGTTTGTTTCTCCTGATTTCAGTATGTTTCTCAGTATGTTCATGCTGATGAAAACCATCTCTATTTATAGTAGAGAATACTCACTTCTAGTTAATAGATATTATGGATGATTAACGGTCAATTAATCACTCATAATAAGCCTCCATTATCATAGGAGTAGTGGTTACATGACCAATTAAACGTGGTCATAAAGCAGTCATAACAGCCAATTGAATGAGTCAAAGCTGTTACAAATTAATCACTGCAACACTACCAGTAGGAACCATTACACTAGCAGCAGGAACCATACACTTCCAGCAGGAACCATTACACTAGCAGCAGGAACCATAACACTACCAGCAGGAACCATCAGTTATTATACTAACAGTAGTAACCAATACACTAGCAGTACAAACCACTATTGAGTTGAGTCAGGGTGTTCAGGGACCTCATGAGTGTACACTTCGTACCTCCTAACCCAAAACCAGGTGTGAACTAATCCCACAAGTGCACTAAATTTACCAACAATATTGTTGGTGGTAGTTCTCAGAACAGGGTAAAGACAATCAGTAGCAACTGCAATACCACTAGGTGGTTACCGGATATCACTTGGAATCGTGTAATCACTTTCCAAACTAAACTATTCAACCCTAATGCCTGGGTATCACGAATATCTACTTGGGATAAGACCAAATGTATGTTATTGAATTAGGCACAAATCAATAACCCTTGCGCATATAAGTGTTTAGATTTATGTTTGTTTCTCCTGATTTCAATATGTTTCTCAGTATGTTCATGCTGATGAAAACCACCTGTATTTATAGTAGAGAATACTCACTCCTAGTTAATGGACATTATGGATGATTAACGGCCAATTAATCACTCATAATAAGCCTCCGTTATCATTCGAATAATGGTTACATGACCAATTAAACATGGACATAAAGCAGTCATAACAGCCAATTGAATGAGTCAAAGCTGGTGCAACACTACCAGTAGGAACCATTAACTACCAGCAGGAACCATTACACTAGCAGCGTATATAAAGTTCTACTCATGTAGACAATGGACTAGCCATTCTTTTATTCAATTAACTTGAATCTTTAGCACTTTAGGAATAAACAAGAGTCCAAGAAAATTACCTAGCAAATATGCTAGTAATTCCTTTACTCTTTGCGGTTTAAACTCATACATCGTGACAAGTGCAGTATGTTATTTATTTTGGTAGCTCTAAACACAATGTTTCCATTTACACAAAATATTCTATCTTTCAGTTAACTCTAGACCATAAAAGGGTTATGAAAGATCATTAATGAGTTTATCTTTGTAATCCTATCTTAGTTTGTCAACTAAGGAGAAAATATAGGTATAAGTCTCGCTCTTTTTACTAGGAAAAGAGACTAAGTTTGTTTTTCAAATAAAAACAACTTTTTTTACGAATTATGTTGCAATAACACAATTAATCAGAACATAAAAAGTTCAATTCTAGTATTTTCGATAATTACATTCTTAAAAGAATTAACTACCCAATTAATTACTAATAAGACTAAGATCCATCTTGCAACCCCACTTAATTACCATAGGTCTGACCAGTGTATTAAAAAATAGGACAAGAGGTAAGCGACGAGCGTTAATTGCATTAATGCAACTCTTAGATTTATGAGACTGATCAAGGCATTAGTAAACAAGTAATAATGTCATGAGCATGTTTAGTTCTCATCTTATGCCTCGGGTTCAAGGTCTGACCAAGTTAACTCGAGATAAGTCGACCAAGTATGAACGTGTAAAATTAACCAGAGGTCTAACTAGTGAGAAATAATTACCATGGTTTGGAAAGGCCCTTAGGTCTGACCAGAGAAGTCAATCCAAGTGCACGTGTTCATAGTTGGATGGCATAGACTTAAAATTAACAAATAGGTATGCACACATAAATGTGGTGAAAGTCGTGTACAAAGAAGCATGCAAAACAACTTTGTAACACTAATTTTAAAAAAAAATTGGTAATGACACTGTAGTGATCATCATGGTTCATGGTAGCTCCAATCGAACGCACAGGGAGGCAGAGGACCAGGTAAGCGCTGAAGCATAACCTAGACATCCTTTCGGTGCGACTGTGCGCACCTCTTTGAACCCCCTTTTGAGTTTGTTCTAGTGGGTGAGCCGTACATCCCAAGTGTCCATAGCGTCTAGTTTTTAAATTCTTGAAAACGTGTTTCATGTGTTAGGTCACTTTATTTTACAAGAACAATTTTCCACGAATCAAATAGCAGGTCACAATGAGCATGGTATTTAGGCGTGTAAATAAAGACCAATATTAATGTTATGCTTACGATATGTATTATTCCATATTGCATACAATTAGGTGTCAAAGCAAGTAATAATGCACATATAGGAATCACAAATATATAAGCATAAACATCAACATAAATAACCACATATTGTTCCGAGTCCTCTTGCGAGTCTTCCCCAAACGGAGAACCATAAGACCGTCACTAGGATGTAATACCTAGATCACCCCATACATCACTTAAATAAACAATTGAGTGGGTCTTGTGGCCGGAAAAATACATAAAATAGCATGGCAATCTAATTAACAAGTAATTACGCAATTTTATATATTTATAAACCAATATGTAATTCTAATTATCATAATAATTCTAATTAACAATTAATAAATTCAAATTAACTTTTAATTCTAATTAGCAAGTAATTTTAATTTAACATGTAATTTTAATTAACAATTTAATTTTAATTAACAAAGTAATATATATAATTAACATGTAAATTAAATTCTAATTAACAAATTAATTCCAATTAACAAATTAATTCTAATTATCAATATAATTTTTTTTTTAATTTGTGTGTGACTAGTTATTCTTTATTAAAAATTGACAAGTATTGCATGTAGTTGTCAAAATAAAATAAAACAAATAACTAAACTAGGTTTCATGCAGTCTTTTAAAACATGTTTATTAATTCAGAAACGTGTAACCCATAATCGCAAAAACGAGTTGACTCGTGATGCCACTGTTGGGATTTAAGAACCAGTTAACCATTAACCTCTACGAGTATGCAGCGGATATTGGATCTAGTTAACGCAATTATGTTAAGCACGTAATTAATAAACAAATAATTAATACAATATTAATTAATTAAAAGGGATATAAAAAGCTAACCTTGCTTGGCAATTGATCTCTAGTAACTGAACAAGAAACCAAAACGAAACCTTAAGTATCTAAAATAGATACCTCGAGGAGTATCACACACAAACCCGATTCACGTATACGTTCGATATAGAAGCTAGTCGAGAACGTAATATAAAAACCCAATCAACAAGTGACAACAATACTTGAATAACCTGAACTAGAAAAACACCCAAGACCTGCTTTTTCTGTCCGAGTATCACAACAGCTCAAAAGCTGTTTTCAACAATTACCCCATGACCAGAAACGAACAAAACCTTTTCCTTGTTGCTGCCATTCAACTTGGAATTAGAAGCAAGTAATATCTAATAGATCAACACCTAAACCATTGAATCTTTGCAAGTTTAGGACCAAGAAAAACCACCAAGAACCCTAATCGACTTAGGGATAAGTCGACTGGGAATTTCACAGGAAAAGAAGATCAGTTAGGATAGATTTAAGGTTTATATCAAATCATCCATGTGAGGGATGTATATGTCGCATGTAAGAAAACTACACAAGGTGTAGGGTGCGTTTTTTTATATACAAAACCAAACGACCCTTGCCTTGGGTCTTTGCTTGATCAACAAGCTACAAGCCCAAGCTTCCTCCATGCCCTCACTTCTGCCCGATCAGATGGAACTCAAGGCCCAAGGCTGCCATTCAAATTCAACCCAAGTTTATGTCCAAGAACAGCCCATGGGTCAAACTTTATCGGGTCAAGTTATTGAATATCGGGTATTATTCAAGTATTTATAATATACGTTCGACACGTATACTCATGTTCATCGTATGTGCCCCCATCGGCTCACACACTTCTAGTCGTTTACGTGTGTTTATAACTCCCACAAACCAACAATGAGCAATAGGATTACTAGTATACCTGCTCAATTTTCCCACTACAAAACCAATATCAGGTCTTGTACAAGTCATGGCATACATTAAGCAGCCAATTACCCTAGAATACTCTAGTTGAGATACAGCTTTGCCATTATTAGGCATCAACTTCTCACAAGTATCCATAGGTGTACTCACGGGAGTACAATCAAAGTAATTGAATTTTCTCAACACCTTCTCAATATAATGAGACTGAGAGATAGAAATTCTTTTACTTTCATGTTTAATCCTTATACCAAGGATAACATCAGCCTCCCCCATGTCCTTCATAGAGAACCTTGATGACAAAAATTCCTTTGTCAGGTCAACTTGATTTTGGTCAGTGCCAAAGATCAGCATGTCATCAACATATAGACAAATGATGACTCCTTTACTAGATTCATCAAATTTTATATATACACATTTGTCAGCTTGGTTAAGAACATAACCACTAGACAAAAACACTTCATTAAATTTTTGATGCCATTGCTTAGGTGCCTGCTTTAGTCCATAAAGAGACTTAATTAGTTTGCACACCTTGTTTTCATTGCCAGGCATGATGAAGCCCTGAGGTTGGTTCATATAAACCTCCTCTTCCAATTCACCATTCAAGAAGGCTGTCTTCACATCCATCTGATGAATAATCAGATTGTGAATTGATGCCAAAGCAATCAGCAATCTAATGGTACTGATACGAGCCACTGAGCATAAGTATCAAAATAGTTAATTCCTGACTTTTGCTTAAAGCCTTGAATGACTAGTCTAGCCTTGAACTTTTCAATAGTTCCATCTACCTTCATTTTCCTTTTGAAAATCCATTTGCAACCCAAAGGTTTGCAACCAGGTGGTAGATCAACCAACACCCAAGTGTTGTTGCCCATGATGGAATCCATCTCATCATTGATTGCTTCTTTCCAGAAAGCAATATCCTGGGACTTCATTGTTTCTTCAAATGTCTTGGGATCATCCTCAACAATGAAGCAATAGGAGTATTGGTCAGAGACCTCATCCCTTGTTACTTCAACTAAGTATAGTTGAAACTCAGGTCCAAATGACTTTGGAGTCCTGACCCTTTTGCTCTTTCTAAACATAGGTTCAGGTTGTTGAACCACAACCTCATCAGGGACCTCTGATGGTTCTTCATCAGGGATCTCTGATACACCAGTGTCATGAGTTCCATTAGGAATCCTATGACTTGGTCTAGGGACTGATGAGAATCTATTCTCATCAAAGTTTGCATCCCTTGATTCAATTATAGAGTTAATTGAAACATATTCATTAGGTTCAATAACATAGAACCTAAAAGCCTTGGAATGCTCAACATATCCAACAAAGATGCAATCAATGCCTCTTTCACCTAAAGTTTTAAGCTTTGGATCAGGGAGTTTCACAACAACCCTACAACCCCAAACCCTGAGATAGTTCAGGTTGGGTTTCCTTTTAGTCCAGAGTTCATAAGGGGTAACCTTGTTCCTTTTGTTGGGAACCCTATTTAGTAAATAGCAAGCTGTTAACATAACTTCACCCCAGAACCCTTAACTCAGTCCTGAATAAGACAACATGGAATTAACCATCTCCTTCAGCACCCTGTTTTTTCTTTTCAGAAATGCCATTTTACTGAGGAGTATAAGGGGCAGTCGTTTCATGGATTATACCAACAGACTGAAAATACAGAGTATCCATGTACTCACCTCCCCTATCAGTCCTTCATCTTTTGATCAAAAACCCAAGTTGTAATTCAACTTCAGTTATAAACACTTTGAATTTATCTAATGCCTCATCCTTGGTATGTAACAGATAAACATAACAAAACCTAGAAGCATCATCAATAAATGTCACAAAGTACTTCTTATTCCCCAATGAGGGAGTGGCATGCAAATCACACAAGTCACTATGTATTAGCTCCAAGAGCTTAGTCTCACGATTAACACCTTGAAAAGGTTTCTTACTTATCTTGGTCAACATGCAAGTTTTACACTTTTCAGTGTCCATGTCAAATGGTGGGATTAACCCATCCTTAGACATATCTTGCATCCTTTTATAGTGAACATGGCCAAGTCTAGCATGCCAAAGGGTAGAGTCAGTCAGGTCATAGGTGGTCACAAAGGCTGAATTAACACTATCAGTGGCAATATTAAGCCTGAACATTTGATTACACAAATAGCCAAAACCAATAAACACACCATTCTTAGAAAGAAAAAGTTTATCATATTCAATAACTTGTGTATATCCATGATTATTCAAAACACTACTTGAAACCAAGTTTTTCCTTATATCAGGAACATGAATAACATTAAACAAAGTTATAATCTTTCTAGAACTAAATTTAAGATCTACACAATCACGACCATGCACCAAGGCTGTTGACTCATTTCCCATGTGAAGAATAGAACCATCATTCAGTGACTCATAAGTCTTGAACCAGCTTCTATCTTTGCACACATGAACTGTTGCACCAGAGTTAACACACCACGCAACATCATCATCCTGCACATAATTAGATTCAGATACATATGTAACATAATAAATCTGAAAAGACTTATTAAACATATTCTGACCTTTCAGTGAGTTGGCTGAACCACCACTCCCTGAACCATTAGTGCCTGATCCATTGGCTTTACCACCAACCTTAACACCTTTGCAATCCCTTTTAATGTGACCAGGTTTGCCACATTTCTAACAAGTAGGTGTTTCCTTCTTGTTAGGATCTGCCCTTGTGTTATCATGATGTTTACGTTTGGCTTTGTTGTCATTGTACCTGGTGGAGTTGTTATGCTCCACCATATTGACAACAGATGCACCAATAGCATTGCTACTCTTTGGCTTGTCATTATCCTGCACCCTGAGAGATTCCTCAATGCGCAGATGATTGCCCAACTCAACAAGAGCTAACTCCTCTTTCTTATGTTTCAAGGTATGCTTGAAATCTTTCCAAGAAGGAGGGAGTTTGTCAATGACACAAGAGACTGAAATAGCCTCATCCATGTTCATTTTGTGTTGTGTAAACCTTCCAAGTATTCTAAGAAGTTCATTGTATTGTTCCATGACTGGTCTTGAATCAGTCATTTTGTAATTTGTGAAATTACTTACAAGAAACTTCTTATTTGATGCATCCTCAGCCATATATTTGGCATCCAAGGAATCCCACAGTTCTTTGGAAGATTCAAAGTTCTGATAAATGTCAAATAGAGAATCAGACATACCATTGAGAATTAAACCTCTTCAAATGTAGTCATTATTCTCCCATTTGCTCCTCCTTCTGGTTTGTTCCACAGTAGCATTATCCCCATCATCAGGAATAGGAGTGGTTAGCACATACACCACGCTCATGCTGGAAAGCAAGAAGTGCATCTTCTTTTTCCATCTCCTGAAGTCCACCCCTTCAAACTTGTCCATCTTGGTAAATTTTGAAGCCATGTGTTTCATTGTAGCAGCAGCCATTGATTATCACAAATAGTTTACTTTGATTGTTGGTGGTAATTCCAAGAACAGGGTAAAGACAATCAGTAGCAACTGCAATTCCACTAGGTGGTTACCGGATATCACTTGGAATCGTGTAATCACTTTCCAAAGTAAACTATTTGGCCCTAATGTCTGGATATCACGAATATCTACTTGGGATAAGACCAAATGTATGTTATTGAATTAGGCACAAATCAATAACCCTTGCGCATATAAGTGTTTAGTGTGGAAAACTAGAAGGGGGGGTTGAATAGTTTTACCAATTAAAACTTCCTTTTAATCTATTTAGATCGACTTATGTCAATCTATTTGGTTGTGTGTGTTGGATGTTGATAAACAAGCATATAAAGATATGTAATGAAAAGATAAGAGTAAGAAGCACAAAACCACAACGCGAGTATTTATAGTGGTTCGGCTACAAGGACACCTTCCTTGACTTACTCCACTCCCCGAGTCACCTACTCGAGAGTTCGTAAACACTACACCAATCTCCTTATAGCAGAGAAGCCTTCACAACATCGCCTACCCTTTTTCCGGTGCTAGGCTAACCACCGGGTTCTTTCACTCCAAGGTGAACCAAACCTACACAACGTCGCCTAACCTTTATAAGGTACTAGGCTAAGTACCTAGTTCTTTTACACCAAGGTGAACTACACCTTCACAACGTCGCCTACCCTTTATTAGGTATTAGGCTAAGCACCTAGTTCCATTGCAATGGAGGAACTACTACCACACTACACCAACGACTAATCCCAAAGGAGATCTACTCCTTTACAACATCATCAAGGACATCAATATCCTTGGATCTAATGCTAGTCTATCTAGTACATCGAAACACACCATATCGAATGTACATCTAAGGCACCTTTCGTCAATGCCTTTGACTAGATCTACAAGACACCTTTCACTAATGTCTTGTGTCTTCACTTCTAAGCACCTTTCACTAATGCTTCAAGTCTTGACTTCTAAGCACCTTTCACTAATGCTTCTTATCTTGACTTCTAAGCACCTACCACAAGTGCTTATGCTATAGACGATAGATACTCTTCACTAATATCTTCGTCTTGACACTTGAGACACCTTTCACTAATGTCTTCAACACTACACTTGTTTGAAGAAATAAAGGAATCATCAACAAGAAGACTTCAGTAGCCTTGATGATGAGGAAGCTTGGCAACTCATTAACTTGAGCTTGCTCAACTTCAAAGGTGGTGATCTTGCCTTTAAGAGGAACCTAAAAGATCACACAAAAACAAAACTACAAACATAGATCTCTTGGATCTAAGGTTAGTGAGATTTAACTCAGGGGAGAAAGTGTGTTAGAAAGGGGTGAGAAATAATGAAGAAATGGCTCACTATTTATAGAGGAAAAATCCTACTGTTCCCCGGATTCCACGGATCCCTTCCACAAGGGATCCGTCTAGCGTTAAGCTAGGGATACGTGGAACGCTCCCTTTTACCCATGGGTATTTTGGTTATGGGTCATGGGTATTTTGGTTATGGGTCATGGGTCATGGGTCATGGGTTGAACCATGGATCTTTGGCTAGATACAATGTATCTTTGAGTGCAATGCACTTGGTCACTTGGGTATGGGTTGATCCATGGGTTATGGATATCATCCATGTATGATATAAGCATGATGTCATGCAATGGGTTATGGGTCAAGATCCATGGGTTATGGGCTTTGGGTTGTACCCACCTACATTTAATGTATTTGCCCAATGGGTTGTGATACTTAAGTTTCTACCCATTTATATTACCCAATATACTACATACTAGTTATGTGTATATTTTATCCAAATATGTAAACACTAGTTGTTGTACATTTGTATTACTTAAATCATAAAATCACTTATACTTGTTTTAGTGTTTTATGTGAATAAGTTAGAAACTATTAGTTCAAACCATTTACGTATTTTATTTGTTTCGTTAATATGATTTTACGTTTGTTATCGACAAAACATTAGAAGATCGTAAAATATAAATAAACTTTTTTACGGCTTATTTGTATTAACAATCTCCCCCTTTTTGTTGATGACAAAACATAAAATTATTTTAAGGAAAAGCTAAAATTCGTAAAAGTTTGAATTTGTAGTTTTTACTTTCTGCTCCCCCTTTTTGTCGAAACAAAAAGTGTTTGAAGGAAAGCAACACACGTGAAAGATAAAAGAAAGAAAAAAATAGAGAGCAAGTAACGGGAACGGATCTCGTCTTTACTCCCCCTTGACGAGTCCATCCCTATGTAAGGGTGTCAAGAAAGTGATACTAATCTAGTTTGTTTGCAAGTAAGTTTGCAAAAGATTTCGTCTAAGTGGCGAATGTGCTCCCCTTGATGATAGCAATTATGCACGGGGATGTCACGAAATGTAAACCTAGTATTGCAAGTAATTTGCAATGTATTGCTTTGACATAAAGCTCCCCCTAGCTTTAGGATGTCAAAGTCTTCATGTGTAAATCGAATAACTACAAAACAAAGATTAGAAAGCAAGTATAATTCACAATTTCCTGCAAATGTGATTCAAGTTAGTAGAAAGAAAACTTTCTGTCTCACGGATCCCACGGTTCCCTCCTAGTAGGGATCCGTATAGGCAATACTGAGGGATCCGTAGTAGCTGATTAATTTCAGCAATTGTGATATAACAAGTAATGTTATCACAAAAATGAGATATGAATACAAGGTAATTATATGCTCAGAAAAATAACAAGTAGCATGTAATTCCATTTAATAAAACTAGAGTTATGATATACATGACTCTAAAAACTAAGAAAATAGACAATACATGACTAGGAATTTCTAGACCAACTAACGCTTGATGCTTGGACACCACTAAAATCTTCTAGCTCAAGTTTTGTTTAGGTTTAATCTCGTCGAAACGTTCGAGGAGATGATAGAACATGAAACGTTGGTCTTCTCGTACTTCATGTATCAAACTTTCAACATGTTGACAATGATAGCAATCTTTGTCATGGCTAGGTAGTGGTTGTGGAGGAAATAAAATAGCTTGATGCGAAGGATCAAGTGAAGCGGCTTGTGGAGCTTCAAACGATGGAGGGATTGGTGGAGGTACATTTGAGAATGACTCAACCAAGAATGATGGTGGTGGTAGAGAAGTGTCAACTTCCATATGATCGGGTGGTTGACTTTGATGATTTCTCATAATCCAAATGGGATTATATGATGGAAACGGCGAAAAGGAAGCCGGAGCAAGTGTTGACTCAACACCTTGATTTTGAACCATTATTCCTCCTAATGAGGAGAATGTTGTCGGCGAAAGCGGATGAGACGGCCTAGGAGGCAAGTCCTCTAAATTGTAGAGGTGTGGTGATGATAGTGGGGATGTAAATGAGATAGCTCTAGGAACCAATGGTGATGGTTTAGTGGAGATAATATTGTTTGGCCTAGGAGGTATGGTGGTGTTTGGCATTGGTAGTTTTGTGGGTACTATCCTTTTAGGAATTGGTTTAATTGGATGAGGAAGAATCCTATCATTTGTTGGCTTGACCGGAGATGATTCGGTTGAAGAGATTTCATGTATAACACGAGAGTTTTTCATGGGTGGTTCTTTGGTGGATAAGTTACTACTTGGGGTTTTCCTCATGATGAGATGATTTCAAGAGGTTGCAAGAGCTGAAAGTTAGGATGAGAGTGATGACTATGGAGGTTCTAGCAAAGTGGTTTATAAACCAAGAGATTTGGCAAGTGTATTTAAGCCTTAAGCCACTAGGATTCATTGGAATGTGATGATTAACATGCACAAGAGTCAACTTCAGAGGTTGTACTAATCTAGGCATTCATTTAAGATGAGATGGAGTGTTTAAGTTAGGAAGATGAGTTGAAATGATTGATTAAGCAAGATTTGACATAAACTATCATCGGAATCCCATGGTTCCTTCCTCAGAGGGATCCGTCTAGGCTAATCCTAGGGAACCGGCTTTCAGCAGTTATGAAAAAGTGGAAATGATGTTTCTAAGATCTAAGACCTATATCATCTTGAGTGTTTCAGTCCTCCTAAGTGTTTTAAATGAAGAGGTGCTTGATTACTTGAAGGTAATGAGTGATGTAGCTAATGATTGTTATTTATGGAAGGATTTGGAACTTTCAAGAGTACCAATGGATGAGCAAGGATGACACTAATAATGTAGAGTGTCAATTGAAGCTAAATGATCCTAGAGATCAGGTTGTGTCTTAGGATAGTGTTTTGGAAAATATCCTTGAAGCTTTGAGATGGAAAAACTAGATTTTGATCAACTTTGATCAATTTTGAGATGAGGATGATTTATGATCAATTTTGTCATAATCGAAAGATTTCTAAAACTAGATGTGAGGGATTAGGTAAAACATTAAGTGTGAGTTTAAGAGCGGAAGAGTAATGGATTAAAAACAAAATGGTAGATCTACAAGCTTCTTAGAGTGTGATCTAGGTGAGTTATGTAAAAGATCAACCTATCTTGATAAGGACTTAATTTGCCTTAAGACACTATGTTTAGCTTAGTGTGAGGTGTTCTAAGGATATGTTCGAAATATAATGCTTGCAATTGCATTTTCTGTTTGCCGGATCCCACGGTTCCCTAAGTGTAGGGATCCGTCTAGCACAGTCTTTGGGATCCATCCATCTGCTCAGCAGGACCTTTACTAAAGGTATGCAATGATCTTGACAATGCATTATATCTCAAGGATAGTCTAAAAGGAGTTCTAATACTAGGATATCAAATGTAAGATGTTTTATTTCATGAAAGAAATTGGATTACATTGATAAAGCACGAGTACAAGAGAATTGATCCTATTTTGGAATACTACTAGGTTCCTTGAGTTTTTTCGCTAGGAGAATCATTATGTGATTGATGAGTGTTGGTGGAATCAAGAATGAAGAAAGTCTTCATGAGAGATATGTTTAGCGGTTCCATCATCTTGTTCACAAGTACGTACAACGGACTTTTAAATTAAGAATGGAAGTGCATAACATTATGGTAGAGGCATGTCAAGAACATTCCATAAGGGATGAGTTTATTCTTAGAGCCTTGAAGATTTGCAATTCGCCTTGCGAAGAAGTAGGCGAGATTGTATGGTTGTTGTGTTAGCAAATAGTACAACATGTGAGCACAACAAGCGGGAAGAATTTCTCGATTTCCCCTAAGACTCCAAACATTTTCACGTAGGATGAGTGCAAGAGGCTTGTACTCTTCTCGGATATCCCTTGTAAAGATAATGTTTGGATCGGAGTAATATGGTCGAGGTTTGCATATTATGCGATTTAAATCTTCCGGAGAGGGTATGTGTGAACAATATGGACTATTTTCTTCACGAAGGTTGAAGAGAGAATAAAGAGACCAATCTTCGGTGAAGGCACATTGTCCATGATTTGGAATCCGGGGGATGTGAGCAAAATGCCCAAGGGTTAGAGTGAACTTTTGGTTTTTGATATAAAACCAAAGAGATAGAGAGCGATCCTCGTTACGAACGAGTTCGACTTGACGGAAGAATTCCATTATAAACCTTGGACATATCTTCTCGTTGATTTCAAGAAGACATTCTAGTCCTATGGCTCGGAAGGAGGTATTGATACCTTCTTCGAATTGTAGAGAGGTGTCTACAATACGTCCTTCATGGAAGTGACGGGTTTCGAGATTGTTGAACCCACGGACATGATTGCCAGGTGTGTTGGGCTCAAGAGAGATGTTAGGAGTGTAGACGCTAGTGAGTGAAAAATCAAACTCGTATTCATGCGTCATAGTTGAACCTATTGAAGTGATGGGTTAATAAGAGGTGATGTTTATGGTCAACCTATAATTATCTAACGTTTTTATTAGATTTTTATTAACAATTTTTTTTAAACAAGAAAGACACTTGACTCACTTTTGGTTTTGACATTCTAGTGGAGTATTACTTCTAGAAGAAAAAAATGGTTTTTAATTTGCATGAAAAACTGTTCTCCAGTAGGACGGATCCCACGGTTCCTTTTCAAAAGGGATCCGGCTAGTATAACTTCCGGGATCCGTGGATCTGTAGTAACAGAAACAGATTAGATAAAAACATAGGTTTTATATATATATTTTTTTTATACCACGAGAAGTGTTTTATCCTACATTTTCTTTTAGTATGCATTCATGACTTCTAATGTATCACGAAGGAATATGAAACATATAAATCACAAGAAAATAAATAATAACAAAGATAACAAGATTATTAGTAATATTGCATTTCAATGCTAAGGATGATACAAAGGATTGGGTATATGATCCCAATGTAGATTAACAACACAAAGTAAATGTCTCCATATGTGAACTTCATCATAGGGAACACAAGTGCGATGAGTGTTAAGGCAATGAGCACAAGTGCGATGTAAACCATGTTGATGACGGATCTTCTTGGTTTCGGTTGAGATGGAATGAGAAGGAAGATGAAGTTTTTGAGTGAGAGGAAATTTTTGAATTTGGAAGATTTGAAAAAGTGAGGATTTGATAGATAGGTCGACGGTGGGAGTTTTTATAGGGAAGGAGGAATTTTTGAAATTCGTGTTTTAGTTTTATTGTTGGATTAAAAGAAAAACAAAACATAAGTTTTATATACCACGACTTTAGACGAGAGATAAAACACGTATGTAAGAAAAAGGCTTCCTAATGAAGCTTCATGTAAAACATGTAATTTGCACAAAAGATAATCATATAAATACCTAAATAGGTATACTTAATTATCAAGCAAAGTAAGAAGAGAATCATACCTTTAGCGCACTTAGGAATGTCTTTACAAATGACACAGCAAATGTCAGTTAGACTATTCCTGCTCCTTTGCATTAAAGATACCTTATTAAGGAAGGTATTCTTGTTACCAAGCGACTCCTAAAGCTTGGTGGGTATGAGCTTGGACTAATCAACATGACAAGGAAGATTAGTGCAAACAAAAAATATATATATAAAAAAAATGTTGTTATCGAATCAACATCCAAACATATAGTTTTAAAAGACATGGTGTTTGTTTTTATGAAAAACCTTCTTTGTAGTTTTCAATTAACCATAGATCGTATTAAGTTTTTTAAAGTACAATATACTTCAAGAAACTTGGTAACGAAGCTCTGATGCCAATTGTGGAAAACTAGAAGGGGGGTTGATTAGTTTTACCAATTAAAACTTCCTTTTAATCTATTAAGATCGACTTATGTCAATCTATTTGGTTGTGTGTGTTGGATGTTGATAAACAAGCATATAAAGATATGTAATGAAAAGATAAGAGTAAGAAGTACAAAACCACAACGCGAGTATTTATAGTGGTTCGGCTACAAGGACACCTTCCTTTCCCTACTCCACTCCCCGAGTCACCTACTCGAGAGTTCGTAAACACTACACCAATCTCCTTATGGCGGAGAAGCCTTCACAACGTCGCCTACCCTTTTTCCGGTGCTAGGCTAACCACCGAGTTCTTTCACTCCAAGGTGAACCAAACCTACACAACGTCGCCTACCCTTTATAAGGTACTAGGCTAAGTACCTAGTTCTTTTACACCAAGGTGAACTACACATTTACAACATCGCCTACCCTTTATTAGGTACTAGGCTAAGCACCTAGTTCCATTGCAATGGAGGAACTACTACCACACTACACCAACGACTAATCCCAAAGGAGATCTACTCCTTTACAACATCATCAAGGACATCAATATCCTTGGATCTAATGCTAGTCTATCTAGTACATCGAAACACACCATATCGAATGTACATCTAAGGCACCTTTCGTCAATGCCTTTGACTAGATCTACAAGACACCTTTCACTAATGTCTTGTGTCTTCACTTCTAAGCACCTTTCACTAATGCTTCAAGTCTTGACTTCTAAGCACCTTTCACTAATGCTTCTTATCTTGACTTCTAAGCACCTACCACAAGTGCTTATGCTATAGACGATAGATACTCTTCACTAATATCTTCGTCTTGACACTTGAGACACCTTTCACTAATGTCTTCAACACTACACTTGTTTGAAGAAATAAAGGAATCATCAACAAGAAGACTTCAGTAGCCTTGATGATGAGGAAGCTTGGCAACTCATTAACTTGAGCCTTCTCGACTTCAAAGGTGGTGATCTTGCCTTTAAGAGGAACCTAAAAGATCACACAAAAACAAAACTACAAACATAGATCTCTTGGATCTAAGTTTAGTGAGATTTAACTCAAAGGAGAAAGTGTGTTAGAAAGGGGTGAGAAATAATGAAGAAATGGCTCACTATTTATAGAGGAAAAATCCTACTGTTCCTCGGATCCCACGGATCCCTTCTACAAGGGATCCATCTAGCGTTAAGCTAGGGATCCGTGGAACGCTCCCTTTTACCCATGGGTATTTTAGTTATGGGTCATGGGTCATGGGTTGAACCATGGATCTTTGGCTAGATACAATGTATCTTTGAGTGCAATGCACTTGGTCACTTGGGTATGGGTTGATCCATGGGTTATGGATATCATCCATGTATGATATAAGCATGATGTCATGCAATGGGTTATGGGTCAAGATCCATGGGTTATGGTCTTTGGGTTGTACCCACCTACATTCAATGTATTTGCCCAATGGGTTGTGATACTTAAGTTTCTACCCATTTATATTACCCAATATACTACATACTAGTTCTGTGTATATTTTATCCAAATATGTAAATACTAGTTGTTGTACATATGTATTACTTAAATCATAAAATCACTTATACTTGTTTTAGTGTTTTATGTGAATAAGTTAGAAACTATTAGTTCAAACCATTTACGTATTTTATTTGTTTCGTTAATATGATTTTACGTTTGTTATCGACAAAACATTAGAAGATCGTAAAATATAAATAAACGTTTTTACGGCTTATTTGTATTATCATTTAGATTTATGTTTGTTTCTCCTGATTTCAGTATGTTTCTCAGTATGTTCATGCTGATGAAAACCATCTTTATTTATAGTAGAGAATACTCACTCCTAGTTAATGGACATTATGGATAATTAAAGGCCAATTAATCACTCATAATAAGCCTCCATTATCATAGGAATAGTGGTTACATGACCAATTAAACGTGGTTATAAAGTAGTCATAACAACCAATTGAATGAGTCAAAGCTGTTACAAATTAATCACTGCAACACTACCAGTAGGAACCATTACACTAGCAGCAGGAACCATACACTACCAGCAGGAACCATTACACTAGCAGCAGGAAC
This sequence comes from Chrysanthemum seticuspe, assembly GCA_019973895.1. Taxonomy (NCBI): domain Eukaryota; kingdom Viridiplantae; phylum Streptophyta; class Magnoliopsida; order Asterales; family Asteraceae; genus Chrysanthemum; species Chrysanthemum seticuspe. Next base: position 135,202,100 of record BPTQ01000001.1, on the reverse strand, counting down.
CATAACACTACCAGTAGGAACCATCAGTTACTACACTAACAGTAGTAACCAATACACTAGCAGTACAAACCACTATTGAGTCGAGTCAGGGTGTTCAGAGACCTCATGGGTGTACACTCCGTATCTCCTAACCCAAAACCAGGTGTGAATTAATCCCACAAGTGCACTAAATTTACCAATATATTTTCATTCCCAAATCATGAGACATGTAACAGAATTAGATCACTATCAACACTTTGCTTCAATAATGAAAGATTAAATTGCAGCAAAGAAACACAAAAATCATTAAGCTAGATGCATTTCTAAGTGGAGTTAATGATGATGGTCTCTATGGTTTTTCTAATAGTACATTTTCTGTTAAATATATTTTGAGAACACAATCGTTTGTATTTAAGGTTAGCAGCTTGTTAAATATATTATATGGAGTTATGGACACGTGACACCTTACCATACACAATCAATTTTCTACTTATTCAACAAGTTTTTTTAGAAAGACAACATTTATTGAGAAACCAAACAACGTACGTTACAAGCTTAATCTGGAAACATTTATTGAGGAACTAAACAACGTATGTTACAAGCTTAATATGGAAAAGTGTAACACGTACGTTACAAGTATAATGATTTACGTATTAATAAGCTTAATAATTATTAGGTGAAGTTGAAAAGTACTCTTCCATCCTTCTTTCACTTGGTTGATTATGGTCTTAGGGGGGAGGGAGTGGGTTCGGGTAGGGTGATCGGGTACCCCTACCCGATCGGGCACACCGCCACCGCCTAGTCGGTTTCATCAATCGGGTAAGATTTTCGGTTTGGGAAGCCGAGTGTTTCAAGGGTGCTAGTGTTTGAATTTTGTACCGTTGGGGAGGTGAAAGATTGAGAACATTTTGTTCTAGTGTTCTTAGTGGTGGTTGTAGGGACAGAATTTGCAGGTAAAGATTGAGAACATTTTGTAATGGAAAATAGAAGGTGTGATGGGATGAAATATGGGTGGATGAGAACATTTTGCAAGAAGATTGGAACGGCAAGATTTTGGATGGGTTTTAGTAGGGGTATTATGTAATGTTTTTTTTTTTTTTAATGAAATGGTATGTTTTAATTTTAAATATTGTATGTGATTTTATGTATGAAAAAAAAAAAAAAAAAAAAAAAAAAAAAAAAAAAAAAAAAAAAAACGGGTATTAGGTGACCACTTCCTCCAAATCGGGTAGTGTTAAGGTAAAATTGGGTAGTTTTGAGTTGGAGGGTTTTTATTGGATAGAGGTGATGTGGCACCTAGGGTATTAGGTGACCACTCCCTCCTCCCTTATGAAACTCTTTTTTCTTCTTCTTACAACCCTCAAGTTAACATGTGACTTTCTCCTACGAAGGTAGATCTCTCGGACAATAGGGCCCTAATGTTATTCTAGGAAGTCCGAACCCACAATTATATGGCATTAATCATATAATGTAAGATATTGGATTTCACATACACATCAAACCATAACACAAAGTAGGCATACAAGAGTTTTTAGAGAGAGAAAGTTAGAGGTTTAGGGAACTTTAGTGAGAGAAAGGAAAATCTTATTATGAGCTCCAACTCTCTACCTTGGAAGGTAGAGAGTATTAATAGTCTTACAATAAAACGCCACACAACGGGCTGTGGATCAGGCATACAGTGGGTAAAGACCCGTCCGTCCTCCACGGTGTTACTTAACTAAATACTACTAAACCTAAAAGAACTACGACTACGAGCTTTCTAACGATTACATATACTTGAGGTGACCGACTCTTTAATACCTGGAATTTCTAATTCCTAACAATCTCCCCCTAAGGGAGGTCACCTCAAACATATACTGAAATTACATTGAATACAAACAGATATTACATTAACAATTGTTCTTGCATTCTTGATGTAGCACTTTGCTCCGAAGCTCGTAGTCATTGATTCTTCTCATTGCATGTTTGGATAATTCAAGTGGAGGTCTTTTACAGATCCACGTGATAATAATTTTGAGCCAGCTTTTGAGATCATCAACTAACAAAAATCTCTAAGACATCCATTGTGATGTTGGTATTATGTGATGTTGTGACTTTTGGACCGACATGCTCACATTCTGGATCATGATATCTTCTCATCAGAGTAGCGAAAGCTTTTGTTGATTCATGATATTGGCAGCAGCGAAGCAGAAGCATGGAGTGAAAATATCAGAGTCATTGATGCACTTATCATGATTTCTTTTGAGATGAATGTGTAGTATGAGCATGCGGCTATGAATTGACCGCTTCATTCTGATCAGCTGCAAACGTCGGGTGTACCTGCATAAAACAGTTAGCAATAAAGTGCACGAAAGTGTCTTTGATCACTTTCGTTGAATTGAGGTACACGGCCCACGGTTCCCCGTTGATCAGTACAAGTACTGCCTGCGATCAGGTATAATTCCGAAGAATTTCCTTGACAGGGTTTCGCAGCTGCTCTAGCTGTTCTCAAACCGGAACGTCTCAAAGAAGACAACACGGAGTGAGTGAACCAGCAAATAGAAATTTACTGATTGATGAAAAGATATTTGAAAAACAATCGTGTATTGCTCAATAGAAATTGTTTTTGCAATACAATGAAGGTTTTAATGAACATCAATTATCAATCATAAAACACCTTTTTGATTTGAAATATTCGTACACGGTCGATGTGCTAAAGAAAAGAGTTTTTAAGCACAATGACCGGTTTTTCAAAGGAATCCGTCAATCCATAACCTGAACCAGGATTGATTTAAAAAATTGAATCGCTCCATTGTTTCTGTTCAGTTGTCACATGGTTGATCTATTTAATAGATCTCACATGCCACCTACCAGGAGCTTGTAAGATGTTGGCTCCAGAAGGCTTTCCATCTTCATTGTGAATATGTTAGCATATCACTCAGATGTTCTGGCAATACCACAAGGATAATGCGTAGGACTCAAGATATAATCTCTCTTTCCACATTGTGTGAAACAGAAAGTCTTCATTGAAAGTGTCCTAATGAGATTTATAGATGATCTCGTGGCTCTAGACTCAATTTGTGCATATTTGGTTCCTGTGCCTGAGACTAGGGAGAGGGTCTCCTTCTTCAATATCAACAATCTCTAAGAGAAAGTCGATAGGTTATGTAGGTTCCTCGTGAGAATGAAACAAGCCCTTTTAAGAGGAACTTGATTGGTTTGGGAAGTTGTAGTGCAGAGCGTCACTGGGTTCATGACGTCTTGTCTTCAATACCGATGTTACCATCAGTAGCATATGAATTGTACCCTGTTTCTGCCCTATGGTTGAATAAATGGAGGGCTATTTCTTTTCACCCTTTTCTCATTCAATTCTTTTTCATTCTTCAACCCCTTCAGTGCTTACCGAGACTTCATGGCTAGAACCTTGTTGGGTTTATTCCAGTACTAGCTCTGTCTCAGTCCGCACTCTTCCCATATCTCATTTTTCTCCTTTTATCATCATACCTAAGGACTTCTACACTAACTAGTGGATTGTCCCTTGGTAGATCCCTCCGGTTCTGGCGGATCATGGGAACAAATACTTAACCTTATCATCCTTATATCACCGTACATAAAGTAAATTTGGTCGGTCTATTTGGTATTGTTCATCTGCCATTTTAACCAATTGAAAACCATTTGAAAATCAATCCAGATACTTGTGATATATTATCAAAGCATTTTGTACCTGAATTGTTTTTGATATTTTTAGAACAAGAGCTCCCCCTCAACATGTGCATCAAATGTTTGAAATCGTTTTACACACGGAGGCAAGAGAACGAATTAACTTCTTTGATTACCATTTTCTAAAAGATATCAACATCACTTCCCTTATCAAAACAAGTAGATAAATCATTTTAGGGAAGGATGAGGTTTTCATAATTTTGCTCCCCCTCAATATGTGCCTCATATTAGAAAATGTTTTGCACATATTAGGAAAAGACTGCACATTGAGATAAATTGATCACGTTTCAACTATTTGTGGTTTAAAATAGATGCTCCCCCTCAACATGTGCCTGGAAAATTTGAAATCGTTTGGCACATGTGGGAAGGAGAGCTTGTACATCCTTATAAAACCATTTACCGAATTATCAGATTAAATCCAATTTAAATCACAAATTCTCCCCCGATCACAATTATCAAATCCTTTGAGAATTGTGATCTCTTGTAGATTTAAATTGATTTTGAAAGCTTTTAAGGAGAATTGTGACTTGATTATGAAAGCGTTTTAACTGATAAGGATCGGATTTTAAGACTTTAAACTCCATTGATTAAACATGCATGAATATCTTTTGAAAACAATTGAATGACAAATAACTTTTTAATTTAATTGAAATCATTCTCCCCCTCAATCAATGACAAAGGTTGTCTATTGAGAGATAGATATTTTGACAAATAAGTCGAGACGATTATCAAAAATAGAGTACTAGTTATTTTTCAAAGCAGTTAGTTTTCAGCAGATAAATGTTTATAGAATCAGAGCATGGAATTTTGAAAACATGATAAAGTGTAGCTCTGTTCTTTCTTTAAAAAGCGGGTTACTGCCTGAGATGACAATAAGCCATGTATTCTCTTTCTCTCAATTTTTTTTTTTTTTTTTATAAGAATTCGAACAAAATCTAAAGTCCCGTGTCAATGACAGCACAAAGACCGTAGATATTATCGAACAGAGAAAAACATGACAAATTAACAATATTTTTTGAAGATTTTTTTTTTCGAATTTTTCAGATTTTTATGGATTTTGAAAGTTTTATAATTTTCTATTTGATTTTTGAGAGTTTTATAATTTTGTATTTTGTTTTTCGAATAAATATTTACAAGAGATAGATGAAGATAGACCTTTACTCCTCGTCTTCCTCCTGAAGACGTTTGAGTGTTTCTGGTTGAAGGCTTTTCAAGCCAAGACGTGGAAGAATAAACTCAAAACGTTCTCTTGGAAGAGCTTTGGTGAAGATATCTGCTAACTGATAATCAGTCCTCACAAAATAGAGTTCCACCACACCTTTTTCCACTTGTTCCCTGATGAAATGATGGCGAATGTCGATATGCTTAGCTCTTGAGTGTTGAACGTTATTGCATGAAAGAGCAATATCACTTTTATTATCACAGTACAGAGGGATTTTGTTGAATACAAAGCCATAGTCAGTTAATTGAGATCTCATCCAAAGGATTTGAGCACAACAGGATGACATGGCTATGTATTCTGCCTCTGTAGAGGAAATAGAAGTACTCATTTGCTTTTTTGAAGACCAGCTCACAATCTTATCACCCAAAAACTGAGCACCTCCAGACGTACTTCGACGAGTATCTTGACATCCTGCATGATCAGCATCTGCATAGGCTGTTAGTGACATACCGGTGTCCTTCGGGTACCAAAGTCCCATATTGATGGTTCCTTGGAGATACCGAAAGACCCGTTTAACCGCTTCAAGGTGCTTTTTAGTAGGCTTAGCCTGGTATCTAGCACACATGCAAACAGCGAACAAGATGTCTGGTCTACTAGCTGTGAGGTACATCAGGGATCCAATCATACTACGATATTTTGTTTGGTCTACCATGATCCCTGAGTGGTCCTCATCTAGTTTAGTTCGTTCAATCATGGGAGTGTCAACAGGGTCACTTGAATCAAATCCAAATTTCTTTAAAATTTCATTTGCATATTTAGATTGATTTATGAAGATGCCTCCGGGACTTTGTGAAATTTGTAATCCCAAGAAAAATGACATTTGTCCCATCATTGACATTTGAAATTTTGAACCCATTTCATTTGAAAAACGGTCACACTCATTGGGGTCAGTCGAGGCAAAGATGATATCATCAACATAAATTTGAACATGAATTAAATGTTTGCCTGACTTCCTGGTGAACAATGTTGGATCAACTGCTCCTTTGCTAAATCTGGTAGATAGAAGAAACTTTGATAGTGTATCATACCATGCCCTTGGAGCTTGCTTTAAACCGTAAAGAGCCTTCTTCAATCGATAAACGTGAGAAGGATGCTCTTGATTCACAAATCCTTCAGGTTAGCTGACATAGACGACTTCTTTAAGATCTCGGTTCAGAAATGCCGTCTTTACATCCATTTGATATACTACCATGTTCTTACTAGCAGCATTAGCCAAAAAGATTCTGATTGCCTCGATTCGAGCAACAGGAGCAAAAGATTCTTCAAAGTCAATACCCTCCTCTTGACGGTATCCTTTAGCAACTAATCGAGCCTTGTTCTTCAACACATCACCATGCTCATCAAGTTTCACTTTGAAGATCCATTTTAGAGCAATAATCATAGCACAATCTGGAGCAGGTACTAATTCCCATACATCAAGTCGATCAAACTCATGAATTTCTTCTTGCATGGCATTGAACTAGCTATCTTCATTCTTGGCGGTTTTAACATCTTTTGGTTCGATCTTAGAGAGTACGGAGTTGAAGAAGCACCATAAGGCATCGGTTGGAAGTTGTTTCCGTGTAGATACTAGACGAGAGGGATTTCCAATGATGTTGTCTAAGGGATGATCGTGAGTCCATTTTCTAAGGTGTTCATGTGGAAGTTGTTGAGGGACTGAGGTAGCAGAGTCGATGTCTCCTGAAGAAGATGGTTCTGATGATGATTCAGGAGCAAATATGTTTTCAAATGGAGCATCTTCAGGAGTAACAAAGGGATTAACTTCATCATTGATGCCAGAAACAGTTCCATGATGTACATTCGAAGATTGATGATTTGTTGATGAGACTGAGTTATTAGCAGCAGGTGCCTCTTGACTTAATGATATTGAGACTGAAGGATTGACTTCATTCTCAGGGATATGAGCGGCCACTGTTGTGGGAATTGTCAGTTCAATAGCACTTGGCTCATAGAGTTCATCAAACATCGGATCAAACAATTTCTTCAAATCATCTTCAGTTGGAGGTACATATGGAATAGTTGGAGAGGAATTTGGTACAAGGGATGAACCAATGGGACTGTTTTGAGGTGCGGGTCCTGAACTTGATTGTCTAGGAGCCATTTGACCGGTCAGCTCATCAAACGTGACGTGAATTGTTTCCATGATATTTCGGGTTCTCTTGTTGTAGATTCGGTATCCTTTTCTGTTTGGTGCATAACCTACAAATACTCCAATGTCAGCTTTAGCTTTAAGTTTGCCTAAATCTTGGCCCTCATTAGTTGGATAACACAATGCACCGAACACACGAAGGAATGAAAGATTAGGTTTTCTGTTGTGGACAAGTTCATATGGAGTTTTTCCATGAGCAGTGTGAATCAGGGATCGATTTTGGGTGTAGCATGCAGTGGCGATGGCTTCACCCCAGAGAAACATTGGAACTTTTGAGTAAATCAGCATTGTCCTTGCGGCTTCCACAAGAGTTCGATTTCGTCTTTCAACTACACCGTTCTGTTGAGGAGTTCGAGGAACACTTCTTTGATGACTGATTCCAATACTTTCATAAAACTCACTAAGTTGTTTGTTAACAAACACAGTTCCATTGTCTGTTCGGATGATTCTGACCATTTTGTTAAGACGAACCTGCAGCTGTTTGATGAGTTTGATGATGATATCTGGAGTTTCATCCTTTGTCTTTAAGAACTTTACCCAGGTGAATCTAGAGAAATCATCAACCACAACTAACACATATTTCTTCCCAAAGATATTCTGCACTCTCATAGGTCTACATAAGTCCATGTGAATTGTATGAAGAACTTCTGTGACAGAGTTAGTAGGTTTGGGTTTATGGGCATACTTCTTGCTTTTTCCCAATTGGCATGCTGAACAAAGATGATCCTTTTCATACTTAAGTCTAGGTAAACCTACAACTAAGTCCTTTCTGGAGAGATCATTGATGGTGCCGAAGTTCAAGTGATTGAGACGACGATGCCATAACCATGACTTTGTTTTAGAAGCCTTTGACAACAAGCAAATCGGAGAAGACTTCATCATATCTTCGATAGAGATGGTGTATAGATTTGAACCACGTGAACCTCTCAAAAGTTCCTTACCATCAAGTTCTCTAACGAAACAAGTATGTTTTCTGAAGGCTACTTCTAGATCAGAATCGCAGAATTGACCAACAGAGAACAGGTTATGACCAAGACCTTCTACATAATATACCCTGGAGATAACACTTTTACCAACAACATAATCTCCATAACCCATAATTGCACCGAAATGATCATTCCCGAACCTAACTGTCCCGATGAATTTGCTCACAAAGTTCATGAGCCGCGACCGGTCGCCAGTCATATGCTTGGAACAGCCTGAGTCCAGGTACCACAGAACGATTTGAACGATCTGCAGTTGAACACAGACAAGAATGGATAACTGGATAATTGGGTTAGTGACAATGGTTGGAACACCCACATCAGAAATAGAGGCATTCATATCAAAAATTGATGCAATGGGATCATTATGAATAGATGCAGTACTAGTGTATGTATTTGCCCTATTCAAAGTGTGCTCACTTCTTAAGGGAATAGTTCTACCAGTAGGCATCCATTTTCTAGTGGGCGTTGCCTGATTAACCTTATGGCCCACAGGTATCCATTGATAACCTATCTTACTAAATGTTCTTCCTATGGGTTTCCACTGTTTTCTAACTCTCTTTCGCCTTTGCCTTTTAGCCTTTTTAACATGATTGTTTTCATTAGTAATGTTAACTGGGGGTATGACAGCATTCGACAAAACATTCACACCACATTCATGATTAGAAACAGAATTCAAGCAGACATCATTACAAGGAATGCAAATAGTATCAGAATTCGAATTAATTACAGTACGCCTATGGCTAATACTAGAATCAACACGATTCGTTTTATTCGACTCAAGCTTAAAGTTCCTAGGTTGGTCTTCTACTCTCTTCCAATGCACATTCTTAGCTTGCGAGGTCCTATCATTCCTTGTATTGTCTTGAGACTTTGACCTGCTCGCTTTAATGTCACTGATTACTCCTGTAGAGGGAATGGGAACATTAGTTGGTTTTGCTACTCTTTGCATCTCCTGTTTAGATGTTCTAGGATCTGAATTACATGCAGGCACACTAAGGTTCACTTTCTTAACACTAGAAGTGCTGGGATTTTTACTCCTAGAAGGCACACTAGAGTTCGCTTTCTTAGCATTAACAGATCTAGAATCTGAACTACTTAAAGACACACTAAGGTTCACATTCAAAACATTGGGCATCGAATGAATATCATACTTGACACTAGGCATCGAACATGGAATCAAAGGATTAACTCTCTCACCTAAGGACTTTGGGCATATTGTGATTAAGCATTCTAGAATTTCTTGAGATCGTTTGGCATATAAGCATGCATGCCCAATTTCATTGTCAAGTGGTTTCTCTAACTTATCCTCTTCAACAATCTCACGTAGACATTCTAGACAATCCTTAAGGGATGAGAAATATGTATGAATAGCAAGTTTGTTATTCCTGAGATGAGGGGGAACATATTTCACAGACAAAGCATATTTATTACAAGAGTGTACCTTTGATACACCATTCTCCCCATTGGTCATTGGCATTTTCCCTTTTACCTGGCTCTTCAGATTCTCAATTTCCTTTTGCAATAAAGCTATATGTTCGTTGTTTTTGTTACGAGTGACCTTTATTGATTCAAATAACTCATTGAAATGACGTTTAACCTTTTCATTTTCTTCTAGAAAACTTTCGTTTTCCTTTTGTAATGCATTCACTAAGTTTTGAAGATGAAACGTTTGAGAATTCTGAGAACCTAAAGGAGGAGGCATTTAAGAGCCTGTCACATTGTTCTTTTGACCCTTTAATTGAGAGATTTGGGCTTTCAATTTTTTGATCGTGTTACAATGAGCTTGAATATGTTCATCACGTTTATTAATTTGAAAAACTGCATCAAACTCTGGAGCATTTGAGGATGTCTTGATATTTGAAGTTTTGACATTTTCTTTAAGATGTTGATATTTGTCATGATCATCCAGTTCAATTTTCTCATTTAGTTTAGAATTATTCTTTTCAAGCTCAATGACACGATCATGGGAGACTTTCAGGGCAAGAGATAATTCATGAAAATGAGAAGCATTAATGGAACAGTTTGTAGCAGTGAAAAACACATCTTGAGTAATACATTCAGAAATAAGAGTCTCATTTAATGTATGCAAGTTCTTCCTCTCAATCTCATTATATTTTAGTGCTCGCTCATAGTCACTAACCTCAATTATCATTGCATCAAACTGATTTTCCATTTCTTTAATGTCTAAGTTCATTCCCTTTTTAAGACTTTCAAAATGATCTTTTAGTTGTTTAAAGAAAGGCATGACTTCAGTTAAATAACATTCTTTTGTTTGCTCAAACCCCCTTTCCCCTTCAGTTATACCAGTGGGTGTGATCCTTTTCTTACAAGTTTTCTCAAAATCAACAAATAGATGAAAAATAACATATTGATTGATTAAGGTCTTGCTTTTCGTGGCAATAGTCCTCGGTACTAAATGCATTGGTGTATTTGGAGGATACACAGTTGCTGAAGGCATTTTCCTAAAGGGAGGGTTCGTTACAACAAGATTCTCTGCATTTTGCTTATCTAAATCCTTTTTCCAGAACACTTGTTCGGGTGTTAACAACGTCTGAGGCTTAAACATGTTCAAGGAAATCCAATTCTCCTTCTTGTAATCATGGGGTGTGATCTTTATTTTCTTCTCTTTACATTTAGGATCATCTAATTTCTTATTCATCTTTTCCCTAGTGACTTCATCTGATTTCTTATCTTCCTCAGTGCACTCAACGCAACTAGGATTCTGTCTAGGTTTAAGGATTTCATTGCCATCATAAAGAACCTTATGAGCATTTCTAGCCTTTTTAATGACCTCTGGATTTGGTTCCTCAACAAGGGGAATGCTATGCTTATCGCTTAAGACTCTATGCTTAGTGATTAAGTGAGCAGTCTGAATGGTATTTCCTTGTACGTACAACTTATTTTCAAGCTTGTTTTTCAAGGTTTTTAGATTAGAAAAATCATTCAAAAGTTTTGATTCCTTAGCACTGAATTCTTGTTTAAGCATTTTAACATTTTCTTGAAGTTCTTGTTTTTGCTTAGCAGTTTTAGAAAGTTTTTCTTGTAAGGAGTTTAACTCTTGTTTTAATACTTCTTCTCTAAACCTACTTTTTCTAATAGTTGTACGCATTTGGTCATCCATTTCCTGCTCACGGGTGGTCAACTCAAATTTTGCACGTTGTTCATAAATAGCAACACGTTCTTTATAGGCATTCAGTTCAGAGATGACAGAATCATCAGGGGCACATGCAGTGAATTCATCAAAAACATAATCATTATTGACTGCAGAAGATGCATCACTTGGTACAATCTCACTTTCACTTTGTATCACATATTGATCATATGGGACAACATTGATATTACCCATATTTTCAATATCTGATTCAATAAACACAGTTGATTGTACTTCGTTATGTATCTTTTGCTCATCAACTTCATCGTATAATTTTAATACCTCAGAAATGATTTTGTCTTTGGATGGACCAGCTTGTGGTGATGGAGAGACTTTAGGAGAGACCATTGGAGAAATGCTAGCCATGAAGATGGTTTGTACAGTGGGTTCTTCATCAACATCAGAGTCGTATGCATCACAATCAGCTACTTGAAAGGCATTCTGATGATTATGGCCTATCTCCTGAATTGGTTGCTCATCCACATCTGCATCATATGTCTTAGCATTTCCCTCAGCCAAGAACAACAACTCCTCTTCATCCAAAGCTGCACCATTATCCTGAGCTTGCACAAGCAACATCTTATCCCTGAAATACTCGGCATTCTGAGGGCGTTTTGGTGATGTGCAATTCCTTGCAATGTGTCCCTCACCTCCACAATTGTAACATTTGATTGGCTTTGCTTGACCCTGATTTCCATTCCTTCCTCTATTCTGATTTGCAGCATAACCTCTACCAGCTCCACCTCTTGCTTGTTCGTACTGTCGTTCTTGAACTGGCTGCACCATAACCTTCCCATCTCTGACAGTGGCTTGATTATGTGGATTGGAAGCAGTTCTGAGATTGTTGTTGGTGTGTGGAAGAGAGTTCATGTTTTGACTAATCAGAAGAGCTAGTTGATTAATGAAGTTTCCCACGTGTGCATCAGCATCAGCTTGTTTGAACATAGGATCAGGAATGAGTTTGTGATTACCATTACCCATGGGTATGACTTGTGAGGCTTTGGTTGTGATACCGATGTTTGAGTAGAAGGCAGTTGAATCATTTGATGAGCTTGTTTCTCCCTGGTTGGTTTTGAACTGATTAAGAATCCTTTTTTCAAACATAACATGTCTCTCATTCTGAAGGAGGAAGGCATAGAGTTGCTCATAGTTTGTATTCTTCAATCCTTTAGTGAGCTTCACAGAAGTGACAAACTTGTGCCATTCGGGATTCATGTTGTTCACAAATTTTGAGTTCAGCTGAATGTTAGGCATAGTCATTCTGATGTTCCTCATATCATTAACAAGCTTGTGGAATCTCACATAGTACTCATAAACACTCTCATCTGGTTTCATCTTGAAGGGTTCAAATTCAGCATAGAGTTGTGATTCTCTGTCTTCCATAGTTAATTCAGAACCTGAGAGAAGCATCTTGACATTATCCCACACTGCCTTGGCTTCGGTGTTGTGATTGATCAGCTTGTAGATATCTTTTGGAAGACCTTGAAGTACGATGTTAGAAGCCCTGATATCAGCATCGAATCTCTTTTTCTCCTTATCATCGAGCTCATCATATGTCTTTGGTCTGTCAATTCCATAGATCATTGTTCCATCTTCAGCTGTATCAATTAAGTCTCTAGTAGTCTCAACCCGATATGGTCCTTCATCAATGGATTTGAGAATTTTGACTCCATTTTCCTTTCCAAGACAGTACAATCTGATTCGTTGAGCCCAAGAGTCGTAGTCAGTTCTGTCAAGCATGGGTGGACGAGTATCTGAACCAGCTGCTTGAACATCCTCGGCAACAGTGGAGATGATTGTAGGAACGTTGGTAGACATGATAACAGATTAAACGGGATTTTATAACTCTATGATTAAACCGGGAAATAGATTCTTTCACGGGATTTTACTAAATCAAGAGAAAACCGTATTCAAAGGATATCACCTAAGTCGCTAGGAAACCTTGAACCAAGTCGCTATGTGTCAAGTCGCTAAAGTCCCAAGTCGCTATATAACAACTCGCTACAATCCAAGTCGCTAGCAAAATTTTGACAGCAATTCGCTAAGCACCAAGTCGCTAATTTGACAAGTCGCTAAATAGCAACTCGCTAGGTACCAACTCGCTAACACCAAGTCGCCAACAATATAAAGTACAAGTCGCTAACTTATACCAAGTCGCTACGTGTAGTGGAGAATCCACAACGTGTACTTTTTGTCGGCTTGTCCCAATAGACAAGTCGCTAACCCAACTCGCTAATTCCTTTAACAACAACTCGCTACCAAATTGCAAAGCAAGTCGCTACCAAGAAAACTTTTCCGTGGCTCAAGTCGCTAGCATGAAAAACACATAAACACCACTTTTCAATCCAAAAACAATCCAACCACGATGATTCAAGCCTTCTAAATCAAAACCTAAACACTTGTGATGATTCTAAACACAAAAGTACTATCAAAATCCAAACTTTAACCCTAGAAATCAACCAAATGATGCAAAAACCACTAAACTTTTTCAAACTCAAAAACCACCTAAAAAACCACTAGAAATCCAAAGATATGTAAGAGATGATCTAACCATGGCTCTTGATACCAATTGTAAGATATTGGATTTCACATACACATCAAACCATAACACAAAGTAGGCGTACAAGAGTTTTTAGAGAGAGAAAGTTAGAGGTTTAGGGAACTTTAGTGAGAGAAAGGAAAACTTATTATGAGCTCCAACTCTCTACCTTGGAAGGTAGAGAGTATTTATAGTCTTACAATAAAGCGCCACACAACGGGTTGTGGATCAGGCATACAGTGGGTAAAGACCCGTTCGTCCTCCACGGTGTTACTTAACTAAATACTACTAAACCTAAAAGAACTACGACTACGAGCTTTCTAACGATTACATATACTTGAGGTGACCTACTCTTTAATACCTGGAATTTCTAATTCCTAACATATAAAATAAAAACCTAATACAGTTGTATTTGTAGCGTTGTCTTACATACTTACGTAGTTACGTGTGTTACACGACTCATATGCTGAACTTGTTTCCATTTGAGGATGTCCTCGTATCCTCTCCCAACTAAAGTTTTCATATCGGGAATTATATCGTTTATGTAGTTGGTATTTGTTTTTAGAGTAAAATATATGGTTCGTCTCTCAACTTGTACCCAAACCACTAACTGAGTCTTTCAGAAAATTTAAAGTCATCTAAGGTCCCAACTGTTCACTTTTTGCATCACCCAAGGTCTCTTTCACTGTTTTCCGTCAAGGTCCCTTCCCTATGTGCTTTGCATATGAGTGTATTTTGGTCATTTCATCGAGTTATGTTAATTATTGGCTCCCTATATTCCTTGTACATGAGGGTATTTTGTTCATTTCACCAAGTTATGTTAATTATTAGCTGATGTGGCACTGATTGTCGCTGACTAAGCTTAGCTGGCTGACGTGGATACGTGACGTGACAAAACTGAAAGTAATTAAAATACCCTTAGCAAGGCTTGAATTCAGGTCACCACGTTTATAAAAAACACCTTACAACTGGACCAAGCATCCAGTGGTCTTAACTATTGTTTCTTTTATTATTTTATCCAATTATTTAGGCTGAAAATAATTAAAGTTCCTTTGGCAAGGCTCAATATCGGGTCATCACGTTTACAAAAACCAACAACTTACCACTGGACCAAACATCCGACCAATGGTCCTAATCATCGGTTCTTTTATACTTTTATCCAGTTATGCGGTAGGTCTAATCTTCCGGCTATTTATTGCTACTGCTATTCATACAGTGTTAATATTGGTAAACTGTCATATCTTTTGTGGATCTTATTTATTTATACTATATGTTGCTTCACACTGATGATTAAACTACATCTACTGTTTTTAAGGCAATAGTAAAGAAACATATGGTTGCAGGTAAGACATAAAAAATACTACAAGATTCATATCGGTAGTGATGACATTGCCATAATGCTGAGAAACCCAAAATGTCATGATAGTAACTACCAAAGGTTGTATTGGCTACCCAGTGACTTTTAGTGACCTTTATTTTTTATGTCATCTCAGCTTTCTCTCTCATGCAACCTAAAACTGAACTTTTAGACACAATAAGACGACCGACGTATATTTGTTTTTATCTTTTTTAACAACAAAATTAAATTTCATTAATAATAAATCATTACATAATAATTCAAATACATCTAAAACATTACAAATAAAATGACTAAACTAGTGTTGATTTTCACGATATCAAAATTTAAAACAAATTTCGTTCATTTTTATCCAAACAATACAAAATTTAATATAAACGTCATTTTTTTTTAATTAGAAGCCCAACTATAGTCTTAGCTAAATTATGTCCACTTTTATAATTCAAGGCCAAACACCTAACCCTAAACTTAAGTAGACACAATAATCAACCCTAATTACTCTCTTCGTTTAATATGCAACCACAACACACACTACTCTCTATCTAAAAATATAAGCAGACACAAAATCCTTTATACTTTTCCACAACCAAACCAGGCAAACGTAGTTATACTAATGTACAACGTACACAAACAATACAACACAAATGTGCTTTGGTGATAAAGTGTGGTAATCGGATGAGAAGTCGACCCTCATCCTTGACAACCGACCACGACCGACAAGGCTACAACAAGCCAACTGATTGACGACCGATACGCCCCAATCATTCGCTACCCTTATTGCGGGTAGCCTAAGCCATTAAACTCACATTATGATTCTAATGTGGGCCGTGTATAGTTCCACTTATTTGTTTTCTTCTATAAATAGGATATCACATGGAGTCATGGACCACTTTTAGCTCCCATTTTGAGTTGACTCAGTAAGAAAGATAGCACGGTGAGGACTTGGTTATATTTGCAAAATGTTGACTTAAAGGGAACATTAGACGTGCCGCATAATTAGATAAATGAATAAAAGAAACAATGGTTAACACTTGAACCTTGCAAAGGGAATTTTAATCAATTTCGATCCAAATAATTGGATAAAAAAATAAAATAAAGAATAGTTAACACTGCTGGACACTTGGTCCAGTGGTAAGGTGTTAGTTTTGTAAATGTGGTGACGTTCAAGCCTTTCTAAAAGAATTTTAATTATCTTCAGTTGTGTCACTTTACACATATACGTTAGCTAGCTAAGCTCAGTCAGCGACAATCAACACTACATCAACTAATAATTAACATGAGACCTTTGTTGATGCAAAAAGTGAACAGTTGAAACCATTGACTAGTGATTTGAGTACAAGTTCAAGGGGTATTTTACTCTTATTTTTATAGAAAGAAATAGGAGGTTTTTACGAAAATGAACTATAATTGATACATGTTTACGAAACAGGTTCTCGCACAGAGTATTTACGAAAATGAACTTTCCAATGTTATCCGTTGGATCTCTTAAAACATAAAATCCCAACACTACACGTGTATTATACGATTTTCGGGGCGAGTGAAAATTTTCCGAAGAAAGAGTATCCGAGGCACGAGGTTCTGGGCGAGAGGCTAGGCGTGGCCTGGGCGAGATGTGGATTTGGGCGAGGAAGATTGGTGCCTGGGCATGGGGCGTGGGAGAGAATGAATGGTGTTGGGCGTATGGTGTTGGGCGAGAGGCGGTAAACGAGGCGGGTTCTAGGCGTGATTCTGGGCGTGGTAACAAATGTCTAGGCGTGAGGTCTAGGCTAGAGCTTGATATTGAAGGTTGCGGTATGTGTTTTGGTGTATAATCTGTAACAAGAAAAGGGTTTCTTGAGTTATATCCTTTGTGGGTTTGAGTGATGTTTAACTGTCTAAAGAAAGACAAGAGGAGTTTGTTTGGTAAGGTGGTTTATGATGATAAATGATGCTTGAGAAAATTTTAGGGA
Source organism: Chrysanthemum seticuspe (assembly GCA_019973895.1). Lineage (NCBI taxonomy): Eukaryota > Viridiplantae > Streptophyta > Magnoliopsida > Asterales > Asteraceae > Chrysanthemum > Chrysanthemum seticuspe. The sequence continues at coordinate 135,185,069 of BPTQ01000001.1, read as the reverse complement.
TGATGAAAGATAGAAGCAAACTATGGAAAACTATAAGTTGCAATTTTCCGGCGAGAAAGAGAAGGGTCATCTTGATGGAGAAGGTGAAGTGATAATGAACTTGATTGGTCTAGAGCATTGATTTTAGACTTTTAGTTTTGTTGTTTTTCTCAAAGTGTCGCGTGAGGTGTTTCATAGAAAACTTCAACTCAATTAATCTTTTATTTATTGTGATCGTGACATCTTTTGGTCATTTTGGTAAAGTATATGAAAAAAGTTCAGTTTCGTAATATGACTTTGGATATGGATTATTTTGGTAATTTGCTTAAGAAATAGACCATCGAGTTTATATTTATATTGAATACACAAGCATAACCAATTTGTAAATCTAAGTAATAAAATAATCACTAGTGGTTGGGTTTAAGACACGTTTATATACTCCGTATAAGAATATAAGAACAAAGTTTGATTTCTTGCATCTAATTCAACTACTGTTGAATGTTAAGTCCATACTCCATAGAAATCAAGTTTAAGTAGCATATATCCAACTACATCACTCGCTAGCGATCCAAAGCGCTCCACGCTAGCTTCATCAGAAGCTTGCTTTAGACCTTCGTAAACCTTTTTAGCTATTTTATAACAATATTTTTTATAACTGGTTTAAACCGGAACTGTTCGATTTTCATGAGCTCTAACGGCATCCAACTCGTCTAATTCCTCATCTTCGCCTTCATTTTCCCTCGACATCTCCTCCAATGACTTCCCATTCGATTCCGGAACCAAGAAGGTAAACAATATCCCTAGAAAATTCACCACCCCGAGTACAATAAGCGAATTCTTGACTCCAATCCCGGGTGGATATCCTTTGTCCGTCTTTGTTTTGTCTTGGCTTTGAGCTGCATACAAGAACCCGAATGCACCAATTATTGCCCCCGCCTTACCTGAAGCAGCTGAAATCCCGTGGCATGTTGACCGAAGCCTTGCGGGGAATATCTCAGCAGGGACGACAAATGTAGTTGCATTAGGCCCGAAATTAGCAAAGAAAAAGGTCAAAGCGTACATGACAACAAACCCGATTCTGTTCTCCTTTTGTGTCCAATGATTGTATGGTATAGCGAGAGCGAACATGAAAATGGTCATAAAGGTAAAGCCCATTAATTGGATTGCAAATCTACCAATTCTATCGATGAAAAACACGGTAAACCAGTATCCAGGGACAGTACTGCATAGAGCGATGAGCGTTTGAGCTCTTGATATCTTGAAAACCTCTTGAATCGCGTTCATTGTTTTAGCAGGCGGGATCCATCCGATTGCACTAAAAATGTCCTTTTGAAATAAGTTTTGGCTATAAAAAGCGATATCAAGCAAGAACCAAGTGCTAGTTGTTCCAAGCAAGTGTAGCCCGTGTCGTTTAAGGAATTGCTTCGAGAAAAGCCCAAAATCATTTTTTCGTTCTTCAACCACTTTTTCTTGTTCAGCTTCAAGCTCGACTTGCAACACTTTTGACATGTCCGCAGCCGCTTGTTTCGAGTTTTTTGCAACCAAAGCCGTGTATCGAGCCGTTTCAGGCATCTTCATTCGCCAATAATAAGTCATTAAAGCAGGAATCGACCCAAACATTAAAATAATCCTCCATACATAATCGGCTTGCGACACGGTCGACCCTAACGGATTGTCTTCATAAGCTGGAGCTGGGTACTTCGACTTGAAACCTGCAGAGACAATACAAGCCACCATCCCACCAGTCAAAATCCCAAACCCTTGCATGGCGAACACCGCGGCTATAAACGCCCCACGGGTTTTCTTATTAGCATATTCGGACATGATCGTCGCTGAAAGAGGGTAATCACCACCAATCCCAAAACCAAGCCAAAAACGGAAGAAACAAAGTGTAGCTATAACCGCAGTAGGCTCTTTGCTAAATGAGAGTCCGGACGCTATCGAACAAATGACCATAAGCATAAGGGTCATGCCATAAACTTTTTTCCTACCCATTTTGTCACCAAGCCAACCGAAAAATAGTTGACCAGCCAGAGTGCCACAAAACGCGACACCATTTACCGCCGCCGAGACATTTGGTGGTAGTGAGCCCGGTTTGTCGTCTCCAAAGTCGTGGTAGTAAATACGCCCTAGGAGTTTGGTCACTAAAGAGATGCAAAAGAGATCGTAGGCATCTGTGAAGAAACCCATGCCCGCGATTACAATTGCGGTGAAATGGTACCATTGGGTTTTCGCTATATCAAGTGCATTTAGTACTTCATTTGCCATTATAATTACCTGAAAATTTGAATCACCATGCAGTTTATATCACATAGAGTATAGTAGCATGTTTCAAATTATTATTATTCTGAACGTGTTGATTTTAACATATACGATTATAACATATGACAAAATAAACAACCGATGTTATTATGATAAAAAAGAAGGAACATAGCAAACTTGCTCATAATACTAAGGCTGGACGCAGTAATATACAACGATCGACATAGTCGATCGATTGTATATCGATCTCTTTACTATACAATCTCAATCGTGGGTAACTTTTTATCTATGTTGGTCGTGTACAAGATCGAAATGAGAAAGTGGTTTGCGTGTATATTTAATGAATATAAAAAGTATATTTGTGGAGTATGTTTTTCGTAATGTATGTCGCCTTACTGAGGCACTCAATCGTCTGAAGATCGCTGGAGAGAAAAAACTGACGTGACAGAAAAAATGAGGGGATTAAACGCCCTTACCGGGGGCGGCCTAAGATAAATTACTGTGTTTGATATTTAGAAGAAAAGTCAAAAGTGTATCATATGACTACTGACTTAAGCAAAAGCTATACTCAAAAATCATGTGATATTTAAAAGTGATAAATGGTAAATTCAAAGGGACTCGTGACACCTTACTAATTACTACTTCGACCATAATGGTAATAATTCAAATATAGGTTTATTAAACTTTTGAACTATACATTTGACTAGTTATGATGCAACATGTTACAAATAATTAGTGGTTGATCTAACAAGTTTGATTAGGTAAAGTTGAAAAGTACTCTTCCTTCACCAATTTGGTAACTTAACATGTGACTTTCGAGATCCAACGAATCAAATCCGACAAAACGAGCAAAGTTACAAGAAAGATGATCGATCGGACAACAAGGCAATATTGTTATTCTAGGAAGACCAAACTCACACTAATTTGGCGTTAAGCACATAAATGGAAACCTAATATAGAGTTGTTTTACATGGTTCATATGATATCTTGACTTAAAGGTGTTCTCCTACCTCCTTCAATTAAAATGTTTAGGCATGGTTATACACCTTGAGTTTATTCTTATAAAAGTAGATCATCAAGGCATAAATACTTTTATAAGAATATTGAAAAAATCATGAGTATGAAAACATCATGAGTATGAAACAAACAATATTGACTACTGAAAGAAAAATAGAGCATATATTACTCGCGAAATTAGCATAAAGGCATAAGTACTTTTCTTAGTAACACTAAAAAATTTCAAGAAAAGAGTGGCAAAGTGTTCACAAATGCTTTTGAACAATAGTATTATTATAAAAAAAATAATTGAGATTCTCTCAAGGACTCGTCATATTCTCTCACAAAGAAAATTTTGAGGTTTCCTGTGAGGGAACATGAAATATGATGTTCATACTAACTTGAGAATAAAAAAAGTAGAGTAAAGTAACTTTTAATACCATCTTTCACGGGGTTATGGGTCATAATATCGTCTTTCACGATGTATGAGAAAAGTTAAGACATAAACAACCTTATCTATACCTAAGGTAGAGAGGTAACTAAAAAAAACTTCGGCCTTGCAAAAGGTGAACTAAAGTTAGAGTTTCTAATAAAATTAACAGTGTGAAGCATAATTTCACGCTACAAAAATATTGTCTTTTGTGACACTTAAAAAATATTGTCACCAAAATTAAATAAGTGTCAACAAAGTATTAAAAACAACCAAACATCGCGAAATATTGGATTTTCTTTGCAAATTAGCACTACGAAGCATAATTTCATCGATATACCTCAACGCACCTGAACCTCTAGTTTCGCCCAGAGGTATATATATATATGTTCCAAAAATGAAAACGAATATGTTCCTATCATATGTTATGTAATAGTAGAACTTAACACCCTAGCCCTTTTTCGTAAAACGTTTCTCAAAACAGTAATACTTTTAGTAACCAATCTTAAACTAACTGTCGGTAAAAAGAACTGAAAATGTTAAACAAACCAAAGAAACATGGCCAAGTAGAAACAAAGATAAATCACATATCTAACCTCAAATCGCCAAAAAAGCAATGAAACAAGAAATTTTAGCTCAGGCAGATTATGGTTTAATTTTGTGGGGGAGGATTATGGTGGGAGTCCATTAGATGAGGTCTGTATTTAACGACACTTGATGGGTCCACTGTATCAATACTTTCCCGCCGTACTGAACTTTTTTACGGCTACGATTCTTCTTTGGCTTACGTGGCTTTTATCTAACAAATTTGAACAATTCAACATTGACTTGTTGACTCTTTTTCTTTTTCTTTTCTGCATCAATGACTTGTTTACATGCATGTAGGGGTGGAAACGAGCCGAGCCGCTCGTGAAAAGCTCGGGATCGGATCGGTAAAAAGCTCGAACGAGCCGAGCTTAAACGAGCTCGAGCCCGAGCTCGAGCCTAACTTTGGGCTCATTTAATAATCGAGCTCGAGCCTGAGCTCTGTACAAAAAGCTCGTTTAGGCTCGCGAGCCTAAACGAGCCCTAGAATTATATACGTGTATATATCGTCTATACGTATAAACGAGCTTAAAAGTAGTAAACGAGCTCGAGCCTTATGTAATTAACGAGCCGAGCTCAAAAAATTAAAAAATTAGTCGAGCCCGAGCCGAGCTCGAGCTTGTGAAAATTTTCACGAGCCGAGCTCGAGCTCAAACTATAAGGCTCGAAACGAACTCGAGCCCGAGCTCGAGCTTTATATATATAAACGAGCCGAGCTCGAGCTCGGCTCGGCTCGTTTCCACCCCTACATGCATGCTATAGAAAAACACCACATATGTCTAAAATTAATTATCCACTCATAAATTCATATTTATAATAGAGTTAATTGTAAAATGGTCTTTATGATCTCACTACAAAAAAAAATTGAATTATTCACACTTATTTTTTTACGCTATAGTCAATCGTGGATTTTTTTTTTTATATAAATCAAAACTTTGCTACATTTATAAGTGTCACAAATTTATTAAAAATATTCTACGTGTATAAGTGTGGACAATTACAACAACGCTACATTTATAATTGAAGTAAAACAAATTTTTAAAAGGCCACACTTATAAGTGTAAGAAAACACTTAAAAATGCTACACTTATAAATGTAAAAATAACTACATAAAAAGCCACATTTATAATTGTGGAAACAAAAGCTACACTTATTTAAAAAATATATATATATATATCCACAAAATTAAAGCAACAGAATTAATCGATAAAAAGCTACGCTTCATTTTATATCCACAAAAGCTACACTGTTACATCACAACTTATATCCACTACTGTTACATCTTCACTCATCATCAAACCCTTTTAATCGATACCAACGCATATCAGAAAAATCATAAAAATCATAAATATCATAACACATATCAAAAAAATCATAAATAAACCGCATCTTATCGTGTTGTGGATCTGTAATCGCATCACAACTTATATCCACTACTGTTATCGTTGCTCTTATCGTGTCTCGCATCATAAATTAAAGTTCTTATCGTGTCTCGCATCTTATCGTGCTTTCGTAATCTTTGTGGTTTCGTAATCGCCGCCGTGAATCTGTAATCGCCGCCGTGGATCTGTAATCGCCGCCGTGGTCCAGTCGTTGCTCATGATCAAGATCTTCTTCTTCTAATAAGTTAGTTTTCGTTTTCATTTTCCCCATATATTGTAATTTATATAGGTTAGTAGATAGAATTAGTAGATGTGTTATATGATGATTAGTAGTGTTGTCAATGTGATTTTGGTTCGAAATGTGAAATGTGTGGATAATGTAAAGTTTTAGGTGAAAATGTGAAATGCCGAATTTGTATAATGAGGTGTAAGGCGCTTTTGTTATAGGCGAAATTGCGAGGTGACTTTTGAGTCATAAAAGTGATATTAAGTGTGCTTCTAATCAACCACTAGTATCTATCAGTTTGTTATCGATGATTGGAATTACCCTTGCCGCGTTTTGATATAGTATGATGATTTAATTATTGATTCACATTAATAGAATGAGTATGATTGAATGGTGGGAATGATAAGCTATCTAGTTTAATTGCTGTGTTTTTTTGTAAGGTGAAGGTGAAAATATGTGGCCTGATATGATACATCAATTTATTTTGGGGTTGCAATTGGATACCCATGTTGATACTTACAGATTTAATTTTTACGCACACACAGAGAAAAGTATGTCTCTTTTGTTAAAAAAAACTCTATATCCTACAGAAAAAGTATGTCTTTGTGACAAAGAGCTATGTTGAGTTCAAATGTTGATACTTACACACACACACACACGTGTTTTTGCAATCCTGAGTGCATAGCACTTAAAGGCTAATCGAATGGCATTCGGGTAGTGATGGTCGAGAGCAATCATACTTGGGTCAAAAGATGGGAATTTGGAAATAAAGTGTTTTAAGGATCCTAAAATTTGTCATGTATCTGTTGTTTTGCGTGTGACATAAGTCCTTCAAGTGCCTCTGTGAATTTAGTTTCTTGTTTTTAACAGATTGGAAAAAATACAATATTGGGGGGGTTTTTTGACATTAGAGTTTAATTTCATCTAACAAACATTATTGATTGCGCATCTGGTCTAAATGTGCTAAATCCTATCCCATCTGAAAATGACAGCATACTGATATAATCCCAAATTGAAATTTACCTCATTCTTTGTTTATGATGTTCATATTTCAGGAGGAGCAACAACAACAACACCAAAGACAACAGGTGCCTTTGGCAAAAATGTGACAAAATTTGTGGCAATCTAGTATGCAAACACCTCTTTCCGGAGTTCAGAATCACGAGCCTCTACCACAGTCGTCTCAAGGGCAAGCAACATGACAACATTTAGTTTTGAGGCAACAAAGACAACAAGGGCTAGCCACACAACAGCAACTACAACTCAGTCGGATTCAATGGGGCAGCAGGAAAATGCTACAAACACGCAACAAAACCCACTAACTGGACAACAGGTTAGTTACTCGGATATGCTGCAGCAAGATTGATGATATATGTCGGTCTGCCACTCTAATGAAGAAGACAAGACTGGTAGTAAATAGGCTGATGTTTAGTGTTGGCAAACATACTTCCATACTTACATATCTGCTGCAGAAATAAATATCATTAGCTACATGTATACTTGTGTTTAGTGTTGGCAAACTGTTGGGTTCAATAAATACCCAAACCCCTTAATCTAGGATTTGAATAGAAAATAGCCCAAGTGTTTAGTTCGTTAAACACTAATCAGGTTACTGAGTGCATAGCCTCTCAGTGAGTCATCTTCGGGACACTCAGTACGAGGCGTAGAAGTCTCTCCACTCAGTAAGGCGGAACTTAAAGGGTGAAGACTGAGTCAAGAAGAAGATGATGGATTCAGTGAGTGATGACAATAACTCACTGAATCCCTAAGACTCCTCTCCAACTACTTACACTGAAGACAAACTGAAGTAGAAGACTGAAGGATAAATAGACTGAAGAAAGAGCGGGACAAGGCGGGAGAAGTTTGAATCAGATAAGAAGAAGTCCTTATCAACATAAGTCAACTTTCCCTGAATGGCTAACTTACAAGCTCAGTGTCATCACTGAGTTGTGGAAAGCAGCCTTGTCTTTTACTTAGAATAGTCTTTGTAAACAGAGACAAAATACATCAGTATTTTGTCTTCTGTATGATGTCAGATTTGTCACTTAGGAAAGAGTTAAAACTCATATATGTATAAATAGCATAAGAGATGGAGTGAAAATGTTAAGCTTGTGAATTGTAAAAACACACATACACACAAGCCATCTTTTCACTCCTCCAAATACAACTTAGTTCCTGAGATAGCTCAGTGAGCTCTAAGAGTTGTGCTCAGACTTAGCCTGAGCTTAGAGAGGAGTCACCCAACTTTGTCATTTCAATCCCAAGTACTATTCCGCAAGTACTTGGGTAACGTATTCTTTGTTGATTTATTTCTAATAAGAATATGATGTTGAAAATTACTTAGTGTGTTTTCCTTATGTTAATTTCAGTCATAGTTCACTATTAACTTGTTTTATAAACTTAAACTGTTTTAAACGATAGTGAACGGGGAACAACAAGTGGTATCAGAGCAAGGCTAATTATAAAACTCGTTTTTAGGCCGCTCTAAAAGTTTTTAAATCAGGATCCTAAATGGCTGAAATTGATGTACCCCAACTAGTCGATAAAAAGGGTGGAGCTTATTCAGCTGTTGCCCCTAGACTTGAAGTTGGCAAATTCAACAAATGGAAAAAGCGAATGCTTTGCTATTTGATTGGGATGGAACCTTATTATATCAAGTGTATAAATGAAGGTCCGTTTATCCCAAAGACTGCTGAAGGGTTGCCCAAACCTGAAGCTCAATGGACCCAGGATGAAAGAAGAGTGGTCAACCAGGACCAAAGACTCAAAAGTATCATAATATCTTGTCTTCCTGACGATATTATGGAGTCTGTTATAAGCTGTAGTACAGCTAAGCAAACCTGGGATGACCTAGTTCATAGTCATGAAGGACCATCTGATACCAAGGAAAACAGGATAATGGACCTGAAACTTGAGTATAACACCTTCAGGGCTAAGGACTCAGAAACTCTCTCTCAAACTTACACCAGATACAAAACTCTTTTAAATGAACTTTCAAATGATGGTGTTAAGTTGTCCAAACATGAAATCAATGTTGGTTTTGTCAACAGTCTCCCTGAGAAGTGGTTGAATTTCTCTCAGGGACTTAGGAATGCTAATCATATCCAAAATCTTGAGCTTCCTGAAATTTATGGGAAATTTGTCTATGAGGAAAACCTCATCAACAGACGATACCCTGACTTAAAGAAGTCTCAGGAAGTCAAGAAGTCCCTGACCACCACCTCATCACCAATTTCAACTGCTTTCTTTTCTAACAATGTGGTTCAAGATTTCCAAGAAAACTCAGATGATGAGCCTGATGAGAGATCAAGTGAGGAGTACCTAAATGACCTGAATGTTGAATTTCAGGAAAGGGCACTCCTTGCTAACTCTCGAAGGTTTATAAAAAAGAAACAAAGGTTTTTCAACTGCTAAAGCAACTGAAGACACTGAATGCTATAAGTGTCATAAAAGAGGCCATTTTGCAAAAGACTGCTTTTCAAAAACAACTTCTGAACCCTCTTACAAACCATCAGGATCTAATCAGTCTTCAGGCTTTAGCAAATTTCAACCAAAAATCTATCAGTCTCATCAAAATGTTCAAAACAAATCTGATCTTAACAAAACCATTGATTATGAAGCTAAGTATAAGAAAGCAAAAGCTAAGCTTGCATTGCTTGAGGCCAGTCCCTCAGAAACAACAAAAAATGTTCAATCTGTGCAGGGTAAAAACAAGGGTCTCGTTGCTGAAACCTTCGACTGGGATGAAGAGCCAGTCTCATCTGATGATGAAATGGTGCATGTCAGTGCACTGATGGCCCTCTCAAAAGAGGACAAGCTTGCTGTTGGAAAGAATCATGCCAGAAATGGAGAATGGGTCAACATCACAATGAAGAAGGTAAACATTTTACTTTCTATGGATGATGACTCTGATTGGCAGTCTTATATGAATTATCTAAATGTAGACCTTAAGTTTGTAGAAGAGCAAAGACTGAATCTTTTTTCTAAGTACAACAAGTTAAGTTTTGAATTGAATAAGTGTAGGGATGAATTGCTTATTTTAAAACAAGCAAAGCTTGAGGCTGTCACTTTGCAAATTCAAAACACTGAACTAGTTAAAAGAAATCAGAATCTTCAAGATGAACTTAAAAAGGCAAATGATATTCTTAATAGTTGGACTGCTAAGAATCACAGGGTCTTTGATGCTGTGGGAGCCCCCAGTAGCAAGAAGAGAGTCATAGGTGAAGATCATCTCCCTGACCCTCTCAACAAAGACCAGTCTCCTAAGCCATTTGTGTCTGGTGGCATGATTACAAATATGTTGGCTGATCCAAATTCCAGTGATTGGATTGAACGGGTTAATCCTGAGAGTAAGCTTCCAAATTTCGATTCTGGAAGGATTCTTGAGCCTGAGAGCCAAGCTCTTAAGAGCATGCTAGGACTTCCTGAGATGACCAGTGGTACTGAACACATCTCTGAGTCTGAAGCAGAATCTGAAACACCGCTTCCACCCCTGAAATCTCTTCAGGGTGCTGATCCAAGCTCTGAGCTTACTCCACTACAATTCAATCCTCATTCACCAAAAGAAAGGTCTGGACTTGGTAGAACCATCCTACAAAGATAAGCAAAACTAATCCAACAAGAGTCTACTCCTACTGAGACTTCAACATCCTCTATCCCCACTGAAGCTGACCAAATTCAGCAACTGACTGAACTTGTGAGAAAGCTTACTAAAAAAATGGAATCCATTGAAAAGGTCCCTGAATCAATCAAGGAGACAAAGTCAGCTTCCTCCAGTTCCTCAAAGTCTAAGTCAACCTCCAAAAACAAACAAAAGTGTAAGCTGTGTCATTACACCAGCCACACCACTGACAACTGCTATAGAATCCTTTTCTGCATGATCTGCAAAAAGGATGATCACAAGACTGCATATCATCTACAGTATGTCAGTCAAGCAAACTATACCAAAGTTGGTCATCGGTATGCTTCATCCTCCAAAGCTGCTTCAAAGAATAGAGCAAAACCTTTTCCTCTGTGCCCTCACTGTGGGTTTAATGATCATCATCAGGATGATTGTCTCATGAATACATGCTGTGATATATGCGGTAATCCAGCTCATGAGACATCCCAACATGACAGTATCATTCATGCAAGGAGAAATTCCAAACAACCCAGAGTCACTGAGTCATCCTCGGCCTCTAAATGCAAAACCTGTGGTAGCACTATGCACACAACCACTGACCATGAGTCGATTGCAAATTTCAAAGAGACCTTGAGACCCAAACCCACTAGTAAGTGGGTCACGAAGAGAAACTAATTCAGTTTACTACTTGTTCAGAGACATGCCAGGGAGCCTATTTGGCATCTAGATAGTGGATGCTCAAGAAGCATGACTGGTGTGAAGGAATATCTGCACAAGTATGTAAAGGAACTAGAGCCCAAGGTAGTATTTGGTGATAACTCATCATGTCCCACTGAAGGTTATGGTTCAGTAAACTGCAATGGAATAGTTTTCTCTAGAATAGCCTATGTCAATGGTCTCAAATACAATCTCATCAGTGTCAGTCAACTATGTGATGCTAAATACATTGTACAATTCAATGATAAACAAGGTACCTTTTTCAATGCCAACAAGGAAGTTGTGTTGATAGCTCCTAGGAGAGATGATGTTTATGTACTAGACATGTCAACACTCTCCCAAGATGGAACGTGTCTCTTTGCTAAAGCCACTGAAACTATCAATTGGCTGTGGCATAAGAGACTCTCATACTTAAACTTCAAAAACCTCAACAACTTGGCAAAACAAAACAAGGTCCTTGGCTTACCATCACTGGTTTTTGCAAAAGACAAACCATGCTCTGCCTGTGAAAAGGGTAAACACCACAGAGCATCATTCAAAACCAAACAAAATTTCTCCGTCAAAAGCTGCCTTCACCTCCTGCACATGGATCTCTTTGGACCTGTTAGTCCCAGATCAATCCAGCATGAGAAGTATACACTTGTCATTGTTGATGAGTTCTCAAGATACACTTGGGTATACTTTCTTTCCAAAAAGAGTCAGGCAGCTGATACAATAATGTCATTCATCAGGAAGATTGAAAACCAAAATGACATTACAGTTAAACAAATCAGAACTGACAATGGTACTGAGTTCAGAAATCAAGAGCTAGAGAGTTTCTGTGATGAAAAAGGAATTTCTCAAAATTTCTCATCTCCATACACCCCTGAACAAAATGGGGTTGCTGAAAGGAAAAACAAAACTCTCATTGAGGCTGCTAGAACTATGTTAAATGGCTCAGCCCTCTCAAAGCATTTCTGGACTGAAGCAGTCAAAACTGCCTGTTACACTCAAAACAGGTCAATCATTGTCAAAAGACATAATAAAACCCCATATGAGATCTTCAAAGGTAGACTTCCTGACATCAGCTATTTTCATGTATTTGGATGTCTTGTGGTCATTCATAACCACAAAGATCATCTAGGCAAGTTTGATGCAAAAGCTGATGATGGATACTTCTTAGGCTACTCACTGATCTCCAAAGCCTTCAGGGTTTTTAACACAAGGAGACAACAAGTTGAGGAAACCTTTCATGTCACCTTTGATGAAAGTGTTGAAAGCATCAGGTTCACCAACACCTCAGTGGAGGAAATAGGAATTGATAACTCATCAAGATATCCTCCTGATAAGTACAACACTGAACTCAATTCCTCATATCAAGCTGATGCTGACATCTCATATTATGTCTTACCTCACAACCTACCCCAACCAACCATCAATGAGTTCATTGATAATCAGTCTGTCCCTGCTGGGATAAGTTACAATGATCCAAATGATCAGGAACCTGTAACTAATAATCCTCAACCTGATCAAGACATCTCTACAGATGTTCTAAATGATTCTGTGGCCCTTGCACCTGAACTCACATCTGAACTCCCAGTGACATCTTCAAGCTCAGATCCCAGACCACAAAGTAAGTGGACAAGATCTCAGGACATTGAGCTTGTAAACATCATTGGTGAACCCACTGAGGGCATGCTCACTAGGAGCATGGCTGCTAGTCTAACTGCAGCTTCAGCCAATGAATGTCTATATGCTGATTACCTATCAGATATAGAACCCAAAAGTGTCACTGAGGCTCTAAAATACCCAAGCTGGGTTCAGGCTATGCAAGAAGAATTGCAACAGTTTGATAAAAACAAGGTCATGACCTTGATCAAATGTCCTCAGGATGTAGTAGTCATAGGAATGAAGTGGGTTTTCAGAAACAAAACTGATGAAAACGGCACTGTCATTAAAAACAATGCCAGACTTGTAGCAAAATGTTACAGTCAACAAGAAGGCATTGACTATGATGAGACATTTGCTCCTGTTGCAAGAATGGAAGCCATCAGGATCTTCCTTGCATATGCAACATATATGAACTTCAGGGTCTACCAAATGGATGTTAAAAGTGCATTCTTAAATGGTGATCTCAAGGAAGATGTGTATGTTCAGCAACCTTCAGGCTTTGAGAGTAGTGAATTCCCTGACTATGTCTGCAAGCTTGACAAAGCCCTTTATGGACTTAAACAAGCTCCCAGAGCATGGTATGAGACTCTCTCAGCCTTTCTGATACAAAACAAGTTTGTCAGAGGAAAGATAGACAACACACTGTTTGTCTATAGAACTCAACAGGATGTGATTCTAGTCCAAGTGTATGTTGATGATATCATCTTTGGCTCAACAAACTACAAACTTTGCAAACAGTTTGAAAAACTGATGACAAAGAAGTTTGAGATGAGCATGATGGGAGAACTCACATACTTTCTTGGACTACAAATCAGGCAAACTGATAAAGCAATATCTATCAGTCAAGAGAAATACACCAAAAATCTCTTGAAGAAATATGAGATATCTGAATGTGCCTCAGTGAAGACACCAATGGTCCCTCCTAACAACCTTGGACCTGATCTCACTGGCAAATCAGTCAATCAAACCCATTTCCGAGGGATTGTTGGCTCACTGATGTATCTAACCGCTACTAGACCAGACATACAATTTTCAGTCTGTCTAATTGCAAGATATCAGTCCAATCCTAAAGAATCTCACCTCACTGCAGCCAAAAGAATACTCAGGTACCTGAAGGGAACCCCAAGCCTTGGACTCTATTATCCAAAATGCTCAGGGTTTGATCTCAAGGGTTACTCTGATTCTGATTATGCTGGCTGCAACATGGACAGAAAAAGCACCTCAGGGTCCTGTCAGTTTCTTGGAGGAAAACTGGTTTGTTGGAGTGCTAAAAAGCAACAATCAGTGGCTATGTCCTCAGCTGAAGCTGAATATGTAGCTGCAGCAGGATGTTGTGCCAATGTATTATGGATGAAAAGTCAACTCAGTGACTATAACATCCATTACAAAATGGTGCCCATCTTCTGTGATAACACAAGTGCTATTGCAATCTCCAACAACCCTGTCCTTCACCAAAGAACCAAACACATTGATATCAGATATCACTTCATCAGGGATCACATAATGAAAGGAGACATAGAACTTCATTTCATCCCTACTGAATATCAACTGGCTGATATCTTCACCAAACCCTTAGATGAACCTACCTTCAGGAGACTGAAAGCTGAATTGGGAATGCTTGACATTGAAAGTCAAGTATCTGAAAACCAATCTCAGTAAGTTCTCCGAAATGGTTCATCCTTCCTGAACATCCAAAATAAACCTCTCACTAAATGAGTAAGACTCATTCAGGGTCCCTGACATTTGACAAAGAGCATTGAATGAGTAACTAAATGATGCAAATATCAGTTACTTAAATGTCCTAGGTTGGTAACTATGCCAATTTAATATAGGAATATATGTCTCTTTGTCTTACTGTCATCCCACTTGGCATTTAATGCCTCTCACAAAAAATATCAAATTGATATTTCATCTCTGCAAAAGTGCACTTTTACTGTGCAATGCAACTGTTCCCTTGAAAAACGGGATTTTACTGCGGGTAATGGAGTGGTAGCATTAAATGTGGAAATTCAAACGTCTTACAAAAACCGACTCTCAATATTCCCATTTGTGCACAAAACACCCCTCTTATCACTCTATAAATACCCTCTTCCAAAACAATCAAACACACACAAATAATTTTCTGCAACTAAACTCTGTCAAAATACTTTCTCAAATCCAGAAATATTTGTGTGTTCTCAAATCTTCAAAACCTCTTTTGGAAAAACCCTTCTTGTAAACATTTACAAAAGTTTTTCATCACAAACTTGAAGAGATCTAAATACTTTGATTGTTCTAGTCAAAACATTTTTTTTAAACCCTAAAATCTTTGTTAATGGAAATGGCTGGAACACAATCTCTCCAGTTTGCTTCTCAGTGGGTAGGGGATCTTACTAACGTTGAATTCAAAACAAATAATGTCATAGGAAATTTTGAATATCCTGAAAATGTCCCAACCTATAAAGACATTATAAAATTTTTATTCAACTGCCCACTCAAAACGGCCTTTGTAAAATGTCCCTCAGTGGTGTACCCAAACTACCTCAGGGAGTTTTGGGCTACAGCTAGAGCCTTTGACCCGACACCTTCTACTGATGAGAATAACCTTAGACCTCTCAGGGAGTATCTCATCAGGTTCAGTCTAAATGGGGGGAAACAATACACCCTGGATTACAAAACGTTTTGCACTTCAACAGGGTTATATTATAACAAAGGTGCTTATGTCGCCCATCCTGAACCCTCCACAGTGAAGGATGGGTTAAAACAAATCGTTTTAGATCCAACCTTTTTGGACAAGACCCCAGTCACTAAAAGCTCATTCCCCGTGGCTTGGAGGATCCTCTTCACCTTTGTGATTCAGGTCCTCGACGGGAACCACTCATCCACTGAACAAGTTAACTCTATTCAGTTGATGATAGCATACTGCTTGATGAATGGGGTCACTGTCGACATAGGAGAGATCATTTACAGTGATCTCGTAATGAAGCTATAGAGCAAAACTAGGACGAAGTACGTTTCGTATCCTAGGTTTGTCTCATGTACTTTGCAATCGTTACTGGGTTCAAACTATACTCAGGATGAAAAATTAGGAAATTTACCTGGCATCCTGAGCCCATCAAATTTTCAAAAGGACCCATCCCTTGTCACTCCCATTGAATTGACGGCCCACATGATTGCTTTAAACAATCAAAGTGGATCAGTGTCTCCAAACCCTGCTCCTAAAAAAGAAAAAGGGGAAGTCTCAGACTGGGACTAAGACTAAACCAAAGTCTCAGGGCCCTGAGGCTTCAGGAGCACAACCTAAGAGGCACAAAAGGCCCGAGACCAAATAGACACCCACTGACCAGGAAACAACCACCCCAGTGACAACGAAGGACACTGATACATCACAGTCAGTGCCCTTGGTCACACCTATTACTCCCCAAGATCCAGAGGGAAACATACAACCCGCTGGTAGGGGAGCGCCTTCCACAATGCCCAGTGATGACATTAGCAAATCCAAGCCTTTGTCTGAGGGCACACAGATCTCTCCCAAAGACTCAGAGGGGCTCAAATAACCCGCTGATAGGGATACAACTATCACTGACTCTGCTAAAGGCACTGGGAAACGCCCACCAGTGTCTCAGGGGTCACTGGGGGACAAAGACTCGGAGGGAAAGGAACAACCCGCCTATACGGAACCTACAACCAATCCTGACTCCAGCGAAGGCACTGGGAAACGCCCACCAGTGTCCGAGGGGTCAACGGGGGACAAAGACTCAGAGGGATATAAACCACCCGCTGATATGGAACCCATCACCAACCTCTTGCTCACAATTGCTGATGTCACTGGGATATTATTCTCTGAAGATGAGCTTGCTGAGACTGATGATGAAATCTTATTAGCTGGAGAAGAAATGGACGCTGAGGTTCAAGCTGAACAAGAGCCTCAGCCTGATCCAAAGGAGCATACTGAATCCCCATTCCAACATGATGATCATGCTTCTGAATCCTCCTCAAGCTCTGATGAATTCAAAGAGTTTGACAATGTTCTTCCCCTCACTGAAAGGCAGTTGGCTCAGTGGATCACCAGGGCTTCAAGGAAGCTATACTCAAGGGTTACTAAAACATTGTGGGAACAACATACTGAGGCTGATGCAAGTTATGTTGATCTAAAGGCAGAGGTACAGGGCTTCGATGAAAATGTTCATGAGCACAGAGATCTGATGTATGACAACATTCACCGACTGGATGAAAACATGGCTAAATTCCTCAGGGATCTTCAGGGTGTAGGTACCACGATAGATGAAATCAGGGAGTTTGTCAAAGAAGACCCAGCAACCAACTCTAAAGTGTTGGAAGCTACTGAGGTGTACCTGAAACAATCCTCAAACCTCACTGAACTGCTCAATATGCTCAAGTCTACAAATGTTCAGGGTCTTCCATCCTCAGTCCAGTCTCTTCAAGCTACATTGGACTCTTTGAATACGCAGGTGGCTACTTTGGCTCAGGCATCCTCATCTCTAGCCTGGAATCTTGGGCCCAGAATGACAGCTCTGGAAGTTTCTCAGGCTAATTTGGAAACTAAAGTCACTGGTATTCAATCTGACACTTCAGACATCAAGGCTATGATCTCAGAAATTTATCAGGCCTTCAAGGGTCAAGCTGCTCAGTCCCCCTCAGCACCAACTCCAACTCTTGCCCTCACTGAAGTTCCGGCAACAGTTGAGGGGGAGAATACTGCTGAAGAAACTCCTCTTCACACTGAGGGGGAGCAAACACCACCTGTCTCAGTAGCTCCAACATCATATACACCAGTCTCAGCAATACCCATCTCCTCACTACCACCTCAAACATCAACAACAACAACAACACTGACGGTCACAACAACAACACCACCCTTAGTTGCATCATCTTCCTCAGGCCAGGACAAGGGCAAAGGCATAATGACAACTACTGAGCCTGAGAAGATTCCCTATAAAATCGGCGACACTGAATACCTGCTCACACCTCAACAGCTGAGTAAACATCTTGCTAAAGAAGAAAGAAGATTGAAACTAGCTGAGGAAGAGAAAAAGAACAGAGAAGCACTGGCAATGGTTGTCGCTGAAGAAGCTGAGAATATGGGATTAGATGCAAGCAAGCTCCCAAAGGGTCAGGCAGGACAAAAGTTCAAGGATGCTCAGGCTGCTCAAATGGCTACAATGAGAAAGCAGTATGAAGAAAAGAGAAAGAAAACTGAAGCTCTCAGGAAAAGCAGAATTAAGGAATACAACTGGACAATGAGCAGCCGAAGGCTTCCTGAAAAAATCACTGATGTCAAGATTATTCCCAACACCAAACCATTGGCTATGAATGTTTACAGAGGGGATGACAAAAGATACTTTGAGGTTCATGATCCCTTAAAATTCAGTGACTTTGGGATCACTGAACTTGATGAACTTGGTCCGATCATTGGAAAGAAGCAAAATAAGGTGGTCAAGGAGCTGATGAAGATGCTCAGCAAAATATATGAAAGGCTGAGGGATGCACCAGCCTAACTGGGAATTAAACCTCCCTTGACTGCACCTCAAGGATCTCAACCACAAACATCCACTGGCAAAAAGAAGAGAGTTGAGTTCCAACCTGAGATTAAAGTGTCTGGACTGGAGTGTAATAGGGAGCTGCCTGAAGGGGTTAAATTTGTGAACTGTCTAGTGATTGAAGAGCCTGAAAGAGGGCTATTCCACATTGATGTCTATGGAAACCCAGCTTTTCAAAGATAGAGTGATATTGATCAGGCTGGTGTAGCTGCAATGATCAGCTATATTCCAGTGGCCTCTCAGATCCAATCCCCAGCAAACATCAGGTTCTGCCAAGACCTGAATGCCAAGATAAGAGACCATCCTGACAGAGAAACACTCATCACCAAAAAGGTCAAGCTTGAAGCATTGGGAATCCATCTGGATTGACATCATTTTGTTTTATCTTTTGTACTAGTGATAGGAACTATGTAATCTGATCAACAAAAGATGTATGTTTTATTCATTTACTCAGTGTTCCTCATTGTATTCATTAGTACATTCAGTGTAGGAAGAAGTCATTTGCTCACTTACACTGATCAACCACTTAGGCTATTTGTATATCCAAATAGGGGGAGACTGTTGGGTTCAATAAATACCCAAACCCCTTAATCTAGGATTTGAATAGAAAATAGCCCAAGTGTTTAGTCCGTTAAACACTAATCAGGTCACTGAGTGCATAGCCTCTCAGTGAGTCATCTTCGGGACACTCAGTACGAGGCGTAGAAGTCTCTCCACTCAGTAAGGCGGAACTTAAAGGGTGAAGACTGAGTCAAGAAGAAGATGATGGATTCAGTGAGTGATGACAATAACTCACTGAATCCCAAAGAATCCTCTCCAACTACTTACACTGAAGACAAACTGAAGTAGAAGACTGAAGGATAAATAGACTGAAGAAAGAACGGGACAAGGCGGGAGAAGTTTGAATCAGATAAGAAGAAGTCCTTATCAATATAAGTCAACTTTCCCTGAATGGCTAACTTACAAGCTTAGTGTCATCACTGAGTTGTGGAAAGCAGCCTTGTCTTTTACTTAGAATAGTCTTTGTAAACAGAGACAAAATACATCAGTATTTTGTCTTCTGTATGATGTCAGATTTGTCACTTAGGAAAGAGTTAAAACTCATATATGTATAAATAGCATAAGAGATGGAGTGAAAATGTTAAGCTTGTGAATTGTAAAAACACACATACACACAAGCCATCTTTTCACTCCTCCAAATACAACTTAGTTCCTGAGATAGCTCAGTGAGCTCTAAGAGTTGTGCTCAGACTTAGCCTGAGCTTAGAGAGGAGTCACCCAACTTTGTCATTTCAATCCCAAGTACTATTCCGCAAGTACTTGGGTAACGTATTCTTTGTTGATTTATTTCTAATAAGAATATGATGTTGAAAATTACTTAGTGTGTTTTCCTTATGTTAATTTCAGTCATAGTTCACTATTAACTTGTTTTATAAACTTAAACTGTTTTAAACGATAGTGAACGGGGAACAACACAAACATACTTCCATACTTCTATATCTGCTGCAGAAATAAATATCATTAGCTACATGTATACTTGTATTTACTGTTGGATACACTTATTATACACTTTACTAGTTTACTGATAAATATCATTAGCCACATCGACTTATCTATGTATTGGTATTGTGGAGGTATAAATGTTTGATATGTGTTCCAGAAAATAAAAATCATTAGGTTTTTGAAATATTGAATATTTTTATTTAATTTCTTTTTTTTTTTTTTTTTTGTTGTTCCAGAAAATATATCGACACTTATGAGTATAGCATTGACACTTTGTCCACACTTTTAGGTGTGAATATTTAACAATGTTTCCACACTTTTAATTGTAAGCATCTTTTTTTCAATTTTGCCACACTTTTAAGTATGGATATTCAAAGAATTTTTCCACACTTTTAACCATAGACATTTGGATAATATCTCCACACTTATGTGTGTAGGAAAATTTGTCACACCCATTATTACCACATATTAATAAGTGTGGCATTTATAATTTTATACATTTTTAACCGTGGCCAATTGGCCTTTATAATGTGGAAAATTGAACTTGTTTTTTGTAGTGTCTGTCGGGTTTAACAGATTTAGTCCTTTTACTTTCTTTAACGGATCCAATCCCTGTGATTGCGACATGTAGTCTTTTTTTCTCGATGGTGAGTTTTTAGTGAGTAGTGCGAGACACCATATCGACGACCGCATGCTTCCTTCCAGGTCTCCATGTACGAGATGGTGTAAGATTATTCCGATGAAGGTAAATGTTTTTATGTGGCATTTATTTCCGGACAGGTTGCCTCATCATTTAAACTTTTCCTCTCGGGGATTGTATATTCAATCGACTATTTGTATGACTTGTAACGAGCAAGTGGAATCTATCGATCATGTATTCATCTCTTGTGACACGGCTTGGAATGTTTGGAGGCTTATTCGTTTATGGAGTGGCTCGAAGATCCCGGTTTTGAACTCTCTTGGGGATTGGGATAATTGGATTGCGTCTTGACACTCTCCATAGGAGTCTAAAGATTGTATGTATGTCATTTTTGTTGTGACATGTTGGGTGTTATAGCGCTATCAAAATAATGTCACATTCAACTCTCAATGTTTGGGGAAATGTGATATTTTTGATAACATGTGTTTTTCATTTTCTTGGGTTAAATATAGAGGTAAAAACTGTAGTACTTGGAAAGATTAGTTAAAATCGCCTTCGTAATGTGCTAACTACTTGCTAGTATTTTTTATATATAATCGACATTCCAAAAAAAATTTACTAATGGTATAATCAAACTAGGCCAATATCATGATGAATACTCCTAATGGTATATTGTATCTTGATCGTTATATGGGACAAGACATTCCCACCCTCCCTAGTTCTTAAATTCCACCCCTTTACATTTTTGCATTTTTTTTTTTTTTTTTTTTTAATAATTTTGTTTATATCAAAAAACTATAAACCTGAAAATGCGGAACATGAAATATAAAGTTTAATAAGTCAAACGCTTAAAACTGTCAGAAATACGGAACAGAAACTGACAAAAAACTGTGTTATACTGAAACAAATGGGGGGACAAAGGGAATAAAAAGTACAAACCCTCCCTAGTAAGGAGGGTGGGAATAGTACATCCCTCGTTATATATACTAGTATAGTACCCGCGCAAAGCAGCGGCGGTACCTAATATGTCAGTTTTTCTCGTTTCTTGATCTTTAAGCGGTATGCAATGAGAGTTAGTATTTGACGGTTTACCCGTTTGATAGTTTGAAAAGAGTAGATGCGTATTTGAATTTCCGTAAAGTATATCAATACAAATATAGATATCCATACTTATACTCATTTGAACTTTGTCTAACTTGAATGTTTATGATAAAAATTACAAGTATTATTTGTATTATTGTAAGTTTGTAACATCCATTATAATACTAAAATTTAATGTGTCATTAGTGTACATTATAATGCAATTATTATAGTGTAGAATTTAATTATATGAATTACTACTTATAGCAAGATGTGTAGGCTTAAAAAATTAAAACTTCTTTCTTTAAAAAGTCCTAAATACATTATAAGGTAGTATAGAAGACATTGATGGACATGCTAACCTAAAAGCCCTATATAAACTAGTTCTCTCTCTACCCTAACACACACACAAAATAGAATCATTAATTATTCATCAAACTTTCTATACTCAAGTATGTCAAGAGAGATAAACTAGTTTGTACTTAAAGTGTTCTCTACATCATGTCGACATCCGTTACGGTTTCCGGTATTTGTACTCGTTCATCTTATCTATGTGGTTATTATCCTATTCTAATATCAATGTGACATAATAGTTTAATGTGTCCATCATGTATATTTGATGATAATGTATATATATAATTGCTTACATGATAATGTATACATTTAATTGCTTACACGTGGTATATAGAGTCAATATTTTTTAATTGATAATAATATGTGTATTCGTATAGTTAAAACACGTTATTTTTATTCATATTCTGTTTGCACATTTTAAAATATATGTTAACCAAATCTCATCAAAGCTTGATTATAAAGTAATCATAATAGAATTTTGAGTATAAGGGCCCGTTTGGTTTGTATATAGGTTTAGGATTAGGATTATGATTTAGATTTAGATTTGGATTTTGATTTGGGTTAAAAGAGAGAAAAAATATTAATTTAATATAATTATTTTCTAAATTAATAATAAGATTTAAATTAAAATTTATATATTTAAAAAAATAAATAATAACTAATGAGTGGTCGATATAGTAGTGGGGTCTCATTATTAAGAAAAATGACAAAATTTAATATGTAATAGTTGTATACCAGGCATGCTAGGTGGGAATTCTACACGCCGAATGTTAAGCATTGAGTCTTAATTTTGGGACCAATTCATTTGAAGCAAACAATCATTTTCACCATCAAACTAAATCCTACATCCAACCACACAAAACAAACGTGCCCTAAATTGTTTAGTATGTAACACTGTTTTATGCCCTCTTATGTGACTCAATACAATGATAAGATAAAATTGTAACACTCTGATGTTTCTTATGTTTCTTTTAATCACAAGATAATGATACTTTTTTTTAATAGAATACTAGCCTAATAAATTGTTTGGTCGTATCAATTACTTGTTGTACACGTTTGTTTCCAGAATCGAGTTGGCATTGTCTATACATGACTTACACAAATCATAAATTTGCGTTTAATAGTAGACAGGTAGGGTATTCGCGCGTTGCGGCAACGGATATTCTAAAATAAATATTAATGACACCAAATATCTAGTAGTGTGTCTGCATGTCCGTCACGGGCAAATAATCAGTATATCAAATGCTTAACGATATTTTATAAAGTGCAACAATTGAATATTAACATACATTTATTGATGAGACTAAAAATTCATATGCTAAAGTGTGTATTAATTGTTTTGGAATCCTAATTAGATTGTACATTGTGGTTACATAGTTGTATATTTTGGTGAATGAGTGAATTAAATTGTTTATTAATTGTATGTGTTTAATAGTGTTTTTTTTAGTTTTATTTGTGATTCAAATACTTGTAAATGATGTTTCTGTGGAAAACTAGAAGGGGGGGTTGAATAGTTTTACCAATTTAAAACTTCTTTTTAAATATTTAGATCGACTTATGTCAATCTATTTGGTTGTTTATGTTGGACGTTGATAGATAGATATATAAACGTGTAATAAAAGATAAAGAGTAAGAAGCACATCACCACGACACAAGTTATTTATAGTGGTTCGGCTACAAGGACACCTTCCTTGCCCTACTCCACTCCCCGAGTCACCTACTCGAGAGTTCGTAAGCACTACACCAATCTCCTTATGGCGGAGAAGCCTTCACAACATCGCTTAACCTTTTTCCGGTACAAAGCTAAATACCGAGTTCTTTCACACTAAGGCGAACCATACCTAACACAACGTCGCCTACCCTTTATACGGTGCTAGGCTAACCACCGAGTTCTTTCACACCAAGGAGAACTAATCCTATCACAATGTCGCCTACCCTTTAATAGGTACTAGGCTAAGCACCTAGTTCTATTACTATGGAGGAACTACTACCCTTCACAACACAACAACTAATATCAAGGAGATCAACTCCTTGTTACACCATCATCAAGGATATCACCATCCTTGGAAATAAATGAATACTTATATGTATACGATGCACCTCATCGATTATACGACCTAGACATTCTTCACAAGTGCAACTTGATTTGATTCATCGGCATCTTTCACTAATGCCTTTGACACAACGCTTGGCACCCTTCACTAATGCCTTCGTCTTGACACCTTTAGCATTCTTCACTAATGCTTTGACACGGATGATGAGCACCTTTCACTAATGCTTTCATCTTGACACTTTCGGCATTCTTCACTAATGCCTTCAACCCAACATCTATGGAGAAAGGTAGAACTATCAACAAGAAAACCTTAGTTGTCTTGATGATGACGAAGCATGGCAACTCATGGACTTGAGCTTACACGTCTTCAAGAAGTGGTGATCTCGCCTTTAAGAGGAACCTAGAAGATAACACAAAAATAAAAGACAAACTACATAGATCACTTGGATCTGAGGTTAGAGGGTTATAATACTTGGTGGAAGTATGTGTGTAAAATCATGAATAGAAAAAAGGAAATGGCTCTCTATTTATAGAGAAAATTCTCTACTGTTCTCCGGATCCCACGAATCCCTTCCACTTGGGGTCCGGCTAGCACAAAGCAAGGGATCCGTGGAATGCTCCTCTTTGCCCATGGGTATTTTTGGTTATGGGTCATGGGTTATGGGTTGATCCATGATTTTCTTTCTAGATACAATGAACTTGGTTAAGTGGTATATATAAAACCATGGGTTATGGGTCAATACCATTTGCTAGTTTTTACCCATTTAGTATATACTTGTTTTTACCCATTTAGTATGTACTTGTTTTTACCCATTTTAGTATACTTAGTTTAAGTATATGCTAACCCAATATGTAAACACTAGTTGTTGTACATGTGTATCTAAATCATAAAATCACTTATATTTGTTTTAGTGTTTTATGTGAAAACGTAAATGTGTTAGAAAACTATTAACACAAACTATTTGCGTATTCTATTTGTTTCGTTAAAATGATTTTACGTTTGTTATCGACAAAACATTAGAAGATCGTAAAATATAAATAAACGTTTTCACGGCTTATTTGTATTAACAATCTCCCCCTTTTTGTTGATGACAAAACATAAAATTATTTTAAGAAAAACTAGAATTTGTAGTGGGTTTGAATTAGTAGTTTTTACTTTCTTCTCCCCCTTTTTGTCGAAACAAAAAGTGTTAAAAGAAACTAACACAATTTTTATAAGAAAAGATATGTAAAAATGTAAAGAGAGCAAGTGACGGGAATGGTACTCGTCTTAACTCCCCCTTGACGAGTCCATCCCTTTAAAAGGGCGTCAAGGACAAGACGTAAAATAAACTAACTGTGTTTGCAATTTTGTTTGACACAAAGCTCCCCCTAGCTTTATGGTGTCAAAATCTTCATGTGTATTTTGAAAATCTACAAAATAAATGTTAGAAAACAAGAGTATAGTGCAAAATTTCCTGCAAAGAAAACTCCAGTTAGTAGAAATTTGTGCTTCTGTACCACGGATCCCACGGTTCCCTTCATGGAAGGATCCGTCTAGGCGTTTTGGAGGGATCCGGCTATCTGGTGACAGTTTCTTCAGCAGTGAAGAAATGTCAAGCAATGCTAATGAGGAAATGAAATATATGTACAATGTAACAAGCACAACACACAAAATGATCGTAGCATATAAGTATTCATTCAATAAAACAAGCGATAAACAACCAAATCTCTAAAACTAAGAGAATGAACTTAGCCATACAGATACTACTAATGCTAATCTCATTACTAGACTTAAAATGCGACAATGTGCTTGAGTCTAGGGATGAGTGGACTTGTTGAATTGATCCAACTTTGCAAGAAGATGATTAAACATGAAATGTATCTCATTTCGTACTTCTTGAACAAGTCCTTGAGTTTTTTAAACAATTTGGGCAATTATTGTCTTGGTTTGGACCCGGAGGGAAATGGATATTTTGAGGTGGCTCAATGTGTGTTTGCGGGTCTTCATTTTGAGAAGTAGGAAGAGGTTCTAAAAATGAGGGTGGTAATGGAACTTCTTCCATATGATCAAGGTTGTTCCTTGTCTCCCATGATGGGCTAGTTGGTGTTGTAGGTGGTTCTCGATTCAATGAAAAGGTTGGTGAATGGGAGGTTCTTGATGGTGAATGGAACAATGAATAGATGTTTGGATGAGGAAGAGGCTCATTCAAGGAGTGTAGCCCATGCTCAATGAATGATGGTTTTGATGGCTTGCTAGAACTAGCCATGTTTGGTTTAGAACTAGATGACCCTTTTTCTAGTTGGAAAGGTTTGATGCTAATCCTTGCGGTTCTCTTAGCTTTTGTTGGATGGATTTGATGAGGTGAGATTCTAGTGTCATTATCTCTAATGGGAGATGTTTCGGTGGATGAAATTTCATGGATCATTTGACCCTTTCTTTTGGATGATCCTATGTTTGAAGAGTTGTTGCTAAGAGCCTTAGTCATGGTAATGAAGATGCTAATGTGAGCTTCTTTTTGCTGATTTTTGAAGGGGAATTGAAGATGATGCCATAAACCTAAGGTTGTTTGGTTTATAAAGGATAATTTGAATTTGGAAATTAAATTCTTTGCCACTTAGAGTACTAAGCATGCTCATGAGGTTTTGATCAGCTCTAGGATGACAATTAATGTATGCTAAAAGTGGTTAGAGAACCAAAAGGTGACATGAATTTGAATATAGGAGCTGATTTATGCTTTCTGCATCTACGGATCCCGCGGATCATTCTCAGCAGGGATCCGCCTGGTTAAAGACCAGGGATCCGGCCATCAGACAGGATTTAGGTGAAATCATTATGCTTTAGTAAGGTTTATTATTAATGGATTTCAAAGTTTTGACTTAATTTTGAAGTCTTTAGCTGTTGGATATCTTAAATCCTCAACCATAACAAGTAATGGTGCTTAATGATGGTTTTTGCAAAGAAAATTGACCTTGGGTAGTCTAACTATATGTTTGACAAAGATTCCATTTAATTTGATGTTGAGAAATGGTGATAACAAGTCCTAGAAGTCAGATGATGTCCTAAGAAGAATTTACTAAAATCCTTAAAATTAAAAAGAAATGAAAAATTAATTTTTGACCCTAATTTTGATTAAGAGATGATTGAGATCAATTTGCTAAAATTGAAATATAGACCTAACTAAGTGCTATCAAGCGTGATAGATAATGTGTGAGTGTTGGAGCGGAATTATGGTGAGTTTTGACTAGTTCATAAATCAAAAATATTTCAAAAATATATCCTAGATAAGTCATGGATGAGAGTGAGATTTTCAGCTATTTGAGAAATACTTAGTTGTCTCTAGTATCTTATGTTTGACTTGTTTGAGGTGATCTAATAGACTATTTTGATGTAGCCAAATCTGTATTTCATATCAGATGCTACGGATCTCGCGGTTCCCTCATGGGAGGGATCCGGCTAGTTCAAAAGCTGGGATCCGCCTACTGCAGATCAGAGAGCTTTCAGGAAATGTGCATCTTTGCACTTTATAGCAAATGCTCTTCCTAGTTGTTTCTATGGGGACTAAATGCAATAACACAACTAATATAATGTATATCAAGGTAGGAAGAGCTAAAATTCCTAGAATTAGTGACGACGACCACTCAAGGGGTCGTAAAATCTCATTTTCCAAGTACCTAAGTTAGGATTGTTTAGTGCCAAGATATGGCAATACCTACAAACTACGAGTATAGTTTAAAATGTTTACAAACCATTGTTTGAAATTGTTCATCATACGTTTGATTCCTAAGACCTTACCTTTCTCCTTCTTCTTCACTTCTTCACCTGTCCTCCACTCTTTATCAAACCATCTTCACTTCTTTTTCCTTAAGAAATTGGCGAAGCATTTGAAGATTCCCTTGGTTTGTTGCCATTCGGGTGATTCATTAGGGATGTTTGGCAATTGGTTGATGTATTCCAAGGGGTCAAGATCAATATTTTCGAGTGGTTTGCTACTACTCCCTTCACCTTCTCCTTGCCTCTCTCTTTCGTCCGAGGAATCCGTGGGTGGGTGTGGTCTCTTGCCTTCCACCATAAACCTTGTTGTTCTACCCTCGGTTAATGGTACCATAACCTTATTGCAAAATCTATGATCAAAGGATTGTGGAGAAGGGTCTAATGCAAAGGTGAATTTGGCAAGACGGGTTAAAAGCATTGCATACGGAAGCACCATCTTGTCCATGCTTCTAACACTTGCCATTCTCTTGACCATTTAGTAGGCAAGGTTAAACCGAGTATTGGTCACTAGGCAATAGATCATGAAGCTAAGACATGCGTTGGGGTGGTCTTTGTTTCCTACTAGGCACACCACATTTTCTCTTATCACATCTTCCCATTTCCTATACAATCCATACATTTCCGAAAGCTCCATTTGAAAAGGATCCCTATAGATCACTTTTGACTTCCTTGTGACTCTTGACGGTGATGCTCTTGGCATGAACACGGTGTCCCTCACCGTGGTTGCTTCCGGGATCAAAGTGTTGTAAATGTCATGATGATCAACCATTGTGTGTAGTTGTTCCAAAGACCATTCATTTTAGTACATACAAACGCCTTGATATGGAACCCCTATAATTCTTCCAAACTCTATAAGTGAAAGACTAAACTCTCGCTCATTGATGGTGAATTCAATTGAGATGGACCCATCATCATTTTTAATTATACCCATTGTCTTGTAGAATTCAAGCACAAAGACCGGGCAAATTTGCTCGTTTATATCCAATAAACAATCAAACCCAATAGTTGCAAAAACTTTCCTTATG
Source organism: Chrysanthemum seticuspe (assembly GCA_019973895.1). Taxonomy (NCBI): domain Eukaryota; kingdom Viridiplantae; phylum Streptophyta; class Magnoliopsida; order Asterales; family Asteraceae; genus Chrysanthemum; species Chrysanthemum seticuspe. The sequence goes on along the minus strand of BPTQ01000001.1, from coordinate 135,156,272 downwards.
TCGGTATTTTCAAGAAATGATGGATCAACAACTCTACTTTCATGAAAGAGTCTCCTTTCAAGCAACTTAAAGGTCTTTCTATTGTCCGGACTTAAACCATCTTTCCTATGATACATGGGTATGTAGTGGGCGGTGTCTTGGTAATCTTGTTGCTTGTTGCTTGGCATGATTGTTTCTAAACAATACAACCACAATGTGGTGTTAATTGTAAATAGTAACCTGGAGGGTTTGATCACAATTTTGCTCAATTCATTTTTATTGAATTCAAGAAATGAGTTTAATTTGTATTAACAATGTTAATTCTTTGATTTGGGTTATCTTATAAAACAATGTGGTAACAAATTATGACAAACCTATTTGAACCCAACCTCTAAAATGAAGAACTTGTAATCCTAGTAATCAAAGAATGAAATCAACAATGTAGTGAAGATTATACTTACACAAGTGATTGTTATGCTTGAGAGAGGTGATCAAGTTGCTCCTGTGAACAGTAGTTAGGTTTTTGTTCGTGAGTCTTTAAGGGGAAAGTAGTTTGTGGAACATCCACAATGATCATTCTTTCATTTAAGCTGTCTTCTGTTGTGCGGATCCCGCAGATCCTTCTCACTTGGGATCCGGCTAGTGTAAGTCCAGGGATCCGACATGACAGCAAAAATTAGGTCAAGCATTCCTTGATACCTTTGGTTTGGGAATTCTAAAGTGCCTAAAGTATTGATGTTTTAGGTTCTAAAACTTGTGGTTGATGTTTTGACGATGTTAAGCTAATTTTATTTGACGTAGTTTCCTTTTAAAGAATTGGTCATAATTCTTTAGGAATTATTTTTCAAATATTATAATAAAATCCCATTTTATTATAATGTAAGAAGTTTCACATAGATTTTTATTGACGTAGATGGAGTGTCAATAAATCCTTTGTGATGAAGATTGATAATGGTTATCAAATAACCAAGATATCATTATTATGAGTTGGTAATGTAATCTATACAAATAAGTCGGAGAATACTAATTTGATGATGACTATAATATGAATAACTACTAGAACAATAACTAATAAATCATGCAACTAAGATTTTAATAATAACAATAAAGGTAAGTAATTAAAGATCATACCTTTGCCAAATATTCTTTTTAAGAAAAGAAGTATTTAGATGTTTTGTGATCTTCTTGGAATCTCCAGATTTATGTTGTAAGAATACTAAACATTCTTTTTGCGAAAAGAAATAATAAGATAAATTATTTGTGATCTTCTTGGTAACTCCAAATTCAAGTATGAATAATGCTTAAGAAAAAAAAGTTAGATAATTCTATCATTGTCCAACAATAAACAATATAATGATTTTTTAAAATATGACAGAAATAATCCTTCTTTGTAGTTTTCAAACATACATGGATCGTATCAAGTTTTTAAAGTACAACATACTCTAAGAAACTTGGTAACGAAACTCTGATACCAATTGTGGAAAACTAGAAGGGGGGGTTGAATAGTTTTACCAATTTAAAACTTCTTTTTAAATATTTAGATCGACTTATGTCAATCTATTTGGTTGTTTATGTTGGACGTTGATAGATAGATATATAAACGTGTAATGAAAGATAAAGAGTAAGAAGCACATCACCACGACACAAGTTATTTATAGTGGTTCGGCTACAAGGACACCTTCCTTGCCCTACTCCACTCTCCGAGTCACCTACTCGAGAGTTCGTAAGCACTACACCAATCTCCTTATGGCGGAGAAGCCTTCACAACGTCGCTTAACCTTTTTCCGGTACAAAGCTAAATACCGAGTTCTTTCACACCAAGGCGAACCAACACAACGTCGCCTACCCTTTATACAGTGCTAGGCTAACCACCGAGTTCTTTCACACCAAGGAGAACTAATCCTATCACAAAGTCGCCTACCCTTTATTAGGTACTAGGCTAAGCACCTAGTTCTATTACTATGGAGGAACTACTACCCTTCACAACACAACAACTAATATCAAGGAGATCAACTCCTTGTTACACCATCATCAAGGATATCACCATCCTTGGAAATAAATGAATACTTATATGTATAACGATGCACCTCATCGATTATATGACCTAGACATTCTTCCCAAGTGCAACTTGATTTGATTCATAGGCATCTTTCACTAATGCCTTTGACACAACGCTTGGCACCCTTCACTAATGCCTTCGTCTTGACACCTTTAGCATTCTTCACTAATGCTTTGACACGGATGATGAGCACCTTTCACTAATGCTTTCATCTTGACACTTTCGACATTCTTCACTAATGCCTTCAACCCAACATCTATGGAGAAAGATAGAACTATCAACAAGAAAACCTTAGTTGTCTTGATGATGATTGATAAGGTTTTAAAATGTACCTTTTTGAGGGGTCATTTAAGCCCTTATTTGATCACTTTTGTATCCGTTATTACTTAATATCGTTCCTTTTCACTTTTTAGGTCTCTTGAAGGCAAATTGCTGTAATGGCACTTATTTGGACGAAAAGGCGCGAATATACGAAGAAAATGGCCAAAGTCAAGAATCGAGACACTCCAGATGCTGAAAACATAAGGTGACGACGTCACTGCTTATCTGTGACGCCGTCCGAGGATTTTGTGACGGGACAGAAGCCAAAACTCTTATTTTCAAGTGACGACATCAAGTTATAAAAGAGTAGGCCGTCGCAACTCAGACGGCCTAGATGCAATCCAGACGGCGTCAGAAGCTGAAGAGGACGGCGTCACAAGCACAAAGTGACGCCGTCGCAAGTCTAACATGGCAAAGACGAAACCCTAATGACGGCGATCCGACGGCGTCACAAAACATAAGGTGACGTCGTCGCATATGTAATCTTATATATAGAATCCGAATTTTTCAGTATTTGTGGGTAATCTTTTGGAGTAAAAACCTAGAACCGAACCAAGTCTGTCTTGTACAGTATTTTAGGGTTCCAAACCCTATCTTACATCAAGATAAGTTCTTTACTTCATTAATACAATTATGTCTTTGATTATTTGTGTGTATGCTTGCATGTTCTCCATGTCCGACTAATTTATTTGTGTGTTTGCTTAGGGAATATGAAACTTAATTATTGATTATTGATTGGTTGTCTCTTATCTTAGTTGATTAATGATCTAGTAATGCGATAGGTCATTCGTTGTGTACTTAATGCTTGATTAAATCTTTGTGAACCTTAGAATATAACTCCTTGAGTAGTTGTAAGCTAAACCATCCAAAGAGTGCCTTAGAGTAAGAGTTTATTATCCCTAGTGGGTTTTGTAGACGAGACCCTTTAGTAAGTTCAAAGAGTTAGCGAACATACACATACCCTACAACTTTAGACACACAACGCAACTAAGAATAAGGACGTGACAATTCAACCACCAATAGGAGATAATTAAGGAGTAATAAAACCTAAGTAAACACATATTTAAACTATCATACGAGCACACAATAATTAGACATAGACTACATACACCTTAGATTAGATAATTAGATAAGTAGAGTAATCGGTAGCAATACCAACCCCCAAATCCAAACCCCAAGATTCGTACCTTTCAATTTCCTAAAAACATAAAAAGATAAAAAATAATCTTCCTCAACCCCAACCTTAGCGTAGTAACTTCTTACTAGCATTCCTATTCTCCTAGAGAACGATATCAATACTTGTGGCTTACCCTAATTACTACACTACAACGATTAGGTTCACTGCCTAGGGTGTTATAAAACTTGCTCGAAGAAAAGGAAGTTTCCTTGACCCCGAACGACGCGTGTAGCGTTATCAAGTTTTTGGCGCCGCTGCCGGGGAATAGAATAGCTAGTTAGTAGTCCATCTCGTTTAGGTTCCTTTTCTTGATTCCTATCAAGTAAATTTTTTCTCATTTTTAGCTTTCTCTTAGTCTATCCCCCTTCTTCATGACCTTTGTTCGTAATCCCATCACTTTTCATCATGGAAGGTGATAATCACCCACCATTCATCAACCCACCACCAAATGACCCGCCAAATGCCCGTACTCTTGGTGAATACTCGAGACCAAGCCACCTAGGCTATAGGAACACCATTGAGCTTCCCGACCATGCCCAAACTACGGCCCTGCGATCCGACACCATCCGGTTGGTGCAAAACGGATGTGCATTCCATGGACTTCGCTCCGAAGATCCAAATCAGCATCTAAGGGATTTCCTTAAAATTGTCGATTCCATCGACCTTGATGCTACTACTTGGGAGACCACGCGCCTGCGTCTCTTCCAATTCTCTCTACGGGACCAAGCTAGTAATTGGCTTGAGCGACTTCCCGCCGGATCCATCTCAAGTTGGGATGATCTCACCTCTCGTTTCCTTGCTCAATTTTTCCCACCGGGGAGAACCACTAAACTTAGGAATGACATCTTGTTGTTCCAACAACGTCAAGATGAATCTCTCTACGAAGCATGGACTCGATTCAAGGACTTACTCCATGGGGTACTAAGAAGGCGCCACTCTAGTGATTCAAAAGGTGGCCGGCGAACCAGTTATCTAGCGAACCACCCTTTCAACTGTACTAGTATTTTCTAAACCTGAACCTCGGTTTCTAGTTACGGCACTGCTCCTTGAAATACCTCATTCAGGAACTTAGCTCAGGTACGAAGCATCTCTCTAAGTAGAACTGCAACAACCTTGTTGTTCTACAGTAAGGATTCAAATCACCAAGAGGGGCCACCCTTTTTAACTCGTTCCTTTGCTCTCCACTCTAGTAGGGTTGAACTCTACCTAGGCCGCCCTTCAGCGAGTTCGGTTAATGATCGAACCAGGGCATCTCTCTTAACCTTCTCTGCGTCCGCGCACCAGAGGGTTCATCATCGTAGTTCCAGCTACCTTAGCTGTTAAAATTCCTTTAGGGAATCTACGACTAAACCTAGAAGCCTCGCTTCAGGTACCTTACGTGTAGGCAAAACGTGGTTGGCCTACCACAGCCTAGCG
>BPTQ01000001.1:135117903-135133715 GCA_019973895.1 Chrysanthemum seticuspe | reverse complement strand
TCATTACCCGTACAGCCCAGGAATAAGTACAGATCGTGTACTTTCAGCCGGTTTTCTCAGTTGAGAGGATGCACATGATGGTACAGAAAATAATAAGGATGGCCTGCACGTTGTGATGGCAGGCGATCTGGATTCTACCAAAGGCAACCAAGATAGAATGGATTCAATTCCGAAGATACCTCCCTGTTGTCTTGTTCTAACTACGTACTAGGATTAAGCCGATCTCGTAGCTCTCCAAACCTTCAAGGTTCGGATGTGCCTTCTCATTTATCGGGCCCTAGTAGATTGAAGAATCCATTCAATAAAGCGTGTTTTCGCCTGGATACAAAAGGTTCGAATTCAAGATTGAGTATAAAAACTCGATGCTCTAGCCGAATTAGGATCATGCATCAATCTTGTTCTGTTGTCCCTCCATAGAAGCCTTAACTTAGGTAAGATAGAACCAACGGAAACCATCTTAGGTCTAGCGGACGGTAGTGTTGCACGTCCGGTAGGAATAATAAAAGACATGGTAGTACACGTAGGAGAGTTGACTCTTTTGGCCGACTTTCATGTGCTAGACATGAATAAGGACCCGACATGCCCATTACTAATAGGAAGAGGATTCTTAGCTACCGCGAGTGCCATCATCGATTGTAAGATGTCCAAGATAGTGGTAGGAGAGGGGAGTGCTAGGTCAATTTACGATGTCAAAAAGCATACGTACTACAAAGAAGAGGAAATCCCACTTGAGATTAGGTTGGATAGATAGCCTTCTAGATATGGACCTTGGATAGACAAGAACCTCATAGGCCCCCAAAGACCTTTTTACCTAGATGAAGCCTTCACTAGTAAAGCAACTTTCCAAGAAAAAGAAATGGCTAGGGACATGGAAGTGAACCCGTTCGAGGACGCCTTAGTATTTAGGAAGATGACCGAGTTCCTAGGAAGCTTGCCCGTCAACCTTGTCATGAATAAGTGGAAAGTTGAGAAATCTAAACACAAATGGGATTGGGATAGACCGCCTAGTGAAGGTGATGGAGAGTGGCACATTAGGATAACAATCTATGATCCCGATGGAGAGAAGTTTGAAAAGGCATATCTAACCGAACGTACTACTAGGAACTTGAATGATAAGTTTGATCCTTATGACATTGTTGAGGATAGGCTTACTTATATCGGTACGTAGGGGCACGACTACGAGTCTAGCTACAAGACTCTTAAATAAAGAAAAGCGCTTCGTGGGAGGCAACCCATGCTTAATTGTTTGCTTGTTAATGTCATATATCTTTTATTAATTGTTTATGCTCATGTTTAAATTTGTAAAAATGCTTTATTTTGTTTTTAACCTCGTCTTAATTGCATATAAAGGTATTTTACATAAAGGATAAGTGTAGAGAGGATTACACACGTTTTCAAAAGAAACGTAAACATGAGAATAACAATTCATTAAAAGATATATATGTGTGTTTGTTCGAGTCAAATGCTTGTATCGAGTCATAATGGATGTTTTGCAGAAATTTTTCCAGATTCTAAAGATGTAAACTTTCCAGAATTTTTCCAGAAAATCGCAGACCAGTTTTTGTCAGGATAACCTGACGGCGTCAGGATTGCAACCTGACGGCGTCAGGAAGGAGTAAAAACAACAGATTACTTTTTTCTCGTTTTCTGAGCTACTTATAAATTTTTGGAATTTTCCAGGTCTTAATTTTTTTAGAAATTCTGTAAACATCCATTCAACAAGAATTATATCCTAGTTTAAATCGAATCTTATATATATTATTACCGCCGATTTTACGCGAAGGTTTCGTTGTTTTCTTCAAATGTGCAGGTTTCATTTATCAAGAGGAAGAAACAAAAGATTGGAAAGAGCTTTTCACGCACACATTCTTCTTGGAAAGGATTTAACCACTACTTCACACACGGATCCTACCGAGCTAATCAGGGGAGTACTAATTTCTTTCGTTTTTAATTACCTTCATTATCATAACTTTGATACTTTCGGGGAACATTGGGGACAATGTTCAGTTTAAGTGTAGGGAGGGAAAATAAAACGGGAACTTTAAAACTATTCTTATCCTTGATTATTTGCTTTGTCCAATTGTATTTGTGTAATAAACCATGAGAAAATGTCGGTTAGGGTAATTTTGGCACCAAATTTTTAATTTTTCATGACATATAGGAGTGGGCCATTAGTTTTAACAAAAGCGTCTCACGGATAGGAAGTTGCATGACTAGCACAAAAATCCGTTACCACCTAAATTCCACCCAAAATGTGAGGATCGCCCTTAGATTAGTAGGAATTAAAAGCATTCATCTTCAATGCTTAGAGTGTGAACCGGTAGTATATTAGATTCTAGAACTTGTTTTGTGATGCATTCCGAGATCGCTAGTGAGACTACACTTGTGTAGTTAGGAATAACTAAATGATAAGAGGCATTAGGATAACCCTTGTTTGATACCCGTAATATAATTACTTCTTCCACATCGGTTGAGTAATTCCCCCACACCCTTTGCGTTGTACTCATTTTTAGTACACGATACCCCTAGTTAACCCCTCAGAGCCTATCCTTTTCGCGGTTCTCGTGAGGTTTCGGTTTTTCCGGAATATCAATGAAGAGCATTGTTTACACCCCACCCCCCAAATATACACCCAAATCGCCTTAGCCTACCCTGTATGCACTCACTTTTAGTGCATTTTTGTTATCAACCTAAACCCTTAGTTCAATTATCTGGTTGCTTGCATGAGTTGCTAAGTCGGGTCATATCCTTTGTATACAGTTTTGGGACGATTGGGATTCATGGGAAAAGTTAAATTTTATGAAATGACGGGAAGGGAACATTAAATTCAAATTCCCTTTGTTTGCATAATAATATACCCCAAGTGTTTTGATCTTTTCAATTCGGGTCAAATTAGTGTTAGAGTAATAAAAACTCAAGTCTAGGGATGTGCCTATAAATCCCTATCATTTTGATGTTACCGTAGAGGATGGTAGAGTGAAAGTGTAAGAAAAAAAAATCGAAAAAAAAAAAAAAAAAAAAAAAAAAAAAAAAAAAAAGGGTCTACCATCCTACATCTATCTTTAAATTTATGTTTGTTTATTTCAGTTATCTAGAGTTTAGAGTGTCGAGTGTTGGCTTAGCCACGCCATTCTTCGTATACTTGCAACATAGAGATTTTTGACTTGCCACCACTAAATAGCCTATCCCACCTAACCCTTTGTTTCCCTACCGTAAGCATAACGTTACAACCCTTTAAAGACCTCTTTGATAGTCTTTTCTAGGTGCTTACGCCAAAGCGATGGAGGTTTGATATATTCTCAAGCCTATGGTAATCTATGTACTAGGACCGGTTAATGAGTGTTTATCTTCCATTTCCAATTTGTTATATTTCATATACACCCGAGAGAGATGTGAGTATCCAAACACCCCATGTGAGGTGCTAGTATGTAATTTCCGTGCTTGTTATGACTTTTGCAGGGCTTATATGTGTTGTGGACTGTTTTAAACCAATGCTTCATGACCCCTAACTTATAAATTAATTGGCTAAAAGCACATTTGCTTGAGGACAAGCAAATACCAAGTGTAGGGATATTTGATAAGGTTTTAAAAGGTACCTTTTTGAGGGGTCATTTAAGCCCTTATTTGATCACTTTTGTATCCGTTATTACTTAATATCGTTCCTTTTCACTTTTTAGGTCTCTTGAAGGCAAATTGCTGTAATGGCACTTATTTGGACGAAAAGGCGCTAATATACGAAGAAAATGGCCAAAGACAAGAATTGAGACACTCCAGCTGCTGAAAACATAAGGTGACGGTGTCACTGCTTATCTGCGACGCCGTCCGAAGATTTTGTGACGGGACGGAAGCCAAAACTCTTATTTTCAAGTGACGACGTCAAGTTATAAAAGAGTAGGCCGTCGCAACTCAGACGGCCTAGATGCAATCCAGACGGCGTCAGAAGCTGAAGAGGACAACGTCACAAGCACAAGGTGACGCCGTCACAAGTCTAACGTGGCCAAGACGAAACCCTAATGACGGCGATCCGACGGCGTTACAAAACATAAGGTGACGCCGTCGCATATGTAATCTTATATATAGAATCCGAATTTTTCAGTATTTGTGGGTAGTCTTTTGGTGTAAAAACCTAGAACCGAACCAAGGTTGTCTCTTATAGTATTTTAGGGTTCCAAACCCTATCTTACATCAAGATAAGTTCTTTACTTCATTAATACAATTATGTCTTTGATTATTTGTGTGTATGCTTGCATGTTCTCCATGTCCGGCTAATTTATTTGTGTGTTTGCGTAGGGAATATGAAACTTAATTATTGATTATTGATTGGTTGTCTCTTATCTTAGTTGATTAATGATCTAGTAATGCGATAGGTCATTCGTTGTGTACTTAATGCTTGATTAAATCTTTGTGAACCTTAGAATATAACTCCTTGAGTAGTTGTAAGCTAAACCATCCAAAGAGTGCCTTAGAGTAAGAGTTTATTATCCCCAGTTGGTTTTGTAGACGAGACCCTTTGGTAAGTTCAAAGAGTTAGGGAACATACGCATACCCTACAACTTTAGACACACAACGCAACTAAGAATAAGGACGTGACAATTCAACCACCAATAGGAGATAATTAAGGAGTAATAAAACCTAAGTAAACACATATTTAAACTATTATACGAGCACACAATAATTAGACATAGACTACATACACCTTAGATTAGATAATTAGATAAGTAGAGTAATCGGTAGCAATACCAACCCCCAAATCCAAACCCCGAGATTCGTACCTTTCAATTTCCTAAAAACATAAAAAGATAAAAAATAATCTTCCTCAACCCCAACCTTAGTGTAGTAACTTCTTACTAGCATTTCTATTCCCCTAGAGAACGATATCAATACCCGTGGCTTACCCTAATTACTACACTACAACGATTAGGTTCACTGCCTAGGGTGTTATAAAACTTGCTCGAAGAAAAGGAAGTTTCCTTGACCCCGAACGACGCGTGTAGCGTTATCAATGACGAAGCATGGCAACTCATGGACTTGAGCTTACACGTCTTCAAGAAGTGGTGATCTCGCCTTTAAGAGGAACCTAGAAGATCACACAAAAACAAAAGACAGACTACATAGATCACTTGGATCTGAGGTTAGAGGGTTATAATATTTGGGGGAAGTATGTGTGTAAAATCATGAATAGAAAGAAGGAAATGGCTCTCTATTTATAGAGAAAATTCTCTACTGTTCCCCGGATCTCACGGATCCCTTCCACTTGGGATCCGGCTAGCACAAAGCAAGGGATCCGTGGAACGCTCCTCTTATCCCATGGGTATTTTTGGTTATGGGTCATGGGTCATGGGTTGATCCATGGTTTTCTTTCTAGATACAATGAACTTGGTTAAGTGGTATATATAAAACCATGGGTTATGGGACAATACCATTTGCTAGTTTTTACCCATTTAGTATATACTTGTTTCTACCCATTTAGTATGTACTTGTTTTTACCCATTTTAGTATACTTAGTTTAAGTATATGCTAACCCAATATGTAAACACTAGTTGTTGTACATGTGTATCTAAATCATAAAATCACTTATATTTGTTTTAGTGTTTTATGTGAAAACGTAAATGTGTTAGAAAACTATTAACTCAAACTATTTGCGTATTCTATTTGTTTCGTTAAAATAATTTTACGTTTGTTATCGACAAAACATTAGAAGATCGTAAAATATAAATAAACGTTTTCACGGCTTATTTGTATTAACAATTTCTTTATTTGTATTTGCTTAAAAACCTATTTTAGAAAGTCTTAAAAAATTAATAGGATGGAATGTGCTAAATGCTTTATAAGTATTTTAGATAAATAAGTAAGGCTCCAAAATTATTTTCCATTTGTTCATTCATAGAATGTTATCCTAGATGACGTCCCAGCCATCCCAAATTATATGTCAATTTTCGAATTTCACAAAGTTTAAGAAAAATGATCATTTACAATGTTAACCAACAAAATTTTATTTCCACCACTTTAAAAGCATTATGATTAGTTGTTATTGAAAGATGACATTAAATTTGGGACAATCATTAATACCAAAGTGCATTTATATTTTGGAACGAAAAGAGTATTGTATGCATTTTCTGTTGAAAAGTTCTTATGTACGTTTAATATAATGAATTCCCAGGTCCTTATGCGTTGATGTTATGACTTCAAAATATTTAATGAAAATTATGTACAGTAATTTAGAATGTAATGGTACAAATAACTATATTGATAGAGTGGTCCCAGTTACGTTTAAAATATGATATGATACTTTATGATTTGTCCTTTTTTATGAATAATGATCAAAATAATTGAGAATTATATTCCGTAATCAATTAACTATTTTGTAACACATTACAGAGATATTCGAACAAAGTCAAGCAGAGACCCATATGATTTTGCAAAGGATTAAATAGCATTCAATGTCTACGCTCCCCATATATTCTTTAGAATACGTTTCAATATTCCTTAAAGCACAACTATGTGCCATACCATTTTCTGTGCCATGCCGATTCAAATCCATCTGACTTTGAGCAATTTGTTTCTACGTTTGGAAAGCAATTAAATTGTTCTTCATTTGCCAGTGATTTGGTAAGTATTGAATCTATTCAACTTTTCTTTTTTCTTTTTCTTTTTTTTAAGGTTTTTGATGTAAATTCCATAGTTACGATGTTCTTGATGTAAATCCACCACTGGGTTTTGATGATTCTATAATCTTTATTTTTTGATTATAGTGCAGGGGTGTTTGGTGAAACTGGATGAGGACAACACCAAAGCTTATGAGGATTAATTAAGGTGAGTTTCGACTTAAATAACCAAGTTTTTTAGGGCTTTATTTTGAATATGGATTATGTTAATGATTTTAGTATGTTTTTTGTTTATAAAGTTTAGTTTTTGATTTTTTTTCGTATTCTTCTATTCTGGAATGAATTGTTAAATGTGATGTGATTTTTGGAGGAATTGGGTATCGATTAATGGTTGGTGATATGTTTAAAATCAGTTTCGATTTGAAAATCAGTTTCAAAATAACCGGTTCAAAAATAAACAAAAAACAAATTCGATTTGATTCAACCAGATTCAGCATCCCTTAGAAGTCGATCTATGCTCAAACTTTAAAATCGCTAATTATCGCTTATATTCAAATTTCAAATATTAGGACTAGATTTGAATCACATAGTACACAATCTGGATGTGTTGTTTTTTTGTTGTCTCTTTAATTTGTTTTTATAAAATATTTTATGAATGATTTTTTTAATTGGTGTTGCTATTCATGTCTGCTATTTTAGGTGGTTTTGCTTGATGAGGACATAATCAAGTTGAGCCAAAGGGTGTTGTTAGAAGAGTTCCCGGCATAGTATGAGATGAGTAGGCATTTAAAAAAGATGTCTAAGGGGTTTTGATGACTCAATGCAAGATGTTCGATGAAATGTATTTGAAAGGTAACAAGTTTTGAATGACCTGCTATTTATTTTCTTTGAACCTTTTGTCAAGTTGTAATTGCAGAATAAATTAAACTGAGTTGGTAGAGCACAAAGTAGACGAATCCTACTTCACATAGACCGGTTATCATCGATATTAAGGTCGCATAGGAATATGTGTTGGATCGGGTAATAAAGTGTTTGGAATTTGACTTTGTATGCCTGTTTGACCCGCTAAAGAATAGATCACCTTAGTTTACCCATGTTTGAAATTCTTTCTTAATGGGTGTGCTATTATTTGAATTAGAAAAAATGGATTGTTCTAATTTCAGAAACAAAAAGGTTGTGATTTTGGAGTAATCTATACTGTGATGTTTGAATTGTGCAGGAGATGTATATGAAGAATATCACGGGTTAGATTTTTAAGGATCTTGCTATGAAGAACATATACAAATGGTAATGAGTAGCAGGTAAACATTATATTAACCTTTTTCGTGGCATGTGTTTATAGATGATGTTTTTGTAATGATAGATATTGTAGCATCTTGGATTATTGAGTCACTTTTATGGTGTTGTTCATGGAGAATTATATGCAAGAAAGGTTAATTCTTTAATCTTTTGAATATGTTTGATCATGATTTCTAACTCTCCATATTGGTTTGTATGTGATGAGTTTGTAGGAAGTGCCTGAAACATCAAAAGATAGCGCTCAATAATCCATGGCAATTTGTTGGATTGTTGTCCCTATTTGACCTGCCAAGACATGACAATGCCGAGACCATTCACAGAGCTTTATATCTCAGTGTAAATGTCAAGATTATTACCGGTAATCATCATGTTTACTATTATGATACAATCATTCTTCTATCATTGTAGAACAATAGATATCGAAATTTGCCGAGGTTTAAGCTTTTCACCGTGTTTTTTTCAACACGTCAACCATATTTTGCATTCTAAATTATACATGCCATTATCACGACTTCAAGCATTAGAAACACAGTTACACATTCAAACACTATATTTTGCAGCGCCTTTTTTTACATCTAATTGTCAGATTCTGATTACTTTGTACCCCATATTCACTGTCAAAACGCATTGCCAAACACCCCGTTACTCAATATGATATAATGTTGTGTGATATATGGTGTTGTTTGTTACAGAGCAAGGTTAAAGATCTTAGGCTAAAGGGGCATACAGAAAATGCAAATAAGCTGTGTTGGGAACCTGAGCATTCTGATTTGATTGCCACTGCATCAGGTTACAAGACTGTTCGTCTACGGGATGTTCGCAGTAAGTATGCTTAATGGTTACTGAACTTCTTTTCTTAGCCCATTTTGATTAATAGATCAGATTTTTACCCGTGTGAATGAATGGGTCAAGTTCTAACCCATTTTGATGTATTGGGCCCAATACTTACCCATTTTGATGATCGTGGTGAAGTTATTGCCTATATTGATACTTATAGTACAAGGCTACAAAGTCTTTTGAAAATCTTTTACAAATAGTAAACAGAATTACAAAAGCCTTGCATTGAATCTATAACCCAACATTGTGAATAAGTAGATTAATTACCTATATTTATAAACCATTTCAAAAATATATAGACCAGCCCCATAAATCAATAAAATGGCTAGAGGATCCCGATCTAATCACCAAGTTTATGTTATGCTCTTTCTATAAAAAATCATAAACTTATGTTAACAATTTTGTTCCATGCTCATTTCCAGGTACAACGTTAGACAGAAAATTTTGAGAAGTGCTCAAGTGATTAAGAGTCTGAACAACAAAAGTGAGTTTAATGTTTACTCATTGTGTCCTACTGATTTCATTCGGATAGTTAATCTTGAACAATATATACACTTTGCCATGTACTTGCAGAAGTTTAGTTTTTTTTTAGACATGAAGTACTGCAATCCTTACAAAAAAGAATCAAATGATCAAACATGTGACAAACTTTTTAGAAAAATAACAAGCAAGATATTATTTATATTTAAACTTAATCCACACAAGTGGTTTATGTTAAATTCTTGAAAAGAACGCATGTACGTTAGTCACACCATATTGCGAAATCCTATTATCATTACTCTATTATTTCTTAATTGTTTGGATCAAACATCATCAATGGGTTATTTGCTTCCAGTACTCCGGCTTCTATTTTTGAATAAGTTATTAGCAAGCAATTCGATTTATGTATTTATAACTTGCAAACAAATTTTTAAATATCCAAGTTCATTTTCTTTTACAAGTGCTTTATACAAGCTGTTGTTGATAAGGTTAGTGGTAATTGAAAAGCTTACACTTTTATATGTTTATGCATAGGATTGGGTTGAACAAGGAGTTGAAGGAACCGCGTATGAAGATTAAGAATACGGTTACTTCATGTAAGTTTGTAAGTACGCGGACGACACAATTTTCTGATGCAGAGGTTACGGTTCTCACGTGTTTTTTAAAGTAGTAAATCATAATTTTTTTATACAGGTAATTCAAAAGGTCAAGGCTTTGAAATTTCTGATATAAGTAAGTCAGTATCGAGTATAACTTATTTCTTCTTTTTATTCTTACAAAATAAGGGGATTGAAATAAATCGACGTGTTGCTTTTCTTTGCAATGACATTTGAATTGAGGAACTAACCCACTTTAGTGCTTAAACTCCAAATGATCCATGAAATTTTGTATGTAATCCAAGACAAATATGACCCACTTTAGTTCTTAAGCTTGTGATATCAATAGTCAATACCACTATCGTGTCACTGGAGGTGCATGCCATCACTCAAGAAGTTTTCAAGAACTAACAAGAGGTTATCCCATGGGATTTAGGTGATACATTAAAACAAACATTGATATTAGCCATGTTGACTGTCATTTGTATATTATTTGGTGTAGGATTTTAAATGTTACAAACTCAATTGATTGTTGAATAATTCATGTTTTAAATCATTATTTCTTTTTTATATTAATGAAACATGTTGACGCTCGTTGTTTTCTTATTATCTCAATTTCATATTTCTTTAAAAAGTGAATGCGGTGCTGTCATAGATCAGTCTATTTTCTCGCCTGAATTTATAAATGGATTGAAGTTCTCAGGTGTTCCAAACCACAAGCTTGCTTTAAAAGTCGGAGTGCCGATTATGTTGTTAAGAAACATAGACCAATCAAATGGTTTATGTAATGGTACAAGACTTCAAGTACTTAAATTAACAAGAACCTCTATTCAGGCGCAGATCATTAACGGAACCAACTTCGGAAAAAAGGTGATTATTCCAAGGTTGAGGATTACTCCGTCAGATAAGCGTTTGCCTCTTAAGTTTGTCACGAAACAATATCCGATATCAGTATCTTTTGCCATGACAATCAACAAAAGCCAAGGGCAATCGCTTTCTAAAGTTGGTTTATACTTGCCCCGTCCTATGTTCACACATGGACAACTGTACGTTGCCGTATCAAGAGTAACAAGCAAGCGGGGTTTGAAGGTTGTCGTTTGTGATCAGGATGGTAATCTCTCCAAAACCACAACAAATGTCATGTATAAAGAAGTACTTGAAGGTCTTTGAACAAGGTTCATGTTATATCATGTATGTATCATTGGTGTAATCACGTTATATTATACTATGGTTCATTATTTTTAATGTTACAAGGTTTGTTAGCAACTCAATTGATCATTAAAATCACACATCATTTTATGTTCGAGTCAATCTATTTTAGATTGGCAACGCGATGGTTGTAAATCGATTATGAGTCACACATATTTTAAATTTAACAAATTTACGTTATTACTTTTATTATTATCTCATTTATCTATTTCTTTAAAAACTAACCCGGTGTCAACGGGTCTCTAAGCTAGTAGTTGTATATTTTGGTGAATGAGTGAATTAAATTGTGTATTAATTGTATGTGTTTAATAGTGTTTTTTTTTAGTTTTATTTGTGATTCAAATACTTGTAAATGATGTTTCTTTATTTGTATTTGCTTAAAAACCTATTTTAGAAAGTCTTAAAAAATTAATAGGAGGGAATGTGCTAAATGCTTTATAAGCATTTTAGATAAATAAGTAAGGGTCCGTAATTATTTTCCATTTGTTCGTTCGTAGAATGTTATCCTAGATGACGTCCCAGCCATCCCAAACTATATGTCAATTTTCGAATTTCATAAAGTTTAAGAAAAATGATCATTTACAATGTTAACCAATAAAATTTTATTTCCACTAATTTAAAAGCATTTTGATTAGTTGTTATTGAAAGAAGACATTAAATTTGGGACAATCATTAATACCAAAGTGCAATTATATTTTGGAACGAAAAGAGTATTGTAGGCATTTTCTTTTGAAAAGTTCTTATGTACGTTTAATATAATGAATTCTCCGGTCCTTATGCATTGATGTTATGACTTCAAAATATTTAATGAAAATTATGTACAGTAATTTAGAATGTAATGGTACAAGTAACTATATTGATAGAGTGGTCCCAGTTACATTTAAAATATGATATGATACTTTATGATTTGTCAATTTTTATGAATAATGATCAAATTAATTGAGAAATTTATTCCGTAATCAATTAACTATTTCAATGTTACTATTTAATCATAACTATTTTGTAACATTCGTATGTTTTTTATAACTCAATTAATTTTCTATTGAAGTTTATTATTTATTATATGACATTAAATGAGATTAATTTGTAAGTCATCAAAGTGAAAATTAATTTCAAATTGGTAGTCAAATAATTAATGTGGTCTTAAATAATGCCATTATGTATCTTTTGTTAGTCGATAGAAATTATACATTTTATCCAAAGGAAAACTTATTCTTGTATAACTAACTAGCTTATAAGACCCGTTGACACCGGGTTATTTTAAAAAAAATAGATAAATGAGATGATAATAAAAGTAATAAGATGAAAAAAGATATTGCAAAAAGATGAAAAATTAGTATGTAAACAAAATAAAAAAAATAATGAAAGAAAACAAATAGTGAATCTGTTATTTATTAATATGAAGTCATAAGTAAAACATTTGTGTGAATTACAATAAACATGTAAAAAACAAATTCGTATCACATTAAGTGAATATCCGAACATACCTGTTGATAACTGATCAAAGACCGTGAAGAACCTCTTTATAGACTACATTTGTAGTAGTCTTCAATAAATTACTATCGGCATCCGAAATAACAACCTTCAAACCCTTTTTGCTTTTTACGCGTGAAAGAGCCACATATAATTGTCCGTGTGTGAAAACAGGACGTGGTAGGTATAAACCAACTTTCGAAAGTGATTGTCCTTGGCTCTTGTTTATCGTCATGGCAAAAGAAACTGATACAGGAAATTGTTTGCGCACGATCTTGAGTGGTAAACGTTTATCCGATGGAGTAATTTTCAACCTTGAAAGTATAACCGTATTCCCAAAATGTGTTCCGTTAATTATTTTGGCTTGAATAGACGCACGCGTTAATTTAGTCACTTGAAGCCTTGTCCCATTACATAAACCTTGTGATTGATTAATGTTTTTCAACAACATTATTGGGACACCGACCTTCAATGCGAGCCTATGGTTTGGGACACCTGAAAATTTTAAACCGTTGATAAATTCGGGTGAAAACACGGCTTGGTCTATAGCACCACCACGGTCATTTTTTAGATGAATTATTATTTTTTAGATGATTGTTTTTTATAAATAGGACTAGATCTACTTCCTATACGGTCCATATAAAACTTTTTATTTGATATTTTTTAGATAAATTGTTATTTTTTATATGATTGTTTTTTATGAGCAGGACTGGATATACTTCATATATGGTTTATATTAAATTTTTTATTTGGCATTTTTTTAGATGATTTTTTAATGAGCAGGAGTGGATATGCTTCGTATATGGTTCATATTAAACTTTTTATTTGGCATTTTTTAGATGAATTGTTATTTTTTATATGATTGTTTTTTATGAGCATGACTGGATCTACTTCGTATATGGTCTATATTAAACTTTTTATTTGGCATTTTTTAGATGAATTGTTTTTTTTAGATGATTGTTTTTTATTAGCAGAACTGGATCTACTTCCTATATAGTCCATATTAAACTTTTTATTTGGCATTTTTTTAGATAAATTGTTATTTTTTAAATGATTGTTTTTGATGAGTAGGACTGGATCTACTTCCTATATGGTCCATATTAAACTTTTTATTTGGCTTTTTTTAGATTAATTGTTATTTTTTAGATGATTGTTTTTTATGAGCAGTACTGGATCTACTTCCTATATGGTTCCTATTAAATTTTTTATTTGGCATTTTTTAGATAATTTTTTAATGATCAGGACTGGATATGCTTCCTATATAGTCCATATTAAACTTTTTATTTGGCATTTTTTAGATGAATTGTTATTTTTTATATGATTGTTTTTTATGAGCAGGACTGGATCTACTTCCTATATGTTCCACATTAAACTTTTTATTTGGTATTTTTTAGATGAATTGCTATTTTTTAAATGATTGTTTTTTATGAGTATGACTGGATCTACTTCCTATATGGTCCATATTAAACTTTTTGTTTGACATTTTTTAGATGAATTGTTATTTTTTAGATGATTGTTTTTTATGAGCAGGACTGGATGTACTTCCTATATGGTTCATATTAAACTTTTTATTTGGCATTTTTTAGATTAATTGTTATTTTTTAGATGATTGTTTTTTATGAGTAGGACTGGATATGCTTCCTATATGGTTCATATTAAATTTTTTATTTGGCATTTTTTAGATGAATTGTTATTTTTTAGATGATTGTTTTTGATGAGCAGGACTGGATCTACTTTTCTATATGATCCATAATTAAAATTTTAATTTGGCATTTTTTAGATAAATTTTTATTTTTTAGATAATTCTTTTTATGAGTAGGGTTGGATCTACTTCATATATGGTTCATATTAAAATTTTTATTTGGCATTGTTTAGATGAGTTGTTATTTTTTAAATGATTGTTTTTTATTAACAGGACTGGATCTACTTCATATATGGTGTATATTAAATTTTTTATTTGGCAATTTTTAGATAAAATTATTATTTTTTAGATAATTGTTTTTTATGAGTAAAACTGGATCTACTTCCTATATTTTCCATATTAAACTTTTTATTTGGCATTTTTTTGATTAATTGTTATTTTTTAGATGATTATTTCTTAATGGTCAACATTGGATATGCTTCCTATATTGTCCATATTAAATTTTGTATTTGGCATTTTTTAGATGATTGCTATTTTTTAGATGATTGTTTTTTATGAGCAGGACTGGATCTACTTCCTATATGGTCCATATTAAACTTTTTATTTGGCATTTTTTGGATGAATTGTTATTTTTTAGATGATTGTTTTTTATGAGCAGAACTGAATCTACTTCCTATATGGTCCATATTAAACTTTTTATTTGGCATTTTTTTAGATTAATAGTTATTTTTTAGATGATTGTTTTTTATGAGTATGACTGAATCTAGTTTCTATATGGTACATATTAAACTTTTTATTTTGCATTTTTTAGATGAATTGTTATTTTTTAGATGATTGTTTTTTATGAGCAGGACTGGATCTACTTCCTATATGGTTCATATTAAATTTTTTATTTGGCATTTTTTAGATAAATTATTATTTTTTAGATGATTGTTTTTTATGAGTAAGACTGGATCTACTTCCTATATTGTCCATATTAAACTTTTTATTTGGCATTTTTTTGATTAATTATTATTTTTTAGATGATTATTTCTTAATGGGAAGCATTAGATATGCTTCCTATATTGTCCATATTAAATTTTGTATTTGGCATTTTTTAGATGATTGCTATTTTTTAGATGATTGTTTTTTATGAGCAAGACTGGATCTACTTCCTATATGGTCCATATTAAACTTTTTATTTGGCATTTTTTGGATGAATTGTTATTTTTTAGATGATTGTTTTTTATGAGCAGAACTGAATCTACTTCTTATATGGTCCATATTAAACTTTTTATTTGGCATTTTTTTAGATAAATTGTTATTTTTTAGATGATTATTTTTTATAAGTAGGACTGAATCTAGTTTTTATATGGTCCATATTAAACTTTTTATTTGGCATTTTTTAGATGAATTGTTATTTTTTAGATGATTGTTTTTTATTAATAGATTTTTTATTGTTAAGTAGATTTTTTATGGTTTATTTTTAAATTATACCTGGTATATTTTTCGTATAGTTCAGGATGAATATTTTTTGTTAGTAGATTTTTTATTGTTAAGTAGATTTTTTACAGTTTGTTTTTCAAATTATACCTGGTATATCCTTCATCTAGGTCAGTATGAGTATTTTTTGTTAGTAGATTTTTTATTGTTAAGTAGATTTTTTACGGTTTATTTTTCAAATTATACCTG
>BPTQ01000001.1:135083053-135111960 GCA_019973895.1 Chrysanthemum seticuspe | reverse complement strand
TAACTAATTATATAACAACATATCCCAAGTAATTGATTTCTCCTCGGTGTGCTAGTTATACTCATGTTCTACGATGCTTACTCATTTCCAATCTCAAGAAAATAAGGGTAAATGTAGTTACAAAATGTTGTCTTACAATACATCACACACACCTTGTAATTCATCACTTTTTTACCCGAAAGTTTTGAACCCTGACTTTGATAGATTGCAAAATAATTCATCCATCAACAAAACCACGTTAGATAGTTTCAGTCCCAAGTTTTGAAAGCCCATTTTTTCACTACTTAATGTTCCACACACACTACATAACATTCTGTTGTAAAACATTGATGTAAATGGGAATAAAAGAACTCTAACCTTTACTCATTCGTAGCATCTTGTACTCATATTGATCGTGTGGCTCCTCTTTAGTTAATGAACCCTATACAACAATATATTAATCAATGAACAAAAAACTTCATATAAACTTTAATGAAACCATATTCTTAATTTTTATGTAATCGATACCAGCAACATATAAGGGCATACTTCTATCAAGACATGAGTGGGTGAAACAATCTTTACATAAACTGTGATTTTGATGTAAACTGTGTTGCAATATAAATGATATTAACCACGATGCAACCATTAGCTACTATTGAAATAAATCGAGGTGTACCTTTACGACATCAGGCTCAAGCTCTTCTACTCCACGTCCCAGTGGTGTAACCATTCCTTAACCTAAAAAAAAGAAGAAAAATTAGCTCAAGACTCCAAACACTCAAGGATTGGTTTGAATGCTTATTTTTACATGATCAACCACTTTTCTTTTCAATATAAAAGGGTAAGCAGAAAGCAATCCCAAGGAACTAAGGAATAACTATTACACACTGTAACCCACAAATAAGGGTCACATATCATCAGCGCCTATATTACACAACGAAAACAACAGGAAATGCGTCGTTTTGAACGAATATAAAAAATAGGAACAAACGTATCATAACTGAATCCGGAAAAAAAAAACGCATTAATTACCAATTAGTAAAATCCCCAATTCATGTTTTTAGGGTTCTTATAAATTGATGCTTACCAGTTTTGATGCTAATTTACAGCATACTAATGAGTGGCACATGGAATCACCATTTGCTGCACAATTCCCTACAAAAATCAATGACAAAAACGAATTACTGATTAAATTTAAACCCTAAAAAAAATTCAATAGATACAAATACTTACCAATCGAATAATTGCTTCACTATAACAGACATAGCAAACCTAAGAACAAAGATCATTCAGAAATCATCCTCATTCACTTATTTTTATGGTTATGAAAATGAATTTAATTTTATAAAATAAATCAAAATTACCTGAATCATGAACGGCTGGTATATGAATCATGAACGTTATGGTGTTTTAATTTGCACTCCAAATGATTTTGAATATGATTGTCAAATATATAAAGACCAAATCGTGTTCACTTTTGATCTTTTTTTAGAATCGATGACAAACTGGTTGTATTAAAACTGATTTTGAATGTGGTTTTGAAAAAATGGTGAGACAATTAAATGGATTGAAACCGTGTAATTAAACTGAATGAATTGAAACGCAGAATTGAAGGATTTAATGACTTTCCAATTTTATGACGAATTTAAAATGTGAGGAGGAAGGGTAACATAAGTTGGTCACGTGATGCTGCACATGACATATTGGAGGGATGCATTGGGTCTTGTACATTTAGTGTTAAATATGGAAGTGTTTTTAATATTAAAATTTAATGTTGTGCTTTAGGAGGGTGGTACAGTATTTTCATATATTAGATAGTATAGATAATTTCAAAGATGCTTTTATATTTGACAAAGTGTATTTTATTTTCTTGAAAAGTTTCATTGCATTCTGATAATGATGATAATATATTGTTGTGTTTAACGAAAGGAAACCAATCATATATTTCATTTATTTATTGCATATGATTTTTTAATTAGTAAGCTTCTTATGTTACCTTGTTTACCGGTGTGAATTTCTCTGTTACATTGTTTACCAGTGTGAATTTCTCTGAATGGAAAGTGACTTTTATTTATCTCCTAAATGGAAAGTGACTTGTTTTGTAGCAATTAAACTTCACTCTTAAGCTTCTTCTGTTACCTTGTTTACCGGTGTGAATTTATGTAAATGGAACAAACAAGTCACTCTCCATTTAGGTGCTTTGGATCTTGAATTAGCGCTATTAGAGAATAAGCTTGCTGACCATACTGCTGCTAGTACAGAAGCTCAAAAATCACAACATAAGGCATGGACAAGTTCTAACAGACTTTGCTTGAACTTTATGTAGATGACACTTGCCAACAACATTGAGTCCTTTCTTCATGGCATTGAGAATCAGAATGCTAAAGATTTTCTTAAGCTTGTGGAAAAGAAGAGAAGTTTTGCTGATAAGCACAAGCAGGGACACTTATGGCTGAACTCACCACCATAAAATTTGATGGTTCAAAGAGTATGCAGCAACATGTCCTTGACATGACCAATACTGCAGCAAGATGTAAGACACTGGTATGAATGTGGATGACTCTTTCTTGGTGCAATTCATTATGAATTCACTTCCTTCTGAATATGGACCCTTTCACATCAACTATAGCACGTTAAAGATAAGTAGAATATTGATGAACTTTCCAGTAAGCTTATTTAGGAGGAAGCAAAACTAAAGAAACAAAGAGTTCACTCCGTTAACTTGGTGAATCAATAGGTTGACAAGAAACTCAAACCAAAATCCAAGAACTTTGAAAAGAACATCATGCTCCGACCTTAAAGGTTGTTAATGGTGAAAAGAAGGAACAAAGGGACAACAAATGCAATTTTTGCAGAAAAGAGGGACATTTCCAAAAGGAATGTCCTAAGCGTAAGGCTTGGTTCGAAAAGAAAGGTATACGTTATATTTCTGTATTCTTTGAATCAAACTTGTCTCAAGTTCCTTCAAATACTTGGTGGTTTGATTTTGGTGTTATTACTCATGTTTACAATATTATGCAGGGATTCCTTACAATCCAAACCACAAGCCCAACTAATAACTTTCTCTTTATGGGGAACCAAATGAAGGCCCCGATTGAAGGCCTAGGGACTTACATACTAAAATTAGATACCGGGTTTCACTTGGATCTAATTAATACTCTCTATGTACCTTCAATTTTTAGAAATTTAATTTTTGTTCCGAGACTTGATACACTTTTGGTGGTGTAAGTGGTCGTTTTAATTTATATTAAAATAAATCCTTTATTGGTTATGGTATTTTTATTGATAACTTCTATAAATCAAAACTTTTGGATATTTTTTTTCTTCTGAATCTCTACTTAATTTTGATCATAATGTTGGAATGAAACGTAGTACCGTAAATGAAAATCCCACCATCTCGTGGAATAAACATTTGGGTCATATATCCAAAGAAATATTACAAAGATTGGTGAAGAACGAGATTATACCGAATATAGACTTCACTAATTTTGGCTTATGAGTGGAATGCATGAAGGGCAAGCAAACCAAGCATAGCAAGAAAGGCGCTACAAGAAGCAGTAATCTCCATGAAAGTATACACACTGATATTTGTAGACAAGTTGTTACTCCATCCTTCACTGGATAAAAAATATTGTTTCACCTTCATAGATGATTTTTCATGTTATGGATATGTCTATTAGCTGCACGAAAAATATCAATTTGAAAATGCCCTTGAGGTGTTTGTAAACGAGGTTGAGAGGCTACTTGACAGAAAAGTGAAAATCATAAGATTTGATAGAGGTGGTGAATATCATGGAAAGTATGATGAATCTAGACTGTGTCCTATTCCCTTTTCAAAGTTCCTAAAAAATCGCAGCATATGTGCTCAATATACTATGGCGGGCACGCCACAACAAAATGGTACAGCATAAAGACGAAACAGATTATTAATGGAGATGGTTAGGAGCATGATAAGTAAATCCAATTTACCCAAAATTTTGTAGATCTATGCACTTAGAACCGCAGTGTATCTGTTAAATAGGGTTCCTAGTAAGTCAGTTCCAAAAACTCCTTTTAAGTTATGGACTGGAAGGAAACCTAGTCTAGGACACCTACATGTTTGGGGTTTTCCAGTAGAAGCATGGGTTTACAATCCACAAGAAAATAAATTTGATTCTCAAGCCGTTAGCAGTTACTTTATTTACCCAGACAAGTGCAAAGTGTATAGGTTTTATTGTCCAAACTACAGTTCTATGATTATTCAAACAGGTAATGCAAAATTTCTGGAAAATGGTGAAGTTATTAGGAGTGTTGAAAATCAAGTTGTGGATATTAACAAAATAAGAGATGATGATCCATCACCCATGAATGTTCATAAATCAACAAATGCACCGAATGTTGTTCATGTATTACAAAATCAATAACAACATTTGAATAATGAACAAACACCGCATGAAGAAAATAACTTACCAACTCAAACAAGTGCACTAGTTAGAATAGCATTAAACAAACTTACAAGGGTTAGAAAGTCGGCTATTCCTAAAGATTATATAGTTTACATGCAAGAGACAGATTTTGATATTGGCATCGATAATGATCATGTATCTTTTTCACAAGCCATAGAAAGTGATAAGTCTGAAATGTAGATTAATGCTATAAAAGAAGAGTTGAAATCAATGGCTCAAAAGTCTGGGATCTCGTAAACTTGCCAGAAGGTTCTAAACGAGTTGGTTGTAAATGGGTCTTTAAGACCAAACTCGACTCTAAAGGCAATGTTGAAAGATATAAAGCCAGACTTGTAGCCAAATGTTATAATCAGAAAAACGGCATTGATTAGAATGAGACTTTTTCACGCGTCTCAAAGAAGGACTTGTTGAGAATAATCTTGGCATTAGTGGCTCATTTTGACTTAGAGCTACATCAAATGGATGTGAAAACCGCATTTTTGAATGAAAAGCTTGAGGAGCAAGTTTATATGGAACAACCAGAAGGGTTTTTTGTTAATGGTAAACAAATGATGGTGTGTAAATTAAAAAAATTAAATATATGGACTTAAACAATATTCTAGGCAATGGTATATCGAGTTCAATGATACCATTACATCTTTCGGTTTTGAAGAAATCATCGTTGATCGATGTATATACCGCAAGATAAGTGGGAGCAATTTTATATTTTTGGTTGTATATGTTGATGATATTTTACTTGCGACTAACGACTTTGGTTTATTGCATAATACTAAAGAATATCTCTCTAAGAATTTTGAAATGAAAGACATGCGTGAGGCATCCTATATGATTGGAATTTCAATATTCCATGAAATATCTCAAGGTCTATTAGGATTTTCTCAAAAAGCCTATATCGATAAAATTCTTGAGACATTCAATATGAGAAAGTGCTTGGATTGTATAATCCCTATTCAAAAATCATATAAATTTAGTCTTAAACAATGTCCAAAGTAGGACGTGGAACGAAAGGAAATTAAAACATTCCATATGCTTCAGTTGTGGGCAGTTTAATGTATCTACAAACTTGCACTAGACCCGACATCAATTTTGCGATCGGGGTGCTCAGTAGATATCAAGTAATCATTGTATTCATCACTGGAAATCTACAAAGAAAGTATTAAGATATCTTCAAGGAACAAATGATTACATGCTTACTTATAAAAGGTCTAATCATTTAGAAGTGGTTTGATATACTGATTTTGATTCTGCTGGGTGTGTGGATAGCGGAAATTCAACGTTCGGCTATGTGTTTCAATTATCCGAAGGAGCTATTTCCTGGAAAAGTGCCAAACAATCTATCATTGTTGCATCTATCATGGAAGAAGATTTTTTAGCTTGTTATGAGGCTACCATTCATGCATTATGGATGTGGAACTTTATTTCATGGATTGGGGTTGTCGACACTATAAGCAAGCCACTGAAAATTTATTGTGATAATACCGCAACAATTTGCTTCTCTAAGAACAATAAGTACTCTAAAAGTGCAAAAAAATGGATAAAGTTCTTTATCGTGAAAGAGGGAATTCAAAAACAAAGATTATATCTAGAACACCTTAGTACAGATCTCATGATTAGTGATCCTCTACCTAAGGGTTTACCACCAAAGACCTTTGCGCAACATGTTCCTAGATTGGCTCTTGACTGTATTGATAGCTAATTATGATATTCTAAACATTATTGAACTCAATAAAATATTTTTGACTTTATTTCTTTATTGATTATGTTATTATGCATACATTCGCGTTTTAATAAGAAATTTAAATGTATTATCATAACAAGTACGTGGACTCTATGTTGTTTATATATAAATTAGGAATCTAGCATGATGAGCTCATAATGTTGTAATATATGAAAGGGGGTATACGAGAAATAGTGTGTATGATCGTCATAATCATCATTATGTGTTTTGTTGTGTTGAGATACTTATCATGAGGGTTAATAAGGCTTAATTTTCTAGCCCTATGTTATATCGGGAAAGAATATATGTTAAGTAGAAGAATGTAAGAATACTCACATGTTATTGTCCTTTAATGTATCCCATATTGATTTGTAGGTTATATATACTTCAATGTGTACTAATCGTGTAAACAAACTAGGTCAATATCATGATGAAGGATCCTAATGGTACATTATATTTTGACCGTTACATATATTAGTATTGATGAACATGCTAACCTAATAGCAAGGGCCACCCCGTGAATATTAAAGGCCCTGTGTTGAATTTATATTGCACGCGAGCTCGAATACGATAACTTTATGCAAATATATAAGTTAAAAGTTTTAACGAAGTCTAGATATTAGGGGAAAAAAAATGCAAATGATGTGAGTTTCTCACATAAATAATATGAACAACTTTTTATTCATCACTGGATGACAAAAAAAACTCAGTGATTTCAAATGTAATAGGCCCCTCGTAATGATTTTTTTCATTAATCGGGTTAAAAGTACCATTCTTTAAACCTTTAAACACTATTTGAAAAGTAAATAAAAAGTTAACATAAAAGTGAGAAAACTTTAAACTGTGAGGTGTGAAGTAAAAATACCTCAAATTTACCATCTTCCCCAGCCTCTCCACCTGTGGCATATCCCCTGTTTTTGCGGGTGGAAGGAGTAGGGGGACAAGTGGGTGTTGGACCTCTCCCAACCTGTCCAACTACTTTAATGTTTATATGGGCTAAAATCTATATTTCATATAATTTGTCAATGGCCTCCTCTTTACTAGACCATGAATAAAGAAAGACCTAGTATAACTAAACATGATTTTCCCGATGCTCCTTAACTATAATAGTATGAATCTCTTTTCAAGCTTAAATATTACATCTTTTGTACCTAGTTTCTTTAGTGTTCAACGCGTATAATTAACTTGTCAAGTCTCATTCTTTAATAATTCTATGTTCTTCTTTATGATTGTTTTTCAAATTTTATTGTTCTAAATATTAAACTCGTAGTCTAGTACAGTATCATATAAATTATTAAATTTATGGTATAAAATCTAGCTTACAAAAAATTTATAAATGAGAACTAGCTTAAAGTTTTATTTGTAATTTGTAACATTGAATGCTAATTTATATGTTATTAGTTACAAGTATACAAAAGTTTTTACTCTTACATAGCTTCTAAATTAAATTATGTACAACATAAGAAAAAAAGAACTAGTAGGTTTTATAGGCAAAGAGATTATGTTGTTCTTAACACCACAATTACAATCACAGCGTGACAGCCGTGACACGGGGCATGGTAATTCAATTTGCATATAATATCTTGACTGTTTTACAAAAAATGTGAACACCCTCTAACTTTAAATCCTGGCTCCGTTCCTGAACTTTTTGAAAACTTCGTAAGTCACTTAAACCAATTAGTTTTCTTCTTACATTTCACATAAATCATAATATATTAAGTTTTTAAACACATTCTTACAAGTCCCATGCTAACAATTGAATTAAATCAACACATGTGGCTATAATCATGGTGCCCTATAAATTTGGAAGCCATGTGTTGTCGAACACTTTGCACATGCTCAAATCTGGTCATGTTAAAAGCCCTATATAAACTAGTCATCTGTTTATCCTAACACACACAAAGTAGAATTATTAGATATCCATCAAGCTCTTAACACGCAAGTAGGTCAAGAGATAGAAACTAGTTTGTGCTGAAAATGTTTTCTACATTATGTTGACATCCGCTACAGCTTCTGATATGTTGTACTCGTTCATCTTATCTATGTGATTATTATCGTATTTTAAAATTATTATGACATAATATTTAATATGTTTATAATGTATATTTGATGATAATGTATACATATAATTGCATACATGATAATGTATGCATATAATTGCTTACAACACATAACCTAAGAACCAATCCTAGACTATCTTATTATCGTCAGGTCAAACAGAGAGGGTCAACATTCAATACAAACATACAATTAAATAAAAATCGTATAATTGTTTTTTGTTAAAGTTACTAAACTGGGATAGATTGGTAAACTTGGTAAGTGTAACAAAAAATAAAACAAAATTAAACAGTTCAAAGTTCTATGAGTGAATAGGAAAGTATTTATAACATTATAAACAACTTACTTATTAAAAATAAGTAGCGGTTTAGAAAAATAATAATAATAAAAAAAAAAAAAAAAAAAAAAAAAAAAAAAAAAAAATCTCGACATCAACATGCAAATGTATGTACCGAGTATTTAAGAGAGGAGGGAGTGGGCACGGGTACACTCATCGAGTACTTGAACTCGAGCGGGTACACCGCCCCGACCAAATCGAGTACATGGATCGAGTAGCAAATTCAGCTTGTGAGCCCGAGTATGGAAGGTGATAAATTTTGAAAAAATGACCGTTTGGGATTATACCCAACGGCTAGTATGCTTCAAATAAAAAAAAAATCACTTTAAAACCAAACCTTTTCAACTCAATTTTTCAAAATAAAAACACAAAAAACACAAATAAAAACACACGCTAATCTTTCAAAAACACAAAACCATGGATCCAAGAAGAGGTAAAAAAACTTCCACTTCGCGTCAAGGTCAGTCTCAACCCGTTCAACCGCAACCACAACAAACTCCGTTAGGATTTAGCCAATTTTATTCTCAACCATCCCCGAATCAATTTTATGTTCCACAACCCCCATCTCCACATCAATACCGTTCTTAAACAATGACGATGAAGTAGAGTACGTACCCGAAACACAACCACTACCAAACGAAGAAGACGATGATGAGGAAGTTCAAGAAGTCGATCCGAGAGGGAAGAAAAAAGCCTTCGCCGGGAGGAGGCCCCGTGAAGTTTGGTCGCCGGCACAAGATGAGGCTTTGGCGAAAGCATGGGTTCAAATCTCCGAATGTGGTGTTGTCGGTAATGAACAAAAGTCCGACGGTTTTTGGAAACGGATTCTCGAGCATTACGAGGCAACTTTGGGTTCGAGTTCACGAACTTTTCATGCGTTGAATACCAAGTGGAGAGCAATGAACACGGCCATGGGTATTTTCAACGGCTACTACCTCCAAGCGGTACTATTACATAATCTATACTTTATTATTTACAATTACATTATTTTGTTTAAGCTATACTTTTTATTTTACATAATCTATACTTTTTATTTACAATCACGTTATTTTGTATATAATGTAGACACATGCTAAGGCTAGTGGGTGCAACGACTTGGACGTGGTGAGGCAAGCTGAGTCGGATTACTATACAGCAAAAAAAAAGACAATTTACTCATACCAGGGCGTGGGAGGTTGTCAGATGTCATGACAAATGGACGGAGTAAGAATGTTTTCAAGATATTGCCGGTGCGACAAGCAATTCTTAAAAAACGAAGTCGGAGGAGTATGAATCGGCAAGCAACACCATTCCCGACATGAATGAAGACCCCACCCCTCCACTTGAATCAAGAAAGATGAAAAAGAAGCAAGGCGCATCCTCCTCGTCGATCTCAAGTGTTGCGGATGAAATCAACGCCTACACACAAAAGAAGACACAATATTTGGAAGAAAAA
Organism: Chrysanthemum seticuspe; assembly: GCA_019973895.1. Classification (NCBI taxonomy): domain Eukaryota; kingdom Viridiplantae; phylum Streptophyta; class Magnoliopsida; order Asterales; family Asteraceae; genus Chrysanthemum; species Chrysanthemum seticuspe. The sequence continues at coordinate 135,101,986 of BPTQ01000001.1, read as the reverse complement.
CGCGAGATGGCGAAACAATTGTTGGCTACACAACTCGAGGGGGCGAAGTTCAAGAATACACAACGGGAGATAAAGTTTTTTTTGGAGCCGCATGATCACATTCGCGATCCCGCTATGTTGGAATTAGTTCTTACCCAAAAACGTGAACTTACGGCTAAACACGGATGGGCTTGCAATTTTAAAATTGTAGTTTCAATTTTTTTTAATTTCAACTTATGTAATGTTTTGTTTTTTTTTTTTTTTTTTTTTTTTTTTTTTTTTTTTTTTTAAGTTGTAGTTTTAATTTTTAAGTTGTAGTTTTTTTAAGTATTATGTAATGTTTTTTTTTTTAATGAAATGATATGTTTTTATTTTAAATATTGTATGCGATTTTATGTATTAAAAAAAATAAATAAATAAATAAAAATTAAAAAATAAAAAATTCGGGTACTAGGGTACCACTCCCTCCACTTAGGGTAGTGTTAGGGTAGAATTGGATAGTTTTGAGTTGGAGGGTTTTTATTGAATAGAGGTGATGTGGATATTAGGGTACCACTCCCTCCTCCCTAAGTTGAAATGAAAACAGATGATATCGTTGGTCGTTATAGCTTGTTAATTGACACTAATAAGTAGACAGATTATAAATTAGTATTAGCCCCAATAATCGAAAGAGTAATTTACGGATATGTGCAAAAGCATACGTCTTCAATCATACCTCTATTTGTGGATCTTGCATTTCCCTAAGTAATTAATGATTGATGATCAGTTAATAAATTACTGTAGTATTAAGATGTGATAATAATTGAGGAGTTAACAATCTCGACAACTTTCCCAGCCTCATATTTTATTTGCAAACCGAACAACCAGCTTTAGTTTAGCGATTGGCTCACGTGTAATACTCCTCCCGTTTCAAAATTATTATCATGAGACAAAAAACACAAATTTAATAAAAATGAGATCACTATAATCTGAGACCACTTATATAGAATATTCCCTCACTAAATTTATTTTTTATTACTTAAAATGAAAAAAAGGATTAATTTTTTTCTAAACATCTTAAAAAGAAAATATAAACTATTAATTTGAAACGGATGAAATATTAGCTATGTGATGTATGAGGGCGTGTTTGTTATGGGGTCTTGAGATTTGGGATTAGACTTAAAGATAAAAAACATTGTTTGGTGTGATAATTTGGGTTTTACTTTTGGTACTTACTGTACTACCGAACATAAGGGGATGGACAAACCCCAAGTGCATGTTCTGGATTTGATTTTTTCTATGAAGTGTGGCCCTTTTTTAATTGTTAACCATTCATTCTCTAAATATTTATTTTTGTACTTAGTGATGTTTGACATAAATAATTTTAACGCATATTTTAATATATTATTAAATATTATTATTTTAATATATTATATATTATTAAATATTATTTTCTCTCTCCTACCTCAAATTCAAATCCAAATTTTAAACTAAATTCAAATTCAAATTCAAATCCAAATCATAAACTCATCTACAAACCAAACGGCCCTGAGTTTTTTTTCCGAAGGAGTGTTATTCATATCCCCTCATATTATTTACATCTTTATTAATATAAAAAAAATCTATGTTTATATTTGCATGTATTTTTATTGTTAAATTTTATTTCAAACCATAATTGGAAAGAAAGATATTTTCCTAATGCCTGTTATTTTAGTTAACCCAGCAACAAATTAACAGAGAAGAAGTACAATAAAAACAATAAAATATTAAAACAATTTTTTTCTTGAAAATAAGGAAATACGGATATAAATTAACCCCTACAAAACTAGAGGTGAGAAAAAACGAAAAAATCAAATCGAAAAAATTGATCGAAACTAAAAACCGTTTGTTTGGTTTTTAATTTTTCATAAACTAAAAAATGCGGTTCGGTTTCGGTTTTCGTTCAAAAACCGAACCAAACTGGTTTATTATTTAATAATATATAATTAATATAATATGAATAAAAACTAAATAAATCAAATTTATAAATTCATAATCATTTTGTGCGTGGATTTATAATATATTTATCTTAACGTTTATGTTTATATGCGTGTTTGTCGTGTCATGTGTTTGCTTGTGAATATATCAATAAGTATACGACAATGATTATACTATGTGTATGTTCATTTGCATGTGTGTGTGTGTCTCATTTATATGTGTGTAATTGTAAAATCATGCAATAAACATTATTATGTTTAGATTGGCAAAAAGTTAAGAAGAATAACTAACTTTCTATGTAAAACAAGTTTGTTGGCATAAAGTTGTCATACCCAAATATAAATGGTTGAAAACCGAAAAACGAACCGACCGATAATAAACTGAAAAAACCGAACCGCCAAAAACTGAACGATATCGGTTTTGGGTTCTACAAAAACCGGACATTTCGGTTCGGTTTCGGTTTTAGCAAAAACCGACCCAAACCGAACTCTGCACACCCTTATACAAAACTATGGTTGGGAACTTAAAATTATGAGTAAATTACATGGATGGTCCCTTTGGTTTGTCAAAAGTTGCAACTTTCATCCTTGGTAATTTAAAGTTGCATGAGTAGTCGTTATCTTTGCAAAAAATAACACTCGTCTTTTTTTAACTGGTGTTAAGTGGATTCTGTTACCATTTACACGTTAGCCCTTTTCGCTAACGACCATTTCCATCGTTTATCCTTTACAGTAACAGTCTTTTATAATTTAAAGTTTTTCGTATTTTTTATAAGTTTTCGTCTATTTTTATACGTTTTGATCTGTTTTTATACGTTTTCATCCGTTTTTATACGCTTTGATATGTTTTTATATGTTTTTGTCCATTTTTATACGTTTTCATACGTTTTTGTCCATTTTCATACCTTTTCTTACATTTCATACGTTTTTGTTGTGTTTATACGTTTTCGTCTGTTTCTTACGTTTTCATACATTTTAATACGTTTTTATCCGTTTTATACGTTTTCGCTCGTTTTCTTATATTTCCATACATTTTTGTCCGTTTGATACGTTTTCTTAACTATTCATACGTTTTTAACCCTCTTTATTCATTTTTTCCGTTTTTATACGTACTATTTTTATACGTTTTTGTCCGTTTTATACGTCTCGTCCGTTTCATACGTCTTCTTACATTTCATAGGTTTTTGTTGTGTTAACACATTTTTGTCCGTTTTCATACATTTTAATACGTTTTCTTACGTTTTTATCCGTTTTCTATGTTTTTGTCTTCTTACGTTTTCTTACACTGTCATACTTTTTTGTCCGTTTTCGTCCATTTTATTCGTTTTCTTAAGTATTCATATGTTTTTAACCGTTCTTATACATTTTTTTCGGTTTTTATATGTACCATTTTTACACGTTTTCTTACATTTTCATCCGTTTTTATACCTATGAAAACGTTAAGAAAATGACGAAAACGTATAAAAACGGATGAAAACATATAAAAACGGATAAAAACACAAGAAAAACGTAAGAAAAATGGACGAAAACGTATAAAACGGATGAAAATGTATAAATACGAACGAAAACGTATAAAACAGATAAAAGCGTATGAAAACGTATAAAACGTAAGAAAACGAATATAAACGTAGGAAAATGTAAGAAAACGTAAGAAAACGGGAGAAAACGCATAAAAATGGATAACAACGTATGAAAAATGTATTATAATGGATAAAAACGTATGAAAACGAATAAGAACTTATAAAAACGTAAGAAAAACTTATAAAGCGTATAAAAACAGACGAAAATGTATAAAAACGTACAAAACGTATAAAGTTCGTAAACGGGCAAAAACTTATAAAACCGGACGAAATTATATAAAAACGGACGAAAACGTATAACAGCAGATGAAAGCGTTTAAAAACAGACGAAAAACGTATAAAAACGGTTGTAAACGTATAAAAACAGACGAAAATGTATAAAACGGGCGAAAAACTTTCAATTATAAACGGCTGTTACTGTGAAGGATAGACGATGTAAACGGTCGTTAGCCAAAAGGGCTAACGTGCAAATAATAATAAAATCCACTTAACGCCAGTTAAAAAAAGACCACGAGTATTATTCTTTGCAAAAAGTAAGACTGTTTATGCAACTTTAAACTAACAGGGATGAAATTGTACCTTTTAACAAACTACATCGACGATCCATGTAATTTATATGTATACATGATCACATTGATAATAACTAGTTATAATACCTGCGCACGCACAGGGTTTTAACAAAAAAAAAATTATTAATATTGTGTCTTTAAAGGTAATTGCATATAATTATATAGTTATAAGTTTTGTGCACGCACGAAGTTTACACATACAAATTTATGTTAGGTAACTCAAGATTTAATTTAATTTTGCTGACAAAAGTGTTGATATTGTTATTTAAATTTCACTATTGATATTATGTTGTACACAGATGCAAGTTTAATAGCACATAATGTGTAACACCCCCAAAATACCACAGCGGAAGATTGTGTCATTGGAGTGCTACTTCATAATACAAAGTACAAGTTATAGAAAACGACCTCTAAATGAGACGTTTTGAAAAGTTACCATTCGATTAATGAAATTAGAGTTACAAACAATGAGGTCCCAAAGTATAATACATAAATGTTTCGAATGGTAAATGATAAAAGCATAAGTCTTCAAAATATGTCGTGCGACTCTAAGTTCCATGCAACAGCTCTCGTCTTATGTCCTGAGATAAACATGCTAAAGTGTCAACACAATGGTTGGTGAGTTCATAGAGTTTGTTTTAAATAAGTTGAAAAACCTTAAAAGAATGTTTACACAGCAAAGGCATTGTAAATCCACTCAGTTCCAAGTTCCGCCATAAAGAACTTGCAACCTGTGTGTTCACAACCCACTGCCAAAATATAGTTTGCACAATACACCGGATTATATTCACCCAAGGTCATGAATCGGGTACCATGGGCGGGGGCACCTTCCCAAATAGTATTATATTAATCCCATGGTCATGAATCGGGTACCATGGGCGGGGGCATATACCCGACTTATAGTACTATCAATACCTCTCCGACAGCATAGAGTATTGTCGCACGTTTGTAAATACAATTCATGTATTTAGGCAAGTATTTCCAAGCATGTAAAACGAAATCAAGTGTAACGTAATCAAGTATAATGCAACCAAGTATAATGTGATCAAGTATAATGCAATCACGTATAATACAATCAAGTATAATGTTTTGAGTATTTGTAAAAGTAAAAGAAATAGTTGAGCATGTATCTCCCCAAAAGAGTTTGTAAAACAAGTATTAAAAGAGTAGGGGCTATGACTCACCTGATAATAACTGATGAATGATACTAGAAAATTGGGCAGCGCTTCCGCATCTAAATTCAAAAAATCCATTTCCTAAACTATAAAAACCTCTAAATCACCTCATATCTACCCCATAACTATCCCAATAGCTTCAAAAACAAAAACCCATCTTTAATATTGCCCGATCTATCCTTGCGAAAGTTTTGAGAATTTCCTGGGACCCACAGCTCCAACCCACCGTTGTGTAGCTCTTAATCCAACAGCGAAAATACAAAATAAACTTAAGTTTTACGTAGAGAATACTTATGCCTTCAACTTATGTGTATAACTCGGAGCCGAAAAATCAAGTATGGAGGGTGTATGGAGGGTTGCGACATCAAGGAGGAGGGGGAAAATGTGTGTGTTTTTCTGTGAAATAAAATGAACTAGTTTTCTTTCTATTTATAGGGAAAATATCTAGATATTTTGATGAATAGTGTTTAGATATTTTGATGAATAGTGTTTAGATATTTTGATGAATAATGTTTAGATATTTTTAAAAATATCTAGATATTTATAAATAGTAACTAGATTTTTATATATTATGAGTACAGAGTACATTGTTTATGCATGAAAATTGTGTAAAAGTATTTACTTGTTCAATTTAGGCGAAATCAGTAAATAATAAAAATTACGGTGAATAGTAACTCGTGAATAGTAACTTGTGAATAGTAATTTTCGGGAAAAAGTTTGAGTTTAAATAATGACCCAAAATATGATGAATAGTAAAAATGAATAGTTAGTGAATAGTAAAAATGAATAGTGACCCGAAAATGCGAATTGTTACAGTCTCTACCCCTTAAGGGAACTTCGTCCCGAAGTTCTATTGATGTTAACTACTTATAGCGCGTCTAAGAAAAGTGTGGTCTCTAAAACAGTGGGGTTCTCTCTTATTCAACAGGAATAGTGTATGGGTTACGTTGTAATACACCCATAATGTGGTTAGGGAGTCGTATCGGATGAAAATAAGCCCACTTATTTATAATTCATTACTTACATAAAGAAGCGTCCAAATTTATGTAATTAATGGATTATAAACTTATGGTTCGGTGGTTTATAACTTCTTTATTTGAATAAAGAGGCGTCCCAATCCATTCAAATAAGGAGATTATAAATCATCCTACTTAAGATTTCCCGACACAAAATTCGCTTTCTCAGACAGATAATAAGATAACCAAGTCATCAAATGTCTAAAGCTAAGTAATAATATTACTTAACTCAAATCTCATGTCTCATCAAACAAGAACTGTCACAAGATCAAGTTAAATAATTAGTTATTACTGAGCTCCATATTTTTAATGACTCGATTAAATTATGTGGTTTCCTTATTATTACTAAAGTCATATCATCCAACAACGTGGATCTAAACAAATAACTAACAAGAAGCATATGCGCACAAAGTGTGTGTAAGGCAATCATAGTGGAGAGTCTTAACGGATAAAGCAGTTATAGTATAGGCTCTTAAATGCAACCTAGTTCTCTATAACCAATGCTCTGATACCAATCTGTAACACCCCCAAAATACCGCAGCGGAAGATTGTGTCATTGGAGTGCTACTTCATAATACAAAGTACAAGTTATAGAAAACGACCTCTAAAGGAGACGTTTTGAAAAGTTACCATTCGATTAACGAAATCAGAGTTACAAACAATGAGGTCCCAAAGTATAATACATAAATGTTTCGAAAATGATAAAAGCATAAGTCTTCAAAATATGTCGTGCGACTCTAAGTTCCATGCAACAGCTATCGTCTTATATCCTGAGATAAACATGCTAAAGTGTTAACACAATGGTTGGTGAGTTCATAGAGTTTGTTTTAAATAAGTTGAAAAGCCTTAAAAGAATGTTTACACAGTAAAGGCATTGTAAATCCACTCAGTTCCAAGTTCCGCCATAAAGAACTTGCAACCTGTGTGTTCACAACCCACTGCCAAAATATAGTTTTCACAATACACCGGATTATATTCACCCAAGGTCATGAATCGGGTACCATGGGCGGGGGCACCTTTGTAACCACCCGCATTTTTAGGTTACTTTTCATTTTCGAGAATTTACTAGTCACTTTTACTATTCACATTACTATTCACTTTCACTATTCATCCGTAAAACTTTTATTTCACATTCTCGTAAGATAAATTATTTTAGTAATGACCTGAGAATTCGACCATCGTTAGATCATTTTCGCAAAAGTTATTAAGTAAACATCGTTTTAAAGTTTCGTTTTAGACGGTTCACCGTTTAAACATCACACGTATAACGAAAATCAACTCTGACAATTTTCCTCGCATCAGATAAATTTTTAGATCACTCATGATTAATTTGAGAATTTTTAAGATTTATTATTTTTAATATTACCAAATAAGCCCAGCGCAGAACAAAACTAAACTTACGTTTTAAACAATTCTACTTACATCCAGACTTAACGATTCATGCACTGTGTTTCTAATATGTTTTTGAAACTTTTACATTTTTTGGAAAAGTCAAAGTATTTCCCTCGTCCTTTGACCATAAAGGAATTAACCTTGTACGTTCTACATTTCTGCTTAAATCGCGTAACTTTTAAACTTCACGAATAACTGTAAAGTTATCCCGCGTATGACGAAAACCACATTTTAACATCTCATATCACTTTTAGACTAATTTTAGTCTACTCTAAATAAATGCACGGTCGTTTCCCTGAAATTTCGTTCTTTTCTGAAAAACTGCATTTTAAACGTTTTTGACCCGTGTTTCCAGCTTTAGGCAGCGTTTTTGCACCCAATAAGACTTATCACTCATTTTATATTTTTAGATGGAGTATAATGATGATTTTAATCATTCCTATAAGTTTCATATTTTTACGATACCCGATTTTACGTTTCATGAATTAAATACTTACCGTTAGCGATTTTCGGGACTAAAACTCACTCCGTAAACACAAGATGAAAAACTAAAACTCTTAACCTCCTCATGAGGCTTCTCAAGGAAGCCTCCTAGACACATGGTTTGATCATGGCCATTCATTCCTAAGATCTTGCCAAGTATATAACTTAACCATGGTTAGTTTTTAACCTAATATGTAGTTAAATATTTTTCTCATCCTATAAATACCAAGCTAAAACCTTCATATTTTCTTGCACCACCCCTTCTTAACATCTAAAGTCCTAAACCTAAGGCATTTCTTATAGATCTTGTAAGAACATTCATGTGTTCATGAAGAAAACTAGCGTTTGATCTTCGTTCTTGGAAGTTTTCAAGAAAGAGTCGTTATAATCTTCAAATAACTTCAAGTCTCCAAAAAGACGTTGTTATAATCTTCATTTCTTCTTCGGGTTCTCAAGAAGGCGTTGTTATAATCTTCTAATAGCCTTGGGTTTTCGAATATTGCAAATTTTACGTCGAAGCTCCGCTAATATTTTATTTTTCCATAATACTCAAGCATTCTATATTAAGGTAAGTATTTATAAAACTCAAACTTATTTAATTACTTATAAACTTTGTTAGTTTATTTATTGTATTTATAAACTCTTAATATATCATATAATCAAGTAATTAAAATACATGTTTTACGTATTAAGCACTACAACACTAGGGAACTTCATGTGAGGGGTTCATTTGGGTAAACGGATCGACGAGTTGCTGGATTTACGAATTAAAGTGTCCTAGCTCCTTGAACGTTTACTGCATGACCTCTGAATTATGATGGCCCGAACGGTAGTACGAGATATACAAACTAAAACAATTTCTATTAACAAACATACAAATGCTACATATATAGGCTCGTTTATGTTTTCCTAAACATTATTCCAAACCTAAGTCGCAACATTCTATTTTAGGTTGCTCGTAGAAGTTCTCACGGCATATCCTTCATTCTCATTATACATGTGATATCATTTATTAAGGTGAGTCATAGCCCCTACTCTTTTAATACTTGTTTTACAAACTCTTTGGGGGAGATACATGCTCAACTATTTTCATTTACTTTTATAAGTACTTTAAACTTTTACTGATTACCATGAGTTCATAGCCCCACTTTTTATTAGTTAATTGTTTTACAAACCCTTGGGGGGAGATACATGCTTTATTTTAAACCGAACACATTGCTTTCAAACAAAAGCGGGCTCAAGTATCACAACGTATTGAGGCAGCCGTATCAAACAAAAGCGGGCTCAAGTATCATATACTTGAGGCAGCCGTACAACTATATACTTATCTGATTGTTATTAGCACTAAGTTTCCGCATTTGCCAAACTTAAGTCCCTTAATCATGAATCATTAATCACTATGTGAGAGTGGGCGCGAATATTGTGAATAAATCTATTGGGATTGACGAATCCCGTTTGTGTTGACCGGGTAGGCAAACAAACGCACTATATTTGAGTAACATTGGTAAAAACGGCAATTTTACCTGATAGGGCACGCACCGACATTTTCTCCAATTAATTTTGGAACACGTTAACGCCTTGATTGCATGATGCTTAGTCTAATAATAACTGTTTTGGTTTTCAAACCATTGGTGTGAATTTATAACTCACACTACAAACATAATGTGTTCAACCATCAAACAAACTCTATGAATTCACTCAACCTTTGTGTTGACAGTTTTAAGCATGTATTTCAGGTCCATAATGTCGGAAGCTGGCACGGAAGAGCAAGGACTAGATCAAGAAGGCTATAAATTTTATTATCATTCGAAAACCAATTTAATGTATTTTGTAAACTTGGAACCATCTGGGACCTCATTTTTGTAAACTCTGATATTTATATAAATCGAATGATAAATCTTTTAAAACGACTCCATTAGAGTTCGTTTTCTATTGTTATGACTGTTGTGCCATGAAGTAACACCCAGTTTGAATTTCGCTGCGTATCACGAAGTTGGGGGTGTTACAACCTTCCCAAATAGTACTATATTAATCACATGGTCATGAATCGGGTACCATGGGCGGGGGCATATACCCGACTTATAGTACTATCAATACCTCTCCGACAGCATAGAGTATTGTCGCACGTTTGTAAATACAATTCATGTATTTAGGCAAGTATTTCCAAGCATGTAAAACGAAATCAAGTGTAACGTAATCAAGTATAATGCAACCAAGTATAATGTGATCAAGTATAATGCAATCACGTATAATACAATCAAGTATAATGTTTTGAGTATTTGTAAAAGTAAAAGAAATAGTTGAGCATGTATCTCCCCCAAAGAGTTTGTAAAACAAGTATTAAAAGAGTAGGGGCTATGACTCACCTGATAATAACTGATGAATGATACTAGAAAATTGGGCAGCGCTTCCGCATCTAAATTCAAAAAATCCATTTCCTAAACTATAAAAACCTCTAAATCACCTCATATCTACCCCATAACTATCCCAATAGCTTCAAAAACAAAAACCCATCTTTAATATTGCCCGATCTATCCTTGCAAAAGTTTTGAGAATTTCCTGGGACCCACAGCTCCAACCCACCATTGTGTAGCTCTTAATCCAACAGCGAAAATACAAAATAAACTTAAGTTTTACGTAGAGAATACTTATGCCTTCAACTTATGTGTATAACTCGGAGCCTAAAAATCAAGTATGGAGGGTGTATGGAGGGTTGCGACATCAAGGAGGAGGGGGAAAATGTGTGTGTTTTTCTGTGAAATAAAATGAACTAGTTTTCTTTCTATTTATAGGGAAAATATCTAGATATTTTGATGAATAGTGTTTAGATATTTTGATGAATAGTGTTTAGATATTTTTGAAAATATCTAGATATTTATAAATAGTAACTAGATTTTTATATATTATGAGTACAGAGTACATTGTTTATGCATGAAAATTGTGTAAAAGTATTTACTTGTTCAATTTAGGCGAAATCAGTAAATAATAAAAATTACGGTGAATAGTAACTCGTGAATAGTAACTTGTGAATAGTAATTTGTGAATAGTAATTTTCGGGAAAAAGTTTGAGTTTAAATAATGACCCAAAATATGATGAATAGTAAAAATGAATAGTAACAATGAATGGTAAAAATGAATAGTGACCCGAAAATGCGAATTGTTACATAATGAGTGTTGATAAAGTTAAAGTATACTTATTTTATAATGAGTGTTGATGTTTTATAAAAATGTTTTTCTAGATAGCCTTATATAAATAAATAAGAATTACATGAATCATTGTAATAAGTACAATCGCGTATATTTATTTTTATATTAATGTAAACTGTGCTTACACTTTGATAGTTATATTACCGTTTTCAGTAATTTAGCCGTATTTAAAATGTAAACTCGTGTCCACGTAGGTTATTTTAAAAATGAAATAAATGAGTCCTTATTGAACGTATATAGTAAAATAATTGATACTTATAATCTTATGTAAATTTATATGTTATTATTTTAAAACAACATATACATTGTATTTTTTAAGATGTAAAGTTTAAAGGGTATAAAGTATAAGGGGGTATTTGTTTATAATCCAAAGTTATTAAAAAACCATGGAGATTTATAATATTACAATTAACTCTATATAATTTTTAAAAAATCAACCACTAAAGTTTTATTGGTTACCTCATCTTTTTTTAAGTTTTTGTTTTCACAAATTTGACACCTATATTTTTATGTGTTTTTTTTATCAATCAAATTTCTACACCAAATTTATTAAAGTTTGACAAAAATCAATTTAATTTTGACTTTTATTAACCAATCATATCACATGATTTTGCTTACGTGGCAAAATTGAGCTCTTCTATTGGCCCAATTTCTTTTTCAATGAGAAGGGTTTTCTAAAAACACTCCGAAATAATATAATTCTTTTATTATATAAAAGATGTTGCTAGTCAAAAGGACGACTACATATGTGCACTTGGTTAAATATATATGCACCGTAGAACTTTCAAGGAAATGTAGGGGCATGATGTGCTCACTTTACCCCTCCTACTACCAAAAACTCAAAATAAAGTCGTTTAGCATTTGAAAGTGTAACTGCAGGCAACTTATATCTTTACTTCTATTTCGAATAATTGAATCACTAGGTTGAAAGTGGAGTAACATACTGTCTTTAATGAGAAAATGAGTGTCATGTATTAAATGTAAGTTTAAAGGTATTTTAAAAACAAGATGATACCAAACAGAAAAATCAAAAATAAGGTCTCGAACTGAAGAAAATGAGTGACTGATGTGCCAAATTATCAAAAATAAATTAGAGATAAGTTTAGACGTAAATATTAAGGGGCCGTTTAGTTGGTGAAAATTTTTCCTGTTTTTCCGTTTCTAAATTCCTAGAGAATGGAGTGGTTTTTCTTCTCTAGAGAAGAGTTGAGAAATGTGAAAATCCGTTTAGTTGGAGTTATATTTTTCCTTTTTTCTAAAATGAAAAGTTGGTCAGGTGGAGGATGGAGGATGGAGGATGGAAGATGGAAGATGTGTGATAAAAGTGTAGGGTGAAAGGAAATGGTGTTATTATTTTGGAAATGAAAAAAGTGAAAAGGGTGTAATGTTATTTTCATTTTTTCTATTACAAATTGGAAAATGAGAATTTCATATTTTTGGAAAATTATTGGAAAAAAGTGCGACTAAACGGATTTTCTGTTTTTCTCTTTTCATATGGAAAATTTTCTGGAAAAATGGAGCATTTCTCTCCAACTAAACGGCCCCTAAGGTTGTGTTTAGTTGAAGGAAAACACCATTGTTTTTCATAAAATGTTTTGTGAAAAACAAGGAAAACAGAGATCGCGTTCAAATCAACGTTTTCCAACAAAATGTTTTGCAAAACACAAATCCCCTTTTTTCTAACTTAACAAGGAAAATTACAAAACAAATTTTAGTTGTTTTCCTTGTTTTCCTTTGTAACCCTCAACCTTCCCTCCCTTTCTTCAAAACAGAAAATAAAAACATCAACTAAACGCGTTTTCTATATTTTCAAGTGTTTTGTGGAGATTAATTCTTCTTCCAATTTTTTACAAAACTAAAGATAAAAAATAAGAGAATTTGTTCTCCAACTAAACACACCCTAAGTCTCTTTATCATTGTTGTGTACAAACATAGTTCAAATTGGACATAAGAAAACCATCTTGCACCAAATTGCTTATCTACAAAGTTGGATGATAAGGTGTGGTAAGCTTTAATAACATGTTATAAAGGCGTATGGGTGACATGAAACTCATAAATTTTACCTTCTCCATTTTGTTATCACATTGTGAAGAAGTTGCGGATGTTGATGATGAACATTGACATCGTTTTTAAATTGTTTAAAAGGAATGAATCCGGTTAAAAAAAAACTAAAATAAAAAAAATAAAAAATAAAAATTTAACCACATATTTTAAATAAGAGCGAAAAATTTAAAAAGAGATGTGTCTACTTTTATAAATGCATCAAAAATACGTGGTTGTGATTTCTACTCACCTTTTATATTTTAAGTTTGTTCTCATTTAACCTAACGCATTGCTTAAGTTCGTGTTCAACAAGATCAACTATATAATTTGATTGGTTTGTTCATGTCTGACAACGGTTAATGAAAACATCCTATTTGTTTTGTATTTTAAGGTAACCTTTGTTTATCACCTTTTACGATATAAAAAAAATTAAAAACACTAAATTCTCGCTCTTTTGACAGTTCTATTTCTCCTATTTTACATTTTTCCTTTTTTTTACGATATTTACGTTTATATATGATAAAATTATATATATAGTCTAATCAGCAACGACGGCGGACTATAAAAAATAGATTCCCTTCGCACGTGCAACGCTCATGTCTCGCGAAACTTGGCCCCAACCTGCGTAGCCCACAATTTGGCCTGTTAGAGTGTCCTAACTTAGGGGTGAACGAAAAAACTGAATAAACCGAAAACCGAAACCGAACCAAACCGAAAATAACCGAATCGAACTAATAACCGAACCGAATTTGCTAAAACCGAACCAAACCGAATTACTAATTCGGTTCTCGGTTTGGGTATGGGTTTGGCAGTTTGAACCGAAAACCGAATTCATATAAATATATATATATTTTACATATATATATATATATATATATATATATATATATATATATATATATATATATATATATATATATATATATATATATATATATATATATATATATATAGTAGAGATCCAGTGAGAAGTAAATTAAAATAAGAAGTGGTGAGAAGTGACCAAAACCACGCATTTGAGATGCAACGACTTGCATTAGATGCATTTCTATTCATATAGATGCAACATCTTGAGTTTCGAAAGTTAATTTGATGTATAGATGGTGCAAATTGATTTTTATGATTTTGGCACGTGTAGAGGAACAAAAAACAAGACAAATCATGAAATGCATATAATATACGTATATGCATCTGATTAAAGGCTAGAAAACATACTATGGTGCGTTATAATGCATCTAAGATTATAGGGATGCATCTAATTTAGGTCGGTGCATCTCGGATTTGCGGTTATAATTCTTCTTATTTCTTCTTATTTTAAGTAATCTTCTTATTTGATCCTAACTCTATATATATATATATATATATATATATATATATATATATATATATATATATATATATATATTTTAAGTATATTTATATATAAATAAATACTATTAAAAGGTTATCATAATATAATAAAATATTTTTTATGCTTGAAATATATTTATTTGCTAAATATCTATCTAATTATTAATTTTTTAAAAAAAATTTGTGAAATTCGGGTTATTCGGATCAACCCGAAAACCGAACCGAATTAGAATTCAACCGAACCAACTAACCGAACAACCCTATGACCGAACGGATCAACACCCTTATCCTAACTTATTGT
Organism: Chrysanthemum seticuspe; assembly: GCA_019973895.1. Lineage (NCBI taxonomy): Eukaryota > Viridiplantae > Streptophyta > Magnoliopsida > Asterales > Asteraceae > Chrysanthemum > Chrysanthemum seticuspe. The sequence goes on along the minus strand of BPTQ01000001.1, from coordinate 135,086,936 downwards.
TTCTTCGTTGTGAATAGTCATTCACTGATTCCAGATACAACGAGTAACACTAACAATACACCGCCTTACATAAAACTAAAAATATTCTGAAACCTTCTACACAAACCGCCTTTCAAAATTTGTGACGGTAGCAGATGTTGGGTGATAGTGGTTAACAAAGAGATGCAGATCTACAACGACGGAATACCATTAATTGGGCATGAGTTTCAAATACGAGTTAGTCGCATTGGTATGCCAACACCTCTTGAAATATTGATTCATGATCGGAAGGGTAAAAGAAAAGCTAATTTACCATGGGTGGGTCAATACATAGTCACTGCCGTCAGGTATGTTTCATTATCTCTTGCTGATGTTGAGTGTTTTGGATACTAAGTTGATAGAGTAATATTCAGATACGACAACACATGTCGAACATAGGTTAAACTAACTTATTTTGCAAATGGCAGATAATATGCTGCTACTTTTGACAGACTGGAGTTGATAAATTACATTTTTTTTTGGGTAACGACAAGGATGATGGTGATGGCAGTACTAGAGAAAGGTGAAGTTTTATGAGTGTATTACAATAGATTTTTCAAAGACAATTAAGGTGAAGTCAGGCCTAAGTATTTTTATCAATATAATGGGTCGTTAAGTACTACCATCAATCATGTGTTCAAGTACTACTATCAATACTAAGTGATATTTACCACTGTTGGAAATTTCATGTACTGATTTAGGAGGCGGGTGTGTGCTTAACTTGGGCATGTGGTTTAACGACTGTCGAACCGTGTGTGTCCTCATCTGCTGTTGTCGCCAATCTAGCTAAAAGGATTGTTTTCTGCAACAGGTATATATACAGGATATGGAGCAGTCGTGTTGGATTTTAGCACTGGAATCATACGCTGGGATAAACCACCTTCTTTTATGACCACTACAAGGATTTAGCGTTTTAATTTTGAATCTTGATTATAAGTATGAGCAAATTTCGATTTTGATTGTATAATATTATGCATAGATTTTATGGTTTCTAAGCTTTGGATTAATTGCCTCTATCCTTATTGTCAAACATGCACCTGCGCTGATGGTGCAAATGCCCTCCCTTTTTGTATTGATCTTTTCGTACCTAAACTTTTGTTTATTCTGACTTGCTTCTGCGTGCAGGTCGTTGCTTGCTTTGTATCTGTTTTAGCCATTTATCCCACTCATATGCGTGTAAAGAAGGGCCTCTCTTTTTACGTCAGCTATTGATAAGAATCCGACCAGGTGATTATAAGCCACATCTGTATAAACAACAGCAGCCTACAATCTATGAATAAAATGAAACTCTTATTCTTTGCAGGACACCCACCAGAAAGTATTCTAACGCACAAAATATGGCATCATGTTCTGTTTCGCTTTGGTTTTTTAAAGGTAGATAACCGTTTCTCCTGTTTAGATTAAATATTGATTCCTGAAAATCATGCTTATATTATAAATTTTTATAGCTAATATTCTATAGTTAGGGGCAGATTCATCATTTTTTTACTTTTGATCAGGTCCATGAAACAATGTCATTTTCTGTTGATTTTTTTTGTATTTATAAATTTTTGTTTTTTATGATTCTAGATGGTGTTATGCATTTCCTATGTTGACCAAGATTGTTCTCTTTAATATAACGTTTGATTTTCAAGAAAAAATTGTATGTATCTATTTATTCGGTGTGTTCATTAGTGTTAAATATAGCCTTTGAAATGTTGCAGATTGATGAACATGTTCAGGGGATAAAGTGGGCCATTTTAACGTAAGTTGATGATCTGTTATATAATTGATTAATCTGTAACTTCTAAGTCTGCAATGGGTTGTGAAACGTACAATCTGCAATCTGGTAAGTATTCATTACATATTGTAAGTCTACAATCTCTAATGAATTAGTATTTAAAGTCTGCAAGTAGTATAGGTTAAAAGTAGTATAGGTACGTGTGTTTGGTTAGTATTTATACCGCAATCTGTATTCACATCATGCTTTTAAAAGTTCGTCATACATATTTCATTATGCATTACTTGATCGTTGTAGGTGTATAATCTGGTCCGACTATCCGCTATCGATAACTACTTTGGATGGGCCACTGTTGCTACTCTATTAACCAACCCCATAAATCCGACGCCAGTTTCACAATATCGAAACATGCTCAAGTTGCAGGTATATATCTTATACATTTTCTAAAAGATTAAGGTATTTAAAAGTGTTAGATTTAATCTGTCATGGCTCATACATAAATAATTCATATGATTTATTTTGTTATGGAAAAAGGAACACAAAAAGCAATTAAGGGACAACAGATGACAGTGAATATGATAAATTGCCAACCTAAACTAAAGGAGGAATCAAATAGATGCATCCTAAGGGATCTTATTCCGTGTACAAAATTTTAAAAATATAGTAAGTAACCATATATTTTATAATACAGCAGTCGGTCAACGGACGGGTAGCGTAGCGGGTAACAACAAATAATTCTGAGTACAAGCTGTAGCTTTTTTGTTACATGTGTAGTTAGAATTTTGACTGTTTGATATTTCATGTTTCGATGCAATCTCTTTAGGATTTCATGTGGCTAATGCTGAAATATGGTAATAGCTTTCGATTTGCCTATTTTGTATAACAATACATTAAGGAGGCAACGAAATAATGAGACAGCTAATCAACGTACGTGAAATGATAAGACAGCGATCCGACAATGCTTACTGAAAAATTCTTATTTTGTCAACGCAGGTATGGCAACATCGCGTATAGCAAAAGCTGTTGAACGATAGATTAAACACTGTTCTGTGGCAACATAGGGAACCTAGACAAGTTATTGTGCGGAATAAGTCTGAAACCATTGTTCCAGGTTTAAGTCTTTTTCATGGTAAAAGTTTTCTTTTATCATTTGTTTTGTGTTTAGCATAGGTTGTTTGTTTTGTTACGGTTACTTGGTTGTGATTTGACTTTTATTTGTGATTGCTTTTGAATTGAAATGTGATTTTTTTTGTAGGATTTGTTTGACACAAATGGAGATTGGATCATTTAGTGAATCGAGCTACCACCCACTCTCTCGATCAGCCCGTGTTGGCGACATTTGAATGTATGGTTTGTGATTATATTCGTTTGATTTAATGTTTTATGTTTGAACGATATGAAGTATCTTTTGTAAACAACAACTAATACAATGTAACTATCTAGCTTCGAATCATACTGTAATCGTCTACTTCCAAACGCTGATTAAAAGAAATTGCAATAACTCCGCCGCAACGCGGCGGGGGGTTTGCATCTCGTTTCTATTTATAACCAAGATTTATTGCCAACTTTATTTTTTCAGGCCATCCACTATAATAAACCTTTTAAAAGGTTTATATTTGTGTTTTGACATTAAATTATAAACCTTTTTGTTTTATAAACCTATCCCCACTATGTTATAAACCTTTTCAAGTGAATAAACATCACACATGATCAAAGACATTAAATTATGAAAATGTTCAATATCTTAGACCTCTTCATGACACATAAGCTTGAAATGGATGCTCATTATAGTTTATAAGTTCTTAAACCTCTTTATCATTTTATAAACCTTTTCTAAAACCACAATAGTGGATGCTCTCACAAACATTATCTATCATTTAAAATCAAACTCGTATGCCATGAATTTTAGTTCAATTGAATCATTTGTATGTAATTTCAAGGAAAACAATGAAGTCTTATGTTGTTGATAATATGATTCTTGATTAAAGTGTTGAGTTGAAGTGGTGGAGTAAAAATTAATTTAGTGAGAAAGTGAAAAATAAAAAACGGATGTGGGGAAAAAAAATGAAATGGTAGAGCCACAAAAATAAATTCATTCACAAAATGATGTATTATTTTTTGATTGGCTTAATTAGGGAAAAGAGA
>BPTQ01000001.1:135061539-135082953 GCA_019973895.1 Chrysanthemum seticuspe | reverse complement strand
TGAACTAACATTCTTCCTTGGAATGCAAGTTCATCAATCACCCCGTGGTATTTTCTTGAGTCAGTCCAAATATGCCCTTGAATTGTTACACAAATTTGGAATGCAAAACTGTGACACCTATGCCACACCAATGGCTCATACCAAGAAGCTAGACGCTGATTTACATGGGAAATTGGTGGACCCTACAAAATACCGTAGTATTATTGTGTCTCTCATGTATCTAACAGCTAGCATGCCTGATATTGTCTTTGCCGTATATCTTTGCTCCCGTTATCAGTCGCGACCAACTGAAACCCACCTCTCTGAGGCTAAAAGAATCCTACGATACATCAAGGGAACCATTAATTTAAGGATCTGGTATCCGAAGGATTCTGGTTTTGAACCAATCGCTTTTTCAGACGCTGACCACGCAGGATGCTTAGATTCCCGGAAAAGTACTTCAGGAGCTTTACAATTTCTTGGAGACAAATTGGTGTCATGGCAATCGAAGAAGCAGGATTGTACATCGTTGTCCTCAACCGAAGCAGAATATGTAGCCATGTCGGCGTGTTGTGCTCAAGTCATTTGGATGAGAACACAACTCAAGGACTATGGTTACGTATTTGACAGAATACCGATGTACTGCAACAATCGGAGTGCAATTGCGATCTCATGCAATTCTATTCAACATTCGAAATCAAAGCACATCGATCTTTGATATCATTTCATCAAGGACCACGTGGAACATGGTACTGTTGAATTATATTTTGTGGGTATAGAATACCAATTGGCAGATCTTCTCACCAAAGCCTTAGCTCCTGCTAGGTTTAATGAGTTGGTCCACCGGATTGGTATGCGGTGTTTGACTTAAGAGGAATTGGATAAACTCTTAAAACATTCTTAAAAACCAGTCAAACACCAAAATCTCTTTTGTAAATATTGTTCAAAAACAAAATACAAAAATATAAAATCAGATAAAACATCAAAAATATTCTTCTATCTATTTTTCTCTTAACATGGCAAGTACATTTCTTCCATCAACACTCTAATCTTTCAAAATTCAGTATTTTTTTCCGATCAAGTGTTGAGAGGGAGAAAATTTAATATTTAACTGCTTCAAAATAACCGTGTACTTGCATGTTACATTATCCCGGTTGTTTCTTTAAATGGTGGTCATATTTCTGGTTTCTGACACTCCTCGGACTAAAATTTAAATGGTTTCATATTTCGTTTGGTAACCAAAATGGAAGTTAAAAGGCTTTGGATGAAAATGGAAAAGGTGGAGGGACTAAAACTACCAAAAGCTCAAACTCTCTTTTAATAAAACTTCCACCTAACCTAATCTTCACATTTATTACTCATACCAAACAAATCCTACGCACAAAAATCTTTCTTCAAATCCGGTTATCTGATCTTCAATTTGTAAGTGATTTTGTGTTCTTAACAAGTTTTTAAACAATGGTTTTGAATTTCATGCGAATCCAATGGTTAAAACTTAAGATTTAATGATTTTTGTGTTTTACGCGTAAGTGTTAGAACACATAATCTTGTTTATGTGTTTGAGATTAAAAGGATTGTGTCAAAACGTTTCTTTTACATCACTAATACCATTCTTACACTCAAAACACACCCAGAATCATGTATTAAAAAGATAGTTGTGTGTGTTTATGCGTGGGTTTGGGTAGTTTCAAATGTGAATGTTTTTTATCAAAAAGATAGTTGTGTGATGTTGTTATCATGGTGAATTGATGATATCCAGGCTTTAAATCAACCCAGAAACACTAATTGATTGAGAATTAGAGATTAGGGTTTAATGTTCTTGAGATTTGAGTATTTTTGATTCACTACGAATTGGATGTTAATACTTGGTTATATTACTCACATGACTTCTTAGAACTACCAGAAAAACTTTGGTGCAAATTCCATGGCTAGATTTCTTACGCGTAATTCATAAACTTTAGGGTTTTAGTTTACGCATAAGGTTCCTTACGCGTAACTGTTTGAATGAGTGTTTGTGAGTAAATCTGTTATAAAATGAATGTGGGTGTTAATGTTGATGCTGTGATGAATTTATTTCAGGTTTGCTACTCGTAAAAAATCAGAATCAAGGTTGTTAACCATCTACGCATAAGGATCACCTTACGCGTAGCATGTTATGCGTAAGAGAAATCTTACGCGTAGTGTTTACGCGTAAGGTTCTACTAAGGGACTATGCGTATCCTGTGAAGGATATGCGTAAACAGTGACCTCTACGCATAATGTCTACTCATACGAGTAAGCCTTACGCGTAAGGTTTTATATGCGCTTAAGCGTAAGATCTACGCATAAGGTCCCCTTTTCCTACGCGTAATATTTCTTACGCGTAAGTAAGAATCCTACGCATAAGCTTGCGTTTACACGTATAACTCCTGTTTACGCATAAGCTACCATTTCTACGCCTAAGCCTTGATTAAACCTTCATTATGAATTGTTACGCATGCAAACCTGTAAATAAATAAATTATAACGTCACGAAACCAACAATGTCGCTAATAAGCTTAAACGTTTAATATGTTGTGGAAAATATGTGATAACATAAACTTTAAAATCTAAAGTTAACTAACTCACAAAACGTATCACGACAACATTGGACTTTTGAACAAACAAGTGACTATGGACTCGTAACAATCATTGACATATCCCATTCAATAAGTAGACAATAAAACCTTTTGTTGACTAACATTATGTCTTTCGATATGTTGGTTCTGTTGGCTAAATATATTTCAGATCACGACATGGACGCTCAAATGAATGTGGGTGCACCCAATGTTCTCACCATTGCTGATATTTTCCCCCATGGTTATCCTATGAAGATTGGAAAGAATAATCTTCGTGTCGATTTTGAAACTCTCACCTGCTCGGAATCTTCTTGTCTCATGGCTGTTGACATTCTGAAGAACCATCCTTATCAGAACATGCTCACCAATTCTGCCACAGTACCGGAGATCTACATTCAGCAGTTCTGGAATACAATGCAAATGATCAAAGGTCAAAATGCTGTGACGGTGACGCTCAATCACAAGCAAATCACCATCACTCCTGCAGATTTAAGGGCTGTTCTCCTCATTCCTGACATCATATCAACTAAATACTCTGCTGCACCAACTGAAGAGACTGTTCTGCAATTCTTGATTGATATTGGATACGACGAAGCTTCAGGAGTAATCAATAAGCATTCACACGTGGATCTCAAGAATATTCCTCAGCCTTGGAGAACCCTTTATATCATCATCACAAAATCTGTTTCTGGTCGTGACAGCGGCTATAAGCATCCTAAGCTCGTGGAACTGCAAATCTTTTGGGCTCTGATCAACATGAAGCACATCGAAGTTGAAGCTCTTATATGGGATGACATGATGACATTCCTCAAAAAGCTTGGCTCAAAGATTCCCTATATCAGATATACTAAACTGTTGATCCAAAGAGCACTTGGGTATAACCCTGATATCCCCAAGAGAATCAATGACCCAGATAATCGCGACATGTTGACTGAAACCACTCTAACCGTCAGATTTAAGAAGTCAACAACTAAAAAACAAGGTGCTGTATTGCCGGATCACCTCCTCACTGATGAAATTAAACAACTTTACTCATACAAAAGGTATTTGATTGCTGTGGAAGAGAACAAAGTTGGTTTTCTTGATGAAAAATCTGCTGGTACACCTAGAAGGAAAACACGACAAGGAAGTGCAGGGAGTGTCACAATTTCTGAAAGACAAAGAAAGTTTCCTAAGAGGTCACCTGGTCGTAAAAGAAGAGTTCCCTCGAAGGAAGCGATTCCAATCCCCAAACCTAAATCGCCACAACATCTGAAGGATGAAAGCTCAGAGGGAACCGAATCAGACGAAGAGATTACCTACTCAGAAACTGCAACCGATATCACTCCAACAGTCGCTAAACCTCCCAGTCTACCAGCAGATAAAGGAAAAGGAAAGACTCCAGTAATTGAGCAGGAAGAAGAAGATTCAGATGAAGAGCCTCTGGACACTGAGTACATAAAGAAGTTCAAATTCATTAGACTCCAACACGTTGCAAAAGAATTTGCTAAGGATCAAATGGGTGGCCCCGGAGGATCGAGTGGTGGAGTTCAACCTACACCAGGTCCTGATGCGGTTAATCAACCCGATAAGGGATCTGGTACCACCACTCATGAGCAACAACAACAGCAACTGGAGGAATCTATTGAGTTTGACATTGATGAACCAGACACTGAAAAGACTGAGAAAGCATCTGGTGATGATACTAAGACTGATGACGCAGCTAAGTCTGGAAAAGATGATGACGATTATGATCGTTTCCTTCTTGACAGTCCCATACGTTCTAAGGAGAAAACTTCTGAACCACCAAAGGACCCGGAGTCTCCTCACAGTTCATCATCATCTGATCCGCCTCCTCACTCTTCACCACCACCATCCAAAAGATCAACCATATCAACATCCAAATCAGTGAAGAAGCCAACTGCATCCTGGATCTCTCAAGCTAAGACTCGAATCGTTAAAGCTGTCAAACAGGTCAGAGAGAAAGATATTACAAAGAAGAAGTTAGATTTTCTTGCTGACCAGATACAGTATCTTCATGATGAGAAAGACAAGATGCAAGTCGAAAGAGAGTATGTCCAGAAGCTCATGAAATATGATCTTCAAGGGAAAATGGACGAGATGATCAAGGGATACACTCACAAATTCCTTCTCGACACCATTCCTAAAGTGACAAGGGAGTTATATTCCAAACTTCTTACTCCAAACACCGTTACATTGGTCAAACATATAATGGCCAAAGAATCTGATTACTCAGAAGATGAATTGATTTCTAAATTAGTGATGCAAATGTCAAAAAGAGCTGGAACCTTCACTTCGGATGAAGCTAAGTTTTTTGAGACTCTATTAGACTATCAACTCAAGTCTTCATGCAAAGAATCAGCAAGTCAACCAAAACGACCAAGAGATGACGATGATAAGGACAAAGACTCTGCACCTAAACGTCCAAAGAAGTCTGGTGAACCTTCCTCAATGCCACATCCACCCCAACGGACTCCAGCTCAACAAAGATCTCTTCCTCGCTCTTCTACAGATAAACCTCAAGATTCTGAGTTACCACCCCAGACTCAGAAAACTGGTGATCACCTTGAGTATACGGGTGGTGACGATGAGGAAATCCCTGAGCCCCAACAACAACCCATCTCTCCTGACACAGCCAAGAAACCAGAATCCTCATCTAGGCCAAAGAAAAAGAAGAAAAAGGCGCCTATGACTGATGTCCTATCATGGCTAGACGAGGATGATACTGAATTTGACTGGTTCTCAAATCTTGTTGATTCCACTCCCTACCCATCTGAAGGTCAAGATGTTACAGAATGTAGTACATTGGAGCATGCAAAGCTATTGCAAGAAAAATTCCGTGTGAAAAAGATGACGAAATCCGAGTTGAAGCGAATCAAGAATGAAGCATTTCAACTGCTCAAAGACAGCTCGGAAAGTGCTATTGAAGTTGAGTATCACCTTGATAATATTGCACGAGCTATGTCTAATAACATGGATTGGCTCAACCCTGAAGCAAACATCGACTTCACCAAACGGGACAATCCTCCATATTACACCGACTGGTCTAAACCTCTACCAACAATTGGCCAACCAGATCAGCCTAAGATTCCATTCCGATACTTCTTCAACATAGATTTGGAATTCCTTCTACACGGTGGTGACAGTTCAAGGAAATACGCTACATCACTGACACTTCCGTTCCTAGCAGCCATTTACTCTAACTGCATAGCTATCGAGGAAAAGGCTAACCACATGTTCTCCAACAATGTGGAAGTGTATGACCATGATGCACTGTATGGGACTCACCATTGGCCAGAATGCCGACGAATCTACTACAGAAGCTGCCAGGTTCAGAAGTCTCCACATGAAGTGTTCAGTACTAAAGGAATCATTGCTATTAAACATGTTGATCTTTCGTCTAAATGGGACTACACTTTTCTCAAAACTATCGTGGTCAAAAGACAAGACGAAAGGGATTATGCATTCAGTGAAGCGGACTTTGAGATTTTGTCTCTCAACGACATTGAAGATCTGTATCTTGCCAAAGTACAGGGACGCATGAGACAATTCTCGACTGAAGTACAACGTGAATACATCAAGTCATTGCTTATCTTCATCAGAAGCATAGTCATCAAAAAACATGTAGAAGATCTTCAACTTGCTGTTGAGTCGTATCAGACCCGAGTCAACTTCACCCGACCTCAACTAGAACTTCCCGACATCAACCAGCTTCCACAATACACTCTCATCAGCCAACCATTCGGAGTGGTTTACCTTAGTGAACTACAACGCAACTGCTTGATGGCGTGTAGAGATCTTCACAAGTTTGGGGATCACACATTGAAGAAGGTTAGGGACGGATTGGCTTATAGGTTGAAGGATATACATGAAGGAATTGGGTCATAAAAGCGATGGAATTCTAAGGAAAGACGGGATGTGAAGATGATCATTACCAGGATTGATGAAAGGTTGTATCGAAGGGATCAGTTCAGAACACTGGAGAGCTTCAACGCCCAGTTCGCATTCCTGGTATCCCTTGAACTACTTCTATTTCATATAACGCCCAGTTCGCATTCCTGGAAACATTGATGGACTTCCTGGTATCCCTTGAACTACTTCTATTTCATATAACTTGGATGTGTGATTATATATGACAATGGCTTGTGCACACATAACAGTGTACAACCCGTTCTTGTCAAGAAAGGACCTTGTGGTACGCTTCAGTGCCACAATCCTTATAAAAGGAGCGAAAGCTTCTTACTTTTGAGTAAAACCTATCAAACCTTTCATTTTTCAAGGTTTTGCTCAAAAGAACAAGTACTTCCCCTTATGATTTTCAAAACCTCAAACGTTTATATCACTTGTTGAGGGGGAGTATATGACCTAAAAACTTTGTTCACAAATTGTTCTTTGTGTAGTCTTCCCACAAAACTCAAAATGGACATATTTATTCTCAACATTTCTTCAAAAATAACATTTATATGCCATTTTTGAGGGGGAGAAATTATGTGATAAGAAATATGTTGTGTTTTGCTAATGAATCCTCGTGTGAAAAGACTTCAACCCATGAATTAACGGGAACAGAACAGTCATACATTGAAAAGACTTGTCTTCCAAGACTTATCCAAGTAAATTGTACCTACTCGAGAAACTCTTGATATACATGAACTCTGACGGGTTTGACAACCTCTCGGGGTTGTCCACATCTTCAAGGTAGTTATTAGAGCTAGTTGTCACCTAAAAGCTGACAATGTATCTCTTTAACTATGCAACGTAATCGTGTCTCACAAGGAATTGTCTATCTTGAGTCGATCAATTCAAAAGTGCATGCTCTTTCCTCACTGTGCAGATTTCTGTCAAAACTCTTAAGCACATGTTGAGGGGGAGTATATTCTAAAAATCTAAAACTCTTGAAGTGTTCAAACATGTTTTCATTCACAAACACTTCGAGAGATTTTTATGAAAAATGGTTTTATGGCAATGGAGTTATAAGGTGATTCAGGTTAGGAATAACCGTCCTATGATCCGCCAGAGCCGGAGGGATCTACCCAAGGATACTACCAATAGTTAGAATTAGAAGTCCTTAGGTATGATTATAAAAGGAGAAAATGAGAATCGGAGAAAGAAGGAGTTGAAGAATTAAAAAGAAATGCAAAGAAAAGGGTGAAAATAAATAGCCCTCCAAATTATTCAACTTAAGGCAGACACCGGGTTCAATTCATATGCTACTGGTTGTCACTTGATGACGCCGGTATTGAAGATTAAAATTCGTCATGGACCCAGTGACGCATGCACTAAACCTTCTTAGCCACTCAAGTTTCTCTCAACAGAAGCTTGTTTTATTCTCACAGGGAACCCTACGTAAACTATCGGCTTTCTCTTAGAGATTGCTGGTATTGAAGAAGGAGATCCCTAGTCTCCGCTCAGGAAAACCAAAACGCACTATTGAGTCTAGAGCCACGAGATTCATCAAAAGATCTCTTAGGAACACTTGACATTTTATCACTTGTCGTTCAACAATAAGAACTTCAGTGGTACATTATCGAGTACTTCACAGATCTTAGCAATCTGTCGAGAACATTTATGAGAGGTTCACAATTGTGATCTTCAGTGATTGAATGGAAACTCTTGCCAGGGTCAACATCAAACAGCCCTGACAGCAGGTCGCTTCGGTAACTCCCCGTGGATTACGCTTAGTGGTCTCAAACGGTCTACAGTCGTGAGGTGATGCTTCGGTGTACCTCAGCGACTCATCTGAACCGTAGATGTACTTTGGTACATCGCGTTATCTCACTTGTGGGACTCCGGTTCAGGAATGTCCTTCGTGAGAATTAGAGTTGTGTTTTCACACTATGCTATTAACACTCTCGAAGTTTAAACTTGTAAGTGCCAGAATCCGCTTATTACTAACCTTTCTTATGGTTTCTTCTTATGGAAGCTCTGGAGCGGACTGATCGTGCAGATTCTTCACATGCTCATGCCAACATCATCACTGATGGAAGTTCTCTCAAAAGGCAACACTAAAGTCAGAATTATTCTACGTCAAATCAAAGAATCTACAAAGTTTAAAGACTTAAAGGACTTCATCAGTACTGAAATCCAACGTCAAATAGTGTGTGAGCATGTTAAAGAATGATGTGGAGACACTGGAGCAGCGAAGCAGACCTGAGGCAGACTTGATGCAGACAACAACAACATACTATCACTACCATCACAAAGAACAATGATCAAAGAACAAAGATAATGATGACGTCAAAGTAGAACTGTTTAAAGATAACAATTTCTCTACACTGGGGAGACTGTTCAAATCAAGGCAATTCTTCTCACAAGAAAGAAGAATGTCAGAAGATGTCAAAGCTACTATTACATCAGCACAATCACCGTTTGCATTCATTCATCACCAACACTTGAGGGGGAGATTGTTGGAATCACTCCTAAACCATAATTCAAGTGTTAGTAATTCATATGTAATAGTTAGCTTAATATGGCCTTTATGTTAGTAATTAGCCTTAGGCTTATGTAGAAGGCCCATAAGCCTAGGCCCAAGTCCAATAAGGAAAAGGATGAGAACTAGGAGTGTTGCCCTAGCTTCCCTCCTATAAATACTCTTGTAAACCTTCATTTGAAGGTTGGTTGTTCAATTTATCTCTTTCACATACTCTATGCCTAACTCTTCTTCATATTTACGTGTGTGTGTGTTTTATAGTTGTTCATCCGCCTTCTCTTCTCTCTTATTTCTACATAAGAATGCTTGTGTTATATATATGGTGACCTAACAGATGCCTTATAATATGTAACTCCTAAATAAAGGAAACATGATTAGTTATGTAATTTAACAATATAGTTCATGATTTGTGCAAGAATATGCATAATTCCCATGTTTTGGTTTTCTGCATAAATTAGAACCCTAAACTCAGAATTAAGAGAAGTAATGTAGTTAGGATACTTACAATGATGATTTTGGCTATGATTAGTTGAAGAAGAAACCTTAATTATGAGTTAGGTGTGTTTGTAGGTCGTTTGGTTATGTGGGTTGTGAAGAAGAAAGTGTTTTGTAGTTTAAATTTGTTGCTACTGTGAAGACCACGGACCAGATAGACCCAAATTTTTGGTTCCGTTTGTGTCAAATTTTGGTTCCGTGGGAACAACAGCAAATTTTGCTAAATTGTTGTGTTTTAGTCATTCTAAATTTTAAGTTGTGTTTTTTTATTATATGTTTGGTTCCATTAATCCTAAACCAAGTCTAAGAAGATTAAATGGTTCTCGTTTAAGAGGTTTAGTTAGGATGTCGGCAATGTTATCTTCGGAGGAGACTTTCTCGATTGAGATGTTTCCTTTTTGAACATTGTCGTGAAGGAAGTGATGGCGAATTTCAACATGTTTCGTTCTGGCATGTTGGAGAGGATTTTTGCTGAGATCAATTACTCATTTGTTGTCACAAAGTATAAAGATGTCGTTGAGATGAATTCCGTAGTCCATGAGAGCTAGCTTCATCCAAAGAGCTTGTTGTCATGCCTTTCCGACTGAGACGTACTCGGCTTCGGTAGTTGAGATAGCGAGGGCAACCATGAGGTGAGACATTGTCCAACAAAAGTACAAATACCACTTGTACTCTTTCTATCGACATAGTCACCGGCATGGTCCGAGTCGGCATACACTATGGTTTCTACACTCGTTCCTTTGGGATGCTATAATCCTAAACATCTAGTGGCTTTAATATATCTAAATATTCACTTTAAGGCTTCTAGGTGTGTTGTTTTTGGATCTTCTTGAAAGCGAGCACATAGACAAACAGTAAACATAATGTCGGGTCTACTAGCCGTGAGATAGAGCAGGCTACCAATCATTCCTCTATATTTAGTGTTATCTACAGATTCAGCTTCCTCATCCTTGGTGAGTTTAGTTTCCGAGGACATGGGTGTTTTAGTGGGTTTTAAGTCTTCAAGACCAAATTTCTTAAGGATATCCTTTATGTATTTAGATTGGTTAAATAATATGCCATCTTCTAGTTGTTTAATTTGAAGTCCTAAAATGAAGTTTAACTCACCCATCATACTCATCTCAAACTCGTCGTGCATGATTTTAGAGAAATCATCACATAGCTCTTGACAATTTTGATCCGAATATGATGTCATCTACGTATATTTGAACTATGATAATGTGTGATTCCTTTTTCTTAGGTAAATAGAGTATTATCTACCAAGGTTGTAAAAATCGCTAGGCGCTAGTGAGGCGGTCGGGTAGGACCTAGCGATTAATCGGTTAGGCGGGGATTAATCAGGGATTAATCGGATTAGAAGTTTTATGCACAAAATTATAATTTTAGATATTGTATTATATTATATGTATGAGATAAGTATAATGCATCAAAGCAAAAATACTTCAAGTGTTCAAATATAAATATAATACATAATTCTTCAAAGTTCAAAGTCAAAAATAGATATTACTCGGTTTTTTGACCATTTGTAAGCGATCTTTAACCGATTTTGTCCAATTAATCAGTTTATTGACCGATTTTTAAGCAATTTTGTCCCATTTTTTAGCGATTTTGTTGACCAATTTTTAAGCGATTTTGTCCGATTAATCGATTTATTGACTGATTTTTAAGCGATCTTTGACCAAACCGAATAAATAGGCCAATTATGATAAATCAATGCGCTTAGTGAGTGTTCAGTGATTATGCGGGGATTAATCGGCCGCCTGGGCCGATTTTTACAACAGAGTTATCTACTAATCCCATGGTGTATTTGTGTTCAACTAAAAAAGTCTTAAATCTATCATACCATGCTTTTGGTGCTTGCTTAAGTCCGTATAATGCCTTTTTAAGTTTAAAAACATGATTTGGTTTTTCAAAGTCGGTGAATCCTAGAGGTTGTGCAACATATACTTGTTCATTAATGAACCCGTTCAAAAATGCACTTTTAACATCCGTTTGAAGAAGTTTAAAATCGTGAGCACATGCATATGCAAGTAAGACTCTAATAGACTCGAGCCTAGCTACCGGTGCATAAGTTTTGTCGTAATCAATTCTTTCTTGTTGATTATAGCCTTGTGCCACAAGCCTAGCCTTGTTTCTAGACACTACACCGTTTTCGTCCATTTTATTTTGAAAAACCCATTTCGTTCCAATTATAGTTTGATTTTTAGGTTTTGGAACTAATTTCCATACATCATTTCTAACAAATTGGTTTAGCTCCTCTTGCATAGTAATTACCCAAGATTCGTCTTTTATTGCTTTGTTTACATTTTTCGGTTCAATGGATGACACAAAGCAAAAGTAGTTACTTTGATTTTGGGCTTGTGATCTTAGTGTACTTTGATTTAATTTTCCTATGACCTTTTCTAAAGGGTGACTTTTGGATTCTTTGATATTTATAATTTCTTTATATAATGGTTCATCTTCCTTGTTATTATCATTGTTTTCTTGACTTTCAATAAGTTGACTTTCAACTAAGTCATCATCTACCAAAGGTGATGTCTTAGAGGGAGGTGGAATTTTGTCAAATGTTATGTTCAACGATTCCTCGACCCTCATTGTTTCTTTGTTTAAAACTATGTATGCTTTGCTAGTTTGTGAGTAACCAAGAAACACACCTTCATAAGACTATGGGTCAAATTTGGTGATATAGTCTTTGGTATTTAAAATGAAACATTTACATCCAAACACTCTAAAATATCCTAAAGTAGGCTTTTTGCCTTTATAGATTTCATAAGGTGTTTTGTTCAAGAAATGACGTATTAAGACTTTATTTAAAATGTACGTGGAAGTGTCAACAGCGTTACACCAAAACTTTTGGGCTATGTTTTGTTCATTAAGCATTGTTCTACTCATTTCTTGAATAGTTCTATTCTTACGTTCTACAACACCATTAGATTGGGGTGTTCGAGGAGCCGAAAAGTTATGTGTTATACCATTTGTATCACAAAAGTTTTCAAATTGTGTTTCATTATCGAACTCGCGACCATGATCCGTTTGGATCGACACAACGTTAACATCTAGTTGATTTTTAAATTTCTTACTAAGTATTTTAAATTTATCAAAGGCTTCGTTTTTATTTTTCAAAAACATTATCCAAGTGAACCTTGAGTAATCATCTACAATGACCAAAGTGTAGAAGTTGCCTCCATAACTTTGTAGCGGATGGACCAAACAAGTCCATATGCAAAAGCTCTAGACACCTAGATGTGGAAACCATGTTTTTAGCCTTATGGCTACTATGAACTTGTCTCCCAATTTTGCAAGCATCACAAAAGTGTTGGTCATATTTCAGTTTGGGTAAGTTTCTAACTAGCTCTTTTGAGGAAAGGAATTGAATGAGTCTCATATTAGCGTGACCTAACGTCTATGCCAAAGGGTAGAATTATCATCTAAGCTTGTTAGGCAAAGTTTATCTTTAGATGTTCTATCTATTTTCATGACGTATATGTTATTTTTCCTAGCTCTTTTTGCTATGGTGATACCATCTTTTAGTATTTTACTACCATTTTCTTCAAATAGTACTTTATACTTTTTATCACATAGTTGGCTAATACTAAGTAGATTAAAACCTAATATATCAACATGTGCAACATTTTCAATAGTTAAAGAGTTATGAGCGATCGTACATTTGCCAATGATTTTGCTTTTGAGATTGCTACCAAAAGTATCATTACCTCCATCATACTCTTGGTATGTTGAGAAGGGGCTTTTGTTTCTCGTCATGTGTCTTGAGCATACACTATATTTTATCCATTCATCAGGTTCCAAGCCGACTTTCAAGCATACCTATGACACAAATAACTCAAGCGTTTGGTCTCCAATATCTCATGGGTCCGTTTGGGTTAAACATACCATTTACTAGGATCATGTATGGAAGTAATGGGTATGGGTTCCATGGCATGTAATTAGGTGTTTGATATGGTCTATGGTAGTTTTGATTCAAACCGGTACGTTGATAGTTGGGTTGTATGTTGTAGTTGCTTTTGGGGAAGGGTCGTTTGGCAATGGGTGTTTTAGGCCGTTGTTGAGTAGTTTTAAATCTAAATTCATTTTTAGCAAGTCCTACTCTTATTGTAACAACAGGTTTTTATTTAATAACATCTTTAGATTTCTTAATTACTTTGACAAATTCACTACGATCCGTTTTGCAAACTTGCTGTCCTTCTGCAGACACCACAGAACCAAATTTTACAAGGGACGAACCCAAATTTTTGGTTCCGTCTGGTTCGTGGTGAACAGTTGCAGTTGGGACAATTTGTTTGTCTTTTCCGGCCTTTTTGGTTTGACTACTTGGAATCATTACTTCATTAAAACCTAATCCACTTGTATTTCCTGGTACTTTTTGAATTCTTACTATTTCATCGGCACAAGAAATGTTTTTGTTAAATCTTTTTAACTTTGTGTTATGTTCGATGAGAACTTCCTATGTGAGTTTTAGCTTTTCTATTTCAAGACAAAGCTCTTGACATGATTTGCAACCATCGTCATTAGCCTTGCCTTTTTCTAAACGTTTTTCCTTTTCTTTTAGCTCACAAACTTCGTTTTCTAAAAATTCCTTTTTAGTTTTTAAAAACTTGTTTTTAGTTATGATTTTTAAGCTAAGCTCACATAATTGATTATATTGTTTTAGCAAAGTGTCATCATCAATAGATGAGTAAGATGAGACGGAATGTACCTCGTTTGATTCATTTGCCATGAGAGCGATCTCATCCTTACTTGGTTCTTTGTCATCATCACTTTCACTCCAAGCACCGCTTGCAAAAGCTTGTTGAGTTTTGCTTTTAGGTGGCTTGGGGCAATCTCCTATTAGATGACTTGTATCACCGCATCTAAAGCACCTCCTTTCACTTTTTACCTTTTTGTCATCTCGTTCTTTCCGGAATGATTTCTTTTCATCTCTGGGTTGCCTTACAAATTTTCCTCTTCTTCTAAAGAACTTTTTGAAATCTCTTACGGCCATGGCATACTCCTCGTCTTCACTATCCGAGCAAGATTCTTCATCATCACTAGATTTCATTCTTGCCTTTAGAGCAACGGATTTTACTTTCTCTCTTTTGCCTTTGATGATTTTCGAATCTTTCTCCATCACCATTTCATGTACTTTGAGATTTCCAATTAGCTCGTCAAGTGACATTATTGAGAGATCCTTTGATTCCTCAATAGCCGTTACTTTTGCTCTCCATTTCAAATGGAGTGCTCTAAGAAATTTTCTGACAAAGTTCATGCTACGAAAAGATTCATCAAATGCTTTAAGAGAAGTAACAATAGTATTAAAGCGAGCAAATCCACAATCAATTGTTTCAACTTTAGGGATAAAAAATTGTTCATATTGTTGAACAAGAAGATCAAATGTTTTATCCTTAACTTGTGAATTCTCTTGATGTGTAATTATTAAAGATTCTCAAATATCTTTGGCGGTTTCACACATAAAAATTCTTTCATATTCTTTTCTATGCAAAGCATTATAAAGCATCATTTTAGCTTCATTATTTTTAGCTATTAATTTTTTTTTCATCATTTGAAATATCTTTTGTTGTATGATTAAAATCGCCTTTAATGATAACAAACCAACGATCTATATCTTTTGATTTCACATATGTTTCAAAATGCTTTTTTCAATAGAAAAATCCATTGGTTTCAAAGAGTGGTGGTCTTTGCATAGATTTCCATTCTTTAAAGTTTTCGGAATCCATGGATCGTTTCAAGTTTATAAAATACAATATATTTTAGAAAATCTTGAGCAACGATGCTCTAGTACCAATTGTGGAAAACTAGAAGGGGGTTGAATAGTTTTAACGTTTAAAACGTTATTTGAAACTTTATTATGAGATCAATCAATATAGATAAGTGATGTGTTAGTGAAGAACGAATAATATGTAAGCAATAGATAGTAAATAAGGAAAGAAACAATCAAACCACGACAAAGTTGTTTATAGTGGTTCGGTCTACAAAGACTCTTTTTCCTTGTTCTACTACACTCCCTGAGTCTCCAACTCGAGAGTTATCTTCACTAATCAACAAGCTCCTTTAACCGGCAGAGAAAACCTATACACGTCACTTACACAATATTTCCGACACAAAGCTAGATGTTGAGTTCTTTTATAAGGGTACAACCACTCCCAACACACTATGTATTTTGAGGACTAAAATACTAACGACTCACGCTCAGAGGTTTAAGATGGTTTGGTACAAAAATGATGTATGAATAATAATGAATAACACAACAACAAAACAAACAAGTCTTCCAACTAATTGTTGAAGCTTGATTATGCCTTGATCTTCTTTGCTACAAAAGATGATCACTAGAATGAAATGAAACTGAGTTAGATGTAACAGAATGAGAGAATGTATGTATTTTATGCTAATGAGGGATGCGAAAATAACTTGGGTTGACTTGCTATTTATAGGCCAATTGTTCAGCAAGACCACGGACTGGACAAAACCAAAAAAGGGTTCCGCCCATTATATTTTTTGGTTCCACCAGTCTGACAGTAAAGATCACAAATAATATTTCCAAGATCACCCAAATCTCTCCAAGATTATGTAAGATATGATGAGTGGATATCTAAACAAAATATTTTATGAAATCTCCTAAAGATTTCCTATGTGATGCAAGCCATGATGTAATATTTTGTTTTCCATTTTTAGAATTAATATGTTATATAAGTAAATACTTATGTAATGTTATGTTTAAGAAACTAAACATACTTGTTCTAAAAATGTTGATGCACATTATAGTTTAGAAGGATATCAATGTTAATTGATACATAGCAAATCAAAATGTGATAAGATGTAAATGCTTAAGTGATGAAGACTTTAAGAAAAGCTTGTTTTAATGTCTATTAAACTTGACAAGCTTTATACTTTATAAAAATGAAATTTATTTTTGTCGTTAACAAAACAAGGTAAAAATCATAAAATATAAATAACGTTTTAGGACGATATTTGTATTAACAAATTTTTTTGTCACTGAATTTCTCTATGATAGATATGGGTGATGCTTGTGTGATTCTTGGAAAAAGAATTAAATGTGAAAACAAGGGTCTTACGATTACACAATCTCACTAATTGAGAAAATTCAATTATAAAGGTTATGGTTCAGTTAGTACTCCTAGGGAAGCATATATTAAAATTATGCCCAATATGGGTAAACATGTGAATCAACTTAAAAATTATAGGGCGATTGGATGTTAGATGTATGCTATCACATGTAGGGGTGTCAAAAATCCTGACTCGACCCGGAACCGAACATGAATAAGGATACTCAGGTCGGGTTAGTTGGGTTTAAAATTTAACTCGGGTCAATCGGGTCAACCCAATTAACCCGAATATGAAATAGGGTTGGGTATCGGGTTCAAAATACTTTCCTATTCGGGTTCGGGTCAACCCGACTAACCCGTGTTTTTTTATTTATTTATTATTTTTTTTGATAATTTATAATATAAACTTTGCCTATTCTTTATTGTTTTAGAAGATTAATATGTTTAGAGCATGGAAGCTTATTTTGTTGATTAAAGCTTATCTTGTGGATAAATGTATTACTTGTTAGTCGTTACTTAACATGCCTACTGTTGAAAATGTTATTTTATGTTGCTGTTATTTAAGTGATACAATTTATAAGGTGCAACTAATGTCAAGTCATGGTAGTATTGTTTTTTTTATTTTCCTATTAATATATATTGTTAGTGTTTGCCATTTTGCCTACTGATACAATTTGTAACTTGCAATTTTACAAATATGCAATTATAAAACTACTGCAGTCTGCTCCAACCAACATATGCAACTTAATTATTCATTTGGCAAGTAGTTATACATACACTTCATGGCACTGTTAGCTTGTTACCATGCATGGTTACAACTTACAAGTTGCATGATATTTGTAGTTCTTTAGTATTTATACATTTGCCAACTAAAAATTTGCAATAAGCCTATTGTAATAAACAAAGGCAACAAACAAATTATGCGATTTATACAAGTGCTTTTTTGTGGTTTAAGATTCTAATTACTAAGTTTGAGAAATTAAATTCCGTGATTTTATAAACGCTCAGACCTGAACCCGACTTGACCTGACCCAATTTGACCCGAACCCGACTAACCTGAGTTCAAATAGGGTCGGGTTCGGGTATGTTATTTTTAGTCTCGACCCGACTTCGACCCGACCCGATTGGCCCGAACCCGACCAACCCGACCCGATTAACAACCCTAATCACATGCATACGGCCGAATATGGCTTATTTTGTCGGAAAATGGAATAGATTTCCTAGTAACCATGATAATCATCATTGGGAAGCAATATTCAAGTATTCGAGGAACTTATGTAAGACAATGGATTATGGTTTTTCTTATTCGGTTATTCGAAGGTTATTCTAGTGCAAGTTGGGTAACAAGTGGTGAAGATCATTCTTTAACTAGTGGTTGGGTATTCTTGCTAGGTGGATGTGCCAATTCACGGTATTTAAATAAGCAAACTTGCATTACTAATTCGATGATGAAAAGTGAATTTGTAGCTTTAGCTGCTGCTGGAAAGGAGGTAGGATGGTTAAGGAACCTTGTCTATGAGATTCCTTTGTGGCTAAAACTAATATCTACCATTTCTATACATTCTGATAGTTCTGCCACTTTGGCTACGGCATATAGCCCAATCTACAATGGAAAGTCTAGACACTTAGGTGTTAGACACAACATGGTTTGTGAGTTAAAAATGTATGAAGTGATTTCCGTGGATTTTGTTCGTTCTCAACAAAACTTGGCAGATTACTTAACTAAAGGATTAGCCAGATACTAAGTGCACAAGTCGTCTATAGGGATGGGATTAAAGTCCGTCTAAATCTCTAACCGTGAGACGCCCAATTCCCTTCTAATACAACACTATAAGCCGAATTCAATGGGGAACTTACACTTAGAGATTGGAACACATCGTATCATCCTAAGGTATGTGTTCAGACTGAAAGTGGGTTAGGTTAAAGTTTTATCTTCTTAATAGTCATTTTGAAAAAATGCATTACAGGTCAAAGAATAATGGAACTACCTTTGTGAGCATGGAGTTTTGCTGTTTCAGGAAGGTATGACTTGGCTTTCTTTATGCTCATGTAGGATATGGACGCAAGGCTTATAATAATATTAATTATATGTACATTAGAAACTTGTAGATACTTATGTGTATATTATCTTCGAGTATTCAAAAAAGTAGAAAGGTTCTATCCATGGGACACCATGATTCTTGAATATTTGGAATGCATAATATGCTATGTAAAAATTCAATCTATGACATTTTTTTTTATTCATGCATGAGTTTGGTTTGTTTGTTTATTTTTGTAAAACGGGGGAGGATTGTTGGCGATTTTAGTGTTACACTAATATTTTGTGTAATTGTTATTTACTTGAGAGCAAGGGCTTAGTCATCTTTTGCTCATAGTCGAGTCAGGAGGTGCATAGCCCACACTCGTTCCAGCTAGCTTGATACCACCACAACTAAGTGCGGGGTCAAGTGAGCCGCTTTCCCTTGCAAGGTTAAAGAAGCAACGCCCATTACGAGGTTAAAGGGCATAGCCTCTTGTTAGGGTACTGCTCCAACTAGGTTTTCCCTCCGACCGATTTTTCTCACCAAAAAACAACTTTTACCAAGAGTAAAATCTTCCCACCAACCGATTTTAAATGACAATATACTTTCGAGTGTGTTAATGTAATAAAGTTGATTTCTTCCAAACAAAACTTACACAACAAGCCTGTTTGGTAGACAAATTTTTGCAGTTTTTTTAGAGCTCTAAGTTTTTTATTTCAAAAGAAAAGTTCCAACTTGCAAAAAGCTTTGTTTGGATGTAGTAAATGAAAGCTTTATTGAACCAACTGGCTTAGCTCAGTTGGCCACCTTGGAGTCCTTAGGGGCTTTTGGTGGAGGGAGGTCTTGAGTTCAAATCCTGCAAGGGGTTTGAATGAGGGATTTTCCTTCAAGGTAGTCCTTTAATGAAGGGGTTTGGGCCTGGTAACCCGAGGTTCGAATCTTGGAAAACGCAAGGGTTTACCCTTATTAATTGTCGTATCTTCGGGCGGATTAGTAGGGGGTTTTCCTCCCATCGGGTATTTGAAATAGGCATTTCCGCTTCGAGGGAGCTCTCTAGCGCCGACCCGGTTTAGACAACGTAGTTTAGACCTCCCGCTGTCGAACCGCGACACGAAGCACCTTATAAGAAATTCACTTAAAAAAGAAAAACAACTCTAAAATTGACCGCTCATATGGAAAGCATTTAGAATTTTTCTTGAGCTGTTAATACTGTAAGTTACCAAAATGCCCTTTAACAATTTATACTAATTGAGCAGCAATCCTTAGAATATAAAATGCACCAAACCTAGTACACGGACAATTTCTCCCTTTGACAATAGATCACAAATAAAAAAGGAGTTTATATTCATACAACTTTTATTCACTTGAATTGCTCTTTTTATCTATATATTGCTCATTCAAATGAAACGACATTATTCTTGACATTTTATAAATACATTTGGTAATAACTAGAAGGGTACCCGCGCAATGCGACGGCGGGTACCCGGTAACTATTTTTGTGGATGGCAAATATTTTTCATACATATGTTTTTTCTAACAATAACTTTACGTATTTTAATTTAATTTATTACATTTTTGTACATGTCGTCATATGGTTTAAATGGGATGCATCAATATCGGAGGATGTTACAAGTATGAGAATTTAAGACATTAATTACTTTTTTAATTTATGTTTATTGTGAATTATTTTCTTAGCAAAGTAACTTTCTTTTGATTGAAATATTTTTTGTCTTAAAATTTTTAAGACTGTTATATTTAGAATGTCTCAAACCCTTTATAAAGGAGTATAGATTATATATGTCTGTTTATGTCATTTTGCACTTTTAAAATTGTATCTTACAGCTAATTTGTCAAGTATTTTTATAAAACAAAAAACTACAGCTTGTAGCTAACACTACTAGTTAACAGTTTACAGCTCACAGCTGACAGCTTACACTTTATTTTGCCAAACATACCCAACAACTTTTAATGTATTGTTTTGTTTTTTTTTGCTTAAAAAAAGTACAATTCTATTAATTATCCAATTGTGAATTTTGTATTATACTTGAATGTGAAATTGATTCTCACATGATTCAAAAAAGGGCAAGTTATTCATACCCTCTCATTAGGAAGGTTTGCAATGATTGGACGCATTGTCGAATTATACGGTATGCATCACGAGTTGCACGTTTTGACCAAAACTCTATGATGTGACAATATAAAGAGGGTTCCTATATCACATCCAAAAAACACACACACACATATATATATATATATATATATATATATATATATATATATATATATAGGGTAAAGATCAAATAAAAAGACAAATATCCGTAAAAAGAATAAAAAGAATTTTTTTTCAAAAAAAGTTCTCGAAAAATTCCATAAAAATCTCACAAGATCGGGTATGTTGGTGCATGAAAAAGTTGTAAATGAAGTTTTTCTAAAAGTGAATAAATTTTCCGAAAAAAATTTATAAAAAAATACGTTTGCGCATTAAATCGTTTTTTTGTGCATCAAAAATTCGTTTTTGCACCCAACTTCTTTTGACTTTTTTCATCAAAATAACATTGTGCATCAAACTAAAACAAGTTGAAAATTTTGTGCATTAAAATTTTTTTGCGCATCAAAATTCGTTTTTTGTGCATTAAAAAAAACGTATAAAAACTCAAAATTAGAAAAACTTTTTTCACAAAAGTTTTATGCACCAACATACCCGATCTTGTGGGATTTTTTAGGAATTTTTTAAGAACTTTTTTTAAAAAAATTTTCTTTTTATTCTTTTTACGAATATTTGTCTTTTTATTTTAACTTTACCCTATATATATATAT
>BPTQ01000001.1:135030707-135061529 GCA_019973895.1 Chrysanthemum seticuspe | reverse complement strand
ACTAGGTGCACTATTATTAAAACTCGGTCGAAAACTTTAGTAGTTGACATTTTTTAGAGACTCTGTAGGAAACACCACACCCATAGTACACTACAAACACTGAAATCCTGGCTGTACGAGTGTAAGACCTAGTACTATAGAAGAGTAGTCTCAACGCCTTCGAAATCAACTAAGTACTATAACCGTCGTCGCATCGTCTTCGTACCTCACTCTTATAGTCTCAGTAACTACGTGATTAGTACTAAAGAAAACTCTACTTACACAATTCACTCGTACGCCGATACCTAACTGGCGAAGTAAGACTAGTCGACGTTTGCAGCCCACATGGACGTATGTTGTCAATCGTTATTTAGCGTGCTTTCACAGAAACTAGTGAAAGCAACTTAACTCCATGTGCCGGGTGCAATCCATAGCCGCATGCTCACTTAACACATTCATCTCAAAAGAAATCATGATTAGTGCATCAATGACTCTGATATTCTCACTCCATGCTTCTGCTACGCTGCTGCCAATATCATGAATCAACTAAAGCTTCCGCAACTCTGATGAGAAGATATCATGATCCAGAATGTGAGCATGTCGGTCCTAAAGTCACAAACATCACATGATACCCACACCACAAAGGATGTCTCAGAGATTTTTTACAGTTGATGATTTCAAAAGCTGGCTCAAAATTATTATCACGTGGATCAGTAAAAGACCTCCACTTGGAGTAACCAAACATGCAATGTGATGAATCAATGACTACGAGCTTCGGAGCAAAGTACTACATCAAGAATGCAAGAACAATTGTTAATGTCATATCTGTTTGTATTCAATGTAATTTTATTGTATGTTTGAGGTGGCCTCCCTTAGGGGGAGATTGTTATGAATTAGAAATTCCAGGTATTAAAGAGTCGGTCACCTCGAGTATATGTAATCGTTTGAAAGCTCGTAGTCGTAGTTATTTTAAGTTAAGTAGTATTTAATTAAGTAACACCGTGGAGGACGGACGGGTCTTTACCCACTGTATGCCTGATCCACAGCCCGATGTGTGGCGTTTTATGTAAGACTATAAATACTCTCTACCTCCCAAGGTAGAGAGTTGGAGCTCATAATAAGAATTTTCTTTCTCTCACTAAAGTTCCATAAACCTCTAACTTTCTCTCTCTAGAATTCCACTTATTCGCCACCTTGTTGTTATGGTTTGATGTGTATGTGAAAACTAATATCTTACAGTTATATATTACAAGTTACATGTTTGTCATCAACAAAACAAACGAGATTGTATAGATTAAATATCGTAATATTTCACTAACAGAAAGGAAGGAAATGAAGGAAAAGGATGATAGGGAGAGTTGTGGGCCTAGCTAAGTGTATGTTTAGATGATAGGAAACTGTGTAGTAGTTGTGAACATGAAATCGGTCAATAAAAAATTAGGTTTTTATGTAACTAATAGTGTTTGGTTGTGCATTGTAACTGATTGAAATCGTTGTACATTTCTTAATAGGTTTGACTTACCCAAGTCATACAATAATAGTAAGTTACAATTTGTGGCATTTCATAAATTTGTTTGACTTGGGTAAGTCAAAATTCAAGATGTTACAATTTGAGGCATTGGGCGTGTTCAGTCCCACTTTCAATACTAACACCATACCAATTTCTTCCTAAACAATACACCATTGTAAATACATTATGATTTAGTGCTAAATCATTTGCATTTTCAACACATATTTATAAACCACGGCCTTTGGTTTTGCTGATACAAGGGGGTGTTTGGTTTTGCTGATAAAAGGGGATGTTTGGTTTTGCTAATACAAGGGGGTGTTTGGTTTTGCTGATACTAATTAGAAACAATACACCCAATATCACAATATAAGAAAAGATTAAATACATAAAACTTAGATAATATTTCATCATTCATATAGTTGGTTACAAGAACAGAAACAACTAGATCAAACCATGACCAACAACCGAAAAAAAGATCCAATTTACATACCCCTTTTAACAACCTATATTTCCAAAAATAGCACCCAAAAGACCCCATTTATCTACCCCATGAAATACCCAAAATTCAGTTATTATGCTCAGCCATTTTCTTAACATAACCTTCGTTGATACGAATACCTTCATCAGTTTCACCAAAAATCTTTATGAATCGAAAAAGTAGGTCGGTGTGCCTGGCCTGGGCTTTCCTCAGCCCATTCAAACTGTCAAGAGCTATTCCCAGAGGTCTCAAAGCTTCATTCTCTTCAATCAGCTCCCTACACTTGATGATGCCCCTCTTCAGATGATCAATGCACTCACGAACTAGATTTTTCAAAAACCCTTCTTGTGCAGCCTCTTTCCCAAACCACACTGCCATACGATCATGTAAGTTGGATGAACCAGCAATCTCCATGAGTTAATTCAAAATAGGGAAATATTCCATTGGAAATTCTGTGTGTGTAGAACAAGTAAATAGCGTCTCAGGGTGGAGACGGTCAAGGGGTCTAATAGTGACTTTTTTCCCACTTGGTCCCTGAATTTGTCTGGGTTGCCGTTGTCATACTTAAAACTCCCGCCCAATAATCACTTTAACATACGCAATTGGTCCCTCAATTTGCAAAGTTACGTATACTACAATTTAGTTGAAGATTAAACAACACAAAACCATTAGAAGTTTGACTTTGTAAACTCAAACTTGCAAAACATATCAATAAACTCTCTAACAAATATTGACTAATGGTTTTGCAATTTTTACTTTACAAAGTCAAAATGCAAATAGAAAATGCCCATTCACCATTTTGAATGTTGACTAACTAAAGTAAAATGAAAATGCTAAAGTTTTTTTACTCACGGATTGCAGTTTTACTTTCTACAATTAAATTGAAATGCTAAATGGAAGCTTGATTTTCAAATGTAAAACTTGCATCACCAACAATACGCACAACCAACAACATATGAAGAAGCTAAATATAACCAAACCATATAAACAAATACCAAAATACTAATTTGCAAGATGAATTATCATAGGGTATTCAACCCATACATAAACTACAACCACTAAAAGAACTCTACCACGGCTGTGAGGGAAGCTCGGTGGAGTTTCAACAGCTTCTTAGCCAACTCCCAGTTCATCCTAATATTTTCATTCCCATCATTACTCAAATCGCTGACGTTGATATAGATTGTCTTTAGCTACTGAGAACATGCAAGTATAGACTTTATTAAAGTTAATTCATGCTCTGATCTAGGAAATGCTCGAAACACCACAGTATGTAGCTGCCCATGCCTGATTGTGTTTTTGTCTACAACATTTGAAATTTTTTCCAAAGGTAGAACACTAAGCGTGTATGCAACCTGCAAAATCAAATAGTATTGAGATACACAAACATGGCAATTTACGAATGTTTATTTGATACATACGCATTACAGTATTACACTTACTCTGGTATCTAGCATTTTCAAATTTGGAGATTCACGAATCATTTCAATGATGAGCGATACCATAACACTATTCCTAAAATCGACTCCGGTCAGCTTAAGGTTAATTAGGGATACAAAAGGCACAGAGACATTCATCCTAGAATTAGCTTCCCGTATCAACTACAACAAGTTTTAAAGATTAAATTTCATTACTGTTAGACATTTCTTTAACATTGTAAAATTAGAACTGTAAAACTCAAATTAGTCTTACCATGCAATCCTGAAAATCCAATGTAAGGGTCTCAAAAGTTGGAAGACTTGTCAGGTGAAAGATATTGGATGTTGTGATTGTCGTCACAACATTCGAAATACCGAATGACAAATATAACTTCTTCAAATTCCTAAGATTTGCAATATCCCATAGTCTCATCTCGTTTGTAGTAGCACTATCCATTTTAAGAGACTCAAGTAAGGGACAATCAGCAATAAAATCCCAAACTGTACCGGTTAGAAAATTGATAGAACATAATTCTAAGCTCAATAGATTTGGAAAACTACTAAAAAATTCCAAAGTAGGAAAAACACAACAATGAAGTTCCAGATGTTTCAACTCCATACGAGAGTAAAGTTGGGTTGGCAACGTAACTGGTTGACCATACAAGTTTCTAATTGTCAGCTCCTCAATTCCTAGTCGAGCCAAAAACAAAAACCAATCACGAATCTCTTCATAATTCAATTCTTCTATTACAGACACCGTTTGGGGCTCTACAGAGAAGAAAAACTTTCTTATGGGACCCATAAGCTAATTTAAAAGTCTAGTGACATGCCTCCAATCAAAATTATTTGGTAAATAATAAAAGAACTCTTCATCAACTATGACATCGGTGAGCAAAGTCCACTTAAACCTCCAGTCTCTCGCTAAACTAGAGGTTCTCACCGCTTCTTTTATTGGCAACGATTCAAAATGTTACTGATAACTATATCTGGCATGTTGCTAATACAATCTGTCATATTAGTGATAACATTAGCTCCGATCGTCATGGTATTGTTGGAATTCGGGTTGGTCTTTTGAGTTCTGGAAATAAGGATTTAGATTCGGATTTTGATTTTTAGTTGATCGTTTCTGGATAAGGGTGTGTTATTATGATTAGTAAAAGTGTTTGTTGGGTGGGTTTATTGGTTCGCGCGAAAATAAATGCTAGCGTATCAGGGAAGAAACGGCTAGTTGCATAGCTATAATCACATTTGGTCCCTGGGTTGAGGGTTGGGTTAGATTTAACTAAGACATGTTATAATTGTGAATGGTCTATTATACCCTCAATGTACAAACAGAAAAGTAACGTTGACTTTTGCAATCCTGATCAAGAGATTTGTTTAGACTATAAAAACTTTGTTTTGTACTACTGATGATGAAAATGCCAAATTTTGATTTATCGTGATGTTTGTGAACAAGATTAAAGACCAACAATGTATTTTAATTATATATTTATGTAAAACAAACCTATTGCTGGTCCATATGGTCAAGTATTTTCACCCAATCAATTCATATTTCACGTATAGCAATTTAATAATACAGATACACATACACTTGTCTACATGTTGGTGTTCCTCGTATCAACATTGTATGAAAAAGGTTAATAGCGTCTTTTTAATTTACTTAAGCAACACCAGTGAAACGAATTGAGTTATACGGGTGATCAATAAATTAAAGGCAAAATACACAAAAATATAAATAACTTGACATTTTTGCTTTGTTATGTAACTATTTTTTTTTTTTTTTTTTTTCTATTATATACATTTTATTTTGGGCAAATGACACAGAAATGTAATAATTTGTATCTTTTTGCTTTGTTGTGTAGCTATTTATATATATTTTTTATTATTATATACATTGTATTTTTGAATTTCGCCTATTATGTGTATTCTATGATCATTTTGTACCTATATATTAATAAGAGTGTTGATAAATGACAAAGATAAGATTGTCACAAAATACATAAAATAGAAGGAATTCAAAAACATAAGAGACAATGGTTTTTAAATATATCGAAATTGTCACTTTTTACTGAGTTGTATATAATTTTTCTTCCTAACAAATGTATCGAAGTTTCTAATCCGACCTATTTTAACACTTAACGAGGTTTATGGTTAATTACATAAACCGACCTTGTGGTTAAGCCCAAATTGCAAGTTTCGTCCTAAGAACCGTTTAGCCAACGATTGTTTACAACGTTAGTCTTTTAAACGGCCGTTTTTAATTAACTCAAAATTTGTTTTTCTTAAAAAAAATCATTTCTACGCTGCTTTATACGCGGTTTTATACACATTTTTATACGTGGTTTTACACACATTTTTATACACGTTTTTATATATGTTTAAATACATGTCTTTGTATACGTTTTTATACGTGATTTTACACACGTTTTATACAAGTTATTATACACGTTTTTATGCATGTTTTTATACACGTTTTTAGACACATTTTATACACGTCTTTTACACGTTTTTATAAATGGTTTTTATATACGTTTTTACACACATTTTTATACACGTTTTTTATACACGTTTTTGTATACGGTTTTATGCATGTCTTTATACACGTTTTTTATACATGTTTCTGTATAAATTTTTATGCATGTCTTTATACACATTTTTATACATGGGTTTACGCACATTTTTATATACATTTTATGAACATTTTTATACACAGTTTTACACACGTTTATATACATGTTTTTATACGCGGTTTTACATACGTTTTTATACACTTTCTTATACACGTTTTTTATACGTTTTTATACACATTTTTATACATGCTTTTATACACATTTATTACACACGTTTTTATACACGTCTTTATACAGATTTTTACATATGTTTTTATATACGTTTTTACACACGTTTTTATACACGTTTATATACAAGGTTTTACACTCGTTTTTATACACGTTTTTATATACGTTTTTATGCATGTTTTTATATACGTTTTTATACGCTATTTTACCCACGTTTTTATACATGATTTTTTTACGTAGTTTTACACATATTTTTAAACACGTTTTTATATACGTTTTTATAAAGACGTGCATAAAAACGTGTATAAAGACATGTATAAAAACGTATATAAAAACGTGTGTAAAATCGTGTATAAAAACATGTGTAAAATCGCGTATAATACCATGTATAAGAACACTTTTATACGCATGTATAAAGAATGTATAAAAATGTGTGTAAAACAGCGTATAAAACGGGCATAAATACGTGTATAAAAACGTATATAAAAACATTTTGTAAAACTGCGTATAAAATCATGTATAAAAACATGTATACAATGTGTCTAAAAATGTGTATAAAGACATGCATAAAAACGTGTATAAAAATGTGCATAAAAAATGTGTAAAACCGCGTGTAAAAACGTTTATAAAGACATGCATAAAAACGTATATAAAAACGTGTATAAAAGTGTGTATAAAAACGTGTATAAAGGCGTGCGTAAAAACATGTATAAAATCGCGTAAAAAAATTATTTTTAAGAAACCAAATTTTGAGTCAATTAGAAACGGCTATTAGTATAAAGGACTAACGTTGCAAACAATCGTTGGCTAAATGGTCGTTAGGAAGAACTTGCAATTTGGGTCTAACCACAAGGACGATTTATGTAATTAATTCTAACCATAAACCTCGTCAAGCGTTAAAATATGTGAGATTAACAACTTTGATACATTTGTTAGGAAAAAAAATAATTATACACAACTCAGTAAAAAGTGGCAACTTCGTTAGATTTTGAAAACTATATATTATCTTAAAATATAATGTATAGAATAAGTTAAATAAAGATAGTTTTTAAAAAATAATCTAGTGAGAAGGGAAAATAAAGTAAGAACGAAACAAAATGTGAAAAATTGATTACATTTTTTTTGCCATTTGCCTTCTATTTATGAATTACGTATATACGTCTTGTATGTTGTATGTACCTTATTATCATTTTGTTCTTACCTGTAAATTTAAGAGAAACGTTTTTCGTAGTTTAGACACATCGAGCTTATTTAATAAACAAATACATCTAAAACGGTACAAAAATCACCTCTGCAAATTCAACTTTGAATTGTAATATTCATTTAAATAATACAAAACAAATTCTCTTAATTACAACTTTCTGGAATTGTTACAACTTTATAACAGAATAGCTGAAGCACAGAAAAGAACAAATAATTAATAACGTGCACTCACAAAAGGTAAATCGCATCTAATCATCAGATGCAAAGAAAATGGTACATAATAGTTTCCTCTATTTGTATCTTTACAAGATTCTTAAAGCAATCATACGTACGCAACACAAAAACACAACAGTGACCAGTTTGTAAAATCAAATAATGACAAACAATACTTTGTTAATCAAGCAGGAGGTCCAGTAGTAACCTCCTTGTCCTCCCCATCGTTCTCACCAGAGAGTTCTTCGAGCGATCGGCCGTTAGGTTCAGGTACCAAAAAAGTAAAAGCCATACCTAAGAAATTGATGATACCAAGAACAACGAGCGAGTACCTGATTCCGATACCTGTAGGGTAGCCCTTGTCGGTCTTCTTAGGATCGGTGCTTTGAGAAGCATAGAGAAACCCATATGCACCCACAATGGCACCGGCCTTCCCAGCCGCTGCGGATATACCGTGACAAGTGGACCGAAGCCTGGCCGGGAAGATTTCGGCAGGGACCACAAAAGTTGTGGCGTTAGGGCCGAAATTTGCAAAGAAAAATGTTAATGAGTACATGACCACAAAACCGAGACGGTTTTCATGTAAGGTCCAGTGGTGGTACGGGATTGCAAGAGCGAACATGAATACAGTCATGAAAAAGAATCCCATGAGTTGGATTGCGAAACGGCCTATGACATCGATGAAAGCAACAGTGAACCAGTAACCAGGGACAGTACTGCAAAGAGCGATTAGGGTTTGAGCTTTTGCAACTTTGTAAACCTCACCGGTAGCGCTCATTTTGGCTGCCGCGGGGATCCATCCGATAGCTGTGAAAACGTCTTTCTGGAAAAGGTTTTGTGAGTAGAAAGCGATATCTAGCAAAAACCAAGTGGAGGTGGTTCCGAGCAAGTGAAGGCCGTGGCGACGAAGAAACGCTTTGGAGAATAACCCAAATGAGTTGCTCTTGTCCGCAGTAATTCTCTCTACCTTCTGCTCTTCAGCTGCAATCTCAACTTGTAGAACTCGAGCCATATCTTGTGCAGCTTGTTTCGCGTTTTTTGCAACCAAAGCAGTGTAACGTGCCGTTTCAGGCATCTTCATACGCCAGTAGTATGTCAAGGCTGCTGGAATAGCGCCAAACATGAGAATAATACGCCAAATGTAGTCCGACTGTGGGGCTGTGGACAATACGGGATTCGTTGCATAGGATGGTTCATTAAACGCGTGGTCAAAAGAAGCCGACACGATCAAAGCCACTACTCCACTAGCCAAAATCCCAAACCCTTGCATAGCAAAAACCGCAGCAATAAACGCACCACGGGTTTTCTTGTTAGCATATTCGGACATAATAGTAGCCGAGAGAGGATAATCGCCTCCAATGCCAAACCCTAGCCAAAACCTAAAGAAGCAAAGGGTCGCCATCACACCCTTTGCCTCGTTCCCAAAAGAGAGACCAGAAGCAAAGGAACATACAACCATGAGAGCTAAAGTCATTCCGTAAACTTTCTTTCGGCCCATTTTGTCACCAAGCCACCCGAAGAAGAGCTGACCACATAGAGTTCCAACAAGGGCGACACCAGTAACCGACGAGTTCACAGTAGGTGGTAGGGTTCCAGGCTTGGGTGAACCTTCTACGTGGTAATATATTCTGCCTAGCAATTTCGTGACTAGCGAAATTGCAAAGAGATCGTAGGCATCGGTAAAGAAACCCATACCCGCGATCACGATCGCCGTGAAATGGTACAATTGAGTCTTGGCGGAATCAAGTGCACTAAGCACTTGTAGTTGCTCTCGAGCCATAGCTACACTCCTCTTTCGAAACTATTGTTTTCTGCAAAAAAGAACTATAAAAATTAATGAAACCCAAAAGCTCTCATACATGAATGTTTTTTTAATCTAAACCTTATATTATTTTATTACGTGATATTTATTCAAATGGATTTAAAGAAAGAAATGGTTAAGATTCTCTATTTATATGTTTTACAAATGGATTTAAAGAAAGAAATGGTTAATGATTCTCTAATTATATATTTTACTTATACATGATGTCTAATTTTTGGACATTTGAAATTAAACAAACTCTGTAGATATCGTATCATCAATTATTGTTGGTATAAAACAGAGTTAACCTGAAAACTATTACATGGAATACTTTCTTGTTTGCATACTGTCAATGATTGTGGCATAAAGTTGAGGGCCTAATGACTTAAAATTGATGGCCAAATGACTTTTAGTACCAATCTCTATTATTGTTAGTTAACTAAGCAAACAAACAATTTGTACATATATTTCATGCATGCATGCACAAAGCAAACAAGTATAGATGAATAAAACAAATACACCATAACCTTGGACTATATCGTCAACTATTGGCTACCCGGCCTCCTATCTGAATTTAAATCTTTTTGATTATATTTGCTCATACATACATATATGAGTAAAATGACATATTGATATATACACGTACTTGGCAATTATAAAAACACATTATGTTAGACTTCTTATATAAGCGAGTGACACTGTTTAGAGATAAGTAATTAAGCAATAAGGTTTTAAATGATAATACTTTAATGATTTTTGCTCAATCATAAAGGTATGTTATTGTCTATGGATGACAAAATTTTGTCCATTGTTTTCACAAACAGCTAAAAACAATGAAAATTGAGTGCAGTTACTAAAACAAGTAAAGACATTAAAAGAAATGAGAATGAATATTTTCATAAAACATAGAGAGCAAAACTTCAATTTAAAACAGCAAAGAAGTTAACTAACTTTATATC
This sequence comes from Chrysanthemum seticuspe, assembly GCA_019973895.1. Classification (NCBI taxonomy): domain Eukaryota; kingdom Viridiplantae; phylum Streptophyta; class Magnoliopsida; order Asterales; family Asteraceae; genus Chrysanthemum; species Chrysanthemum seticuspe. The sequence continues at coordinate 135,051,170 of BPTQ01000001.1, read as the reverse complement.
TATTGACGAAAAACTACGACATGATCCGTTGCTTAACTATTTTTTTCCGATTAGTCAACTAAAAACATGTAATGCAAGAGATATAGATAGATAGATAGATAGATAGATAGAGAAGAAGCTCAATACATTGTTAAGAGGGTAGCAGCTATCCAATGGTTTCAGAGAGTGATTGAAGAAAAGGAGATGAGAAAATTAGGACATGAATTCATGGGTATTTAGAGGCAACACTAAGAATCTTTGAAGCATATGCTCTCATCCGCTAATGTCAACGCCTCACATTGCTTCCCGACTTATCTAATCTCTAATCTGGTCAACGCCAGCTTGTCTCATTTTTTCACTAATAAGAGTGCTAGGTGAGGTGAAAATCTTTAACACGTTATTGGTATGCCACATCAGCGCCACATCATACCCCTCCCAATAACACACCAATAACTAAAACACCCTCCTTCATAACACACCAATAACATGTTATTGGGTCCCATTTTTTTCATTTTATTTTATTTAAAAACAAACACTTTTGTCGTAAAATGAATTTAAATCTTTGTATATAACGAATGGCGTCAGCCATTGAAATGGCGGAAGTGTCGAATAACACACGAATGGCACATTAGACGGTATGGTATAACGTGTTATTGGTTTGCCATTGGTATCAATGGCATGCCAATGGCGTGCCTCACCTAGCACTCTAAACCCTCTATCCACCTTCTTGTTTAGAATTATAAACCTTTTATAGATTAACATTTGCAGTTCAACTGTAAAAATAAACACACAATGCAAAATGTTATTAAATTGATTAAAAAAAAAAAGGTACAATGAGTATATAATAGAAATAAAGGATAAAATCCTAAAATTAAAATATGGGATTGTGGGTCACTTATGAGCTATTATGCTAACATTCCCTTTAGATTGACATGGTTGGAACCTGAAATATCGAGAGTTTGTTAGTCAGTAAATGAAAGCGTGGTCTAGAGTGCGGCTTGGTAAATACATATGCAATCTGTAAAGCAAAAGAAATAAACGGTAGAGAGACAATGTCATCCTGAAGATAATGACGAATGAAATGACAATCTATCTCCATATGCTTGGGGCATTCATGAAACATCGAGTTACACACATTCTGAGTAACACTATGATTATCATAATGTAACGGAGTAGAATGGCTGATACGAACACCCATATCTGCAAGCAACCAACGTAACCAAACAACCTCACTAGTAGTCAGAGCCATGGCTTGATACCCAACTTCGGTAGAACTAACATCTTGTTTCTTACTCTTTCACGAAATAAGGGAATCACCAAGAAAGATAAAAATAAAAAATAAAAAATAAAAAATAAAAAATTGTAGTTGATTTGCAAGAAACATAATCACCAGCGCAATCAGAATTGCAATAAGCACGCACGTCTAAGTAGACGTATTTTTAAACAAAATGTCTGAAAATAAGTACCCGAATATACCTAAGAATGTGTAAACAACAGCGTAATGACCGTTGTGGGAGACGAGACAAACTGACTAACAATATGAACTACATAAGATAAATCTACACAGTTTATTGTAAGAGAAACCGAACTTCCCACAATCGCTCGATATATCTTGAGTGTATTTTGCCTTAGCATCAATAGGAATATCTTCAACTAATTTGTCTGTAGTTCTTGCACGGTCAAGTAAATTAGCTATATACTTGAACTGAGACAAAACATAGTCTTTTAGTGAAGAAGCAACCTCAATACCAAGAAAATAACGTAGTAAACCCAAATTATTCATAGCAAAATGATGAGCTAACTCAAAATTCTACGATTCAGTTCCAACACAATCATCCATAATAATAATCATATAATCAACATATTTGCAAATAATGCAGAATCAAGGTGACTAAAGACAAACACAACAAAGGTGACAATTGTTGCAAATTTCTCATACAAAGCACGTGGTGGCAATTTGAGACCGTAAAGAGACTTCATGAGCTTGAAAACTTCTCCTCGTTTGTGAAATCACTAGGAGATTGAGTCATATAAACCTCTTCATTCATGTCATCATTCAAAAAGTTATTTGTTTACATCTAACTAAGATATTTTTCATTTACGACTACAAGCAGCTGCAATCAAAGTTCTAACACTTATCATTTTTACCTTTAGCAACAAGAAGAGCCTTATATATTTTAATGGAACCATCCGATTTGGTTTTAAAATTGTAGAACCAAAGAGAGCCAAACGCACGGTTGCCAATTGGCAATGATACTAAGTCCAAAGTTTGAGTATGATGCAATGTAACAAGTTCCTCAGCCATAACAACCTGCCAAAGTGAATCACGAACAACCTCTGTAAAGGACATTTGCTCATGAAAACGATGTACATAAGCAATAAATAAACTAAAGGAACTAGAATAACAAGAATAAAAAAATTCATCCCTTTTGTATACTTACAATTACGCTTTGGTTGACCACTTGGACAAGGATCAACAACATCTTTAGTAGATGATTGGGTAGTCAGAGGAGGATGTTGAGTAAGAGATTTAATCGATGGTGTTTCAGTAGTGGTGGTTTATATGGGTATTTCTGGGGGGTATTTCTTGGGATTATTCTGTTATGATAGGGGTCACAATCGATAGAGTTTGTTCAATTTCAACATCAAAAGGATCCAATTTAATGAGTTCATATTTAGTTAACTAATGTAAAATAGCAGGAATAGAAAAATACGGAATGTGTTCTAAAAAGTCATCATGACGTGAAGTGTACAATTTAGTCAACTCATGTAAACTAGCAGGAATAGAAAAGTAGGGAACGTGTTCTAAAAAGTCATCATGACGTGAAGTGTACAATTTTTTTGTCAAACCGAAGCATACCAACGATAACCCTTTTGACCATAACAATAACCTAAAGGACGCCTAAGGTAGATTTAGGAGACAACATGGTACGTTTGACATGTAGTTTACGAACGAAACAAGTATAACCAAATACAATAAACAAGAGTAATAAGGAATGTGACCATCTAGAATTATGAGATTTTGGGATCCTATTACTAAAGAAGTAGCAAAAAGAACCACTTCCCCCAATAGACACTGGGAACCTTGGCATACAAAAGAAAGGATCTTGTTGTTTCAACAAGATGGCGATGCTTTCTTTCAGTGACAACATTTTGTTATGGAGCATTGGTACAAGAAATTTGGTATAATTTCTTATATGAAGCAAGCGAAGATGTAAAATATTTAGAAGTGTATTCACCTACCAAATCACAACGTAAACATTTTATGAAACTTGAGTGTTGTGTTTTACAAGAGCTCCAAAATCTATATATATCGAAAAAACATCAGAGCGGCATTTCATAAGGCAAACTCAAGTGTAACAAGTATAATCATCAATAAACGAAACATATTATTTGGAATCTCCTTTTAAAGATACAAGAGAAGGTCCCCACACAACAAAATACACAAGATAAAAAGGAGCATTAGAAAATGAAAAACTCTTTGTAAATGGCAAGGCTGAAAATTTTGCAAGTTTGCAACCATTATAGTCATAAATGTCATGACTTTCTAACTGCCCTAACACTTCTAGCGACACTAAAAACTTTAAACGGTATGCAAAAGCATGACTTAAATGAGGATTCCATAAATAAAATAGTGACGGAGAACGATTCAACTAAAAAGAAGATAACTCTACGCTAAAAGCTACAACATTACTTATCTTTGAAGTACTCCAAGATATAGACTCCCCCTACCTACGGCGTGTCCCAATCACTTTTTGAGTTCAGTGGTCATGTATACAATAATCAGAAATAGAAATTTTTGAATGCACCTATTTGGTGGTGGTCACGAACGTGAAGATGATTATGATGATTATGGTTATGATGACTATGCGTATTAGGTCTACGATCTTCCAAGGAATTTGGATGTTTTTTATGACATGTATGGTACTAAGCTCCAAGGCCTTGGTAGGAAGTAATTTTTTTCTCGTAGGAGTCTAATGTTACCTTTTGAGTAGTGGTTTATTTTCTTGTTTATAGAATAGGAAGTATCTTGTTATGTATGCTTTTCCGCTTATGTAATGGGCTGAGATATGGGATTCACCCATATCCTTTGTACTTAAACATTTTTTGGAGTAATATATTTACCGGGTCTTTTGACCTTTTATCAAAAAAAAAAAGAAATATAAAATTTTACATCATATAAAAAATTACATATTTGAACAACATAAGCAAGATTTAAAGTAAGACTTTGTATATAGTAAACATCAAACAATGAAATAGATGGTGTGACTACATATCCAACAACTGCTAATGGCATACAACCACCATTAAAAGATATGATAAATTTTGAAGAATCGCGATATAAAGAAATAAATTGAGACAAAAGATGACCCATCTGATGACTAGCACCAGAATCCAAGATCCACTTGGCAAAAACAATACACGAGGATGGCAAACCATTACCAGAATAGGTTACTAAGGTTTGACAGTAGAAGGCTAGGAACTGCTTAAAATTACTTATTCAAAGATAGATCCATAGAAGGTGCAACAATACCATTCTTAGGATGAGATGGTCGTTTCTGTTATGATTGTCGATTCTATAGTGGCTGAGGCGTTTGCTATTTTTCTTTAAGAGCATTAGGACACTAAGATTATGAATGACATTTCTGTTTGAAATAAGCACACTCATCAATAGCGACCTTAGAGTAAGGCCTATTTTGAATGCAAGTGGATGTTGTGATATGGCGTGGCGCAGTAAAAACAGACGGACCAACAATATTATTATTATTCTGAGACTTGAAACAACACTCTTCTGCTATTTGTTCATTAACAACAAATGGTAAAGGATCACAATGGAGAATAGAGCTTCGCAGACCTTCAAAATTATCGCGTAATGCAATTAAGAACTAAATTAAACGCTGTAAGTCTCTCCTAGTTATATAAGGTGAAAAACTGCTTAAATCTGCTAGTTTTATTAGCACCAAGAGATCCCACAAGGCTAACATAGTCGAGTTAAAATTTTGGATGCTTATATCATTCTGTTGAAGTGAAAAAATATATGTCTGAAGCCAAAACTGTTTGGCAAGGCTAGACTGTGTGCATAATCTAGCAAGATGGTCCCATACAACATTAGCAAAATCATAATTTTCCAACGGAGCCCCTATAGATGGCGTAAGAGAATTATTAATACAAGTTATAACCTTAGAATTATCAACCTCCCATATCCAGTTGCGCCACATAATTCTTAACTAATATTCTATCAAAAAGTTTTGTTTTGGTGCCCGAAACATAATCCTACATCGATTTCTCCCACACAAAAAAAATTCTTAACATAGCTCCAATATAATTAATTTTTACATCTAACTAAACACTAATGGATTGAAACGAATCATCTTTACGAAAACCATGATTATAAAATAACTTGTGACAACTCACATTTTTCAGGTTAATATTTAACCAAAACTTGAATATTTTAATTTGAACACGTGAATACTTGATTTAACATATAACTGTTAGGTTATCCCGGGTAAAATGAAAAAAATCTTTGAACATATTCCGGAACTAGACTAAGTTTAGTCTACTTCTAACCAAGTACTTTATCACTCTCATACGCATGTTTTATAAGTTATTTATATTTGATTTCATAAGTTTTACGTATATCACCTAAGACTTGCATTAAGTCTCATGCATGCATGTAATAACTAACCAAAATCATCACCTTTAGATTATACACTACTACATACTCAAATATATTTCAAAAACCAACTTTTCCCTCCCCATTAGATAGTCGAAAACCAACAAACATAAGTAGCAACCCCAACATCTCCCTTCTTGCCTTGAAACACCACTTTACCCCAACCATGCTAGCACCAAAAGCCACAAAACATGGATAGCTTGTTCCTCCTTTTGTCCCCATCGTAGTAAACGACTCAAAGGCACTCTCCACTACCAAAAATCACTTTTATCATGTTTGTATAACTAGACCATGCAAGCATGAAAGTCCCTTTTGACCCTTCCCACATTTTCACTATATAAGAGGCCTCTTTGGTAGCATTTTTCTCACACATTCAAACACATAAACATATACTCTTTTTCTCTAAATATCTGCAGAAACAAGGGCTTTAATAAGGGTAATTTGGTGTTGGGTTAGCTTGGTTAAGAGTTTATACAAATATGATTACAAGAGCTTGGTCTTTGGAATTTCAAATAAGGGTTTTTCTAGGGTTTCTTAGTGTTCTTGTGCACTTTCTTGACACCAATCATCAAAAATACTTGTAATCATCCCATCATATTCTTTTTCATTCATATTTAACTTATTTAGCATGATTTCCTATCACTTTTTTATATTTGTAGAGTTGAAAGTTATTTTAAACTTAGTTATGAATAACATTAAATCTGCCTAGAAAATCAGTCAACTTGTGAGCTACTTTTTATCACTTTAGAAAATGGTTATGCCCAAAATATTTGAACCTCAGTTTTCTACTTTGTAGTAGGTAGATTCTACCTAAAATTTATATTCTTTGGAATTTGTTTTAGTATTTTTATCATTTTACACGAAAATGGTTGTCAAGTAGGTCATGTTTCTGAGTTCGTGTCATGAAGGACCTAATTGAAAGACTTAAACTCCAAACTAGAATCTATAATTGGAATTTTTGGATAGCTAAAACATAATCCTAACTTAAGGAACTTGAAATTTTAGAAGTAGATGAAAAACGAAGCAGTTATAATCCTGCGAAGTCGGGTGAAAATTTTGGATAAAGTAGTTTATTTGGGACAACAGATTTTAGGCTATTTTAGGGTGTCTAAAACATATGTTCACCAAGGAAACAATATTTTCTTGAAATTAGACATTTTTACCTACGTTTAGGGTTTTGAATGACGAAAATTGGCCAAGAAACGAAGAAGTTACGCTCGTTTGAAGTTGTAATTAAATTCCAAACAACAACTTTATAATGGGTTTTTTGGAACCAAAAAAGTGTTTTACTTGTTTTTCTTAAACGATTTGACTTGCGAATATAAAAATTCACTACAAGTTTATATGGGTGATGAAACTTTATAAATATCATATGCATATCGAACATATCATATCATTCCTAAGGCGTCTTATTTAATTAGGTTGCGGTTAGGACATTTATTACGTTCAAGTCTATGAACTTATTGTCATATTCACCACTTAATGAGGTGTGTCACACCCCGTCAAAGGCAGAAACACGGGATGTAACTGAGAAAGGCACAAGAAAAACATCATAGATTCATACCTTACGTAATTACAACATTTGTTTACAACATTACCAAAATATTTCTTTTCTAAAGTTTGAAAGTAAAACACATGTCTCTTTCGAATTCATATTGTCTTGGAAAAATGGCAGTAGATATGACAAGTGAGTTGTCTCTAATGCAAGTTCCTTCAAATACCTTAATAACAATCCCCTAAAAATGCTACTAGAAAACATCAACATATAGTGGGGGAGCTCGTAGGTTTAAGTGAAAACCATGAAGCTATGAATGTCATAGTGTGGGACAATAGTGAGCGTGCTACACAACTATAAGCACACAACCAAAATAAATCAGCAATGTTCGCGCCAACTAAACCTACCATGACTGTACTCACATACAAATTGTTCATTGTGGGGAGCTACCCCGATAGTACTATCATATGATTCAACTCCAAACGGAGTTAAACAGTTGCGCATACTTGAACACATATAAGCATAACATACATCAAGGCACATAATCGCAATCAAAACACTCAAATTGTCCAAAAGCATGAAAACAATAAGTCACAACATAAAAACATTTCAGAACATCATTTGAGTACCATTTTCACCCCCACTGAAATATATTTAAACTGAGGCTACGAGGACTCACCTCAAATAATAATGATAGAATCGAAAACGAATAGTCTGACAGCAGAAGGTAACGATACTCGATCTCAACCTAAAATAATTTTCTAGTCTTAGAAATATTTAATGTATAAGTACAATAATGCATATGAGTTCTCAAAAGTATTTATATTGTTGTTTTCGTATCATTGTTAGTGTTATGGTTAATAAGTTTAAATCGTAAAGAAAATACGTCAAAGTGTACAATGTATGTCAAAGTGTACAAGTGAACATGAGGTGACTAAGACCCTATGTAACAACCCTAATATTGTTTCTAAACCCAAATAACAATACTAATCAACCAAATACACTTCTGGGCTTCTAGTTCTTAATCAAAAGTGAAGAAAATGTGATGTTTGTGTGGGTTCTATGTTTCGGTCGAGAGAAGGAAGCACCAAAGAGAGAGAAAAAGGATTTTGTGTGTGTGAAATTGTGTTGTGTGTGTGTTTTTAAAGATAAGACAAAGTTACATATAAATAAAATTCCTATATCCTCTTTTTCAGGGAAGTGTTAGTAGTGGTGGTCTGACTTTGTGAGGACAAGGATTAGCGGTTCGCTTATGCTAAAGACAAAAGAAGAGTGTGCTCCGTTTTGTCATTTTGTCGTCTTGTGGGTATAATTTATCCGTAAAACGCAACGTAACTTGTAAATTAGTGTTTTTATGCAACGTTCTTAAATAGTATGTAGTAACTTATAAAAAAATAACTTTGAAATTGTAAACTATAAATAATTAAATAAAGCTATAATTATTTTTGTGTCGGTACGCGTTGTGTGTCATTTCTCATTATTCACGGGATAACTTTCCGGTAACTAGCCAAATAGTAAACGTAAATGCTCAAAATACAATAAGTCAAAAGTATAATAAATTATAAACTTAGAAAACTTGTCTGTTTACGTTAAATTTCTTTTTCTGGCTTACGCTATTTAACCTAACGGTTATACGTAAAAGTAAATACTTAAGCGTTTAGAGTTCATAGTTTTGAGTTTTATGAACAAGTATTGCCCTAAAAATTCCAGTTGCAACAAGGTGAGTTTCATAGTGTTAGCCTCGCTTTTTTATAAAGATAACGTCACTTACGTGAATTGGACTAGATGCGTAGTAAGTTGCACCAATAGGGACTACTTATGTAAACGGGGCAAAGTTAATGTTAGATGAGCCTATAAATACCCCTCATGACTCTCCATGAGGGGTGTGGTTAAGCATTAGGTGTGTGTTTATTGCTTGTATCAATAAAACTCATCTTGTGTTTCTCCTCCCTCTCACTATTTTCTCTCTCTAGAAAAGATGAATCTCTTCATCTTCTTCCACCAACCAAGACCTCCCAAAATGACATAAATCTATAGTTTCACGGTCCTACAATTAGCATCGGGGCTAGGTTGTTCATCTTTATTGATTTATGGTAGTTTTGAATCGTGTTTTAAGCTGTTTTTAATCATTTACATGGACGGAAAATTTTTTTTCCTAGTATTGTGGAAAGCAGTTTATAACATATTTTATGTATCCTTTTTGGTCAAAAAGGTCATGTGATTTATTCTTGTTAACATATCTGTCTTGTGTCACTTTTTTGTCCCAAACAGACTTATGTCTCAAACATCATATTTTTGTGACTTTTTTGTTACCATTCAAGTGAAAGTCTTGTGGTCATAACATGTGGTCTGAGTGGTCAAACAGGGTAAAAAAGAAGGGTTTTTATGCTGTTTTCTAGGTTTATATGAAGATGGACAGATTTTTGGTCGAAAAACTCGCCGAAAAAAGTCAACAGGGTCAAAACCCTATTTTTACGTGTAACTCTTCAACTGGTTACGAGTAACTTGGAAAGTTACTCGTAAGAATCCCTCCTTATTGGAAAGTTACGAGTAAGGGTCTCAAGGCTTACGCATAAGTACTTGGTTTACGCGTAACTTGGTTTATGCCTAAGAAAAGTTACGAGTAACAATTGTTTACGCATAAAGAAGACCTTACGAGTAAGAATTTTTTTACGCATAAAAAAGTTGGGCTACGCATAAGGATGTTTACGCATAAGCAAGAAGTTGCGCGTAAGATCTTTTACGAGCAAGAAAAACTTATGCGTAAACTGTTACAAAGACTCACGACCACAAGACCAAAAATACCAAATTACAAACAGACTCACGACCTCAGGTCAACACCATTATCAGTCCACGTCTACACTCAACAAGTTCGAGCAGCAGAAGAAACTCATTTCATGAGATCCAAAACCAAAGCCAACTAAATCTACATCTAGACTCAACCCATAACCCTTACAACACTCCATCAACTCTTAATCAATCAACAAATTAACAAGACTGAAAAGAATAAATTACAAGAGATCTCTGTACGGTTCAAGTTTTAATCTTTTACAGATTTTTTTTGAACCTTTTCATCCTTGATCTTTCTGTTAAGAGACTCGCTCCTTATTTATTTATATCCGAATGTAAAGATGGAAAAACAACAAGTATGTTATTGTCTATCTTTTGTTTCATTTACTGAAGCTCAAAACGAATACAACAAAATCAACACCTTACCCGAGACCCTTGTTCAATCATCTTGAAGCCGAGACAAAAAGAAACGATCTGAGTTTGTATTCTTCATTAAAGTTTAAATGGTATATTATTCGGATAGAAGATGGTAATGGATTAAGAGGAGTTCTTGATTATGTTAGATGCGATTTGATTGATGGAATACAGAGTTGGGTGAGAGGACAGAAATGGGTGGATGTTTTTTGAGAAGCAGATATGTGAGAGGAGCGGGGGCTGAATATTTCTGTTGTGTGTGTTAGGGTTTGTTTATTTAGGGTTAGTAAAGTGAAATGTTAAGTTTACTTATAACCGGATGTTATAAGTCATGTGGATCCGGTATTTCATCTTTTCACGTTGGGCTTTTAGGTTTGGAAATGGGCCCGAGTGATTTACACCTATGGTGGCCCACGGGATAGTATTCTCAGATAGTAAAAGTAATGGTGGGATCCAAAGTGATTAGCGTATTTCAATGATAGGAGTCATTGTTATATTATTCGATTTGTGGACTGGATGGAGATTGAATAAATTGGTCTGACATAGTGGAAAGTATATATCAAATAAAAATTGTTATACGATTTTTTTTTTAAAAATTTTTGGATACAATTTTTCATATTTGGTATCCAAGAATGGTATTTTGGATTATAAATTTTCACGGAGGATATACAAATTCACGGCTTGAACTACGATTTGAAAAAAAAATGATTACGGGGTTTTTGTACGGTATTGCTTACGCGAAATTGAAGTGACGTTTCACGGGTGAACTTCTTTATCTTTGAGACGTTGGTTAGTTGGTTTCATGTCTCAAGATAACTTGTCTGGGCATTTTTCAGAAGTGATTATGAATTTGACAATCTGGTTATAACTGATGTAAGGAGTTACGTTGTAGTGCTCACAGTGTATAACTATCACTTTAAGGAGTTACATTATAGTACTCAGTGTCACACGGCGTTGTGGATTGTTCAAGAATTTAGAACAAGCAGTAAGTCACAAAGTTGGGATGTTTACTTCCTTTTCAAGTTAGTCGTATCGGGTTGTCTCAATATGTGGTCATTACTATTAGCCGGTGAATCAAAAAGAGGTTCGATTAAAGGTTGGTTTGAGAGAATTATTGAGAGTATTTTTGCGACATATTCTCACAAAATTATGCTCAAACTAAGGCTTTAATATTGCATCAAGAAAAAGGTAATACGGTATGTACGCAACATTATGATGATTCCGATAGCTCGCAACCATCAGGAGGGAGAAGTTGGTGTTTCATCTTTCGTGATTGGATTGACGAAGGGAATTGTGCTTAATACCGAAGAAGGAGAAGTAGTGTGTGTACATCGGGGCTTTTTACCAACTTGGATGCAATACTAAGTGAGTTATGTTGTTATGATGTTTCCAGAACGACAACCATTGTGCTATAATCAAGAGTATTCTTTCTCTGCTGCTTGTTGGAAGAGAGTTGTCGATTCAGGAGGGAGCAAAAGAAAGAAAAAGGCTCACTAGTTAGGAGGGAGTAATAACCTAACTAGACCATTATAGTTGAAGTTCAGAGCTACATTAAATCATTGCACAAGTAAACGAATACCTAAAGTAGATATGGTAGAAGTTACATGGCTAGCACTATCTTCTCTAATTTATCAGAACCTTAGTAGTTTAATTGTTTTAATTAGTTTAATTTACTTTTCTTGTTTACTAGAATAATTAATCAAAATCAAAACCCCCTTTAAATATGTAAAATTCTCTAGGTTAGTCTAAACAACACTGCTCCAGCGAACGACTCATACTTACCGCACTAGCTACATTGATCGGGTACACTGCCCGTTAGTATTTTTCTATAGGTTAGTTCGACAAAATATAAATTTAAAACTTGATAATAAAATATAGACAAGGGCAGACACATCAGGAAACATAGGGCATTTCAGGAAGGACTACCCGAAAATGAAAAATCAAAATGAGAGAAGAGCTCGTGGGAGAGCAAATGTTCTAGGTGCCGGAGAAGCTTGCCAGGATTCTAATGTTGTTATGAGTATGTTTCTCCTCAATAATTTTTATGCTTTTGTCTTATTGGATTCGGGTGCCGATAGAAGTTTCATATCCACTAATTTTAGCCCACTAATTGATATCGCACCAACTATGCTAAACCCTAAATATACTATCGAGTTATCAAACGGTAAGTTAATAGGAGTCGATACTATAACTCTAGGGTGTAACTTGAATTTATTAAACCATCCATTCAATATAGACTAGATGCCCATAGGACTTGGAAGCTATGATGTTATCAGGTATGGATTGGTTGTTTGCGAATCACGTAAGAATCATATGTGATGAAAAGCTTGTCTATATTCCCTACAATGGTGAAATCGTAACAATTCAAGGTGATAGAAATGGATCTAGTTTAAACATCATGCATTAATACTGAGAAATATTTACGGAAGGGATGCCATGTTTTTTTTGCATACGTAATGGAGAAAAAGTCAGAGGAGAAGCGAACTGAAGATATGCCAATTGTGCAGGTTTTTCCAGAAGACTTTCCAAGACTACCACTGGCTGGACAAGCAGAATCCCATGCACTATAATCTATGTACCCTCATACACCATGCATAATAGAAACTACGTGTGCATTAATGTATACACTTATTTCTTCGTGAGCTTTCACACCCCATTTTTTCTTTACTATTTACTTATTTTGGAGGAAAAATGTGTTATCATCTTATAAACCATTTTACTAATATCTTATAAACTATTTTGCTACCATCTTATAAACTGTTTTACTACTACTTTATGATCTGTTTTGGCTACTATCTTATAAACAGTATGATTGATAAGATTTAACCCTAAAAAACATAATACTAGTTCGACTAAGCCGAGCATTGCATTATTAAGCCTTAATTAGACATAGCCTGATCACCTATGTCTAATTTAGGAAGGATCGTGTGATGCTGGGAGTAGTTACCTTTAGATTTTGTTTAAATGGCTTTCCACTTATATCCCTGAAAAGCAAAATTTTGTATGTATATGCAAAACTGATGCATGTCATAGGCATTCATATGAGTGAGCATAGTAACTAAGTAGACTTTTACCACAACCTTATCATGTTTGATTCAACCTCATCCTACACTAAATTCTAAGCTGATGAGTCGGGTGACATCACTAGTCGTCCTAGAAACAACCCACTGACTAGTAGTATCAGAATCAGTGGTTTTGTCATACGATTAAGGCCTTGGAGACTACAAGTGGGACAATAGTACTCATATGAGATAACATATATAACGAAGCACCACGAGGTACAAAGAAGAGGTTTGAGACCCGGTCAGATAGGACCCGGTGTTTCATGGACATAATTACCACATTTTGGAAGATTGAGGGATTTATTTATGCACGAGATTGTCCGAAAAGTTACGCTGATGTGAGACGTAACCTGTTAGAATTTTAGGTTTGAAATAAGGTCATGTTGAAAGTCTCGCCATGGAAAGGTACGATACAAGGAAAGCTGAACCCAAGATACAATGGACCCTTTAAGATTTTGGCAAGAGTTGATATGGTAGCTTACCGACTCGAACTTCCACAAGAGATCAGTAATGTTCACAACATGTTTCAAGTCACAAATTTGAAGAAATGCTTATTAGATGAAACCCTTGTTATTCAACTGTAGGAGATTCATGATGATGACAAACTAAACTTTGTTGAGGAACTAGTGGAGATTATGGACTGGAAGTTAAATGATTAAAGTAGAGTCGTACTCCAATCTTAAAGGTCAATGTAATTCAAGAAGATGTGTTGAATTCACTTATGAGCATGAAGATCAAATCTGTCGCAAGTACCCTCACCTCTTCTCAGACACCACACCATCGGATAACACATACTGAATTCCAGGACGGAATTGTTTTAACGTGGGAAGACTGTGACAACTCATATTTTTCAGGTTACTATTTAATCATAAACCTGAACGTTTTACTTTGAACACGTGAATACCTGATTGGTAATCCTGCGTACAACGAGAAACAACTTTGAATATATTCCAGCACTAGACTAAATTTAGTATATGTATAACAAGTACCTTATCACTCTAATAAGCAAGTTTTACAAGTCATTCGCATTTAGTTTCATAATTTTTACGTAAATCACCTAAGACTTGCATTAAGTCTCATGCATTCATGCAATAACTAACCAAACTCATCCTATTTGCATTATACACTACTACATACACAAATGTATTTCAAAAACCAACTTTTACCTCCCCATTAGATATTCCAAAACTAGCCAACATAAGTAGCAAACCCAACATCTCCCTTCTTGCCTTGGAACACCACTTACCCAACCAGGCTAACACCAAAAGCCACCAAACATGGCTAGCTTGTCCCCATCATAGAGAACGGCTCAAGGGCCCTCTCCACTACCCAATCACCATTACCATGTTTGTATAACTAGACCATGCAATCATGAAGGTCCCTTTTGACCCTTGCCAAAGTTTCACTATATAAGAGACCTCTTTGGTAGCATTTTTCTCACACATTTAAACACACAAACACAGAAACACGCAAACTTTCTTGACACCAATCATCAATAATGCTTGTAAGCAAACCATCATAACGTCAAGTAGGTCAAAGACTCACACTGGCTGGACAAGCGGAATCCCATGGACTATAACCTAAGTACCCTCATATACCATGCATAATAGAAACTACGTGTGCATTAATGTATACACTTATTTCTTCTTGAGCTTTCACACCCCATTTTTTCATTACTATTTAATTATTTTGGGGGAAAAACGCGTTATCATCTTATAAACCATTTTGCTAATACCTTATAAACAATTTTGCCACCATCTTATAAACTATTTTACTACTACTTTATGATCTGTTTTGGCTACTATCTTATAAACAATATGGTTGATATGATTTAACCCTAAGAAACATAATACTAGTTTGACTAAGCCGACCATTGCATTATTAAGCCTTAATTAGACATAGCCTGATCACCTATGTCTAATTTAGGAAAGATCATTTGATGTTGGGAGTAGTTACCTTTAAATTTTATTTAAAACGACTTTCCACTTATATCCCTTAAAAGTAAAGTTTTGTATGTATATGTAAAACCAATGCATGTCGTAGGCATTCATATGAGTGAGCATAGTAACTAAGTAGACTTTTACCACAACCTTATCATGTTTGATTCAACCTCATCCTACACCACATTCTAAGCTGATGAGTCGGGTGACATCACTAGTCGTCCTAGAAACAACCTACTGACTAGTAGTATCAGAATCAGTGGTTTTGTCATACGATTAAGGCCTTGGAGACTACAAGTGGGACAATAGTACTCATATAAGATAACATATATAACGAAGCACCACGAGGTGCAAAGAAGAGGTTTGAGACCCGGTCAGATAGGACCCGGTGTCTCATGGACATAATTACCACATTTTGGAAGATTGAGGGATTTATTTATGCACGAGATTATCAGAAAAGTTACGCTGATGTGAGACGTAACCTGTTAGAATTTCAGGTGTGAAATAAGGTCATGTTGAAAGTCTCGCCATGGAAGGGCGCGATACAAGGAGAGCTTAACCCAAGATACATTGGACCCTTTAAGATTTTGGCAAGAGTTGGTCTGGTAGCTTACCGACTCGAACTTCCACAAGAGCTCAGTAATGTTCACAACACGTTTCACGTCTCAAATTTGAAGAAATGCTTATTAGATGAAACCCTTGTTATTCAACTGTAGGAGATTCACGATGATGACAAACTAAACTTTGTTGAGGAACTAGTGGAGATTATGGACTGGAAGTTAAATGATTAAAGCAGAGTCGTACTCTGATCTTAAAGGTCAATGTAATTCAAGAAGATGTGCTGAATTCACTTAGGAGCATGAAGATCAAATTTGTCGCAAGTACTCTCACCTCTTCTCAGACACCACACCATCAGATAACACAGACTGAATTTCAGGATGGAATTGTTTTAACGTGGGAAGATTGTGACAACTCATATTTTTCAGGGTTACTACTTAATCATAAACTTTAACGTTTTACTTTGAACATGTGAATACTTGACTGGTAATCCTGCGTACAACGAGAAACAACTTTGAATATATTCCAGCACTAGACTAATTTTAGTCTATGTATAACAAGTACCTTATCACTCTCATAAGCATGTTTTACAAGATATTTCCATTTAGTTACATAAGTTTTACGTAAATCACCTAAGACTTGCATTAAGTCTCATGCATTCATACAATAACTAACCAAACTCACCATAATTACATTATACACTACTACATATACAAATGTAGTTCAAAAACCAACTTTTACCTCCCCATTAGATATTCCAAAACTAGCCAACATAAGTAGCAAACCCAACATCTCCCTTCTTGCCTTGGAACACCACTTACCCAACCAGGCTAACACCAAAAGCCACCAAACATGGCAAGCTTGTCCCCATCATAGTGAACGGCTCAAGGGCCCTCTCCACTCCCCAAAATCACCTTTACCATGTTTGTATAACTAGACCATGCAAGCCTGAAGTTCCCTTTTGACCCTTGCCAAAGTTTCACTATATTAGAGACCTCTTTGGTAGCATTTTAATTTTCTCACACATTGAAACACACAAACACAAAAACACGCAAACTTTCTTGACACCAATCATCAACAATGCTTGTAAGCATCCCATCATAACGTCAAGTAGGTCAAGGAACTTGAATTTTTCATAACGTCAAATCTACCTAGAAAATCAGTCAACTTGTGAGCTAGTTTTTACAACTTTAGAAAACATTTATGGCCAAAATCTTTGTACCTCAGTGTTCTACTATGTCTTAGGTAGATTCTATCTAAATTTTTTAATTTTTGTTATTTTTTAAATATTTTTAACATTTTACAAGAAACTAGTCACCAAGTAGGTCAAGGAACTTGAATTTTGAAAAGTAGATGAAAAACGAAGGATTTATAGTCCCGCCAAGTCGGGTGAAAATTCTGGATAAAACTATTTGTTTGGGACAACGGCTTTTAGGCTATTTTAAGGTATCTAAAACATATTTTCACCAGAGAAAATCATATTTCTTGAAAGTAGACATTTTTACTTACGTTTAGGCTTGGAATGACGAAAATTGGACAAGAAACGAAGAAGTTATGCTCGTTTGAAGTCGTAACTAAATTCCCAAAAGCAACTTTATCAAAGGGTCTTTGGAACGAAAAACGTGATTTACTTGTTTTTCTTAAACGATTTGACTTGCGAATCATTATAAAACTTCACTACAAGTTCATATTAGTAATAAAACTTTATAAAAATCATATGCATATCTAAGATATCATATCATTCTTAAGGCGTCTTATTTAATTAGGTCGCGGTTAGGACATTTTGTTACGTTCAAGCCTACGCACTTATTCCCATATTCATCACTTGATTGAGGTGATTTTCATAGCCTCATGTTCACTTGTTTACTACTCATTTTGAACTACTTTGAGGTGAGATTACATTGCTCATTTTACTTATGGACACAAGTACTTCAAATATTTATAAATTACCTAAGTTATACAACTTTCCATTAAGTCCCCACTATCATGAACCGTTAATTACGTAGTAAGCGCGAATTTTGTGAATATATCTATTGGGTTGAAACCCCCGTCCAAGTAGTTTCCCTACTTGACTGGTATGTTAAACGGACGCATAATCATTTGAGAAACTTGAGTTTTCACAGAAAGGAACACTTTCAGGGGCATGATACTATTTTTACTTAACATTAAACCTATGAACTCATCAACTTAAGTATTCATATAAAGGAACTTGAGTGTTCACATAAACGGACGCATAATATTGTATGTGGTACAATAGTCGCCTAAAATCTTATGGTCAACGATACTATTTTTACTTAACATTAAACCTATGAACTCATCAAATTTATGTTAACGTTTTAGCATGTATTTCTCAGGTCCGTAACTTGCATTGTTTTTGCTAGCACCATGGAGTTCTTGCTAGAGTCACCCATTGGCGGTTGCATTACATTGAAAATTTACTCCACAGACTTTAAAACGTTTGATTGTATTTTCAAAATGACCTTTTATTTGTTGTGAAACTCGTGAACTTATTTTATTGAAAACTTTGTCCGTTACGATGTATTTTTTTTTGGGTAAAAGGTCAAAGACCCGGTAAATATATTACTCCAAAAAATGTTTAAGTACAAAGGATATGGGTGAATCCCATATCTCAGCCCGTTACATAGGCAAAAAGCTTACATAACAAGGTACTTCCTATTCTTTATATAAGAAAATAAACCACTACTCAAAAAATAACATTATAATCCTATGGAGATAAAATTACTTCCTACCAAGGCCTTGAAGCTTGATACCATACGTGTCATAATAAGCATCCTGATTACCTGGGAGATCGTAAACCTGATCTGCATAGTTATCATAGTCATAGTCATCATAATCATCTTCACGATCATGACCACCACCAAATAGATTACTCGACTCATCAAAGGTGTTCTCAACCACCTCTTCTTCACTATCAGAATCCACAATCTCTCCCACCTTAGGGAATGGGTTGACCCTCTTAGTAAAAGACGTATAAGCAACCTTTTTAATAGAAATACCATTATCATCAACAACAGTAGCTTTCACATCCATAAGAAGCTTTTCAAACTCCCCAAAGTCATATCTCTATTATCTTCTGCTGCGACATTTTAGGGGTGTGACATAACTAATCAATCAAATACCAAACCCTAATATGAGTAGCCAAATAACCAGAAACAAACAAACCTTAATAACAAATTGAGAAAGCATGTGGTAGTCAAATAACAATCAAACGGGTAAATCTAGATAGTAAACAGAGGCGGATGTCGGTACATTTAGGTGGTGCCCGGGAACCACCTTGGAATTTTTTTTTCAATCACAAGCATTATAGTGTTTTTTTTAGGAACCACCTTGAAAAAATACAAGGAACCACCTTAAAAGCTTGGATTCAATAATAAGGAAGAAGAAAATTAGAAAAATGAAAGAAAATCTTGCCGAAAATGTGTAAAAGATGAAAAAATCATTGGGGAAGAAGAAGAACACGATGGGGAAGACGAAGTACAATTTATTGATAAAAGACAATAAAGCAACTTTTTTCTTTTTGTTTGGTAGCCATGAGTCTGAGTGACAAAACAAACCAAAAGATGTCCTTTTAACATTTCTTTTACTCCGTATAAAGCATTCTTAATTTTTTTTTTTTTTTTTTTTTTAGATTTATTTTCTCAATTTAGTTTTTGAAGACAATATGTACGGTGTAATTAGAAAGAACTAATTACAAATATAAAAATTAAAATATATTTGATGTTTCATTTCATTAATAAAATTACATTAAAATGGGAGCGTCTTGACATGATTCGACCCAACACATTGATCGATTGATCAATTGATTTTTTCGCTCAAAATGGGAACCACCTTAGAATTCCGGCTAGATCCGCCACTGATAGTAAATACGATTAAACAGAAGAAAATGTAAACCAAAACTGACTAACCGATTACCAAACAAAAAAGTAAAACCCTAAAATTAAATATGAGCTCGTGAGCCACTTACACGCTATTATGTTAACAACAGCGTCTTCACATATTCGTTTATAACTTAAAAGGCATGTCTATAGACGTGAAATCTATGCGAATTTATCCACATAAAATCTATTGGAGCAACAAATTCATATCTGAAATAAAAAAACGAGTTCATGTGTATTAAAATCAACTTAGACCCACTCATTATGCGCTAAGTATGTCAACGCCCCGCATTGCTTTCCTAATTATCTAAATATCTAATCAGGTCAACGGCCAGCTAGCCTCATTTTTTCCTGTAGAATAAACTCTCTATCCACCTTCAAGTATGAGTCACAAAGATTGGATGTCAAAGGAAGTGAATTTAATTTGTACAATAATGATATACAGGGTTAAGTTACACAATCAATCAATCCATGTGAGACCAATTTTTCGAATTCAAGAGTGAGATAACGCTTCGTCTCTAAGTGAGTTTTATTTTTAGGATTGATTTCAAAGCATACTTGATTCGTGTAACACCAAATAAACCAGTGAGTTGCTTAAATCTATGCATGAAAATGGTAACTGATTAAGTGATTATTGATTATTCGCTTTCATCAA
>BPTQ01000001.1:134842813-135013248 GCA_019973895.1 Chrysanthemum seticuspe | reverse complement strand
CTTACAACACTGCCCATGCAAGGAATATTTATTGGCAATACGTAGGTATAACAAACTATGCCCTCGGCTATCCTCAAAACAAAGATTCCGTAAATCAGGTGATGAGTTATAACGGGGTTGACGTAATCCTTTACGTATGTTACACTTTGATCGATTGCCATTGTATCTTTCCCATCTATG
Organism: Chrysanthemum seticuspe; assembly: GCA_019973895.1. NCBI lineage: Eukaryota > Viridiplantae > Streptophyta > Magnoliopsida > Asterales > Asteraceae > Chrysanthemum > Chrysanthemum seticuspe. Next base: position 135,013,068 of record BPTQ01000001.1, on the reverse strand, counting down.
GTAGCATTCTCCAACGTGGAACTTAGACAATTTGGTGGGCAAGTTATAGCTGAACTATGGTCATCGTAACCCATCAAAGCTACAGTAGCAGCCTTACCTAACCAATCGTTTTATAGTACGACGGTAGTAAACACTGCTCTTCGAGCAAGTTCATGGTATACCTCTACTTCAGGATTGATATCTTCCTCTGGCCTCACTGTCTTCTTTGCGAAGTTCTGACGTACAGTAAAGACATCCTTCCTCGATACACCTCAACACCTTGGTACAGGAAATGACATGCAGTCTTGAAGCGTTTCTTCTGTCACTCCGGTCTCCTTCTATAGTTAGGACTTCATCTCCATATGGTACTTGAACGAGCTTCTCGTCACAAATGATGGCAGCATGATATTTTGCTAACCAATCCATTCCGACGATGACATCGAAACTACCCAATGCTACTGGTATCAAGTCGATATTGAACGGGTGGTTTAACAGATTCAAGGTGCAACCTCTTACGATGGTATCTACCCTTTCTATGTTACCGTTAGCTAGTTTCACATTGTATGCATTTCCTAATGCAGTTGGGGCAATATTGAGTAGTGGACTAAATGCCTTAGAAACAAAACTCCTATCGGCTCCCGTATCAAACAATATGGATGCATAACGGTTATTTATAAGGAACGTACCCGTCACAACATTCGGGTCTTCCTAAGCTTCCACTTTGGTCACAGCATAAACTCTTCCACGAGTTCCTTCACCATTTCCCTTATTACTCGGTTGTCCAACATTTCCCTGAATCCTGCCATTCCCATGGCTTCCTGGATTTCCTCGGTTTCCTTGATTTCCTCCATTGCCTTGGTTCCTGGTCTTTCGGTACTCATTCTTATAATGCCCTTTCTCACCACAACCAAAGCAAGTTATAGCAGCTTTTGGGTCCTGAGCTGGTGCTGTTTGAACCGTCGCCAATGATTTGGACCTGCAGTTTCTGGTCAAGTGTCCGATTTTCTGACAGTTACGGCACTTGACTGTACACTGTCCTTTGTGATGCAGTGTGCATCGGTTACACAGTGGTGAAGTCCCTGCGTACGGTTTCCTTTCCTCAATCCCAGCTGCATATGCTCTAGCAACATTTTGTCTTTTGTTTTGATTGTTGTTGTTGTTCCCACTGTTGTTGCCACGGTACCCATTGTTGTTGTAGCTTCGGGAGTGGTCATCCCATTTCCTCTTATTGTCAACCACTTTATCCATGGAATCCTCAATCACTTGGTCCATGAGTTTGTTGGCTACTTCGATGGTTTCGTGAAGATCAGCAGCCTTAGAAGTGGTGACATTGCCCTTGATAGATTGGGGCAGTCCTCTGATGTACCTTTCCAACAGTCGGGTCTCAGTTTGAACCATTTCAGGGCACAACAAGGCTAGTTCTTGAAAACGCTGGTTATAAGCAGCCATATTGGTGCCTTGAACCTTGAGGTTCCAAAACTCATGTTCGAGTTTCTTGATCTCATTACGAGGACAGTACTTTCGAAGTACCATCTCCTTGAAATTCTCCCATGGCATGGCATAGGCAACATCGATACTAGCAGATTTCCGAAAATTGTTCCACCAGGTCAAGGCAGCATCAGTGAAAGTGAATGATGCGTACTTAACCTTAGACTCTTCTTCACAATTGCAGATTCGGAACACAGTCTCGAGCTTCTCGATCCATCTAGTCAGACCGACAGCTCCTTCGGTTCCACTAAAGCCTCCAGTCATGGTCTTACGAAAGTCCTGGTAAGTACAAGTGCGGCTGTGGGTGGGTGGTCTCGAAGTTCCAGTATTAGTAGACGAGTGGTTTGCTGCAGCTAAAGCGGCGTTCACTCGATCATTGACTAGTTGATCTATCATAGCTTGATTCATGGTAGGTTGGATTGGAGTAGCCCTAACAGGAGTAGTGGCTTCAGCAGTCTGATCACGTGTGACTCTGTTTGGAATAACAGCGTTTGCAGCTTGGTTGCGAGTAACTCTCGCTGGGATAGGAGCATTGGAAACTCCACCAGGATTGGTACGGTTTGATCTTTGTTTTGGCGGCATTTCTGCAGTAAGAAAGGTGATGAGATGTAGAACCTTTTAGTCAAGGTAAGTGCCAAGTAATAGTGTGGTTATCGTAGATAGATCATATGAGCAATCTATAAAAGAAAAGACAATTGGATAGGAAAATAAGTTTGACATAGATAGAACTTCGGTTACAAGGTTCCTAAAGTACATGATGAGATACTAGATGGAATACAACTGAAATACAACGGGAATACAACGGAAATACAACGGAAATACAACTGAAGTACAAGAGTAATAACTAACACTAACTGTTATAATCCAGTTTAGTGTGATACATCATGCAATAAGATCTAAGGATGTCCATGCTCGGTACGTAGTCGCTCAATGGTAGCAACTAACTCTCGCTGCGTATCCTCCAAACTAGCGATGCGTCTCATCTGAGAGGCCAGCATGGACTCCAAACCTGTGGTCCTCTGCCACTCCTCTCTGGCAGTATCTCTAGCCATTCACTGGATGCGCTCCAGCTCCGCAAGTCGGCCGTGCATCTGGGCTTGACCTCTGCCCAAGGCTCGTGCTCTGCTGTCCAACTCTCTAACATCCTCGAGCTGAGCCTCAACTCTGAAACCCAGTCGAATCCTCTCGTGTCTCTCGAGCTCCATGCTCTCAAACAACACATCAGTGACTCGGTCTAAACCCTCAACACGCTGCTCGCAAGCTTGCAAGCGTAATGGATCGACTCTCTCTAGCTGATCAGTATGGACTCCTAGCAAGGTCTCATGAGAATCCAACTGAATAAGCACCCTCTCAGTAAGAGTCAGCTCCTCATCATCTAGAGATGGGTCCGGCACAGGTTGTGCCTCACTCGGTGCAGCTACCTCAATCGTCTCAAGCTGTCTAGTGGTGTGAGCAAGGCGCTCCATGTCTGATGCAGATGGTATGAATGAAGGTGATGATGGACTGTAGCTCGGACTCGCGATATGTGGTACAGAACTGACCAAACAACTAATATCCCTCCAAGCAATCTCATCACTCTCCTCCTGGCTGCGGAGGAAAGCATCTCTCTGTCCTAACCCAAATGGTGCATCAATATCCATGTCCTCGCTCAATCTCTGAGCCATCCTGGAGCTCTGTCCTAACTCCTGAATACTATGGACAATCTCCAGACCCAGTGTATCCATATCTGCTGATGTGCTAACATATCCGGGAACACTCTCAATCGGCATAAGCTCTGGTAGTTCCTCCTCAGGATCCTCTTTCGGATCTTCTTCCGGGTCTTCCTCTGAGTAGGAATCAGTAGTCCTCCTGAGTCTCTGGTGGGGTGGTGACTCAGTGGATGATGGTGTCAGTGACTCTGAAGTAGTAGAAGGACCCATGTAAGCAGCGCGGTTCATCTGAGAAGCTAGTGCATGCACAAATGAATACCGCTCTCGGTATCCAGGTACTCTCACAATCATGCGGGGTTTTCGCCTGCGCGTCAACAAAGCTGATGGAGTGGTGGTAAGGGTCGGTACAGATGGAGTAGGTGCAATAACTGGCTGAGCTGCTAGTGTGGCCTGAATATACGGATCGGTGGCCAAGTGTGCAAGCTGACGGATGGTAGGTGAGTGAGCAAGTAGGATGTCCTCCTGAACATCGTGAGGGAAGGCTGGTGAAGGCATGGTCTGTGACAAGACGGTGCATATGTGTAAGTATGTGGAAAAATATGCCCATGATGAATATGAAATAGTGCATAAGTAAATAGGAATTAAAACATGCAATCCTATTTAAATGAACTCTTAAGTAAAATGGCAAGTAAGGCAAGCGGCAATCGGCGGTCGTAGTATGATGTTTTTGGTGAAAAGTAGTTATAGTTTAGGGTTTATATGTACCTAGTTCTCTATAACCTAGGCTCTGATGCCAATCTATAACACCCCCAAATTTGGTTTAGCGGAAGCATACGTGTTATTTGGGAGCGTTACGGGATTGGTAAATCACAACACAAGCAATAAAGAACGGAATACATACTCCGTTTAATTTCATAAAATATTTTAAAACATTATCTTACAACATTGTTTAGATAAATGGGCACATCCCATAATTTTAGTGGTCCCAATATAAAAACATCGTTTTTGTGTAAAAACACTTCTTTAGATATTACTACGACCATTTATCCGCCTCTTGCCTTGCATCCATGATCACAACTAAGCACCTGAGAAAATATGCTAAAAAGGTCAGCTAAAAAGCTGGTGAGTTCATAGGTTTAAGTTAAAATAGTAAGTTTGGACCACAAGCATAGTCATATAATCATTACAACGAATATAATGATATATGGATGAATGTTTATTACGTTAGCTCTAAGTTCATGCAACCGATACTACGACAGTTTCTGTATGCTAAAAGATGTCATACAATATAGGGGCCCATAGCGAGTGTTTTGTCCCTCAACACTCGATTCCGACATGGTATACGTTTCGCCTTGGCCTAAGCATGGCCAATCGAATGGAGGAGTCACCCTCAATAGATCTATTTATAACATTCGCGTTTCCCAATGGGGAATTGACGGTTCATGAAAAAGGGCATTCTCTAGGGACATAAGGGCTTAGGCTAAACCACGTAATAGTAATCATGTAATAGTTTAGATCCATAAAAAGGTTTTTGCATATTTCTCACCCCAAAATGTATAAAACAGTTTATCAAGTAAAAGAGGGGCTATGAAAACTCACCTTAGCAAATGTGCAATCCAAAGGTGGGATTTAGTGATTGTCGTTAAGCGGCACCGACACGCGACCTAGATAAGGAGGGCAATGTTTTAGTTCATTGTTTTAAGTATTACTTACTTAAAATGGTTCAATATAATTGTATTAATACCAAACGTAAGTTTGTAAAACTTGTTAATATGGTTTTACTAGTAAGTATACAAAGTATATATACTTTTCATATTGACGTTAATATGGTTTTAAAATCCAAAGTTTGATATGAAAAATAATTACAAGGTTCCATTAGTAAGTATGTAAATGGATATATACTTGTGCAAGTTGACACAAATGGTGTTGTCAAAATTATATATATAATTGATTTATTTTCTAATTGTATTTAGAAAATATTTAAGTTAACTTTGAAGACTTTCAAATTTTAATGGACCATAAAATGATATAGTGATCTTTATTTATTTATCAAGATTTGATCTTAATAAATATATATAGTCCTAACGAGAGGTTCACTTGACTTGTATTTATTTACACATTGTCGTTAAATTTTGCTTTAAGATTTGTTAAGTATAGCATGTTCTTAAGCACTAGTTTCTTGTATAAAAATCTTTACACCTTTTTCGTTAAGTTATGACTTGTGTACGTAATTGACATTAAGACGATATGCAACAAGGTGGAAAGAAAGAATTGACAGGGACGGGTTTCGTTGTTTGTTGTCCGATAAATTTCCCCGGGTATCACCTCATTTGACCACAACTAGTTGTTACACATTTGACTATGGGCCGCGGCCCATCATGAAAATAACTTGGTACAAAATCTTGGGCCTGGCCCATTGTGGTGTTTGTGACGAGAAGGAGGGGAAGAAAGGGAGGTAGGCCCAACAATTTCTACTACTCTTGTTAACAGAAGGTTTTCTTTACTAAGTGTTATAATGTCATGCATGAGCTTTTGTTTCAAGACTTCACGTGAGCAACTCGGCTCGAGACTCTCGTTAGCTCATGCTTCAATTCGTGAAGCCGAACTCTTCGACTAGTGAGTATGACCCATCATCGTGGTGCTACCACAATGGAGTTGTCGACACACTTACCTAGACGCAAGCACATCCATAGTGATGACTACCATGTACTTTATTGTAGACAAGCTAACAATGGAAGATGATTAAGTACGAGACTTGACTCGAACGAGATTTGGTTAACATTATTAACTAGGACATGAGAGCAAAAGGGGTGACGATACCACTTGTTAGTTGAGTATGACTCGACTTGGTTCTACTCGTCAAACATTATACTCTTACGGAACTAGATAAGTATAGATTACTCGAAATATATTTTAACACATGAGCACTCTTGACTTGAGTTTCTCCCTTGTCATACCTAGTGACTTAGACACAAGATTCACCACTAAATTTTGAGTCACAAGACACTAAAATGACGAGCATGTTTCTCAAGTTTAAGTAAAGTTATAACATGGTTCGACATACTTTAAATAACATGAATGTCGACTGAAAAACGCGAGCATCAAACATGAGTTACTAGTAGATTTGTAAACCTTGACTCATCTATTTTCTTGGTTCTACTACTCGACAGGACAACAAGGCTAACAAAACAATGTCAAAACTCAACTTCTAGTTTTTCTTGGTTCTTGCTCCTTGACAGAAAACTCAAACACAACACCAAATTTTTGACAACAATCATTTTAACAAGTAAAGATTAGAGCAAAACTCAACATAACCACCAAGCATATATTTTTAACGTGACAAGTATAGAACAAATCCTTGATACAAAATACCAAACTTGACATCAAAATAACCACATAAAACATTACAACAAGAAAGATGAATAACCTCAAATTCGAGAGTGATGGGTGAGGGACGAGAATGACTTCGTGGATTCGAACCAAACAAGACTTGAATTAGCTCCAACACACTTCCAATTGCAAAACCCCCAAATCATATTTTGAAAACCCTAAGTTTCACAAACCCTAGTTTTTGGTAAAAATTGATGAGGAACTGAGTTTGGGGCGTTTGCATCTCTACTAGAGATAAAGAAGTATCTTGGGAAGGAGCTTGACTACTTTTCTCTTCTTGTGTCTTGGTTTGAATCCGAATTTGGTTAGCTTCCAAAACCTTAGAAGATATTGGACTTTGGCTCAAGATAGATTGGAGTGGAGATATGATTCTCTTGGGTGACTTTGTCTTGATTCCTCTTGGATTCGTACGAATAGTAGCAGGCGCATCAAGGAGAGATTTGGGAAGCAAAAACTTTCATGGATTTGGTAAGAGAGAGGAGAATATGATGGGATAAACATGTTGGGTTTTCCTCTTTGGGAGATTCGACCTAGGTGAGATGCGCAGGTCTAGATGAAGAAGAAGAAGATTGATATCTTTTCTTTCTCTGCTTTTGTGTTTGGTTTTGTCGTGTGTGAAAGAGAAAGACAAAGAGATATTATCTCAATTTTTAAGTAAAGGTTTTCTTTTATGAAAAATGTGTATGTATATATATGTATTATACTTATAGTACAAGTTGTGAAAATGTATGTATATACATTATACTTATGTATCAATTGTATTTGAGTCTTATAAGAGTTATTGCTCAAGTGAAAGTGTGTTAAATATTTTGTGTCCCGCGATATTAAATTGTGGCCGGAGTATTATTGTTTGATAACTTTTATAACGTAGTATCTTATAGTTACGTGTCTGAAATATTTTTATCTTTGTAATATTCCATATCACGGACATTTGTCATTTGTTTTATCAAGCCCTTATCATAGTGTCGGTACGCGTGCAGTGTCGGTCACTGGGGATAACGAGATAACCTTTCGTCTTACAATTTAAATCATAAGACAAAAATGAAATATTCATAAAATGATATGAATGCAAGAGTGGTGCAATTATCTACTGTATGCGAGTTACCTACTCAAATGATCAGGCAAAGCTTATGCATGCTTCATGACTCATGCTTAGTAAAAATAAATTACTAATTATCAGTTAAATTTCAGTGAAAATTTACCGTGTGTCACACCATTGGATCAAATCCAATGGCTCATATGGCCCCAACTTGAGTCAAGTTTTGCATACAACTTGAGAGGATCCTTGTCCACAAAGTTGGATGATAAGGTGTTGTTAATACATATAAACCGTAAAAACGTTTATTAATATTTTGCGATCTCTTTGTGTTTTGTTGATAACATATATAATGTTGTCTTAAGTAAAATTATAAGGATACATGTTATTTTTGTAAAGCAATTACATATAATCTTTTAAATACAAAAATGTAGTAACTAAAGCATTTGTTGTAATAGTTAATTAGGATGGGTAAAAATCACAACCCATGGATCTTAACCCATACCTAAAGAGACTTGATACAATGTATACTTAGATACATTGAATCTAGATATAACCCATGGACCAACCCATGACCCATAACCAAAAAACCCATGGGCAAAGAGGAGCGTTCCACGGATCCCTAGCTTTGTGCTAGCCGGATCCTTAGTGGAAGGGATCCGTGGGATCCGTGTGAACAGTGAGGAAATTTGCCTATAAATAGAGAGCCATTTCTTCATTCTAACTCACCCCTCTTCTTACTAAATCTCTCATACACTCTCATTCTCTTCTAACATATAGATCACTTGATCTAGAGAGTTGTTCTTCTTTTCTTTCTATTTGTGATCCTCATATAGGTCCTTCTCTAAGGCGAGATCACGAGCATTCTACAGGTCATCCAAGCAAGGGGTCCTTGATTGATTTGTTACTCCGCAAGATTTCTGTAGCGAAGATCTTGTATTTGATATTTCACATATTTGTTGTGTAATAGTTGTGTTGGTTTGGTCCACCGTGCTACGGACTCGGTATCTAGCTTTGTACCGGATAAAGTGTAAGCAACGTTGTGAAGGCTTCTCCGCCAAGTGAAGGAGTTTGTTGACATAGTGCTTGAACTCTCGAGTAGGTGACTCGGGGAGTGGAGTAGGGCAAGGAAGGTGTCCTTGTAGCCGAACCACTATAAATCGGTTGTGTCATTTCTATCCCTTATCTTTGTTTATTTGCTTACATTATCATTAGATCTATACGTTCTCAACATCCATACGATTTCACATAATATCGAATCTAAAGTTTTTGAAATCAACTTAAAATCGGCAAAACTATTCAACCCCCCCTTCTAGTTTTCCACAATTGGCATCAAGAGCTAAGTTTATAAAAGTTTTAAAATAAAATTGTATTTTAAAAACTTTTCGATCACTATGGGTTCTGAAAATTATAAGGAAGGGCAATCTATGCAACGACCACCACTACTTGAAACTAATGGTTTTATATAATGGAAAAATAGATTCGAAACATATGTGAAGTCTAAAGATATTGATCTTTGGTACATTATTGTTGAAGGTGATTTTGAGGCTACCTCAAAAGATGATAAAGGAAATTTAGTTCACATACCTCATGATAAACTAAATGATGAAATGAAGAAAAAGCTTTCTAAAAATAGTGAAGCAAAAATGGTTTTATACAATGCTTTACCGAAAAAGGAATTCGAAAGAATTTCTATGCTTAAAACCTCTAAAGAAATTTGGAATTCTTTAGTTGTAACTCATCAAGGCAACCAACAAGTTAAAAATAATAAAATTGATCTATTTGTTCAACAATATGAACAATTTTCAATATCGGATGAAGAAACTATAGATCATTCATTTGCTAACTTTAATACTATTATTACATCTTTACAAGCACTTGATGAATCCTTTTCTAGCCGTAACCATGTTAGGAGATATCTAAGGGCACTTCCATCGAAGTGGAGATCCAAGGTGACGGCAATCGAAGAGTCAAAAGATTTGACAATCCTCACCCTCGATGAACTCATAGGCAACCTAAAAGTCTACGAGCTTGTCCTTGCTAAAGATTCCGAAGCCACAAAGGTGAAAGAGAAACACAAATCTCTTGCCCTTAAAGCCAAAAAGGTTTCGAGTGATGAGGAGAGCTCATCTTCAAGTAGTGAAGACGAAGAGTACGCTATGGCGGTAAGGGACTTTAAAAAGTTCTTTAGAAGAAAGGGTAGATACGTCAAACAACCGTATGACGATAAGAAAGGCTTTCCGAAAAACAAAGAGGACGAAAAGCCAAAGGATGATCGTACTTGCTTTAAATGTGGGGACCCAAACCACTTTATTAGTAAGTGTCCCAAACGGGATGATCAAAAGGCATTCGTGAGCGGCACGTGGGGAATGAGCGACGAGGAGGACGAAGAAATTTGTCTCATGGCAAATGACGAGGTATGTCACAAATACTATAGTAGTTCATCACTTGATGACGACTCATTGCATAATGAATATGATAAACTATGCAATATTAGCTTAAAACTAATTAACAAAAACAAGCTTTTAAAGAGTCAAAACCAACGTTTAGATAAAGAAGTCATAGAATTAAAAGCAAAACTAAAACGTTTGGAAAAGGGTAAAATAGCAAGTGGTGAATGTGAACTTTGTGTTCAACTTCAAACACTAGTTGATCATTTAGATTCTAAAATTGCTAGAATGAGTACAAACACCTTAGATACAATACTCGATGGTGTTAAAACCGGCAACAACCAAAAGGGTCTAGGTATACAACAACTTGATCCATCAACTAGTGAAAATAAAGAAACAAAATTTGTTAAAGAATTAGAAAAACCAGCCACTGTTGTGGCGGATCCCACGGATCCCCTAAAAAGGGAACCGGCTAGTGTACAAACTGGGATCCGTGGATCTGTTGTGACAACTAGTGGTAATAACATAGCCTCATCATCTAGAACCGAGTTCGGTATCGTAAATAGGAAGAAACCAACTCATGTCACCACTAGACATCCACCTCCAAAAATTAATCCTACTTTTGCAAGAAACAAAGCACCATCTTTTCAAAAACATAATGCATCTAGGAGGCCTAATAACGTTTATCCAAGAAGTAACCATCAAATGGGATGGAACCCTAATATGCAAAACGGTTTCTCTTTTCAAAACTTTGCTCCATGGAATGCATACTCATCTTATCCATACATGTCTAACATGAATGGAATGTTTAACACTAATGGACCCATGAATAAATGGGGACCAAACTTTTGAGTTTATTATTGTTTTAGGTGTGCTTAAAGGTCGACCTAGACCCCAATGAATGGGTCAAGGATAGCGGGTGCACGAGGCACATGACCGGCAATAGGGATCTATTCTCCACATATGAATCCGTAAATGGAGGTAATGTGGTGTTTGGAAATAGCAAAAGTAGAATCATCGGTAAAGGTACGGTTTCTAACAAATCTCTAACCATTAACGATGTGTGTCACGTAGAAAACCTAAACTTTAATCTCTTAAGTATAGGACAAATATGTGATAAAAAGTGCAATGTACTTTTTACCGAAACCGGTAGTAAGATACTTAAAAATGGCATAACCATAGGAAGAGGAATTAGGAAACATGGAGTCTATGTCATTAAAATCGGTAATGAACCTAAAGACAAACTATGTCTTACTTCTATGGATGATACTTCGACCTTATGGCATCGAAGATTGGGTCACGCCAACATGCGACTTCTTCAATCGCTATCATCCAAAGATCTAGTAAGAGATCTACCTAAGTTAAAATATGAACATCATTTTTGTGATGCTTGTAATGTAGGTAAACAAGCTCATTCGAGTCATAAAGCTAAAAACATGGTGTCCACAACTAGGTGTCTAGAATTGCTTCATATGGATTTATTTGGTCCATCCGCTATCCAAAGTTATGGAGGCAACTACTATACTTTGGTAATAGTGGATGACTACTCTAGGTATACTTGGACAAAAATTTTAAAGAACAAAACGGAAACCTTTAACTATTTTGAAATATTAAGCAAAAAGATCCAAAGACAACTAGGAAAACCCATAGTGTCTATTAGGACGGATCATGGTAGGGAATTCGATAATGAAGTGCAATTCGGAGCTTTTTGTGACGCTAATGGTATTACTCACAACTTCTCGGCTCCACGCACTCCACAATCGAATGGGGTAGTAGAAAGAAAGAATAGAACCCTTCAAGAAATGAGTAGAACCATGCTTAACGAACAATCCATACCTCAAAAATTTTGGTGTAATGCTGTTGATACTTCAACATACATACTCAATCGAGTCTTAATTAGACCAATCTTAGGTAAAACTCCATATGAGTTACTCCGAGGCAAAAAGCCTACTTTAAGTCATTTTAGAGTCTTTGGAAGCAAATGCTTCATTCTTAACACTAAAGATTACCTTACAAAATTTGATCCTAAATCAACCGAAGGTATCTTTCTAGGTTACTCGCCTAATAGCAAAGCTTACGTCATATTAAACAAAGTAACAATGAAGGTAGAAGAGTCATTAAACATAAAATTTGATGAAAGTCCACCCAAACCCTCTCCACCTCTTGTCGATGACGAGATCATAGAAAGTGAAGCTATTGTAATTAAGAAAAAGATAAATGAAGAAGAAGAACCTTCAATTAGTGAAATCACAAACATTAAAGAGTCCAAAGATAACCCCGTAGATAAGGTCATAGGAAAGCTAAATGAACGAACATTAAGATCTCAAGTTCAAAACCAAAGTAGCTTATTTTGTTTTGTTTCAACTATAGAACCTAAGAACACACAAGAAGCCATAAAAGATGAAAGTTGGGTAATGGCTATGCAAGAAGAATTAAATCAATTTGTTTCTAATGATGTTTGGACACTTGTCCCTCCACCTAGTAATCAAACCGTAATAGGAACAAAATGGGTATATAAAAACAAATTAGATGCAAACGGAGTAGTATCTAGGAACAAGGCTAGACTCGTTGCCCAAGGGTATAACCAACAAGAAGGAATAGACTTTGATGAGACCTATGCCCCCGCGGCTAGATTAGAGTCTATAAGAATACTTCTTGCGTATGCTTGTGCTAATGATCTAAAGCTTTATCAAATGGATGTCAAAAGCGCTTTTCTAAATGGTCTTATTAATGAAGAAGTATATGTAGCTCAACCTCCGGGCTTCATCGATTTTGAAAAACCCAAACATGTTTATAAATTAAAGAAAGCCCTTTATGGTCTTAAACAAGCTCCAAAAGCTTGGTATGATAGACTCAATTCCTTTTTAATTAAACATAACTATACCATGGGGTTAGTTGACAACACACTTTTTACTAAGAAAAAGAAGTCACACATTATCATAGTACAAATATACGTAGATGATATTATATTCGGATCCACTTGTCAAGACATGTGTGATGATTTCTCGAAAATCATGCATGACGAGTTCGAGATGAGTATGATGGGAGAACTTAGTTTCTTTCTTGGTCTACAAATTAAACAAGTAGAAGATGGTATCTTCTTCAATCAATCTAAATACATCAAAGAGATGTTAAAGAAATTTGGTCTAGAAGAGTCGAAACCAATTAGGACACCCATGTCATCCGACACCAAACTCACAAAAGATGAAGACGGCGAATCCGTAGATAATACTAAATATCGTGGCATGATAGGTAGTCTTCTCTACCTCACGGCAAGTAGGCCGGATATCATGTTTAGTGTCTGCTTATGTGCTAGGTTTCAAGAAAACCCCAAAACTTCACACCTAGAAGCCGTAAAAAGAATTTTTAGATACATTAAGGGTACAACACAATTAGGATTATGGTATCCTAAGGGCACGGGTGTAGAAACAATTGTATATGCAGATTCTGACCATGCAGGAGATTACGTTGATAGAAAAAGTACAAGTGGGGTGTGTACTTTCATGGGATGTTGTTTAACATCGTGGTTTTCTAAGAAACAAACGGCTCTAGCAATATCAACAACCGAAGCCGAGTACGTCTCCGCCGGCAAAGCATGCCAACAAGCACTATGGATGAAACAAGCGTTAGTAGACTACGACATTCATCTAAGCGACATAGCCATTCTATATGATAACAAAGGTGCCATCGACTTAAGCAAGAATCCGGTATTGCATTCTCGCACCAAGCATATAGAGATTCGTCATCACTTCTTAAGAGACAATGTTCAAAAGGGGAACATTTCTATTGAGAAGGTAGCATCCGAAGATAACATAGCCGACGTCCTCACCAAACCGTTGAAGCGGGAACAATTCAACCTACTTCGTCTTGGTCTTGGTTTAATGGAACACACGTCGTAATTTATTTTGACTCTACAAGGTATGTAAACACTAGCCTTCTTCCCTCTGAGTCTAGGATCTCTATTTCACGCACAACTCACAAACAATACGGGAATTTTCAAAACCCAAAGATAAGTTTTTTTTTTACTTATAGCTCTCCTACTTTTTATATACACATTTTCAAAGAAAACCTACTTTCACAATGTTTTCTAAAAGGATGATACCTTCCCGTATCAATTTCACAAAAGCAATTTCTCACGTCTAGGACAAATCGCTTTTTCATTATTAATACAAAGCAAAAACCCGTTTTCATTGCATCTCATGTCTTTTGAATGCTAAAGGGGACACATAACTAATATGTGTTTTCGGGTACATTCATTTAAGCTACAATGAATTAGGAGCATTGACAACACAAGATTACGTACTTATGTACTAAATATGTGTTTTCGGGTTATCTCAATAGGATACTTTTTATACTTCTAGTTTAGTTTTTATTTCTTTTTAGGGGTCGAGATAACCGCAACTCCAAATAGTTTGCATATAGGCACACAATAGGCAAAAATATTTCCAAAAGGAGAATTTTCTACTGCCTGAAACACCAGACCCACGGATCCCAGCCTTCATGCTGGACGGATCCCTCAAGGGAAGGATCCGTGGGATCCGTGTATACAGAAGCTGTTTTCAACTTCTATTTTTGTCATTTTGGATGAAAAATCCACATTTGTCTTATTTTTTGGAGTATGTTCTTTAATGCTTGTGTTCTCATGATCACATGCCTTGAATTCATATCTAATCATTAGATTTTAATCCACATTTTGGGTCAAGCATTCATTACAATGTGTTGTTTTTCTATATATATAACTCCCAAAATGCTTGCATACTCCATCTCCTTCTCACAAACACACTTCATCATGTCATCCAAAAACCCTTTAGGAGAATCATCTAGTACAAACAATCATGATATCCAAACCTTTGTACTTCCACCATCCAAAATACCACAATCAAATGCTAGGATACCCGCACGGATTAGTATCCGATCTTGTTGTTTAGCAAAACCAACCTCAAATGATTCATCCTCAAATAACTCACCACAAGATGCTTCCATTATAGCACCACCCTCATCACCAACAAGTACACCAACTACATCACCACCTAAAATAACTCTCTTGGAACTCCTTAGGACTCCAACAAGATCTACCTAACCTAAAGAAAAAAAAATAGTCTTTTTCACATTACAAGAACATCTAGGTTCTTTTCCACCACCACATACAAACATTCCGGATTTTGATCCATATTTTCCTATTTTTCCACCACAACTTCCGCATAACTCAAATCAAAACAACCCGGAAAACTTCCGCACTCATTACCCACATCATTTACATTGTGAACATTGCCAATCCACTAGGGAAATTGCAATAGAAGTTAGGGAAGAAATGCGTTTCATACTCAACCTCATCCTTGATCGCATCAATACAATTACTCATCAAAACCTCCATCCATAACCTTATGCAAGCATGGAAGGAATCTCTACTACTATTTTTCACTTCTAATATCTTTTTGTCATTTTCAAGAACAAGTCTTGTTCTTACTTTTACATGCTTGTAAGTGGCTTAACTACCACTACAATTTGTCGTTTTATTACAAGGCCTTGTTTACATACCTTGGCTCCATATCTTGTTTCTCGACAACCATAAGATCAATTAAGCATGTTACTAACTTTCTTTTGTATATTTTTTTTCTTCTCTTGACGCCCCAAACTAGGGGGAGCTACCGTCAAGGGGGAGTAAGTAGACTACTTTTTCCTCCAAGGGTTAACTTTTTGTTTCGACAAAAAGGGGGAGAAGAAGTAAAACTTAGGAGCTTTCAAAACTTACATCTATTCTTAAGTTTTACTCATCATAACATTATATTTTGTCATCAACAAAAAGGGGGAGATTGTTAATACAAATAAACCGTAAAAACGTTTATTAATATTTTGCGATCTCTTTGTGTTTTGTTGATAACATATATAATGTTGTCTTAAGTAAAATTATAAGGATACATGTTATTTTTGTAAAGCATTTACATATAATCTTTTAAATACAAAAATGTAGTAACTAAAGCATTTGTTGTAATAGTTAATTAGGATGGGTAAAAATCACAACCCATGGATCTTAACCCATACCCAAAGAGACTTGATACAATGTATACTTAGATACATTGAATCTAGATATAACCCATGGACCAACCCATGACCCATAACCAAAAAACCCATGGGCAAAGAGGAGCGTTCCACGGATCCCTAGCTTTGTGCTAGCCGGATCCCAAGTGGAAGGGATCCGTGGGATCCGTGTGAAAAGTGAGGAAATTTGCCTATAAATAGAGAGCCATTTCTTCATTCTAACTCACCCCTCTTCTTACTAAATCTCTCATACACTCTCATTCTCTTCTAACATATAGATCACTTGATCTAGAGAGTTGTTCTTCTTTTCTTTCTATTTGTGATCCTCATATAGGTCCTTCTCTAAGGTGAGATCACGAGCATTCTACAGGTCATCCAAGCAAGGGGTCCTTGATTGATTTGTTACTCCGCAAGATTTCTGTAGCGAAGATCTTGTATTTGATATTTCACATATTTGTTGTGTAATAGTTGTGTTGGTTTGGTCCACCGTGCTACGGACTCGGTATCTAGCTTTGTACCGGATAAAGTGTAAGCAACGTTGTGAAGGCTTCTCCGCCAAGTGAAGGAGTTTGTTGACATAGTGCTTGAACTCTCGAGTAGGTGACTCGGGGAGTGGAGTAGGGCAAGGAAGGTGTCCTTGTAGCCGAACCACTATAAATCGGTTGTGTCATTTCTATCCCTTATCTTTGTTTATTTGCTTACATTATCATTAGATCTATACGTTCTCAACATCCATACGATTTCACATAATATCGAATCTAAAGTTTTTGAAATCAACTTAAAATCGGCAAAACTATTCAACCCCCCCCCCCTTCTAGTTTTCCACAGGTGTGATAAGCTTTAATAACATGTTATAAAGGCGTATGGGTGACATGAAACTCATAAATCTTATTTTCTCCATTTTGTTAAATAAAAAGCCACATTTTTAAAAGAGTAAATTGCAAAAATCGTCCCTAAACTATGGCCAAATTGCACGTTTCGTCCCAAAATATTGGAAAGTGCAAATATCGTCCCTGTGGGGAAACTTTGGGGCAGAATCGTCCCTGGCTTCAGACGGCGTTAACACCAAACCCACGTGCGTTGCACACAAGGACTTTTTGGACTTTTTACATCAAACCCACCCTTTTAATATTCCCACCCACCCTTTTTGTTTATTAGATCTGATTATTTTGAAAAAAATCCACCCACCCAACTCACTTTAATAACCATCCACCCACCCAATTAAAAATCATAAAACCCTAACCCTAATTTTTAGGGAAAATCATAATTAATCACAAATGGTGTTTTGCCATTGTCAGAAAACATGTGTGGTGCGTTGTTCATGGACCCCACATAACCCAGGACGTAGGTTTTACTCTTGCTCCCAAATTGTAAGTTATTAAAAAATTGCATCATTTACAATTATTTGATCTTTATATCCTTTGATTGAAGTTAACAATTAGGTATTTGCAGAATGGTACTGATTGTGGATATTTTGATTGGTTGGATCCACCAATGTGTCCACGTGCAACTCAGATCATACCAGGATTGATAAGGTCAAGGAACCTGCTTGAAGAGTCAATGAATTCAATGGAAGCTGCAAATCGAAGATTGAAGTTTTTTCTTGTTTTCAGTTGGGTTTGTTTCATTGTTTTTATGATGATGTAGTAGGGTAGTAGGGTAGTAGGTTATGTATGGTGTATGAATAATTGAACTTATACATTGACCAAAATGTGTTATGGTCAATGAATTTTGGATGTATGGTTCTATATGTTCAATGAAATCATGTTACCAAATTGTAGGTTTTTGTTTTTGTGTTTTAGTATGTGACAAATGAGATACAAAATTGGCACAATTTGCACATGAATGGCATGTCAAAGAACAAAGTTGCAGTTGCACAATGTGCAACATTGGCACAATGTGCAACATTGGCACAATGTGCAGGTGACAAATGAGATACCAAATGGTTCAACATTGGCACAATGTGCAGATGAATGGTATGTCAAAGAACAAAGTTGCAGTTGCACAATGTGCAACATTGGCACAATGTGCAGATGACAAATGAGATACCAAATGGTTCAACATTAGCACAATGTGCAGATGACAAATGAGATACCAAATGGTTCAACATTGGCACAATGTGCAGATGACAAATGAGATACCAAATGGTTCAACATTGGCACAATGTGCAGATGCACATGATCACAATTTGCACATTTTGCACGACAAACTTGCAGCTGCACAATTTGCACATCAATGGTATGTCAAAGAAGATACTAAAAGGTCACAATTCCAAAAGTAAAACATGCATCAGATTTGAGAAAATGGTCACATTATGTGACAATATCATACATCCAAAAGTCTTAAACATCTGTTACAAACCATCCAAAAGACACAAAAGACAGAAATGACTAAAAGTCTTAAACATGATAAACAAAGTCTTAAACTTCATAAACAAGGTCTTATAACAAGTAATAAACAAAGGCATAGCTACTTTGTTGGGGTGAGCCTTTTAGCTGTTGTCTTTGTCATCCTCATACGACTTGCACTTCCTACAGCTTGAGCTTGACTTCCAGCAGGTTGACTTTGAACTTGACTTCCAATTGAAGCTGCATTTCCACTTGCAGCTCCAGCTTCTGTTACAACTGCACCCACTGCACTTGCAGTTGCTGCACCATCCTTTTTCCCACTTGTTTTTTTCTTGCTTGCAGCTTTCCTTTTCCCTACACCACTTTGAGTACCACTTGCTTCAGCTTGTCCTTGCATTGGCTTCTTACAACCTCTTTTGTTGTGTCCCTTTTCATTGCAGTTTGTACATGTCATAATTGTTCCTTTCTTTGATAACTTGCCACCTCTGACCAACTCATCAAGTTCCACAACACTTTTCTTTCTCTTTTTGGATGGCCTTCCAATCTGTGGATGTGATTTTGGTGGTATAAGGGTAGATGGCCATTCATGCTTTTCCCATAAATGTCTTCCAGTGGTAGGATTGATCTTATGTGAGTATTGGTTCTTCCAAGTCTCAAGTTTGTATGAGTCATGTACCCAATTCTCTGGCAAACCCCCATTTAGACCATTTTCATTCATGTTGTTGATGCAAGCCACTGCATGTTTACAAGGCAACCCTGAGACTTCCCATTTCCTACAAGAGCACATCCTTTGTTGCAAGTTAACCACAACCTGGTCTTCCCAAGGCCCTCTAACTTGATATAAGTCTGCACCATTCCAATCCACTTGGTATTGAGTTGCTTCACTCTTGATCTTGTTAAAAATTTTTGTAACAGATGGAGTTAAAGGGCCAACAGATTTCTCAATCACATTCTGCACAATTACTATCCTCTTCATAAGGTAGTGTCTAACATACTCTAGAGCTGTGATTATTGGGGAATTCCTAGCTTCTAATAGTTGTCTGTTGAAAACTTCACATATGTTGTTTATCAAAAGATCACAGTGAGCCCTACCTGTTAAAACATAAAATCCAAAACTTACTAAAACCTCCTAACTGTGAAATCTTAGTATCAACTCTAACTAAAAAACCTCTTAACTGTCCAACCACATTTATTTCAATTTAAATCTTATTATCAACTGTCAAAACATTAGTACTCTAACTAACCTGAGAATTGAGATCTGCTCCAGTGTACAGCAGGTATCTTCTTTAACCACTCATATGCTTTGATGTTGTAACCTTTCAACTCATCCATGTATTTGTTGAACTCTACAGTAGTTGTAGCAGTTGCACACTTCCAAACCATATCTTTATAAGCCCCACCCCTCCATTGAAGACTCAAATTCTCACATATGTGTCTAACACAATACCTATGTTCAGCTGATGGGAATAGCTTCTTAATTGCTGGTAATAAACCCTGTAATACAGATATAAGAGATAAGTAACATACTTGACACCTAATAAAGAGAATAAATAAAAAAAGAAACAATGTACCTTTTGTCTATCTGTGATAAAAGTGAAATTTGATTCATTGTTTAGCTCAAGATCATCTCCAAGATTATTGAGGAACCATAACCATGAGTGCATGTTTTCTGACTCCACAATCCCATAAGCCAAAGGGTAGATCCCATTGTTTGCATCTACAGACACAGCAGTAAGAAGTTGTCCTTCATATGGTGCTTTCATAAATGCACCATCTAAACCTAAGAGATCTCTCCCACCAGCTCTAAACCCATCTTTCAATGCTCCTAAACACACATATATTCTCCTGAACATCTTGGTATTGGATTGTAGATCTTCACTTCTGTACACATCTATCTTAACTGTGGTGTTTGGATTGGCTTTTTTTAACTCCATGACATAATCTCTCAAGAGGCCATACTGCAACTGAGCATCACCTTTCAAGCTTTCCTCTGCCTTAGATTTGGCCCTAAAGGCTTTATGTCTAGAAATGCCAACCTGGAATTTTTTCTGCATCTGGGCTTTAAGTGCTTCAATTGGTATATCTGGGTTGAGAGGTAATAGATCTACCACATGCTTTGCAAGAAATGTAGAGGTGCAGTGTTTGACTTCTCTTGAATGTAAACAGATGTGTTTATTTTCTAGTGACCTAACTTGCCATTTATCATTAACTGTCTTGGTAACATAGACACTCCATGTGCATTTATATTTGTCATCTACCTCTGAAATTACCTTTTTGCCCTTGTTTACTTTTTTCACATTATCTGCAACACCTTTAAAAGATTCCCTTGTCCCACTTGGAACAATTCCAATACACTTAGCCTCACTCTAACCAAATTATTTTTTACAATTTCTATGTTCCTCCTTGTCTCTACTGCATATGCCTTTATCCTTTGCTTTACTTCCTCCCTATTTCCAAATTCTTGTCCTAGGAAAAAATAGTTCACAATTCCACCCTCATTAGAAGCAATACCTTGTTTCCTTAATTTCCTAAGTGCAGCTCTTCTAAGACTACGACTGTCTTCTTCATCAATTTCACTTTCATACAAATCATAGTCAATAGCCTCTATGTCATCCTCATTGATACTAACTTGAGGTTCATCATCTGTTTCCCTTTCATCATCAGAATTGATTGAGAACCTAAACCCTTCCATGTTGACATACACTTGCTCTATGATGTGTTCATCATATACTATATCCACCCTCTCCTCATTCTCATCAGCATCCACCCTGTCCTCACCACCACACACAGTTTCCTCACCACCACCTACTGTGTCCTCACCACCACCTACATTACCCTCATCAACACCTACCTCATCCTCACCACCACCTACATTACCCTCATCAACACCTACCTCATCCTCATCACCACCTACCTCATCCTCATCACCACCTAAGTCACTAGGCTGCCCAACCTCATTATCTACCAACCACTCTAAAGCTAGAGGCTTTCTAGACTTAGGCATCCCTAAAAACTTCCTCTTTCTAATGGCAACAGGTAACTCTTCATCTAAATCCACTACTTCATCATCCACATTCAGTTCTCTTATTTGAACTTTTTCTGTAAAGGTAGGCATATAATAACTTTCAACTGTGGTTTCACCATGTTCAATGAAAACTTCAATAACCTTATTATCTTTTACAAATTTGGACAGGTTAATAATATCATCATCTGAAGCCAATGCCCTTAGTCCAAAGTCTAAACTCTTATTTGGTATCCTAAAGTGATAATACATTATGTCCCTTGGATCATATTTCAACATTTTCACTATTGAATGTATTATGTCAATTGTAAATTGTTCAATATCTAACAAATCAATAAACTGTATTTTACCCCCAAAATACCTACGATTTGGTGATGGTGTGAAAGTTCCACCATGAAAAAGCTTCATTGAAAACACTTCTGGATGCCCCACTGTTTATTAAACAAACAAAACAACAACAACAATTAGCATAATACACTTTTCTTTAAAAAAAAAAAAAACTTGTTTCTTACTTGGTAACATTTTCTTACCATAAACACTGTGTGGATCAAATGCACTCCCATCCTGTCTAAAGTACCAAACTTGTAATCCGGTAACCATAATTCAATTTTGTTAGTTTTCAAGTTTAGGGACTCAATTTTGATTCAATCCAAGTTTTAGGATAAAGAGTAATTTGGGTTTTAGGGTTTTTCAAATTCAACTGTGTGGGGAACTGGGGATGTGAATTTGGTGGGAAACGAGAAACAAAAAGGGTGGGTGGGAATATTAAAAGGGTGGGTTTGATGTAAAAAGTCCAAAAAGTCCTCGTGTGCAACGCACGTGGGTTTGGTGTTAACGCCGTCTGAAGCCAGGGACGATTTCTGCCCCAAAGTTTCCCCACAGGGACGATATTTGCACTTTCCAATGTTTTAGGACGAAACGTGCAATTTGGCCATAGTTTAGGAACGATTTTTGCAATTTACTCTTTTTAAAATTATAAGATGTTGATGATGAACAGTGATTTTTGAATATCGATGTGTCAAATATTTAATGGCGAGACATTGAGTTTAGACATAAATATTAGTAAGTCTTTATTATTGTTATGTTTAAACATTGTTTATAAGCGCGTGTAGGTGGCATAAGACTCACAAATTTTAATTTTTCTATTTCTTAGTTAAAAAGACACATTTTTATTAAATTTAAGCTTACGTTGAAGAATTGCGGATGGTGATGATGAACGTTAACGGTTGGATATCTGTTCATTGTCGGCGAGACGTGGAATGACATTATTTTCAAATTGTTTAAAGGGAAGTAATCCAGTAAGAAAAAAAAAGACTAAAATGAAAAAAAAAAATGAAAAAAAGAATGTAATCATATATTTCAAATAAGAGCGAAAAATTTAAGAAAAGATGTAAATGCATATGAAATATATGGTTCTGATTTCTTCTCATCTTTTATATTTTATTTTCTTTTCTCATTTGACCTAACTTATTGCTTAAGTTCGTCTTCAACAAGATCAACTATATTCCGCAAAATGTGTAGATTGACGGGAACACTCTGACCCCAGGTGTCTTTTGGCACCAGTCATTGTCCACCCCATAAGGAATAGCTCCGGCAACTCTCCTGGCCTAGTGGGGCACCAACTGGATTGAGCACTAGCCAAGACTCGGACCTCTGAGCTCTTATTCCGCAAAGTCTCTCCAGAGTGCCTATAGGTTCTGTGGAAGTGGGTACCTATATGAAATGCCAAGGATATGACTTGAACTTGGGTCAATTAACTCAAGCACAAGTGCTCCAACAATTGAACTAATGCTCCATTGGTACAAGATCAACTATATAATTTGATTGGTTTGTTCATCTGTGACAACGGTTTAATGAAGACATCCTATTTGTTTTGTATTTTAAGACAACCTTTGCTTATCACCTTTTACAATATAAAAACTATTAAAAGCAATATATTCTCGCTCTTTTGGCAGTTCTTTTTCTCTTATATTAGACCATACGGTGTTTGGCTTGCGGTACCACGCTGGCAGGCTCGCTGTGACACCAATGTCCCTCACCGTCGCCCGCCATCAAGTCCCTCGCCACCTGCACGACGAAGATAAAAAGTTTACTTTTGTCAGATTTTTTTATTTATTATTATTATTATTATTATTATTTTTAAGTGTGTGTAGAGGTTTGATTTCAATTGTGTGTGTATGGGTTATTTTGTATGGTATGTTTGTATAAAATAAATATTTAAAAAAAATAAAAAAATAAAAGAAATATTATCTATTCTGAATGAAAGGTTACAGAAGCGGTGATACGCTAAATGATAACGTATGGGTAAAATGAAAGTTAGAGTGTGTTGACCGTTTCATACTGTCTAACATATCGGATAGGGATCCTCTAATGTTCATTTGAACATTAGAGGTAATGTTATGCTTCTTGTAATTGTACATTGTCATTATTGTAACACATTTATTTTATTTTAATTTAACGGTACAATCATAAGAAGCATAACATTACTTCTAATGTTCAAATGAACATTAGAGGATCCCTATCCCTATCCCTAACATATCTCACCGAATCAAAATAGAAATTTCGCACACTAGTACAACTGACACAACAGCACATAAGAAGACAGGTGCATAAATGAAGGGCGGGGTTATTGGGACGGGGGCTATAATTTTAGATTGACCCCCTTATTTTTTTTGTTTTTTTTTTTATTTTTTTTTATTTATTTATTTTTTTTTTTTTTATAATTTTGTTTATATCAAAAAGCTATAAACCTGAAAATGCGGAACAGTAAATATAAAGTTTAATAAGTTAAACGCTTAAAACTGTCAGAAATACAGAACAGAAACTGACAAAAAACTGTGTTGTACTAAAAAAAGTGGGGGACAAAATGAATATTCTCCTATGATGTGACATCATAGGAGGGTTCCAATAGTACAAACCTAAATGAATGGGGTCATACTATACAAGTGACTTCGAAATACATTTTGCAGGAGATATATTATCCATGGGTTGTGTTATAAATACGGAAATACCTCCCTTGCCCTATAAAAAAAATAAATACAAATGTGTTGTATTTTGTATCCTTCTCTTACTGTTGCATATAGTATAATATAGTTTTTTTTTATTATTTTTTATTTTATACTTTTTATCAGTTTAATACGAATTGTTACTTGGTAAACTTTATAATTTTTTTCATACTTTTCGGTTTACAGTTTTATAATATAAAAAATTTATATAAATAAAAATAAAATTTTAAACAATAAAAAAAAACCGTAAAACAAAGGGGTATAATTTATAAAAAAAATGGTGGGGGTGGGTTTGGGGGGAGGTCGTCTTTATAACGTATCCCGTTATCCATTAGTAATATTTGTATTTTTTACTAGTACTTCTTTTTCCACATAATTTAGGTTGCATTATTTTATCATTCACTTCAAATTCATATCAATCTTTTTTTTTTTTTTTTTTTTTTTTTTTTTTACTTTTTTCACTATCTCTCACTTTTCATCGTCAATCATCGCACCTCACTCACTTCATTAAAATATCTACTTTTATACAAAATATCACATAAAATACCCCATGCACACTGATAAATCAAATAATAAAAGCACAAAAAGAGCCCGTCTTTGCACACTATCCTATTCGGTGACCACACATAATATCAATGGAGTCACTCGTGAGAAGAACATCTCACTCCCATGATCACGCTACCATTAGGAACAGTCTTAGTTTACACCTACATACGACTATTGTATTTCCGTATTGCTAGTTCGGACATTGGACCAAGCACGCAACCGTACATCATTGGAAAACGAAAATAGAATGTTGAATGCTTTTGTAACCGATCAATTACGAGGAATTTAAGGGTTATTTTGTAAATTGGATATGGCGTGCAATAATTGAGGGGCCAGCTGGGGGCCTCTGATCTCATTGATGTCGTAGAGTTAACGGACTTCGTGTGAACCGTTGTCCAAGTCAACCTGAATATTAGGCTTATATTTCTTTTATAACAACAAATATTCCATTTCTCTACCCAAAAATTATACTCCCTCCGTCTCAAAATTATTGTCACCAGACAAGAAGCACATAGTTTAATAAAAGTGGGACCCCTACAAATTTCAACCACTCAAATAGAATATTCCTCCACTAAATTCTCTTTTTATTACCTAAAATAGAAGGTGAACAATTATTTTGAGACACCCAAAAAAGGAAATATGGACAATTATTTCGAGACGGAGGGAGTACAATTTATGTTACTGATAAGATATTTGTGATACCTGCTTCGCAGAGGACCACATTGACAAATTTTGTTTCTATAATTCATTTTAGAGCTAATGATTTAAAATTGCATTTAATTTGTTAATTTTTTGTTGTTTTGTGTATTCATTTTTTTTTATTTCTTTTATTTTGCTATTAAAATACGAACATTTCAAATTCAATTTTTATGTCTATTTTATGAACTTTTACACTTACTTTTTTCAATTTTCGAAAGGTAAAATGGTAATTTTAAATGGATTGATGGTCACAATATACACACAGAGATTGAGATTTAAAAAGTTTGTGTTTTAATAACAAAAATTAAAAATAACTACATAAAACAACAAAAATTAACAAATTAGATACATTTCTAAATAATTAGCCCTTCATTTTATGCACTTATGAGAATGAAGCGTATGAAACGAAAGTAGATTGTATAAAACTAATACCTAAAAGCTCAACTTTTGAAAGCTTAAAAGCTACGTAGAACAACTTTTGAAAACTTAAAAGCTATTGTGACTCCTTTATTGTATGAGATGGTTGAACCACGTTAAACAACTAAATTCAAAGTGCCATCTATATGGGAAACGAATTGAAGATCTTAAAACTACTAAAATTGTTTTGCTTGTAATCCGTATGAAATCCAATAATTCAAATAATTAAAATGCTATATAGTAATAGCTCAAATTCTATTGGGATACTTATTAAAAATTTGATGAATCTATTTTTTAAGAAGATTTTTTCTTATTAATTTGTAAAAAGAAATTAGATTAAAACGGGTTCTTTTAAAAACTAAAAACAAAAATTGAGGGATGGCAAATAGAGAGAAAAAAAAAGGCATGTCGTAGGAGGTGGGAATTGATTTTGCACGTCCACAATATTTGTGAAAGTGATTACCATTTTGCTAGATAAAGTTTTGTGTTTTGTGTAAGGGACAGAGCTACGTTTGTAGATAGAGGTCAATGCTAGGGTAGTAAATGTATTTGACGAATACGAAGATAGGCTTGTTCATGTTTGTTAGTTTAATTTTTACCGGATAAATAAACGGAAATAAACGTTTAAACGAACGAATTTTCTTGTTCATGTTTGTTTATTAAAAAATGAGTTATTTTCGTTTATTATGACACTAAATGAACGCTAAACGAACATAAACGATTGAATATGAATGAACATATATTAAATTATATTGTTTTATAAATGTTGTTTTGTTTAAACAATCTATTTTTTAAATTATACAATTAAAATAAATAATATACGAACATAAATAAATAAACGAAAATCAGACTTTCACGAATATAAATGAACGGACGCAACTTTTGTTCATATTCGTTTATTTAACTAAATAACGTAAAATATTGTTTATGCTTCGTTTATTTAATAAATAAACGAACATAATCAAATTTTATATCAAACGATTCAAGAAATATTTACTAAACATACAATCCTAGCCAAGGCCCACAAAACATTGTAAGGGTTATTACATTTTTTAAAGAGTGTTGATTGACACACTCTTACTTTTGATCTGCACATATTTGTTTACAATCTTTAAAAGCAACATATGATAAATATACAACTGCTTAAAGGATATTTGGAGTGTGCAAATAAAAAATGAGAGTGTGCAAATCATTATTTTTTTTATATTATTACTCCGTCCATTCCATATTAATTGTCCACTTTAATTTTTTTAAGTATTTTTTTTCAACTTTGACCTTAAACAATACTTGATGCAAAAAATATATAAATGAATTAGGTTTTAAAGGTATAATTTTTGTTATAATAACTTTAAAATGGTCCATAGAAAGATATTTTAGAATTATGATCTAGCTAAAATCCAAAAATGATAAATCATATGTGTAAATTGTGTGATATGAGAATCGTCGGCACAAATATATCTAAATTTATACTTCTTTCGTCTCAAATTATTGTCATAAGATAAATATTAGAGTATAATCTTTAATAAAAGTGGGACCACTTTAATTTACAACCATTCAAATAGAATATTCTGCCACTAAATTCTCTAGTTTTTACTTAAAAAAGAAAATAAATAATTATTTTGAGACATCCTGAAAAAAAAATATAGACAATAATATTGAGACGGAAGGAGTATATAATTGTATAGTTGAGTTCAATATGAAGCCAATATTTTTTATAGACCTAATCAGGGACGGAAACAGGGGGTTCCCACGGGTGCCCGAGACCCCAATTGTTTTTAAGATGTAGTGTTAATTTTTGAAAAAAAACATCAATTTTTTCTATAAACGTATCTTAAATGCATCTGTTCCATCAAAATTTGTTTCTATGTTACGGTTAAAAAAAATTGTGCTCCCAGTCATGTTTGGTCCTGGTTCCGTCCCTTGACCTAATAAACTAGTCTTAATTATCTATTTTTTTTTATCATGATGGAAAATAACTACTTTCTATGGCATCCCTGTGCCTCTTAGACCAGTTTTGGACGCAGCTGATGGCACCGCTGTTGTTTCGGCTAGTTCTGTTAATGATATTGGTGAAGGGGTTGATCCTTTGGCAACCTCACATGTTGTTGCGTCGGTTGGCTTTGACGTCAACCTTCTCAGTCAGGTTTTCTCGAAGAAGTTGCGTACGGTTAAATGTATTCCCCTTAGGCTACGTCTCGGGTTCGCTAAGATTTTTTCGTAATGCACTAGACAAGGTCCTTGTGTCCCCGGGGGAATTATCGGCGTGGGTGCAACTTCTTATCCTGCCATGTTGTGTTTTGACTTTTGACTACCTTTGTGCCAAAATATAGCTCAACGACGATCTGGAGAGCGAGAACGATGTCAGTTTGAACGTATCTCTCGGGCTATTCTCCTTTGGAGAGATCCTAAAGACATGATTGGGTTGGTGATGAAACGCTTAGCTGGAGTCAATACACCCCTTGGTGGGGTGAAGAAACCTAAAGATCATGATGCAGCTAACCTGGTCCAATGCAAACATAAACTGGGGGATGGGCATTTTACCGTTGCTATTAAGGTGCTAACATCCTCTGGTGTTGCCGCTTCTACACCTGACACCCTGCATGAGTTAGAGGCCAAACACCCCTATGCACCACCTCCAATTTTGTCTTCTTCTCCTCTAGGTAAAGATGCTCTTATTGTGCATAAGGACTTGGTGTTGAATAGGATCCGTAATTTTCCTAAAGGGACATCATGTGGTCGGGATGGGCTTAGAGCACAACATTTAATGGATATTTTGGGAGGGGCCGCATCTGCCATCGCTGATGATCTGCTAGGGTCTATCACCGGTGTTGTCAACCTGTTCCTTAGTGGAAAGTGCCCTGCTTCATTAGGAGAGTATAATGCTGGTGCCCCAATGACTCCTCTGGTCAAGCCGGGTGGAGGCATACGCCCTATTGCTGTTGGCACGGTATGGTGCAGTCTTGTTTCTAAGGTCGCTTCTTCTTCAATTGGCAACTCTATATATGCTTTTTTACAGGACTTTCAAATGGTGTTCCTGGCGGTTGTGAGGCTGTTCTTCATTCAGTGAATAGGCTTATTGAGTCTAAGGGTCACGAAGTTGGGTTTTGTATGTTGTTGTTTGACTTTAAGAATGCTTTCAATCTGGTCGATAGGAGCGTCTTACTACAGGAGACTAGGATGCGATGTCCTTCTATTGCTCCTTGGGTTGAGTTTTACTATGCCACACCAGCTAGACTTTATTCTGATGATTCTATCCTTTGGTCCTGTCAAGGGGTTCAACAAGGGGATCCGCTAGGCTCATTGCTCTTTTCCCTCGCTTTGCACCCCTTAGTCCAGACTATTAATCAGTATTGTGAGCTTATTCTTCATACTTTGTTTCTTGATGATGGTACTGTTGTTGGAGATACCCTCATGGTTGCCAAGGCGCTTGACATCATTATGACGGATGGACCGGCTCGGGGTTTGTTCTTGAATGTTGATAAGACCGAACTTTTCTGGCCTATGGAGGATCCCAGAAGCAGGGTGGAGGGTGTTTTTCCTATAAATGTGTCTCGTCCGGCCAATGGTGTCAAACTCTTTGGTGGTTCAGTTAGTTTGAATGAAAGCTTTTGTCAGGATCTGGCTTTGAAAAGGGTATCTAAAACTATATCGTTAATGGAGGCAATTCTTAAACTTAATGATCCCCAATGTGAGCTCCTCCTTCTTCGTAATTGTGCTGGGGTAGCGAAATTATCTTACGCCTTGAGGACATGCTCCCATTTGTATTTACGAGAGGCCCAAGTTCAGTTTGATCAGATGCTACGTGCCTCTTTGGAGAAGATTATTACCGCCTCTGGACCAGGGTTTGGGGACTGACAGTGGCGGTTAGCCACTCTCCCAATCAAGATGGGTGGGCTTGGTATCCCCGTTGCGAGTGATATTATCCAGTACACCTTCCTCGCCTCTCGCATGCAGACGATTGACCTACAGGACAAGATTTTTTTAGTAAAAACTGGTATTAATTCTCATGGTTCCTCATTTCAGCATGCTCTGGATTTTTTCAACGTTGCTTGTAACACAAACGTGCTCTCTGTCACCACTGACGCTCCTACCCCCCACATGATGAAGACCTTGGCAAAGTGTTACTTTGGTGGTATTGAGAAAGATCTTGTTTCCAAGTATTCGTTAAGTCCAAGACAAGTGGCTATTCTCAGCAGCATCCGCGCCCCACATGCATAAGATTTTCTTTTCACCATACCTATTGATGGGTTAGGCCAGAGGATGAACCATCGCCAATTCCATTCGGTGTTGTGTTATGGCTTGCTATACCTATGTTCTCTGAAGGTAGTCCTTGTCCGAGTTGTAATGCGCATCGTATGGACCAATGGGGTGATCATGCAGTTCACTGTTCCAGTGAAGTGGGAGTGAAGTTCAGGCATAACCTGGTACGTAATATTCTTGTTGATATATGTTCCAAGGTGGGGATCATGGTGCGAAAGGAGGCCCCCACATGGTTTGTTTCTAGTGCCGGGAAAGAGTTACGACCTGCAGACTTGTTATTATTCAATTGGATCCAGGGTGAGGATGCATGTTTGGATTTGACCGGAATCTCTCCCTTTGCTGGTATTGATAAGATATCGTGGGCTCCGGGGTAGCCTTACATAATGATGTGGAGAAGAAAATAAATATGTATCCAAATGTGAAGACAACGGTTACAAGTTCATACCATTTGCTTTTTCAACATTTTGGGATTTGCGCGGAGGCTTTGGATACACTTGCGCGCATCAAGACTATTGTTGTTAGCCACTCAAATAACGTCATGAGTGGTGCATTTATTTTTCATATACTAAGTTTTTGTATCCAGAAAAGAGTGAGAGCCCAACTAGTGTTTCAGCTTCCCACCAATTTCTTGTAAATCCTTGTGGTTTCTAATGAAGTGATGTTAAAAAAAATAATAAAAAAAAGGAGGCCCCATTAGGGTTTCTTTCGAGGGACGGGAAAGAGCAGACCTGCTATTATTCAACTGGATCCAAGGTAAGGACGATGTTTGGATGTGACTGGAATCTCTCCTTTTGCGGGTATTGATGCGTCTGCGTGGACTCCCGGGGTGGCCTTACATAACGCTGTGGAGAAGAAGAAAAAGAAATATGTGTCCAAATGTGAAGAAAATGGCTATAAGTTCATCCCATTTGCCTTCTCTACATTTGGGGAGCTTGACACGGAAGCTTTGGACACGCTTTCACGTATCAAGACTGTTGCTATTAGCCACTCGAATAATGCCAAGAGTGGGGCTTTTATTTTTCACAGACTTAGCTTTTGTATTCAGAAAGGAGTGAGAGCCCAACTACTGTCTCGGCTTCCTACCAATTTCTTGTAATTCCTTTTGGTTTTCTAATGAAGTGATGTTTGTTTTAAAAAATAAAAAATAATAATAATAATAATAATAATAATAATAATAATAATAATAATAATGTTATGTGGTTTCTTATAAAGTGGTGTTTTATTATTAAAAAAATAAAAATAAAAATAAATAAAAATAAATAAAAATATATAATAAGATATCTTGCAAATGGTACATCATTAAGCAACAAAAAAAAAAATATCGCGACGCGAATATTTTCGATACATTTTTAACGAACTTTATTTTTGAGTTTTGTTTTAGTGTTAAAATTTGCATCTGCAAAAATAACATGTTATTTGTATGTTAGGAATCACATTGTATGTCAGGAATTACATATGATTTCACAAATCACATGTGATTCGTAAGTTCATATGTGATTTTAAAATAAAAAATCAAATTTGATTTTTCCGGACGTAAATTTTCAATAATCACAAAAAAAAAGTTGAACAAAAATTCGTCAAAATATATAGAAGTGTCCGTCTATAGAAATCCGATTTAATTATCGTCGTGATAGTATGATTCTTTCGTATAATGATTAACGGTTTTTAAAATATATATATATTTTAAAAATGATGAAAGTAATTTTTTTTTTCTTTTTTTTTTCTTTTTTTTTTTTTTGATAAAAAATAAATGATTATGATTAGTTCATTAGATATAAAAAATTTAGGGTTTAGATCGACCTTTTCTCTCTGATTGTATCACGCATTTATTATAACATTTTCACACTTTATTTATCCAAACTAAAAACTAACTAACTAAGTACTATTTTACAATTTTCCAATTTTCTTAAATTTATTTTTCATTTGCATGTAAAGACATACCTAGATGCTACAAACTAATGTAAGCATACATCTCGTTACTTTTCAATCCAATTTTAGCATAAAAATTACAATTATATAGAAGATATAGAGGAATGGACATTCAATCGATTGTTTGTCCGTGCTGCAATATGGCGGGTGAAACTTCAAATCACTTGTTTTTCTCATGTTCCATAGTGAGGGATCTTTATAGAAAGACTGCCATATGGTGGGATTTTAAGCTTGGGGTGGTATCTTCTTTTGAGGAATGGACGGCTAGGATGTCCAGTATTCATTTTCATGGGACGCGTAAGGAGATCTTGGAAGGAATATTTTACATCATTTGGTGGATCGTTTGGAAGTTTCGAAATACATTGATTTTTAGTAAGAGCAGTCCTACTAAAGCAATGTTATTTGATGAGGTTATGGAGAGATCTTTTTATTGGTGTAGATTTAGACGTAAGCTTAGTGTAAGCTGGATAGATTGGTTAAAAAACCCGTCTCATGTTATTTTGTAATGTTTCTTTCTAGCATCTTGCTAGCTTTCTTTTATATAAGTCGCCGTTCAAAAAAAAATATAGAAGATATATTCTAGTTTTATCGTGCAAGTTATCTTGCATAGTATCCATGCAATTAGAATTAAATTGCTTTTTAGCAATGATACCCAATCGGCTGATTGTTATGTTTATATTTGGCTCACCCGTGTATAAAATCCTGGCGTCGTCACTAGATTGTCTGTGGCTAATTGATATATTTGGAAGCCAAAATGTATTAGTTAACTAAAACGACACCGTACATTACAACTACAACTAATGTATAATATATATGATTACATGATTATATCTAGGTAAATTTGTACTAACAAGATTATAATAGGCCCAAAATCAAAATTCCATTATCATGTCAAGATAGTATGTGAACCAAAATCCAATACAACTTACCATTCAGAATAAAACTCGCCACATACAAACAATGTAAACCTCTTCACAACATAGATAAAGATACCATGGATGTCTCCCATGTCCCATATATGAAACGTGACCGACTCCTAACTTTTTTGATCTGTTTCCATTATTAAGTATAATGATTATAGGGAAAATGACAAAAAATGTATCGAACTTGACACCTTCTGTGATTGTGTGTAGCCAACTATTTTTTTTTTCATTGTAACACAAACTATTTGAATTTTTGTCATTGTATGTACGATTTCAAACGTGTCACAATACGTGGACTGCCAACTCATCGGGGTGTTACACGTGGACTGCCAACTCATTTACCCACTATTTCTTTTTAGGGATAATAACAAAAAAATGTATGGAACTTGACCATTTTTGTCATTGTAACATAAACCTTTTGAATTTTTGTTAATGTATGTATCCAGTCAATCTAAACCTGGCATCGTTAGTCCTTTATACTAACGGCCGTTAGCACATAACTTAAAAAAAAAATCTTACGTTTTCATCCCTTTGTATATGTTTTTGTTCGTTTTCTTACGTTTTCATCCGTTTTTATACACTTTTAGTTCATTTTCTTATGTTTTTATACGTTTTCGTCCGTTTTTATATGTTTTCGCCATTTTTTTACGTTTTCATCCGTTTTTATATGCTTTCATCCGTTTTTGTACGTTTTCATTCGTTTTTATAGCTACATACGTTCGTTTATTTTATTAATGCAACGTTAGTCCGTTATACGTTTTCGTCTAATTTTACACGTTTTCGTCTGATTTTACACGTTTTCGTCCGTTTTGTCACGTTTTCATTTGATTTTACATGTTTTCGTCTATTTTTACACGTCTTTGTTTCATTTTACACGGATGAAAGCATATAAAAACGGACTAAAATGTAAGAAAATAGACGAAAATGGATAAAAACGGATGAAAACGTAAGAAAACAAAGGAAAACGTATAAAAAGGGATGAAAACGTAAGAAAACGAAATTTAAGTTATGTGCTAACGGCCGTTAGTATAAAGGACTAACGATGCCAAGTTTAGATTGACTGGATACATACATTAACAAAAATTCAAAAAGTTTGTGTTACAATGACAAAAATGGTTAAGTTCCATACATTTTTTTTGTTATTATCCCTAAAAAGAAATAGCGGGTAAATGAGTTGGAAGTCCACGTGTAATACCCCGATGAGTTGGCAGTCCACGTGTTGTGACACGTGGAAATCGTACATACAATGACAAAAATTCAAAAGGTTTGTGTTACAATGAAAAAAAAAATAGTTGGCTACACACAATTACAGAAGGTGTCAAGTTCGATGCATTTTTTTGTCCATGATTATATTATTGGTAACTACTACCAAAAAGAGAATCTAAACTTTTTGACATTGTGAAAAGTTTAAACATTGTGAAAAGTATAAATACTACTCCAATTGTCAAAATCATGCTTGAAAAGAAAAAAGCTAAAGAGTTCATTTTAATTGCTTTTCTATGTCAACTAAGAGCACACGGTGTGGCTACGCCTTAGGGGGAGGGAGTGGTATCCTAGTACCTGAATTG
The DNA here is from genome assembly GCA_019973895.1 of Chrysanthemum seticuspe. Classification (NCBI taxonomy): domain Eukaryota; kingdom Viridiplantae; phylum Streptophyta; class Magnoliopsida; order Asterales; family Asteraceae; genus Chrysanthemum; species Chrysanthemum seticuspe. Next base: position 134,978,380 of record BPTQ01000001.1, on the reverse strand, counting down.
TCACATCACCTCTATCCAATAAAAACCCTCCAACTCAAAAACTACTCAATTCTACCCTAACACTACCCTAAGTAGAGGGATTGGTACCCAATCCTACCCAATTCTACCCTAACCCCATAAAAAACACATACACTCACACACACAACCCTTGGCTTCACACACAACCCGATCGGCTTCAAAGCCCGAATTGTTACCCGGATTGCGCTACCCGATGGACAAGGAATGGTGTTACCGATCGGGATAGAGGTACCCGATCCCCTACCCGAGCCCCACTCCCTCCTCCCTTAGGGGCTCGCCGTCCACCGTGGCAGCTCGCCGTGGGAAATCTTGACACCGCCCCCCCCTCGCCGTGCAGTGCCGTGGGAAGGCTCGTCGTCTGCACGACGAGCTGAAAGCTTATACTTTTTTTTTTATTATTAATATAAAATGATATTTGTGGAGGTTTTTAATAAGGTGAAGTGTTTTTTTGCATAGATTGAAAGGTTCGTGGAGGAAAAAAATGCAAACATAAACGCATAATGGTGAAACCTGATAAGGTTTTAAAAGGTACCATTTTGAGGGGTCGTTTTAGTCCTTATTTGATCACTTTTGTATCCGTTATTGCTTAATATCTTTCCTTTTCACTTTTTATGTCTCTTGAAGGCAAAATGCTGGAATGGCACTTATTTGGACGAAAAGGCGCGAATATATGAAGAAAATGGCTAAAGTAAAAATCGAGACACTCACAGCTGCTGAAATTAGAAGGCGGCGGCGTCAGGTGCTAATGGCGACGCCGTCCCGAAATTGTTGTGACGGTCCAGAACCCAAAACTCGTATTTTCAAGCGACGACGTCCAGTTGTAAAAGAGTAGGCCGTCGCTACTCAGACGGCCTAGATGCAATCCAGACGACGTCAGAAGCTGAAGAGGACGGCGTCACGGACATAAGGTGACGCCGTCGCAAGGTTAACGTGGCCAAGACGAAACCCTAATGACGGCGACACGACGGCGTCACGAAACATAAGGTGACGCCGTCGCATATGTAATCTTATATATAGAATCCGAATTTTTCAGTTTTAAGGAGAGTCTTTTGGAGTGAAAACCTAAAACCGAACCTAAGGTGTCTTGTACAGTATTTTAGGGTTTTAAACCCTATCTTACATCAAGATAAGTCTTTACTTCATTAATTCAATTATGTCTTTGATTATTTGTGTGTATGCTTGCATGTTTTCCATGTCCGCCTAATTTATTTGTGTGTTTGCTTAGAAAGTATGAAACTTAATTATTGAATATTGATTGGTTGTTTCTTATCTTAGTTGATTATTGATCTAGTAATGCGATAGGTCATTCGTTGTGTACTTAATGCTTGATTCATCTTTGTGAACCTTAGAATATAATTACCTGAGTAGTTGTAGGCTAAACCATCCAAAGAGTGCCTTAGAGTAAGAGTTTATCATCCCTAGTGGGTTTGTAGACGAGACCCTTTGGTAAGTTCAAAGAGTTAGGGAGAAACGCATACCCTACAACTTTAGACACACAACGCAACTAAGAATAAGGACGTGACAATTCAACCATCAATAGGAGATAATTAAGGAGTAATACAACCTAAGTAAACACATCTTTAAACTATCATACGAGCACACATTAATTAGACATAGACTCCCACAACCTTAGTTTAGATAATTAGATAATAGTAGAGTAATCGGTAGAAATACCAACCCCCCCCCCCAAATCCAATACCCGAGATTCGTACCTTTCCATTTCATAAAATATAAAAATACAAAAAATAATCTTCCTCAACCTTAACCTTAGCGTAGTAACTCCTTACTAGCATTCCTATTCCCCTAGAGAACGATATCAATACCCGTGGCTTACCCTAATTACTACACTACAACGATTAGGTTCACTGCCTAGGGTGTTATAAAACTTGCTCGAAGAAAAGGAAGTTTCCTTGACCCCGAACGACGCGTGTAGCGTTATCAAAACCTTTAAACTGAAACTTGAACAATTAACTAAAAACATGAAATACATAATACGCTTAAACATAAAAAACTACAGAATCTCCCTAATAAAAACAACATAAAAACATGAAATACATAATAAAACTACTAAAACTTAAAAAAAACGAATCATCTGAGACCCAACCCTCAAAACTTGAAAGGGAATCAGACTCCCCATTAAAGAACCGACGCTCCATTATGTCGAAATAGTTGTCTTGGAGGTACTGAGCTTCCCGTGCTTCTTGCTCACGGCGAGCAGCTTCTTCACGTACCTGCTCTTCCATAATATCCCTACCATTTTCTTCATCTTGTTCTAGTTGCCGGAGGGAAGCCTCACTTAACCCGCTGGGGTGGTTTTCAAGATCCACCTGTGGACTGTTCACAGGTGGAGTTGGAACAATTGGGAGGTATGGGATGTTTTCAAAACCCACCGGGAAGACATTTTCCGGTGGTGTTGAGTAAACTTCAAACTCTGGTAGAGTTGGAAAGTTGATTTCCGGCAAGTGATTTGGAGTTTGAAAGCTGGTTTCCGGCAACTTTTCTGGGCTTGGGAATTGCTGAGAAAAATCTTTGCGAGACATTTTTTGTGTGTGAATTGTGTTAGTTGTGTGTGTAATCTGTGACTGGTAGGATAGTATATATAGGCTCATATAATCCCGCTGAAAACTAAACCGTTTGAATTTAAATTTTAAAGTACCCCGCTCCTATTTGAATTTGAATTAGCCCGCTCCAATTTGAATTTGAATTAGCCCGCTCAAAAGTATACGGTTTTGAATTTGAATTTAAAATTTGAATTTGAATTTTGAATCTGAATTTTAGAATTTGAATTTGAATTTGAAAACCACCCAAATAAACAACAATTTATAACCACTATTTTTTCACATCTACATGAATTCAAAAACAAAAACAAAAAACACACAAATGTCTCAAATTCCGAAGTGGAACAAGTCTGAAGAAATCTTGCTTGCGCAAATTTGGATAGAAATTTCGCAAGCTATAGATATGGAAAATAACCGTTCCGAAAATATTTTTTGGAATGACGTTATGCATATGTTCAATAATCAGACAACCGATGACCATCGTACAAAAAATTCAATCACGGGTAAATAGACGAGGATTAACGTCGATTGCAAAAAATTCAACGCAATTTACAAACAGTTGCAGCGTCGAAGTGCTCAAAATGACCACACTCATCTCGGAAATGCGAAACTAAACTTTCAGCAACAATTTGGTGGAAAGGAGTTCAAGTGTGTTCACGTTTGGGAGATTTTGAAAAATTGCCCGAAGTGGGATGTCGAAGATTAAATCCAGTAGTATGAGTTGTATTTTTTTTTACTCGTGTTGTTTTTTTCCCGTATCGTGTTTTTTTTATCAATATTGTGTTATGTATTGTATTTTTAATTTGAATGAAATGAATTTAGTTTATTTGGAAATGAAAATTGAATAAAAAAATAAAATGGTAGTGGTGGGCTCCAAATGAAGAGGTTGAGGTTTGTTATGAGTGAGGAGGAGGTTTGTTGTGGTTAGTTGTGGAAAAATAAAATGCTGATGTGGCGCTGAGGTGGCACGACGAAGAGGCTAAGCCTTGTTGTGACACCAGTGCTCTAAATCTACTTTATTATTCATTTATTTGTGCAAATTAAGTTTGATTGTTAAAAACTCTTGATAATCATTTTATGCTGCATGTTTGGTGGTAAGTTTTTTGAAAGCTTTTTAAAGCTAGTAGCCTAGTAGCTTTCTATTTTGTAAAGGGTCCTCCTATGCAGGCACCCCATTGTAGGGGGTGCTTGCATTTATTGGTGTGTTTGTACTTGCATCAAATCAATTCGTCCTTGTAGTCATAACAAATTTCGTCATATGTGGTGATAAATGAAGCAGTGCTACACTATAGTTGTTTGTGTGGACCCATATCCATTTAATACATTAACCATTTTATTTTAATAAAGAATGGGTATACTTTGTCTTCTAATGGTGTCTGGTACGTGTTCCCGCAGCTAAGTTTTTTTGTAAAATTTTTAAATATATATATTTTTATATAAATTTATAAGTATTTTTTTCAAATATAAATTTATAAATATTTTTTCATTTTTTTTATATAAATTTCATAAATATTCTATTTAAAAGTTTATAAAAAATTTATAAAAAAAGTTTATAAAAAGTTTATAAAAAAGTTATAAGAAATTTATAAAAAATTTATAAAAAAAGTTTATAAAAAATTTATAAAAAAAGTTTATAAAAAGTTTATAAAAGATTTATAAGAAATTTATAAAAAATTTATAAATTTTTTTTTATAAAAGATTTATAAACTATTTATTAAAATAGTTTATAAAAAACTTATAAAAAAAGTTTATAAAAAACTTTAAAAAAAAAGTTTATAAATAAAATTTATAATGACGTTGGAGGCAAGAATAAAGGCGTTTGAGGCATCACTGGAATTAGCAAGAAATTCAGTTGATCACGCATATCAGTCGAGTGGAATACTCTATGAGTTTGTAGATGACATTAATAATCTTCATGTGGAGTAGATTTCGTTGTAATAGTAGTAGCATTTGTTGTTGTACTTGTTTAATGTTTTAATGTTTAATGTTTTATTGTTATTGTTTAATTAAATGGAAACAAATACACAATTAAAAATACTTAACGTAAAATAAATACCATATAAAAACACTACACAATTAAATACACTATACATATAAAAACACTAAAAACACTACACAATTAAATACACTATACATATAAAAACACTACACAAATAAATACACTATACATATGCCCTAAACACTACACAATTAAATAAAATAAAATAAAAACAAAAAATAAAATAAAAAAAGGGTACAGCCGCCGCCTGTACGGACGGGACCCACAGGCTATGGGGTGCATGGCTAGGAATTCATGGGATGCTTGGGTAGGGTTTACCTTTGTAAAAAAGAAACTTTACTTTAAGAAAACCTTTGTTTGAAATAATGAGCTAAAAGCTTTTGCTTTAGATAAAGCGTTTTTTTTTTTTTTTTAACCTTAGTTGTAGATTCAAATGATAAGAAGTCAATGATTCATATTAAAAAAAAAAAAAAAAAAAAAAAAAAGCAATGTTTTTTTTTTTTTTTTTTTTTTTTTTTTTTTTTTTAAAACTTGTGTTATAGATTCAAATGATAAGAAGTCAATGATTCATATTAAAAAAAAATAAAAAATAAAAATTGAAATGTATAATTTCGTGTGAGCCTTTTAGTCTTTTTTGATATTCTTTTGCGGGTCTCTACCCTATTTATCATGTGCCCTCTAAGGCATAAGAATAATCCTTACAAAAATAATCTTTAAAATAAGAAAAACTTAAAGCAAATGCTAATGGTAAAGGTTCCCCCACCCCCAAACAACCGTGTGTGTAACTGCGTTCTATCCTTTAGGCCAACTGAAAACAACCGATCACACCTTCAACTTTTTTATTTACTCAATTTGTTAGCCAACCGAGTAAATGGGGCACGCCTCCCATGAGTTTTGAATGTTGGATTTGATTTACACTAAAAAAAAAACTTTTTCTTTTAAACCCGACTTTTGACTCTATAAAACCCCCACTTGTCTTCTTCATTTTCCTCATACTTCTCTTCTCCATTCTATAAACTAAAACAATGTCTCTAAAAACTCCTCAAAACAAAACACCAAAATCCTGAAGACAACCAAACGTTCCGATAACAACATTCCAAATTTCACGGCCAATCATTACCGATTAATTTCGGTCACCAATCAATGCCTTCGCAAAACACGTTTCACACAACATAATCCGTATTCGACTGCATTTTATAACCAACAAGCACAAAATCAAATATATTATCCAACTATGGCATCACCACCGTATAACTAACATTTTCAACCTCCGATCCCACCTTTTAATTTTGATGATGACGATATCAAACCGTTATGGGGATCCGGTTCTCAACCTTCTCATCCCTTTTCGACTCAAGTTTCGGAAGGTCCATCCGAACCCGTTCGTTCCGACTCTCTCTTCGAGGTGAACGCAACGCCCATCAAGACATGCTATTTACAAGTTGATTTTTGGTATTGATCAAAACCCAGTTGATAAAACTCAAGATTTTTTTGTCATTGAATTTCTCAATGATAGATATGGGGGAGGCTTATGTGATTCTTGGAAAAAGAATTAAATGTGAAAAAAGGGCTTTACGATTACACAATCTCACTACATTGAGAAAATTCAATTCTAAAGGTTATGGTCCAGTTAGTACTCTTAGGGAAGCATATATTAAAATTATGCCCAATATGGGTAAACATGTGAATCAACTTAAAAATTATAGGGTGATTGGATGTTAGATGTATGCTATCACATGCATACGACCGAATATGGCTTATGTTGTTGGAAAATTGAATAGATTTCCTAGTAACCCTGGTAATCAACATTGGGAAGCAATATTTCAAGTATTCGAGGAACTTATATAAGACGATGGATTATGGTTTTTATTATTCGGTTATCGAATGTTATTCTAATGCAAGTTGGGTAACCAGTGGTGAAGATCATTATTTAACTAGAGGTTGGGTATTCTTGCTAGGTGGATGTGCCAATTCACGGTATTTAAATAAGCAAACTTGCATTACTGATTCGACGATGAAAAGTTAATTTATAGCTTTAGCTGATGCTGGAAAGGAGGTAGGATGGTTAAGGAACCTCGTCTATGAGATTCCTTTGTGGCCAAAACTAATATCTACTATTTCTATGCATTATGATAGTTCTGCCACTTTGGCTAAGGCATATAGTCCAATCTACAATGGAAAGTCTAGACACTTAGGTGTTAGACACAACATGGTTTGTGAGTTAAAAACATATGAAGTGATTTCCGTGGATTTCGTTCGTTCTCAACAAAACTTGGCCGATTACTTGACTAAAGGAGTAGCCAGAGACTAAGTGCACAAGTCGTATATAGGGTTATGTAGCCACCTGTAAAATTTCACTATCATCAACTTTCATATTAATGAACTAGATTATTCATCAAAATTTATTTGAGCCAAGTTGAGCATTTTAGCATGTACGCTTCATTTTATTACACAAAAATTTATGCATCTCCGAGTAGTCTTATTTAATCATGCCAATATTTACTGATAGCTAAATCAGTCTCACAAGAAATTTTCTTGTCTTACGAGCCGCACGCGTACCGACACTCAATTAGTTATGGCTAAAGTCAAATAAATATTTTTATGAATTAGAGTTAATATTTTTATTTATTTATCTTCACCTTTATAAAAACGTACTCTAAATTATATATATTACACGTTTTGTCAAACGTCAAACCGGGACACCGCGACACACACTTAAGCTCAACGGGACACGGACTACACAATAAAAATTCAAAACAAACTCTTCTCCTAAAAATCTTGTGTTGCCGCCCAATACAAGCAAGCATGTGATCACATACAAAGTTTAGGAAGAAACAAAAGAGGATTTGCTTCTCATTACATGGACATTGGAAATAAAATAGCAAGCAACCTACTACCTACTAGATCTTTAAGTATCTTCAAATCTAGCCTAAGATCCTCACTTGTTCTTTTCTTTTCTGCCTAGCTCGATGCACCACCAAACACTCTTTCTAATTTACTTATCCCACCAAGTCACATGCTAACATAGATCATGGTATCCAATATTCCTTTACATTGAGTTATTTGGGTAAAGGAGTTAAAGAACAAAGCATTCTATTAACCACAAGATCTTGGAGCCAAAAGTCTTCCCTCCCTTTTTGTGTTTGCATACCAACGCCACACACACACACATTCCCAGTTTTTGGATTCTATTCATAGAAAAAGGGAGCATGCATTGGTTAGTAAAATGAATATTAAGAAGTCCCACTTATTACACAATCCTACTATTACCCAAGAAACTAGTAATATCTATTAGTAATAAGACTTGAACAAGATTCCATGCTTGCTCCATAAAAATCGAACATACACACCTAACTTGCTTCACATTCCTTTTTCATATTCTCACAATAACTTACTAGTAGTTAAGAGGTTGGAGCCTTGGGAAAATCTTGGGTAAACAACTTGGTATTTGGAAGATCTTGGGTAAAAGTATTGGATAAGCAAGCAAGCACTTGGAGTTGGGTCATAAAATCTTGGGTTCTTGTTTCACTTTGGTCGACACATTCACTTCTCCTTTGTAAGGATTCTTGGTCTCGTTTAGTTTACATTTTCATTGAGTATCTTATAATTACAAACATAATTATGCTTGATGTTTAACTAGAAAATGAGCTCTTTAAGAACTTTTCTTGCTCGACATTACATATACACAATTTATTTAAAGATAACTAAGGTTTACATTTAAAGCTTGTGTGGAAATCTTGAACTTGTTATTACTTGTAAGCATCTCGAAAAATATATAAGCTAGTGTTTCTTTACTTGCTTATTCGACACCTTTACAACTTGAGAATATTTTGAGTTTTCGAACTAAAAACGACTAAGAAAACATGAATCGAAAGTATGTTTAAGTATTGGCTCGTCGTGGAAAGGTCTTCATTTGGCTTGGCTAAAGCTTGTTTTCGATTTTTATGAACTTCATTTTTACCTTGGACTAAGCTTTCATGCGTACAAACATGAACCATTCACATGCACAAAAGTGAAAAGGATAGCATGCATGTTCACTGTGAGAAATTTTTAAAGAGAATTACTAAGTCAACTAGTATACATACCAACAATTGCTATATTAAAACACAAAAGGTGGTTTGGTCCCTTGGTTTGGGCGCTATCCTTGGATGGTAAGGATACTGTGATCGAGCCTTGTGCTCCTCACTTTTTGGAGTTATTAATTTTCTAGTATTTGAGTCATTAAGAGTTATTAATTTTCTAGTATTTTGAGTCATAAAGAGTTAATTGTTTTCCCAACTAGATTAAGGCAAAACATATTTAATTGGGTAACTTATCATAACAAATATATTGACTTGAGTTATTTTTACAATACTTGATTTATAAAGGAAAACTAATAATTATGATCGGGTCATGCCCAATTTTTGTTAAAAACTCAAATACTTAGTTTATTTTCGTATATATGAATAAAAGCACGAGAACTAGATAATAAATATAACATTAACATTTTTTTTACATATCACCCAATAATTAAGTATAGTGCATATAAACATATATAAATACTTAACGTAGTCTATAAACACTCATATTATAAATACTTGATGTAAATATTTATAAATTACCGACGCCGTGTAAACATCACAATCATTTTTTTTTGTACATATTTTGCAATACCTAGTCATTCGTTTACTTTCAAACCGGGGACTTTTTCGTCATGATTATTTTTCATATAATTATATACGTGAGCACTTTTCCAAGAGCCAAAACTTGCGAACGTTTCGAAACCTATATTTTTTTAACTTAACCGTTACCACACAAGCGATAATAAACACAAACTCCTGAGAGTACTTCAACCGTTTTAATACACTAAATTATGAATGAAAATAACAAACTAAGGCTTGCCATACTAATTATAGGCTGCGCGACGGTACTTCGTGATCACACTACTTGACCTTACACTACTCGGACTTTTGTTTGCTGAGGTGAGTTCATAGCCTCGCCTTTACTTATTTCTTTCAAACCCCGCGAGGGAGATGCATGCTATAAACTAGAACACAAGTCTTTTCTTAAACTGTATGCTGCCTGATCATTATTATTATAGCCTAAGTTGCCTGCCATAAGTCCCTTACATCATGAACCATTAATCACTTGCTAGTGAACGCGAATATTGTGGATAGTACTATGGGAATTAACGACCCCGACTCGGTTATCGGAAATAACCGGGGCGCACTATATTTGGTTAACTATGGAATTGGCAATTCCATCTCTGAGGGCAATATTATTACTTACACCAGTAATTAGGTGTATGCAGTTAGTTTGGTGTCATGAGCTTAGTGCATAATAATAATCTATGTTTTCCATGGTGATTGTATTCGAAGCAATTATCATCTCTTACTTGTGTTCAACTTATTATTTAAACCTATGAATATCACTCAACGTTTTTGTTGATCTTTTTAAGCATGCTTATCTCAGGTACAAATTAGAATAACATGAAGGTGTGGGGTGGACGTCCCGAGGCGCTAGAAGTGGTGTGGTTTTCAATTAAAGTTATCATTTCGAAACATTTAAACTATCTTTTATGTAACATCGAAACATGTGGTATTTCCTTTTGGGTGTTCTGAAACACTGAGTTTATGAAATGGTAACTAACTTTTATTAAAAACGTCTCTTTAGAGTCGTTTTCTGTAACTTATGACTATGATCCTCTAAGTAATACCCCGATTAGTCTTCCGCTGTCACTTTGTGATTTTGGGGGTGTTACAGGTTATGGTCCAGTTAGTACTCCCAGGGAAGCATATATTAAAATTATGCCCAATACGGGTAAACCTGTGAATCAACTTAAAAATTATAGGGCGATTGGATGTTAGATGTATGCTATCACATGCATACGGCCGAATATGGCTTATGTTGTCGAAAAATTGAATAGATTTCCTAGTAACCATGGTAATCATCATTGGGAAGCAACATTTCAAGTATTCGAGGAACTTATATAAGACAATGGATTATGATTTTTCTTATTCGGTTATCGAAGGTTATTCTAATGCAAGTTGGGTAACCAGTGGTGAAGATCATTCTTTAACTAGTGGTTGGGTATTCTTTCTAGGTGGATGTGCCAATTCACGCTATTTAAATAAGCAAACTGGCATTACTAATTCGACGATGAAAAGTGAATTTGTAGCTTTTAGCTGCTGCTGGAAAGGAGGTAGGATGGTTAAGGAACCTCGTCTATGAGATTCCTTTGTGGCCAAAACTAATATCTACTATTTCTATACATTATGATAATTCTGCCACTTTGGCTAAGGCATATAGCCCAATCTACAATGGAAAGTCTAGACACTAAGGTGTTAGACACAACATGGTTTGTGAGTTAAAAACATATGAAGTGATTTCCGTGATTTCGTTCGTTCTCAACAAAACTTGGCGAATTACTTAACTAAAGGATTAGCCAGAGACTAAGTGCACAAGTCGTCTATAGGGATGGGATTAAATTCCATCTAAATCTCTAGTCGTGAGACGCCCAATTCCCTTCTAATACAACACTATAAGCCGAATTCAACGGGGAACTTACACTTAGAGATTGGAACACATCGTATCATCTTAAGGAATGTGTTCAGATTGGAAGTGGTTAGGTTAAAGTTTTATCTTCTTAATAGTCATTTTGAAAAGTTGCATTGCAGGTCAAAGCATAATGGAACTACCTTTGTGAGCATGGAGTTTTGCTGTTTCAGGAACGTATGACTTGGCTTACTTTATGCTCATGTAGGATATGGACGCAATGCTTATAGTAATATCAATTATATGTACATTAGAAACTTGTGGATACTCATGTGTATATTATCTTCAAGTATTCAAACAAGTAGAAAGGTTCTATCCATGGGACACCATGAATCTTGAATATTTAAAATGCGTAATATACTATGTAAAAATTCAATCTATGACATTTTTTTTTATTCATGCATGAGTTTAGTTTGTTTGTTTATTTTAGTAGATAAAGGATTACAGTAAAACGGGAGAGGAATGTTGGCGATTACAGTGTTACACTAATATTTTGTGTAATTGTTATTTACTTGAGAGCAAGGGCTTAGTCATCTTTTGCTCATAGTCGAGTCAGGAGATACATAGCCCACACTCGTTTCAACTAGCTTGATACCATCACAACTAAATGCGGGGTCAAGTGGGCAGCTTCCCCTTGTAAGGTCAAAGAAGCAACGCCCATTACGAGATTAAAGGGCAGAGCCTCTTTTTAAGGTACTGCTCCAACTAGTTTTTTCCTCCGACCGATTTTTCTCCCCAAAAAACAACTTTTACCAAGAGTAAAATCTTCCCACCAACCGATTCTAAACGAGAATATACTTTCGAGTGTGTTAATGTAACAAAGTTGATTTCATCCGAACAAAACTTACACAACAACTTTTAATGTATTGGTTTTTTTTTGCACTTGAAACCAATGCAATTCTATTAATTATCCATAGCAGGGTACCCGCGCGTTGCAGCGGCGGGCGCCATACAATTAAAAAATTCAGCGAAATTCTTTTTAGATTTATATTTTACAATACAATAGATATACGAACGACGATAACTTTAATTTTGAATATTGTTATGCAATAACAAAATTTTTCATATAAAAATTGTAGATTATCCACGTGATGTGGTGACAATAATGAGTTGTTATTAGATATATTGTAAAGGTATAAGATAAAATTAGTTGACAATAGCCCATAGTCATAAGTTATCATTAAATAATAACACAATAACGACTTTTAAAAATCACTTACATTATACTAAGAAAATTTAGTTTTCAAAAATAATGTTTGTTAAACTTGTCCCACATAGATGGATGATACAAGTAAAAGATTACTTATAAAGATAAAGTAAAAATAAATATTCAATAAAAATCATATGGGTTACTTTTAAGAATATAATTATTAATATTCAAATATATATATATATATATATATATATATATATATATATATATATATATATATATATATATATATATATATATATATAATTAGCACTTAGCACCTAGCACTTTGCATCCTTTGCGTCCGATTTTTATAAAACAAAATTTTTAGTTTTTATGGTAAGTTTTATTAAAAATATTACAAAAGGCGCATATGTTGATTCTCGAGGCACTCTTGCGATTTAATAATATTTTTTGAACATTGTATTTTAGTATGCATTTTTAAACTCTATTGATTTAACAATATCGTTTTCGTTTGACTTAGAACCAAGGATGACCAAGAACATGGTTTAAGGTATTTTAAGTATTCTAGTAATATTTAATGCACAAATTGTGTTTAAGTTAGTTGTACATTGTGGTGAAATAATTGTATATTTTGATGATGGGGTGAATTAAATTGTGTATTAATTGTATGAGTTGAGATCAATATAGAACTTCTATTTGCCATAGAACAAATGAACCAATTATAGCCCTTCATTTTTTATCTAAATTAATAAAAAATCATTTTCCACATTTTTTTTTAAAACAACATATCTTACAAACGGTAAATTTTCAAACTATAAAAAATACACCATCGCGACGAGAATTAAATTATCTTTCTATAAATATGCACTTTTATATATTTTCGACAAACATTTTTTTTCAAAAATTCCGTCCGAAAAAATCATATATGATTTTTACGAATCATATATGATTTTCAAAAATCATGTATGATTCGATTTTTATGAATCATATATGATTTTTACGAATCATATATGATTCTCAAAAATCATATGTGATTCGTAAAAATCAAATCATATATGATTTTCACAAATCATATATGATTTTTGTTGACCGAAATTTTGAAAAAAATAAAGTGGTTAAAAATATATAGTAGTGCATATCTATAGAAAGATAATTTAATTCTCGTCGCGATGGTATAATTTTTATCGCGTAACGATTAACGGTTTGCGAGATATTTAATTTTTTTAAAAAGGGTGAAAGTTTATCATAATAAAAAAATGAATGGCTATTATTGGTTCATTGGATCTATGGTAAATTTGAGATCTATATTGAACTTTTGCCTTAATTGTATATGTTGAATAGTGTTTTTTTTAGTATTATTTGTGTTTTAAATACTTGTAAATAATGCTTCCTTACTTGTATTTGCTTAAAAATCTATTTTAAGAAATCTTAAAAAATTAATTAGGATGAAAGTGTCTTCCTGCATTATAAGTAGTATAGATCGTGAATTTTGTATTATACTTCAATGTGAAATTTATTCCCACACGTTTCAAAAAATATATACAAATTGCTTAATTTCTACCACTCACACCCAAATCCCGATCTTGTCCTCGATAAGTTATTTTGTTATTTCGTGTGGGTCCATATATGAAAGATTAACACGATCCAAATTCGTTAATTTGGAATAGTAATTGGGCTTTTACTCTCACGATTGAAAATCCAATTCGATCAGCAGACAAAATATAAGCGACAAGAAAACTATTTAGACGGTGTTTGGGATTGCGTTTGTATATAGATTATTTGATTATTGCGTTTCTAAAACGCAAATAATCAGTGTTTGGTGTTTGGCAAACAAACTTCAAAAATCAATTTTCTGCGTTATGAGGCTTTCAAAATAACGTTTTGGAAATGCTACTCATCCCTTACTTTTTGAAAATTGTGATTCTCTTTTTTTCTTTTAATTACTATAATGCCCATATTAATTGTTTTCACATGTCCAAAGTTTTGTCTTTTCCGTATCCTTTTTGGTAATTTATTGCTAAAGTTTTTATATAATCTGTTTTACCAAACATTAAAAAAACTGATTATCTAATTATTGCTATATCTAATAGCATAATTGAATCCAAACATTATATTTTAAAACCACGTTTTGCAACATCTGATTATTTGATTATTCGTTTTCAAAACGAATAATCTATTTTCGATAAGCAATCCCAAACACCCCCTTAAATGGTTTAAACCGGTTATCAGTTAGTGGATGATCAATATATCTGTTGATCGACTCAAGGAACATACTGTACGCAAATACTAAACTAAGGTTATTAAATAATAATATTGTTGGATGATAACAACGCCATTTTTGGATACATATTCAAACATATATTTTCTTTATTTTATACGGAGTAGCAAAGAGGACAGGGAAACAATATACTCCCTCCGTCCCTAAATAAATGTCCAGTTTGACTCTGTTTAACTTTGACCATAAATATCTTTTGTGTGTTATATAATGTTTGATGAAAAACTATACCAATGAAAAATACACTTAAAACTAAATCCATTCATATATTTTTTATCAATTATTATATAACACCCGCAAAAATAAATATGGTCAAAGTTGATCCAGTTTGACTTTGAAAAATCAAACTGGACACGTATTTAAGGACAGAGGTAATACCTTTCTAGCTTTAAATTCAAATATATGACTTTCATATAAATTATTCAAAAACAATAATTGTGACAACTTTACAAAAATTGCTACAACTTTATGAGATTGTTACAACTTTACATACGATAGGTGAAGGACAAAAAAGAACAAATATCTAATTACGTGCGAACACAAAAGGTTGTTTGCATCTGTTATAGTCGCCCTTTTTGAATCTTCACAAGATTCATAAAGCAATCGTCCTTACGCACGCAACAAAAGAACACAAAAAGTGATTAGTATGTAAAAACAAATATTACTTGTGCAAAATCAAGCAGGAGCAGTTCCGTTGTACCGTCCAGCGGGCTCCATTTCCTCCTCGTTCTCACCCGACATCTCTTCGAGTGATCGACCATTAGGTTCTGGTACCAAAAACGTAAAGGCCATACCCAAGAAATTGATAACACCAAGAACAATGAGCGAGTACCTGATTCCGATACCTGGTGGGTAGCCCTTGTCGGTCTTATCGGGATTGGTGCTTTGAGAAGCATAGAGAAACCCGTAGGCACCGACAATGGCGCCTGCTTTCCCAGCCGCTGCGGATATACCATGACATGTGGACCGCAGCCTGGCTGGGAAGATTTCAGCCGGAACAACAAAAGTTGTGGCATTAGGGCCGAAATTGGCGAAGAAAAATGTTAATGAGTACATGATCACAAAGCCGAGACGGTTGTCGTGTAAGGTCCAGTGGTGGTATGGGATTGCAAGAGCGAACATGAATACGGTCATGAAAAAGAATCCCATGAGTTGGATTGCAAAACGACCGATGATATCGATGAAAGCCACAGTGAACCAATATCCAGGAACAGTACTGCAAAGTGCAATAAGGGTTTGGGCTTTTGCAATCTTTAAGACCTCACCGGTGGCACTCATTTTTTCCGCAGAAGGGATCCACCCGATAGCGGAGAAAACATCTTTTTGGAAAAGGTTTTGTGAGTAAAAGGCGATATCTAGCAAGAACCAAGTGGATGTGGTTCCGAGCAAATGGAGTCCATGACGACGGAGAAATTCTCTTGAAAACAACCCGAATTGGTTTCTACTATCTTCAGCAATTTTCTCAACCTTGTGCTCTTCAGCTTCGATCTCAACTTGTAGAACTTGAGCCATATCTTGTGCAGCCTGTTTCGCATTTTTAGCAACCAAAGCAGTGTAACGCGCAGTTTCTGGCATCTTCATACGCCAGTAGTAAGTCAAGGCTGCAGGGATGGCACCAAACATGAGTATAATACGCCAGATGTAGTCCGCTTGTGGAACTGTCGACCCTATAGGGTCTGTTGCATATGATGGAGCATTAAACGAGTGATCAAAAGCAGCCGCAACAAGCAAAGAGACCAGCCCACTAGCCAAGATTCCAAACCCTTGCATAGCGAAAACTGCAGCAATAAACGCACCACGGGTTTTCTTGTTTGCATATTCAGACATTATTGTGGCCGAGAGAGGATAATCACCACCGATACCAAACCCAAGCCAAAACCTAAAGAAACAAAGTGTTGCCATCACACCTCTAGCTTCATGCCCGCATGAGAGGCCAGACGCTAGAGAGCATACAACCATGAGAGCCAAGGTCATTCCATAAACCTTCTTTCGGCCCAATTTGTCACCAAGCCACCCGAAGAAAAGTTGACCACATAAAGTTCCAACAAGGGCGACACCAACAACCGAAGAATTAACACCGGGTGGTAGGGTTCCGGGCTTCTTTGCACCATCTACGTGGTAGTATATACGACCAAGCAATTTCGTGACTATAGAAATCGCAAAGAGATCATAGGCGTCAGTAAAGAAACCCATCCCGGCGATGACGATTGCCGTGAAATGGTACAATTGGGTCTTGGCGGAGTCAAGTGCACTAAGCACTTGTAGTTGTTCTCGAGCCATAGCTACACTGTTCTTTGGAAACTATATCTGGCTAAAAGAAAAACAGAACAATTATTGAAACCAAAAACCACAGTATAAACTATTGTTAGCTAATGCATATTTGTATCAGATAAAAACAATTCTTATATATAGATATCAAATAATCAAATAATTTAACATTAAAAGGTGTCATATATCGTCAATTATTACATATTCATGTCAGTTATATTAAATTTTACGAAACTATAAAATAAGATATTTTTATTGCCGGTTGTCAAAGATGGTGACATAAATTGATGAGCAGAGACTTTTACTCCTCTTCTTTTTGTAACTTAACTAAAAGCCATTACTCATGCATGCATTTATAAAAATATATATATATATAACAAATATAACAAACTACGTATTATTGGACTATACAGTCAACAATTGGTTACCCAATCTATTTACATAATTTTCTAAAAAGTAGCTGTCCACATGTTGGTATTCCTTGTGCCATAATTGTAGGAAGAAAATTGTTATTTTTTTGGTCATCTACTTGAAGAACGTTAAACTTTTGAAATTAAGAAATAAAGAAAACCAGATTGAGATACTAAGCTAAGTAAGTTAAACTATAAATTTGAATCACTAATATATATTCAATGGATGACAAAAACTCCATCCATCTTCTTAATTGTAGACACTTCTAAGCAGTTTTGATAAATGTTTTGAGGAAATTCTCCTCAAAAGTTTAAATTAAATCGGCGAGAAAGACTTGACCCCATGCCGACTAACACTTCCCTAGAGACCTAGCTCCTAGTAGTGAGCACCTGTTCCAGTGACCTTTAGCTGGATTGAAACAAAAACTACTTGCTCCAAAGCCATCTTTAACTAGTCGGCTGGACATTTGCGGTGGAAGAGTTATACTATTTTTTCATGAGAGATGCTCCAATGGTTGTTTTGAGGGAATTATGTGAATATGAACTCAGTATAGACTAATGCTAGATTGAGTATACAAAACTCGCGTACACATGAAAAATCATAGAAGAGAGAGAGAAAGAGTGCGAGCTAGATCATACCTTGTGAAGATGGTAGCTATTGAAAGATTTTTTTGAGAGAGAATAAAGAAGATAGGATGAGAGAAATATGAGTTGAACTCGTTGGTATTTAAGGATGCACAATACCATGAATCATGTAAAAGCATATTATGGTATATGCTCTTATCGGTTTGGGTCAACGCTCTCACATTGCTTCCCCAGTTGTGATCTAATCTCTAATCAAGTCAACCCCCAGCCTGCCTCATTTTTCCACGAAAATTAAGTGTTTGTTGTGTTCCAAATAGCCACTTATATGTATATAAATCAGCTCATATATACAATTTCTTGAGACATAATACATATAAAGTTTATAAAACAATAGTAACACAAATATATAGTGGTAAACGTTTTAAAGAAAAAGAAAAATAAAAATAAAAAATGAAGAAGAGTAAATTACATAAATCGCACTTAAAGTTTGATCAAATTGCTTGTTTCGTCTCAAAAATTACAAAAGTGCAAAGATTGTCCCTGTGAGGAAACATTTGGTGCAAATATCGTCCTTTTTAGAGAAACCTTTAGTGTAAGAAATATTTTTGCATCAAAGATTTCTCCACAAGGACGAACCTTGCATTTTCGTAACGTTTTGGACTAAACATGTAATTTCGTCAAACTTTATTGACGGCTTATGCAATTGACTGAAAAAAAAAAAAAAAAAAAAGATCGGAAATGTCTCAAACTTGATTTAAGAGAAACGTTTTTCAACGTGTAAACACAGCGAGCAATTAATCAACAAATACGTCTGGAATCGTTACAACTTATAATAAATATTCATATAAATAATGCAAACAAAAATTGCTACAACTTTATGGAATTGTTACAACTTTATAATACAATAGGTGAAGCACAAAAGTAAATTACAAATAAATAATTACGTGCACACACAAAAGGTAAATCGCATCTAATCAGATGCCAACAAAATGATACATATAATTGTCCCTTTTTAAATCTTTGAATCTTTGCTAAGATTCATAAGACAATCATACGTACGCAACAACAACAAATAAAGTTACCATTTTGTAAAATCAAATAATTTTTGTGTGACAAACAATATTTTGTTAATCAAGCAGGAGGTCCAGTAGTAGTAACCTCCTTATCCTCCCCATCGTTCTCACCAGATAGTTCTTCGAGCGATCGGCCGTTAGGTTCAGGTACCAAAAACGTAAAAGCCATACCTAAGAAATTGATGATACCAAGAACAACGAGCGAGTACCTGATTCCGATACCTGTAGGGTAGCCCTTGTCGGTCTTCTTAGGATCGGTGCTTTGAGAAGCATACAGAAACCCATATGCACCCACAATGGCACCGGCCTTCCCAGCCGCTGCGGATATACCGTGACAAGTGGACCGTAGCCTGGCCGGGAAGATTTCAGCAGGGACAACAAAAGTTGTGGCGTTAGGGCCGAAATTTGCGAAGAAAAATGTTAATGAGTACATGACCACAAAACCGAGACGGTTTTCATGTAAGGTCCAGTGGTGGTACGGGATTGCAAGAGCGAACATGAATACGGTCATGAAAAAGAATCCCATGAGTTGGATTGCGAAACGGCCTATGATATCGATGAAAGCAACAGTGAACCAGTAACCAGGGACAGTACTGCAAAGAGCGATTAGGGTTTGAGCTTTTGCAACTTTGTAAACCTCACCCGTCGCGCTCATTTTGGCTGCCGCGGGGATCCATCCGATAGCTGTGAAAACATCCTTCTGGAAAAGGTTTTGTGAGTAGAAAGCGATATCTAGCAAAAACCAAGTGGAGGTGGTTCCGAGCAAGTGAAGGCCGTGGCGACGAAGAAACGCTTTGGAGAATAACCCAAATGAGTTACTCTTGTCCGCAGTAATTCTCTCTACCTTCTGCTCTTCAGCTGCAATCTCAACTTGTAGAACTCGAGCCATATCTTGTGCAGCTTGTTTCGCGTTTTTTGCAACCAAAGCAGTGTAACGTGCCGTTTCAGGCATCTTCATACGCCAGTAGTATGTCAAGGCTGCTGGAATAGCGCCAAACATGAGAATAATACGCCAAATGTAGTCCGACTGCGGGGCTGTGGACAATACGGGATTCGTTGCATAGGATGGTTCATTAAACGCGTGGTCAAAAGAAGCCGACACGATCAAAGCCACTACTCCACTAGCCAAAATCCCAAACCCTTGCATAGCAAAAACCGCCGCAATAAATGCACCACGGGTTTTCTTGTTAGCATATTCGGACATAATAGTAGCCGAGAGAGGATAATCGCCTCCAATGCCAAACCCTAGCCAAAATCTAAAGAAGCAAAGGGTCGCCATCACACCCTTTGCCTCGTTCCCAAAAGAGAGACCAGAAGCAAAGGAACATACAACCATGAGAGCTAAAGTCATTCCGTAAACTTTCTTACGGCCCATTTTGTCCCCAAGCCACCCGAAGAAGAGTTGACCACATAGAGTTCCAACAAGGGCGACACCAGTAACCGAAGAGTTCACAGTAGGTGGTAGAGTTCCAGGCTTGGGTGAACCATCTACGTGGTAATATATTCGGCCTAGCAATTTCGTGACTAGCGAAATGGCAAACAAATCGTAGGCATCGGTGAAGAAACCCATACCGGCGATGACAATCGCCGTAAAATGGTACAGTTGCGTCTTGGCCGAATCAAGTGCACTAAGCACTTGCAGTCGCTCTCCAGGCATGGCAAATTTCTTTTTGCGATACTATTTTGCCTGCAAAAAAGAGGACAACAAGTTATTGAAACCCAAAACTTAAACATATATAAGCTATATTTATTACTCTTAGTTTTGTTACTTTATTAACAAAAGGCATGCATTTACTAATTAAGATACAATATATTTATGTAAAACAAACTTATTGTTGGTCAATATGGCAAGTATTAGCACCCAATCTATTCATATTCACGTATAACAAATTAGTAAAACAGATACACACACTAGCTTGTCTACATGTTGGTGTTCCTCTCGTATATACATTGTAGCAAGAAAAATGTTAATAATGTCTTTTACTTAAGCTACACTAACAAAGAAATGGAGTTATATGGGTGATCAATGAAATAAGGGCAATGTGCGCGTAAAAACCTTTTGCGTATATCTTATGATCATTTTGTCATTACTTAATAGGAGTGTTGATAAATAAGAAAAGTAAACTGGATTGTCATAAAATAAATATATATAATAGACGAAATTTAAAATATAATATATACAAGTGGAAAAATAAAGATAACTACATAACAAAAGAAAAAGAAACTTAAACATCTATCATTTTAAACATCTATATTTGTATCTTTAGTTGCTAAAAATACACGTTATTTAATGGATCGCAAATTATTCGATCTTCACCCATCATCTACATTTTAAACATCTAAATTTAAATCTTTAGTTACTATAAATGTTAATATTGTCTTTACTTAAGCTACACTAGACACATTTTAAACAATAAAACTCCGTAATGTTTTTGTGCATGACTAAATTATACCCATTTAGATACACGTAAACTTAACAAAGACAAACTTGTAGTCAACATACCTTGTAAAGAGGGTAGCTATGAAACGATTTTGGAGAATTCAAAGAAAGAATTAATGAAGATTAGATTGTGAGAACTGATGAGTTGGTGCATTTGTATTTAAAGATGCACGACACTAAGAATCATTAAAGCATATGCTCTTATATCCTAACGTCAACGCCCTCAAATTGCTTCCCTAATGAGCTAATCTCTAATAATGTCAACCCCAAATTGCCTCTTTTGTTCAATAAATCTAAACCCTCTACCCCCTTTCATTTGTTTATAAGAAAACATTACTTTGATACAAGTAATTAATTAATTTAATAATATATATATAATGAGTTGTGATTTGTACATCTTTGCACATTATATTATATTTGCACTTTGGCTAATTCTTTCCATTCTCTTCTACTCATTTCTTTAGTTTCTTTGCTCATTAATGATGGATAGAATACTTAATAATGACTGGATATTTATTAAGGAAAAGGATAACCTAAAATAGAAAGTAGTCGAGTAGTATATTGCGACCAACACACAGTTACAACGTGAGTCCTACAACAGCTAGTGGGATGTGTGTTTGTGTTTCTTATTAATGTTATTATTATTCTTACTACTATAATTAATTGTACGTGTATAGTACTGATGAAATATATGTTGTTTCATAGAAATTCTCGTGACATTCATTCAACTCGTAAAATAGTTATATGATGCATTGATGCCCTAATACTTTGTATAAAATCCATCTCTTCACATACTGAAATTTTGTAAGATATTTCCAATTAAGAAAACTTATATACAAAAATGTTATCCCAAACTAACATTTGCGAACAACTTGTTTGGAATGAACGAAGGTTTATCAATCATTGACTTTCGGTTCACTTTGAGAAATTAAAAAATGGATGTCAACTTATTAAGAAACACAAAGAGTTGTCAATGAAAGTGGATTTGGATAGACATCAAACAACAGTGGCAAGATAATTTGGAAGAATAAAAGCACAAACAAGAATTTAGCATTTTTGACTCACTAATTTAGACTATAAACTCTTTTCACAAACCCCTTCGCTCAAACGAGATAATTAAGGTAAAAAAAGGTTAACAACAGAAAAATCCCTATCCCTTTGGTGATCAAAAACCTCCATATCCCTAGTCGAATTCTTCAAACCGTTCTTACAATATTCATTGACATTCGATTATTGTGATTAACATCTTTTGTTAATCATTATTCTCGTCCCGTTATTGGGTTATTTTAGGGCGTTTTGTTTATGATCTTGTCATAAATCATCTTTTAAGGTTAAGTTATTGCGCATTACTATTATAATCCATCAAGTGATCTTACTGATTCTGTTATTCTTGTTAGGGCTTCAAAGTTGATCAATTAAGGAGGGTAGGTAAGATTCTGCACTGTTTCGTTCTAAACCTTAATTTTTATTAGGGTTTTTTGCATTTTAGAACATAGACGTTTTTTGTGCTTCTTGTTATTTTGTATGTGCATGATGATGAAAAGTGTGTTCTTGGATTCGAGAAGGGTGGTGACAAGAAAAAGAAAAAAGATACTAGTTTCGCCGATCAAACTAAGGAGAAAATTCATGAATTGGAAAAAGCAACTACTAGATGGTAAACTTGTGTTAGATGGTGAGGATGGGTTACCACTAAAACCTTTCACTAGAACATAAAGTGGATTTGGCTACACCCAATAAGTGTGACGATATACATATAGTCACACATGATTTTTCGAGTGTGTGTGACTAAAGGCCGTGTGACCGTGGGCAATGTTTTGAAAGGCTCAAGGCGCACTAAGGCGCGAAGGGGACCAAAGAGCCTCGAGGCGAGGCGCATACCAAGGCGCGGGATTCACGAATACGAGGCGCACTAAATACACTAAGTTTTTTTTAATAATATATGTGACCTATTGTGTAGTTTAAATAACACAAAATAACATTAAATACTTAATACATGACACATATAGCCATTATAAAGATTAAAATGGATCAGTTGTCACTTCTCAAATGGATCAACTCTTTGGCTCGATGAACTAAATATAGATTAAAATCCATATCAGACTAAATATGCTTATGTCAAACACTTGCAGACTTACATCTAACAAAGCTCACAATTTAAACCAAACCACAAGCAAGCAACATATTAATATTTAAGGCATAATGCCACATTTTCATGATAATATGTCATAAAGAAAATACTTAATGAAACGAAGTAACTTGTTAAAAAATAACAATCAATAAAATAAACATAAAATCCGTTCAATATTACAAATCATACAAATACTGGCCCTATGATGTGATACTTGAAGATAAAATAACCTTATGACGTTATTTACAAATCAATAAAATCAACAATCAATAAAAATCAGTTCAAGATATAAACTTATGACGTGTGAGAGATTACATAATTGTAAATGGATCAAAATTTATAGTTACCCACTTGATTGTGTGTTATAGTTCTTTTCCAAATTAGGGTAATTAGATATAACTTAAAAGGCTCATGGTGGAAAAGTCTACTGTTTGAAAGAGAGTAAAACAACCCGAAATCCCAGGAGCTAATCCAAAATCACCTACTCGATTGACAAGCATAGCTTTTATAGCTGCTTTATCTGCCTGAAGTCGTGTAAACCAGAAATGAATTAACAAATATGAAGCAAGACCTACTCCCTCCCATCAGGCTCATGTATCTTATCTTAATATTTAGAAAAAAGCCCCAAGACCTGTTACATCTCCGAGGCGCAAAAAGCCCCAAGGAGTTGCGCTTTTTATGGGATTCATGCATGTCGCGAGACTCGATCTGAAAAAATCCCTTGAGTTTGAGCTTTGAGCCGAGGCGCGCCTAGCTTTTTAAAACTATGACTGTGGGTACCTACGGTCACATGTTTGAGTTAGTGTTCGACTCTATTAAAAAAACAGTGACCAACACCTTAACATGTGTGACTAATTAGGCACAAATTTAGTTGGATTAATCAGTATTGGTGACCGTAAACACTGTATAGTCACACAAAGCATGTTTTTTTTGTATATCTAGTTAAATACAATTAAGCATAAAGTGGCCAGAAGTGTTAATAAGTGTGGCCATATGCTGTTTAAAGTGAAGTAAAAGTGTATTTTGTGTGACTATTGTTCATCCAATGGCCACATGAATTTTATGTTTGTGTTGGCCTTTTGTAATATTTAGTCACAAAAAGCTTTTATATATATATATATATATATATATATATATATATATATATATATATATATATATATATATATATGTATATATATATATATAGGGTGAGGTTATTGTAAGAACCAAATAAATTGCGAGAACTGCGAGAACCAGCATCAACCAATCAGATTTTTTTGAATATTAAAATTTATTATATCATTCAAAAGGGTATAATGGTAAAAATACTTTTTTATTTTATTTTTGATTTTTTCTAAAAAAAACGTTTTTTTTAGTTCCCTAAATTCTAGGTGTTTTTTTTTTTTTTTTTTTTTTTTTTTTTTTTTAAGTTATAAATGTTTAAAAAAACACCATGTGCACATGTGTTTTGCATTATATGGCAATTGTATTTTTCATTTATGCATAGGTGTTTTGTATTTGCACATGTATTTTTAAGAAATATTACATTAATATAAATACAAACAATAAAATTTTAATAATAGATTTATGCAATTTCAAATTTTACAAATTGTATTACTCTAGTAAAATGATATTCAAATTTATCACAAACATCAGTATGTTTACACTTGAATTCAATTTTATTACACATATATGAAGCTTGCACATGTGCATAATCCAATTTCTTTAATAGCTGGTCATCTTTTAGGCATGCACATGTATTTATCGCCTAGTTCAAGAAACCATGAAATCTTCAGATGTATTTTTAATCCTTGTGCACATATGTTTTTATCGTCTCGCTCATCTTACTTGTTATAAACACATGTGCACTCTTTATATCAATCATGGCCCTCATCTTTATCAAACATGTTTGGTACCTGAAACTACAAAAAAATGTTTTTTTTATCATAAACAAGTAGCGAATACATATGCACAATTTACAACATAAATGCATACTCAAAAACACATGTGCACGAGACGATAAGAATAATAAAAAGTATATGCACTTTGATAACACCTGCAACTCCATGTAAACTTCAAAAACTGTAAAAACACATATGCACACTCAACTGTAAAATTCACAACTGTAAAATACACATATGCACACTCAAAAACACATGTGCACACTGAGACGATAAGAATAATAAAAAGTATTTGCACTTTGATAACACCTACAAATCCATGTAAACTTTAGAAACCGTAAACACACACATGAATCATTCCTCTTTTCATCAATATCTAATAAAAAAGGCAAATAAAAAATATAAGCATAACATGAATAGACATATATAAAAAGAAAAATAAGCGTTGTTAAATAACCATCTCCAAAAATAAATATTTAAAAGAAAAGCGACTCCATTTCATTAGGTACATCAATTGTGTAAGACACTAAAAAACCTGATATTGAGTTATTTGCATTCTAATTAGATGACTATGATATGAAAATTAAAGCAAGCCTAGCATTAAATAATTACGGAGTACTAGTAACAAAACTTTACACACCAATGTTAAAAACAATTATGGCGATCAAAACACTTTTAATTGATTATTAAATTCCTTGTTTCGGAACTTTACACTTTTTAATTTAACCAAAGTACAATCCAACCACTATGCATTTTTTGAATTCAGATCTTAAGTTTTCATCGTATCTCTTAATTGGTCTTTTAGATCTTTAATTTATTCACCCAAACGAAAATCAATGCACCGAAAATAAAAGTAAATAGAAAGTTACTTAGTACCTAACCTGCTATCTTAACCTTTGTTGATGTATTCGAGAAAAACAATAATCAAATCATTCCCATCCTTTGAGAATCTATTGAAAAAGTGGGGTAGCTTGGGGGTGTCGTTATAAGATCAAATCAGTCCCGTCTTTTGAGCATGGAATTGATTAAACAGAAATTTATTTATCTTGTCCTTCAATTGATCGGTTTGTGTTTTCTCAATTGGGTAAGATGACGGATTGTAAGGATGGTGGTTAGGGGAAGATGACCCACTATATAATACAATAAAAAAGCATCAGCTTTAGATCTAGCGGCAGAGGTAATGATGGTTGCTAGGGTTTGAGAGGCACAAATAAAAAGTGAGATATGGGAAACGGTTTTAGGGGATGGGGATGGGGGGTTACAGAATGCTATTTTTATGGAAGTTTAAAATACCCATTTTGCCCTTAATTTAATTTTTTTATCAAAAAAAGTTACATATAATTTCAAAAATGCCATTTTGCATAGATATGTTGTACATTATGCATCATGAAGAGTATAAAAGTAGTTCTCGCAGTTCTCGCAATTTATTTGGTTCTGAAAATAACCTTACACTATATATATATATATATATATATATATATATATATATATATATATATATATATATATATATATATATATATATATATATATATATATATATATATATATATAACAGGAGGCATTTGGCATTAATACCACCTCAATGCCAAATAATCATTTTCCATGCCACATAAGCATTTGGTGTCCAACTAAGCATTTTTCTAATCCACCTAAGCAATAGTATATATTTTTCGGATTTGGTGTCCAACTAAGCAATTTTCTAATCCACCTAAGCAATAGTATATATTTTTCGGATTTAATGTATTAATTATATAAATTGTTAAGCAATTGTTTGTGAAAATCGATTTTTATAAAAAATGACCATGGTGAGATTTGAACTTGGGTCGTTTGTAAGAGTAGCATTAATAACTTGTGTGTTTACCACTTAGGCAACAAGTTATTTTGATAATTATGTTGCATACTATAATATATAAATGGCTTTATGAATTTCGAATTTAATAAAAAATTTAGAAATCTGTATTGTTTTAGGATTGTGTTTGTGTTTTGATTTTTACTTAAAATAAGATTATGATAAGTTTGGTATGGATTCATTGTTATCTTAACTCTTTCCTTATTGTTTAACCTAATCTCACACTATTTATACACCCTTATTTACAGAGGTATTGCACAATTACATAATCTGTATTCTTCAATGTCGAACATTCAGTCGAAGAGGTTCTCAAAGAGGCTTTCAACTGCCAAGCACAGCAACAGTTCTGAGAAATCAGAAGAAGCTAAATCAATGAGTATAAAGGATTCAGGTTGTTTAGGTGTTAACATATACGATTGTTTTCTTTTTAGTTTATGTATGTAGGAATAAATCTGCTATCAAAAAAACACAATATGATGGTTCTGTTTTTATATTATGTATGTGTTTACTATATATGTTTTGTATTTTGCAGGAATAAATCTGCAAGGAAAAAAACAAAAACGTGTTGGTAACAAAGTGTCTACAAATATTTCATCAGGTACAAGTTGTATTTTTTTAGAATGTATAACATGTTGATGTTGTTGCTGAGTTTTTGGATTTTGTTTATGATTTTACAGGAACAAGTAATTCTGATTTTAACAAGAAGACACAAAATAATGACACTATAATTGATGCACAAGCTGCAGGTAATAAAGAAATGATTATGATATTATTGTTGCATGTTGCATGAAGGTTTTTTTGTTTTTTTTATTTAATTCGTTACAGGTTGTATGTTTTTTGAATGTATAAGATGTTGATGTTGTTGCTGATTTTTTTGTTTTTATTGATGATTTTACAGGAACAAGTAATTCTGATTTTAACAAGAAGACACAAAAGAATGACACTACAGTTGATCCACAAGCTGCAAGTAATAAAGAAGTGATTATCATATTTGAAGTTTTTTTTTTTTTTTTTTTTTTTTTTTTTAAATTTAGTTTGTTGTTTTTTGTTTATTTTGATGTTTATTTTATCAGAATAATTGTTTGTTTATATCTGTAAAATTGAATTGGTTATGAGTTAGATGATGTGTTCCAGGTTTATGTGTTTTATGTGTTCCAAATATTACATTATGTATACGGATGTTTACATAGTTCATACATGTTTATAAGCTGTGATCATGATGATGTGTTCCAGGTTTATGTGTTTTATGTGTTCCAAATATTACATTCTGTATACGCATGTTTACATAGTTCATACATGTTTATAAGCTGTGATCATGAAATCATACAGATAAGATTAAGAAAAGAATTGAGACAAGCACAATTAGAGATCCTTCTACAGGTAGTTAATCTGAATGTAATATAGTGTAGATATTTTTGTTGTAGTTAAAATTGAATTGAAAACCTAATACAATTTTGGTACCTGTTTTGATCAGTTGTGGCACCATTCGGTGTTAACAGTGTTATCGATATGTCGTTATTTGAAAGTGACACACCAAGGAAAAGATCTGGAACCCATGTTCAGACTGTTTCAATGGCATCGAAGGGTAAAGCTGATTTGAGTTATTATATTGTGGAGTGTTTATTAAATTTGATAATGTACGTGTTATATTCTGAGTTATTTGTTGTAGTTAAACCTGCGTTGACAAAAAATTTTGGGAAGCAAGTATCATCTTTAAAGTCTCATGCAGCTTATGATAGCTCTCAAATTGACACACCTGCTAATAAGTCTATATCTAACATTGTTGATTTTGGAAGATCAGAAAAAGGTACAATAGCTTTTTAAATTGAAACATATATTATATTCTGAATGATTAGTTACTTATATATTGTATACATTTGTCAGTTGGTAAAAAAAGGATCAGTTGATTACAATTCTGTTGACTGTAAAAGGATGGAATACATCAGGAACCAGCAAAACGATCCTAGAAGTGCAGCTTATTTAAATTCAAGAAATTCCAAATTTCGTTATCAAGAAGACTATTCAGGGACACCTAAGTCCGGGTATAAGAGTAGTGTGTCAGGCAGACAACAACCAAAAGAAGCTTATGTTGTACATGCTACGTAGTTTGAAAATTCGTCTGATGGTTTGTGTTTTACTGATTATTGAATATAAGTTAATTTGTAAATGCATTTGATAAATAACAATTTGTAGCAGGTAAATCTCATTCTAAAAAAGGAAATGCAATGCATACTTCCTCCACTGGAAGTGCTCCAGCAGGTTGATTCTTATATTTTAGTTTAATTTACATTGATGTTGAAATGTGTTTGTTAGATTTAAAATGTTATAAAATATCCAAATGAAAGAGTGAAGGAACGAATCATAACTCCAATAAGAAACGTTAACCCTATGGCTACCAACATGGCTATCAAAGGAAGATGTATTTCTATTTGGCATTCTCACAAACTAAATGAAGAACATGATCCATATAGTTTGGATTGTGTTTTCCAAGATGAAGAGGTAACTATTATTTTTGTGATTTATTTTGTGTTTTATGAAATTAATATAAATGACAACTAATTTTTAACAATGTATATCCAGGACAACCGAATCCAGATTTACATCAAAAAAGAATTCATGTTTAAATTTGAACCTCTCCTTCAAGATGGTCAATGCTACATAATATCTAACTTTGGTGTGGCGGAAAATGGTGGAAGGTTACCATTGTTACCAAACAGATGGAAAGTATCTTTTTTCAAAGGGACTAATGTTACGCGTGTTGAACAAATAAATGATAATGTGACTGGCTTTATATATGAGCCATTTTCGCGTATATTAGACCCAGTGAATGAGTACCATGATCATGATTGTGTTGGTATGGATTTCATTGACACCTACTTATAATATTAATTCATATTTAATATTCTAAATACAAAAACATTAACCTATCTTATTCAACAGATGTGATTGGAACAGTTGTTGCTATTGGGAAAATCGTAGGTGTGAACAACCATGGTGGTCAAAAAATGCGCAGAACAATTGTTATTGAAGATGTCGAGTAAATAAAAACTTTAATATGATATTTATATTCTATACAATTTTACAATGTAAATGTATTTATTTATATCATATTATATAGATCTTACAGGCTTGAGTGCACTTTTTGGGATAATTGGGCGTTAATGTGGAACGACTATGAAAATAGGCTTGAAGAAGTTGGCCATTTAGACATTCTTTTGATGCTTGGGAAGGTCAAGTATTGGGACAGTAAGTTTTTAGTCATATCTTTTTTAATAATTTGGAACACACCCAAATAGGTTGCGTTTAGTTAATATAAATTGTTTTTGTTTTTGTTTTTGTGTTGTTTGTACAAAATCAAATAAACCAGCTGTGCATAATGCGTTATTTGGAAGCAGGATTTTCATTAACAGGAAGATTCCGCCGTTATTGTTATTTCGGAAAAGGTTTTTCTAAGAATTATTCTATATTTGTTGTTTAATTAATAGGTATTTTACTTTAAGTTTGTATGTAACATAATTTTGAAACATACAAGATACGAATCGCAAGAAGGATATAATGCAAATGAATTCAAGATCCAGTTGCACAATCAAGAAAAAGCTGTTGTTACACCTGCAGAATTTATGCATGGTTGTGTAAAGAGGTTTGTTGGAATGATCCGAAGCATTGAACCGGTAAGAAAGGAGTGTTTTGTTGCATTTATTTAATTATAAAAAAGCATAATACAACCGTCATAATTTACTATTTTAATATGATAAATAAAAAACTATGCAAAATGCAGGATACATGTTGTGTTGTTCATGCTACTGTGCATAGCATCCAATATGAAAATGGTTGGGCTTATACAGCGTGTAAAACATGTAACACAAGAGTGATAGCAGTTTCATCAAAAGGTGGAATGAATCATCAAAACAAGAAACAACTGTGGTTCTGTAAGAAACACGGAGAAACATATGCTGTTGCATCGAGGTATTAAATACATTGTGTTTTAATCAGTATTCCAATTTATAAAATTATGATTCATTACTGAAATACAAAAACTATATTATTTTTGTGTGTAAGGTTCAAGATCATTGTTCGTATTGTTGATGAAAGTGGAAGCGCACAGGTTGTTATTTTGATAACAATGTACACAAGATGACTAATTTGTCAGCGTGGCAAATTATGGAGAAACATGGCATGGACCCTGAAGAATACTTCCCAGATGATCTAAACCAGATTATTGGGAAACAATATCTATTTAAAATTAAGTATTCTGAATTTAACCACAGCAACAACAGTCATATCTATCGAACTGAGAAGGTGACTGATGATGTTGATACAATCATGTACTTCAAGAATGGTTTCCTAGATGAAGAGGTATTCATATTAGCATTTTATATTAGTTTATGATTGTCCATTTTTTATGATAGCCTTAAATTGTAGACAAGTGTTATTAAATAAAAATTGAATTGGAAAAACATAATAGGATGTAGAAAATGAGGAATACAATATGGAAGATTTTTCAGACAATGCTGATGATGTGTTAGACAATAATCAGGGTGGTTTAGACGATAATGTAGATGAGTTTGGCAATGGTGAAGATGATTCTGAAAATGATGAAGATGATTTTGAAAAAGAAGATGATGTTTTGAATTCCGAGAATGTCTCAGTCGATAATGAACATGATATAAATGAATCAGAAATTGGCGAAGAAGATTTAGATACACCTCATGTTGATTTAGAAGATGCTACATATGGTTTTCATGAGTTAGAAGAAGAGGGAAAGAATTCAGAAAATCAGTTTATAGTTGCTGAGAATATGAATACAAAACCATCAAATGATATGGAGGAGGTATTATACATTTTATTATTAAACGCAGTTTACATTTAGATATGTTTTAAAAATAACTTGAATTAATTTTGTAATTGTTGTACATTGTAGAATGCTGAAATACACACTTCTAAATCTTCAAATAATGCAAGTGGTGTTGGAGGTGAAAAAACTGATGATAGTCTGAATGATCCAGTTGGTGTTTTGAAAAAAAGAAATCGTGGAATAGAAGAGTTATCAGATAATGATTGTGTCGATGAGGAAGATGTCCAACCAAATAAAAAGATGCAAACAAATGATATCGGAAACAATGATGCATAGAACATGCAGTGCATCTTCTTTAACCTCTTTATTTCATTTTGTTTGATAAACAATCAATTGTTTTAGTTTATGATTTTGGCAAACAGATTATTATTTAGGTTCTTATAGGATCAATTTGAATTTGGTATTCAGTTTAAACATTTGCGTTTGTTTACATATATTATTGGACAAGTATTACGTTACACATTTTAAATGTTTGTAGTTTTTCTGAGTTTTTAATATATATGCTACCATGCAATTGTTAGTTTTAATATCTTTTGAAACACACGAAATCCATTTACATTTACTAAATAAGTTGTTTACATTTTTATAATGTTTGATTTTTTGAAATTTTGAATATAAGTCATAGTTGGTAACTGAATTGTGTAGATAAAAAGTGGGTTGTTATCAATGAAACCTTAATGATTAAAAGCATTATCAGTATTGTATGTTAACAAGTTTAGATTCATTAGATAGGATAGTCGTAAACAAATCAGTTGCATATTACGAGACAATTGTTTGATAAACAAACACATTAATTAAAAGACATATCAGCTTAAATAGAATATTTTACAAGCGAACCATAGTCTTAGTTAACAATACATATGCCCAACCTAACACCTTAAACAGTTGCTTCAATGTTCGAAATTACAAAAGAGTAGAACAATCCATTGTGTACAAAAGATAACCAAAGTATTCCAGAAAATCATTTTCTAACATACATGAAACACAGGGAACACACCTGTGTTAGGACCATTCAACACCTCCCGATTCAACATGTACTTCAACCTTAGCACTTTGTTTTTCTTAAATTTGCAAACTTCAGCAAATTTCTTCCATTTCCCATGAATGTTTACATGGTTTGTTCGGTCGGGATTTTCTAAGTGAAGTACCATTTTTATACGCATCTCATATTCTATGTTTTTGTGTCTTATGAAACACTTTTTATAAGTATGCATTGGATGTTTGTCAAGAAAATCAGCTGGTATGCACTGCAATTAAGTATAATAATTAGAATAATATGTTATTAAACACCACATCATAACCATAAAAAAATTAGCTATAACTACTTACAAGTCGTTTTCTGTCCATGGTATCTTCATAAGCCACATAGAAAGAATGAGCTTTTTCACTAAAGTGGTCCATGTGTTGATCCCAAAAACATTGATGGCTCATTCTATCATCAGCTGTAATGACATACCACAAAAAACCACTTAAAACATATTTGAAATATCATTACATTTAGTATTTAAAGTATTAAAAGCTTCAACATGTCATACCCTGTTCCCAAAAATCAAGGTCGGGTTGGTGTTTTCTCAACTTTGTTGCTCCAAGAAAGTGACAATCAATTATTGGACTACCGTGCATATTAAAGGCCTGTCAATGCAAGTAGTTGTTCCTCTCCCTCATCAAGACTACATACTCCCCTACTCTAAGATTGAATCTTTCAACAATCTTTTGCCAACCCACATCAGACATAACATATTGATAACGACCTTTGTTTTCCTTATCTTTTTTACGTCTGACAACAACAGTATACCTACGTTTGTTAACACATATTTTGATGTTGTCCTTTTTCTTTAAACCCGGTAGGAAATCGTCTGGAATTATCTGAAGTGTATTATAATTTTAATACTAAAGTTTAATTATACAAAATCCAAAAACGAAGCGTATGTAACAAGGGTAAATACCTGAAGCATGTTATGTTGAGGGAGAATCCTACTCAAATACCTGCTTGGCCGTCCGACTATTGCCTCATAACCACCTGTTTCATATCCAGTTGCATCGTAGCTGGTCACATAATAGGAATCGTCCCCTTCTTGCACAAAGTGTAATGTCTCAGCATCGGTTGGTATGAATGCAAAACAGAACTGTGACCATCTGTAACCGGCCAATTCGTATTTCTTACCACCTACTTTGACTATTTCAACTTTAACCCGGATTCTCTCTCTACTTGTCAAGTTAACATGATTGTTACCATTGTAACAATTTTCATTAAACACATCTGGAAGATACTGCGTACAAACCAAAAACATGTATTTAAAGACTTAAACAGACACATTTTATTTTAGTTATATCGTAAATTGTTTCAGATAAGAACCTGTTTTGCAGGGAATGATTGCCGATTAACCCGAACAATAAATTCCATAGGCATTATCCTACATATAATTATAGGTAAATCAGAATTAAAAATGTTGGTCATATTTTGCATTATACAAACAATAGTAATTGTGTTTCAAATCGCTACTAACATATCTATTATTCATCTAACATAATGTTAACCCTAACTCATATTTGGGCGTTTTATTAAACCAAGTATTAAGCAACATGCAACTTCATAACTATAAACATAAACGTATATAAACATCAAAAAAAAAACTTCTGATCATTGATTTTCTACTTAAAAAAACTTCGATTTCAATTTCTGAAACTTTTCTAAAACAGTGAACATGTAGAACTTCATATAACATACAAAGTAACAATGTTATGTAATGTAAAATACGAATTGTTTATATTTTGGATTAATGAAAAACAATGGTGGAGCATTTACCTTTTGTGATTCAAGATAGAAGTTGGAGCAAGTAATTCAAAGAATGGATATGTTTAGGTGTGAGTGTTTTAATGAGTTTATGAAGACATTAATGAGATACACAACTTTAATGTTAATACGTCTATAGTTTTAAGTTATACTAAAAAAAAATGTTGACAAAACATAAAACAATCATATTATCTCAAATATTCATTTTGGAAATACTGAAAAGACTTTGCATATATCCTCCCATGCATAATTTATTTATTTATTTTTTTTATTTTTTTTTTCAATTTTACTCTTATAACATGCGAACAATGTGTATATAATTTGACCACGAAAACTGGTACTGCTTATTAGCGTTGTAAGAAACATAAAACAAAAATGTGGAAGTTATGCTAATATATTTGATTGATAAAAAGAATTTAATTAAAAATTTTAAGTTAATAATGTCATAATGTGCAGGACAATTAAAGTGTATTTGTTAACTTGTGCATATTTCTACAATGTTAGATAAATATTCAATCATCAATCTTTTTTATCATTGACATGCTTTTTATATCATTAATTTAGTATTTTTAATGTTATTGTAAAATTCATTACATATGTAAATTGATAAAACGTACACCACATTTGGCTATATGTGTGTAAAGTTTTTTAAAATCATGGCAAATCAAATAAAATATAGCTGAACTATGAAATAACTTTTAGAAAAAGTAATTAGAAGATAATTAAAGTTAATAATTCATATAGTAAGCTTTGCACACATATTCAAAGAAACCAAAAGAAATACTACATAATTAAAATATATACACATAATACTTGGATGTTTACGTTTAGTTGAACATAACTGCATTTAACATACCTAATGATAATTACCAAACATATGTCTTAATTACAAAACACAAAATACCAGATGAAGTAGTTTGTTTTAAACATATTGAACCATGAGGAGCAACATTTAAACAAGTGGATGTTAATCTTTAGCAAATATGGAATATGGGGAATTGTGTGTTCTGGCCATCTTCAACATCCAAATCTTCACCATTCGATACATACTTGAAGCGAATAATCTTGCTGTATGGAAATGCACATCTTGCCGCCAATTGCTTCCACTTCCCGTGCACATTGACATGATTGTTTCTTTCAGGATTTTCATTGTGAGGCTCCATTCGAACTTTCATCTCCTGACGATATTCTCGGTGTATGATCAGGGCTCGATCATACATATGCATTGGATAACTACTAAGGATTTTAGCTGGAATTGCCTATAAATTTTGATATTGTAATTAGTAATAAGGAACTGTTTTCAATCTTAAAAATTATATAACCAAATAATTAAACAAACGTTACCAATCTGTTGTAGCATTGAATGGCTGCATATGCTTTGTAGAAGGACCTATCATACTCTCCAAAATGGTCCATGTGAGATGGCCAATAGCAGATATGGTTTATTCGATCATCTTCTACACATCAGAAGTATGTATTCTATATGTTAAGAATGTTATTATATAAACAGTTCTAATTAGTTAATAAAACATAGAATACATACTCTTTTCATGCCACTCCAGCGGAAGTTGCTGCCTCCTTAATGTAGGTGCTCCTTTGTGTACTATCTCGGTAATCATGGTACCATCAGCATTAAAAGCATCGACCGACAGTTGATTTCCCCTGTTCTTGGTTATGACACACACAGTTCCGGCCTCCAGCCCTATATCGTTCACCATTGTGTTCCATGATTCACCCAACAACCGATAAAAAAACGTTCCAGTATTTAACAAAACTGCTTCACGCCTAACATGACATGGGTAATGTTCACCACTTGCTATGATAGTAACCACATCGAGCTCCTCTAGCCCTGGAAGTAGCTCGGCTGGAATTGTCTGTAGGAATGTATACCATAACAATAAATTTAAAATTGTAAATATAATTTATAGTGTCAACTTCAGAAAGTATTCAATACCTGTGGCAAACGAGGATCTGGAAGAACATAAGTTTTAAACCTTGAAAAAGTAGACCTGTGGGCATCATAACCAGCCACTTCTTTACCATTACGTAAATATCCAGTCACATAAAAGGAATCCTCTCCTTCTTCAATGAAATGCAACAGGTGGACATCTTCAGATAAGTCGCGGTTGCAAAATTCAGTCCATTTAGGACCTGTCAAATACCATTGTCCGTCACGAGGCCTAACCAACTCGACCTTGAAACGATATCCATCAGCCGAAATGATGTATATGCCATTATTACCATGGTACGCTTCTAAGTTGTAAACTTCAGGTAACATCTAAAACCAAAAAAAAATAGAAACAAAATTAAATCTGTTTACTAATAAAACAGAGAATTATATGTTCAAGATTTGTGGAATGAAGTTTATAAGTACCTGAAACTCTGAAAAGTGCTCTTCATCTTGGAGAATCACAAACTCGATACACATCCTTCCCTGCACCAACAACTACATTTTCTAAAAACATTTTATATAAAATACAAAAGGAATAATAGAGCATTTACATAAGAATATATCCTAAAAATCGTCATAACCATAAGTTGTACTAAACGTATCTATATATAAAAAGGTATTATACTTCTGTTAACATATCACTTAACAACAATACATGTAAACTTTGATCAAAGTGTATCTAGAAACACTACTTACTATATGAGATTATATTTATTCCTATTGTAACATACAATCTGTTGTCCATTGATATAAAACAGAGCATTTACATAAGACTATATCCTAAAAATCGTCATAAGCATAAGTTGTAGTAAACGCATCTATATATACAAAGTTATTATACTTCTATAAAAATAACACTTAACACCAATACATGTAACATTTGATCAAAGTGTATCTAAAAACGATACAAAGTATATGAGATCAGATTTATTCCTATTGTAACATACAATCTGTTGTTCATTGATCTAGCAACCTTAATACATAGAAAGTATATACATTAAACCAAATTTGATATCATTAGGGAATTAAGATCATTTACCTAACAACGTTACTGAATACAAAGTACCAAATTAAAATCATATTTTGTGTCATATAATCGTTACTAAAACATACACACGCAACCTTTGATCTAAGTCGATCATTTACATAAAAATCTTAATAAATACAAAGTACCAAACTGAAATAATATATGGTGTCGTATAATGTTTACAAACAGTAACACATGCAACCTTTGATCAAAGTGTATTTTAAAACCATACGTCCAATACAAAGTAAATAATATTTGATTTAGGCATATTGTAACATAATATCTCATGAACATTAATCTAATAACCTTAATAGATAAATAGTATATAACTTCAAACAATTTGGATGTCCTATCAGAGTTAGTAACTATAACACATCAAATCTTTGTTGAAAGTCTATCCCAAACCTTTGCAAGTAGGAAAGATATATCACAAACAATATAGACCTATCCTAACATAAAAGCTGACCATCATTGATCTAACAACCATATTCTTATACTCAATAACCCCTTACTAACAACAACACATGCAACTTACGATGAGTTTCCAACATATTCGTTTGATGAAGGTAGGTTAAAGCAATATAACGGTTTATTTTCATAAACAAAAACTAAAAACTTACACTTCTAATGGAGATCCGCAAGTTGACTAGATGGAGAAAAGATGAATGAATATGTAAGAGTGATGATTGACAAAGGGTGTGATAGTTGAAACTTTAGTAGGCCTCGATGTATGGAACAAGAAAAGAAAACATATGTAGGGAGTAGATGGTATAAAATCTTTTAGAAGATTTTATAGCCAAGGTAAAATTTAATTGTAGGTAGTTGCACTTTAATTGATAATTGTAAGAGGATGAATGATTTCTTGTTATTAATGAATGTCGAATAATACAATATATAGAGTAACCCTAAAAACCAATTGGGTCGAAGCCCATACAAGAAAGTCCGGCCTATAGCCTTAGACACATAACGACTAACACTCCCCCGCAGTTTGAGCGGGAGGACACCGAACACTCAAACTGTCACGAAACTCTTCAAATAAAGCTGATGGTAAGCCCTTGGTAAAGATATCTGCATACTGAAAACGAGAGGGCACATGAAGAACTCGAACCTGACCAGTAGCAACCAAATCCCGAACAAAATGAATATCAATCTCGATGTGTTTGGTCCGTTGATGCTGAACCGGATTAGAAGACAAGTACACAGCACTCACATTATCACAGTAAACAATAGTAGCCGAAGATAGAGGAGTATGAAGTTCACGAAGCAAATTCCGTAACCAACATGTCTCAGCTACAGCATTAGCAACACCACGATACTCGGCCTCAGCGCTGGAACGAGAAAGCGTAGGCTGACGCTTAGAGGACCAGGAGAGTAAGTTGTTGCCAAGAAACACACAATAACCAGAAGTGGATCTCCGAGTAGTAGGACAACCAGCCCAATCTGCATCCGAATAAGCAACCAACGAAGTAGTAGATGAGGAGAACAACTGTAAACCATAATCCAAAGTCCCCCGAACATAGCGTAAAATCCGCTTAAGAGCTGAGAAATGAGGCTCCCGTGGATCATGCATATAAAGACAAACCTGCTGCACAGCATACGTAATATCAGGGCGTGTGAAAGTAAGATACTGAAGAGAACCTGCAAGACTCCGATATAATGTTGGATCATCAACCGGAGTACCACCATCACCTAATTTAGACGCAGTATCAACAGGAGTCCGACAAGGATTACAACTGACCATATGTGCCCGCTCCAGAATCTCCATAGCATACTTACGCTGTGACAAAAACATACCAGACGAGTCACGCGTAACTGAAATACCCAAAAAATAATTAAGAGCACCCAAATCTGTCATAGAGAACTCTGTATGTAAAGAAGCAATAATTCTCTGTAACAAACTATCAGACGAAGCAGTGAGAACAATATCATCCACATAAAGTAACAAAAATGCAGTATCATCACCCTGTCGGTATATAAATAATGAGGAATCACAACGACTAGGACTAAACCCAACAGAAGTAATGTAAGCAGCAAACCGCTGAAACCAAGCCCGAGGAGCCTGCTTAAGCCCATAAAGAGACCGCTGCAATAAACAAACATAATCTGGATGCTCAGGATCCCGAAAACCGGGAGGCTGATGCATATAAACAGTCTCAGCTAAATCACCATGTAAAAAAGCATTCTTGACATCAAGCTGGTGAACAGGCCAATGTCTAGAAATAGCTAAACTAAGTACAGTCCGAATGGTGCCCGGCTTAACAACCGGACTAAAAGTCTCATCAACATCCACACCCTCAACCTGTGTACTACCATTGGCAACAAGACGTGCCTTATATCGACTAAGAGTTCCATCAGCCAAATACTTATGTCTAAATAACCACATACAACGAACTATATTGGCACCCTCAGGCCTAGGTACACGAGTCCAAGTTTTATTTTTAATAAGTGCATTATACTCATCATAAATAGCGTTTCGCCAATTAGGATCATTAAAAGCTTCCTGATATGATTTTGGTAAAGGAGACACCGTAGACACATGACCAGCATAACGGGGATTGGGACGATGAGTCCCGACACGAGAACGTGTGACCATGGGATGAGTTGACACAGGGTTGGGAATTTGAGTGGTAGTGGGGGCGGGCTCAGGGATATTAACAACGGGTTGTGGAACCAAGGGAGTTTGAGAAGGTGGACTAGGTGGTGGTGTAGGAGTTTGAGAAGGTGGAGTAGGTGGTGGTGTAGGTGTGGGTGGTGTAGGAGTATTAGGAACCAGGGAAGGAGTGTGAGTAATAGGTGAAGTACGTATAATAGTGGAAATAACATCAGATGAATCATCCAAAAAATCATATGAGGGACTCACAGTCGGGGTCATGGAGCCAAACGGAAAAACAGTTTCATCAAAGGTAACATGGCGAGAGAGGATAATTGTATTGGTGTTAAGGTCAAGGCAACGATAACCACGATGATCGGTGGCATGGCCCAAAAATATAGATGGTGTGGCTCGGGCT
The DNA here is from genome assembly GCA_019973895.1 of Chrysanthemum seticuspe. NCBI lineage: Eukaryota > Viridiplantae > Streptophyta > Magnoliopsida > Asterales > Asteraceae > Chrysanthemum > Chrysanthemum seticuspe. The sequence continues at coordinate 134,937,566 of BPTQ01000001.1, read as the reverse complement.
CCAAGTTTGTTGTTGGTATCAAGGTGAGGGTAACAAAGACACCCAAAGGTACGTAAGATACTGTAATCATGTGTGGTTCCAAAAAGGCGGGTAAATGGGATTTCATTGTCTATGGCGCGGGAGGGTAATATATTTAATAAGTAAACGGCCATATTAAGAGCTTCAGCCCAATAATTAGGAGGTAAACGAGCCTGAAACAATAACGTACGAATAATGTTGTTAATGGTTCGGATCATCCTTTCAGATTTTCCGTTTTGTTGTGATGTACGTGGACAAGAAAAGCGAAACTGAATCCCATTATCTGTAAATAATTTATGAAATGCACGGTTATCAAACTCACCACCATGATCACACTGAAATGACTTTATTTCACACTTAAATTGAGTGTGAACAAAACTACGAAACAACTGAAATTTAGAAAAAACATCAGACTTATTCATTAACGGATAAACCCAAACATACTGCGAATAATGATCCAAAAATAAAACATAATATTTGAAACCAGAAAGACTTGGAATTGGGGAAGTCCATAAGTCCGAGTGAACAATGTCAAAACATGACGAAACCAAGGTACGCGAACTAACAAATGGAAGCTTCACGTGTTTTCCAAGCTGACACGCATGGCAAAGAATGGGAAGCTTCTCTTTAGTACACGAAATAGAATTACTAGACAAAACACGATGTAACACATCACTTCCTGGATGTCCAAGACGCTGGTGCCACGTATACTGACTCGTGAGAAAAGCATGAGGAATGGGGGAGGGCTTCGTAACCGGGTAAAGATCTCCGGTGCTATCACAACGGAGCAGCACCCGACGAGTTACAAAGTCCTTTATAGAAAAACCAAAAGGGTCAAATTCAACAGTACAAGAATTATCACGAACAAACTGACGAACAGAAATCAAATTTTTTACAATATTAGGAGTAATGAGAACGTTATTTAAATGAAGGGGTCGATATGGCGTAGGCAAAATGCTATGGCCGGAGTTGGTAACGGGTATAGAATGTCCGTCACCAACTGCGACAGATGAATAAATGCACGAATTAAGAACATCACTAAGACTATTGACAGAATCATTAAGGTGGGAGGTCGCACCTGTATCCATATTCCAGTCACCTGCACTAGGATCCGGAAGTGTCGTCGTATTAAAAGCACCTGGTAAAACGGTTTCCTGACCTGCGTGTTGACGCTGCGTTTGACTCGCAACACCCAACTGTTGACCAGAAACAAACGGTGCACCATGCTGTAGTGAACTGTTCAAAATCGGACCCCCCAACTGAACCTGGTAACCATTCTGACCAGGCATATTCACCTGCTGAACCTGACCCCCTGCTGAACCTGCCATAAAGTGACCTGGTGCACCCCCTAAAAGTCCAAACGAACCTGTCATGACCCCTGGGTATATAAACTGGGCTTGGTTGAACCTGCCATAATTTGAGCCGAAGGACGGGGCCGAGTAACCAGGTGCGCTTGTGAAGCCAGATAGAGTAGGTGTTGGGCAAAAAACAGAACTGTGTAAAGCCACACGTTGTGGTGTCCCTTGTTGAGAATTTGTGACTCCCAAACTACCAGTACTAGTATATCCCATATTAGCTAACATGACTTGTTGAATTTGAATCAACTCAACCATCTGTTGTGGGGTCATAGGAGAGTATGTATTAGGTGAGAGTGGATTCATTATGAATGTGAATTTGTAGGATAGTATAGTATTCGGTTGTGGTCGACAAAAGAAACAAAGAAACTGGAAACACAACTGTCGACAAACACAATGGTCGACAAACTCACAACGTCGACAACACAAAGGTCGACAAACAAAAAAACCAAACAGTCGACAACTCAATGGTCGACAAACAAAGAACTGAAAAAAAAAATTAAGGTTAGGGTTTATGAGGATCGAAAATTAGGCTTTGATACCATGTAAGAGGATGAATGATTTCTTGTTATTAATGAATGTCGAATAATACAATATATAGAGTAACCCTAAAAACCAATTGGGTCGAAGCCCATACAAGAAAGTCCGGCCTATAGCCTTAGACACATAACGACTAACAATAATTACTAAAATTATTTTATAAAGTTGACATATTATCCAAAAATTATAACTTTGTTCAATTGCAATTGAGTTTGCATGATATTAGGAAACTACTTTTTCATATGTTTATAAGTTGACATAAATTAATTTTGTATTTAAAAAAAAAAAAATTAAGTTGACGTTGCAATTTTGAGGATTTGAATACTCAAATACGATAAAATATGAAAAATTTTAATAAAATATGGCAAAAATAGTTAGAATAAGGTAAATACACAAAAATAACTTATTATAAATTACCAACCAATAAAAGACTTTATAAGTTAAAAATACGCAAACTCATTAAAATAACAATAGTAAGTATGAAAAATGTGTGAAAAAACCATAGATACGTAAATATAATTCTAAAATATACAATACTATCAAATAGAATTTTGTAAAAAAACATAATATTTATTTTAGTTTTGTTTTATTTATTATTAATTTAAAGGTAAAATGTAAACATTAAATGAAAATTAAAAAAACAAAAAATACAAATTTATCGTAAGAATATTTTAGAGAAATACTGAATTTTGTAAAATAGTAATTGTTAAATCCCAACTTCCAATAAGCTCCTATTTAGCTTATAAGATAAATAAGCATAAAAAAATAAATTACTTGACTTATTAAACGTTGCAATAGTAAACCAAAAAGACCCTAGGGCGCTGATGGTTGAGATTGTGTGTGAAAGGAGGTAGAGTGGGTTGTGGCTTTGGGTTCGAGCCTTGCTTGCCCAATTTTTCACTAAATTCCTTTTTTCAAATTTTTTTTTTAATTTTTGTTTCTTTAAAAGTTTATAATAATAAAAATTATTACATCATTATCATGAGATCCTAGGTATGGAGATTATTAAAAAGTGTATCGATAGATGATAACAAGCACGCAAAGTAAGTTTTATTAAATGTAAATCTTACGGATACATTTATGACACATAACTAGTACAATCACATACAAAACATTAACTTCAACGACTAATAGAACAATGAAAACAACCAACAAATACACATAAACAAACATCATAAAGATCGAATACTATTGATATACCCAGCAGCATCACGGAGCGCAACATGGGCTTCACGTAACAGACTCTGAAATGCAGTCTGCTTAGAACGTTCGCGAGCCTGAACCTGCCTAAAAAATCTCACAGAATCACGAACAACCAAGCTATCGTGTTGCTGCAAAACCTCTTGAATGAGCTTTTCTAAATATGCCACGCGCGCACCAATGTCAAAACAACGACTGCGCAGCATGCTTTTCCATTCGCGTGCAGCAAGCACCTCCCTTTCAAAGAACAAAACCATCTGATCTTGCAAAGCTTGGCTATGACATGCAAATCCAAGTTCAGCAAGGCAATCAAAGTGAGACATGTTTGGAAAAAGATTGTTATGAACACATAAAAACACAGATACATCCACAAATCATAAAGGATTAATTTATACATCAAAAAAATGAAACAAGGTTGTCCACTATCAACAGCACACACACTTCCACAAAAAAATCTAATCTGACTATGCAAAGCGTGCAAGCAGGAATAGGAAATTGCAATCATAACACTATAGATATAACTGTTAGCAATCAGCATACCATAAAAAAGTATAAACAAAACAATGTTGTTTATTATGTTCGGATAACCAGATTCTGCTGAACAGAACAATTGTTTGACAAATTAGCATTTTAAAAGCCAGTTTTAAGTGACAAACAGATCATGAAACTGTTTGTGAACAAAAGTCTTTTGAAATTGAGTATCCAACATTTGATAAAAACATATTTAAATTAAAATATTAAAGAAATTACATAACCAAAGGTCAAAGACATCAGATCAGTTTACCAATGAATACTTATTATTTTAAAAAAACTTTTGGAACACAGATGATAGTAGACAACCAAAAATCTAATTATATATCTTTTTAATTAAAATATAATTAATAAAAACGAAAATAATCTAGAATATAAAAAAAAAATCAAAAAAAATATAATGTTTATCTTCATTCCTAATATATAAACACAATATCTAGATAATCTTTATTTTTAGTCTAACTATACTAGGAAACAAATTGGTTACTAAGTAAAGTTTATCTTAAGAGGCTATAAATAAAGCCATAGATTAGGCTCTACAACCAAAATATTTAATACGTGAGTTCTGAAAACACACACAATGGCAACTGGAAAATCAAAGAAACACCCTGCAACATCTTCAGACAATAAACTGCAGAACATGTCAGTTATTGTGATCTCAGATGATGAAGAGGTATGATTTAAAATTTCAATTTGTAGTAATGAATAAAACATAATTCCTGTAATAATTAAACATAATCGCAACCCATACCCGGTAATTTATTGTAGAATAATGAAAAAAAATTGGTGTATCTTTTAAAAAACCACACACAGATGTTACATATGTCCATGTTGAAGACCAGGACATCTCTGTCATTCTTATATCAGATGATGAAGAGGTATGATTTACAAATTTAAATTGTATCTTCTGTAATAGCTGCAACATTATTACTGAGACACTTATAAATAATTGCAGCCTACCCCTACTGATTTATTGAAGGAGGACACAAAAACCATTGTTTTATCAGACAATGAAGATGTACCAAGAGTATGCTCTGTAAGTTATTCAACACAGTTTATAAACACAAACAAATTTAATTTGATACATGTTTGCAGCATTCTCCGGCGTTACGAAAAAGACAAAGAGTCAGCAACAATCACAAGAATGGAAGCAACAAGGTTTATAATGCCATGAAATTCGCTGAGAATGAAAAAAACACACATAAAAAAACCAAAAACACTTCCAACACGACCCAATTTGTTGAGACAATGGTATTTGTTTCACAAATAAATTTATGTTTTTTAAAACCATAAACACATATATATATTAGTACAATCAACATGTAGATAATTTTTGTTTCTTTCACACTAGGAATCTGATGATGAAACACCAATCAAGTTTAAGCGAACAAAAAGAAGTGAAGCCTCTAATGTTGTGAAAAACCACAAGTATATGCTATGTGATGAAGACACAGATGACGAATACGTTAGCAACAGAAGCAATTCTGAAGATGGTGTTTGGGTCAACATCAATGATCTTGATGAGCCTTTTTATGATTTAGATAACAGTAAACCCATATATAGTATCCTAGATGAAGATATCAAAGAAGATTCATTCACAGGTTTCATTCCATTGTAAATCTAATCAAGAATTGTAAGTTAAACAGAAATTAATAAGCGTATAATTATGATGATGTTTTATGGTATGTTAAATTTACAGGTGACTCCAAATATACAGCGATAGATGAAGGTGACAATGAAGCCCTTGAATACAATGAAAACATTAACAAAGACATGTGGGCTGATATGGTTGATGTTGATGGAATGGTTAATGGTGAACATGCCTATAACAGCTATTTCGATGATGAAGCTTGGGAAGTTGATTCAGATGCGTACAGTAAAAGATCAGTATCCAATAGAGATTATGATGACAACTTCATTAACGACACTTCTATGGACTACGAAACAACTGATGACTCCAACACCGATGACGAGTTTTAAAATAACATACCAACATTCTACAATTTTTATGTTTCTTTAGGATTTTGTATTCCGAATAATTAAAGTTGATTCTTTTGATACAACAATCAATTGTCATAAATAATGTTTGATTAATAATAAAATTTCCCTTTTATTATCATGTTTTTGATCATTTATATTGTAAAGAATTACATACTCCAAAAATTGAATACCATTCTGCAAGTGTATGTCTTTTGGTTATTTTTGTATTAAGGAACATAAACAAACATATTCACCAGATTTGTTTTCCGTACATTCAAATTGTATTAATTATTTACAAAGCTTTTAAAGATTTGGTAATCCAAAATTGATTCGCAAAAACATAGAACTAACAGACAATCAAAATTACTTAAAAAGACCAGTATGCTACACGATATTAATTTCGATTCAGTAGGTCAGTAAAAAAGAGTTGATATTCTGAAAAACCATGTGCTCAGTGTATTCGGTTAGTTCAGAAGCTACACGGAAAGATGTCGAAGTTGTAGGTTGTTTCCCTGACCAACGCTATTGGAAAATTATTATTTGGTCATATGAAGTATAACAAAATATTATGTATCCAATTATGATAATCAACAGATAATAAAATATAATTATCTATTATAAGTAATTATTTATTACTTTATATTGTTATGTTTATCAGAATTATTTTTAAAAACAAATTTACCGAAAGATTATCATACAAAAATAATAACACTTATCCATTAAATATAAACAGACACAAAAACTTAATTTTTGACAGCATATGGACTAGGTTTAAAACAAAAAGAATGGAGGAATCTGAACCTGCAAGTGTGTCTGAGGAGCAAGTACCAGAAACAAAAGATACAGCGAGAACAGCAAAACCAAAAGGACGGCCTCAACTGTATCCAATCGAACCAGGTACACTGATATTGTAAAATAAATAAATTCTTTATGTAATTGCGGAAAACACAAAAACTAATTGTTTAAATATAACAGTGGACAATAATTATGTAGAAATTCGTAGACCAGGTCGAAAGACTAACAAACATACATCATATTGTGCTCCTTCATGTGAAACCGCAAGTGTCTCTGAGGAGCAACTACCACCAACAAAAAATACAACTACCGCAACACAATCAACAGCACGGCCTCAACAGTATCCAAACGAACAAGGTACGCTTATATTGGAAAGTAAATACATTTGTTTACGTAACTGCAGAAAACACAGCAACTAATTGTCAGAATATAACAGGAGGTAGTAATGATCTAATAATTCTTAGACCAGGTAGGAAGGCTAACAAACATACATCATCTTCTGCTTCTTCATCTTTACCTGCAAGTGTCTCTAAGGAGCAATTACCAGAAACTAAACATACAAGCAACGGAGCACAACCAACGGTACAGCCTCCAAAGTATCCCAACCAACCAGGTACACTGATATTGGAAAATAAATACATCTGTTTATAAAACTGCAAAAATTATAGAAACTAAATGCTCAAATATAACAGTTGACAGTAATGAACTACTAATTCGTAGAGCAGGGAGAAAGGCTAACAAACATACATCATACTCTGCTTCTTCAAGTAAGTAAACAAACATAAAGATATTAACAGTTTAATTATTTTATCTATTTACGCAAGAAATATATGGTCAAAAATTAATCCATTATACTTTTGGTAGCTAATAACGATGGCTTACTTCCTGTTACCATGGACACGCCTCCAACGAAAAAGACAAAAATAGGTAAGTAAATTCTAATTTTTAATAACATCAAAAAAAATTTAACAATATTGTGTATTCTTAATAACAATCACCAACATATGCGGGTACAACAAACGAAGAAGTAACTGCAACACCTCGACGAAGGGGACGCCCACCCAAAAACAAAACCCAATCAGGTTTAAAATATGTAAAAGTATCCACAAACAATTATAAAAATTTGAAACAAAATACAAAAATTAAAAAACCTTTTCATGTGCAGCAACAAATCAAACATCAACGCATCCAGAAGATGATCAACCGGTTAGATATTCGTCTAAGCGCAAGTCACAAAGACTAAAAGACAAATCCAAAGTTGTAAGACAAAAAACTACACATCATCAAGTGTTGAGTGGAACAAACATAAATAATGAACGTGTCATACAGAGAGATTCGTTTGCTGGAATTTCAAACGGTAGAAACACTAAATTTTTAATTGCAACACACATCGTAACATTGTTTAAACGTATATAATATTAATGTTTATTGTTTGAGTAACTCTTATTGTCAGATTACATTGATCACGGAGATGCAACTTTTCGATGTGCATCATGTAGCGCACTATTATGGCAGGCTGAGAGTATGATAGGCAACACACATTCAACAGCGGATTCGTATTCGCTTTGTTGTAGCAGAGGAAAAGTAACATTAGGAGGGGAAGTGCAGACATCACCGAAGTTGTTGATGGATCTTCTTAACGGCGAGCATCCAAAAAGCGCAACGTTCATTGAGAATATCCGGCGATATAACGCCATGTTCTCATTCACCTCTATGGGCGCAAAACAAGACATGTCAGTCATTGATGGTCGTGGACCATATTGCTATAGGATACAAGGCCAAAATTACCATCAAATAGGTACTTTGTTACCTAAGCAAGGAAAACCACCAACGTTTGCCCAACAATATATTTATGATCCACAAAATGAGATACAACATAGGATAAACGGTGTCAGGTATGTAGGAAACACTGGACATGTTTTCGTATCAAATTATTTCATACGTTTTTTAAAAAATATTTTATTTAACGTTAAAATCAATTCTGATTATATTATGGTCATTTTAAATGTCAATTACAGCAAATACGAAGAGACGTCCTCAACCAACCATACGCTGGACCACCAAATAACAGTTGATCTACGAGACATGCTAGATGGCATTAACCCATTGGTTGGTCATTTCCGCATGGCTGAGGAACGTTTTCAAAAAGCCAATGAACAAAATAACTTTAAATTACGACTTATTGGCACTAGAGAGCGCGACGGAAGAAATTATAACCTTCCAACAGCTACGGAGGTGGCGGCACTAATTGTAGGAGATTTTGACTCTACAACAAATCAAAGAGACACCATCTTGCATATGAAAGAAGGCGGCCTCAAACGAATAAGTGGGCTACATCCATCATATCTTGCACTCCAATACCCATTGTTGTTTCCGTACGCTGAAGATGGTTATCGAACAGACATATACCACTTTGGTATCACTGACAGAACACCGACAAACAAAAAAAACAGAGTTACAATGAAAGAATATTTTGCATATCGATTGCAAGAAAGACCAGATGTTTTCTCAACGGTTTTGAATGCACGCAGGCTATGCCAACAGTTTATTGTAGACGCATACACCATGGTTGAATCTGAAAGGATGTCATTCATCAAAAACCAGCAAAAAGATCTAAGGTGCAAGACATACTCCAAATTAGCAAAATTATCCGAAGATGAAAACTCAGGAGTTAAGTTGAGAGGGAAAAAAGTTGTGTTCCCATCATCTTTCACAGGAAGCCCAAGATATATGATGCAGAATTTCCTAGACGCAATGACAATTTGCAAGGTTTATGGATATCCGGATCTCTTCATAACATTCACATGCAACCCAAATTGGCCCGAGATTGAACGTTTTCTTGCGGAAAAAGGATTGAAATCTGAAGACATGCCGGATGTGATAACACGTGTTTTTAAGCAAAAGCTAGACACCATTATGAGAGAATTCAAAGACAAACATTATTTTGGGCGACTAAAAGCAGGTTCTTACATTTCTAAACATTCTTAAAAAAAACACCACAATTTAATTAATGCTACATTCTCTACTATCACTGAAATTGTGTTATTCCCGCAGTTGTCTACACCAGTGAATTTCAAAACTATTACTGACATTATGTTATTCTCGCAGCTGTCTACACCATTGAATTTCAAAAGAGAGTCCTCCCTCATGCTCACATTTTTTCTATTTCTGTAAGAAGAATACAAAATGAAATATCCAGCACACATCGATCGGTTTATTTCATCTGAGATACCGGACAAAAATGAAGATCCAGAACTTTATAAAATTGTTACCGAACACATGATCCACGGTCCATGTGGTCCAGATAGACCAAGCTGCCCATGCACGGTAAAAAACAAATGCACCAAAAAATTCCCAAAGGAGTTTAATGATAAAACTTTCATTGATGAGTCTGGATATGCAATTTATAAAAGAAGAAATGACGGTACCACAATAAAAAAAAAGCGGGATTGAATTACATAACGAATATGTTGTACCCTACAATCCAGGCTTACTGCGACGTTTTCAATCACATATTAACGTCGAGTGGTGCAACCAAGTGGGTTCCATAAAATATCTATTCAAATATATTAATAAGGGACCGGACAGAGCAACAATGGCACTTGAAGATGAAGATGTGGATGAAATCAAAGATTATTACGACTGTAGATATCTGTCGGCGTGCGAAGCAGCGTGGAGGATCTATGGGTTTGACATGCACTACAGGTTCCCACCTGTAGAAAGATTACCTTTTCACTTACAAGGAGAGCAATCTGTTATATTTGAGGCAACAGAAAGCATTGATTTTGCATTGGAAAAGGCTTCTGTCAATGAAACAAAGTTTGTCGCGTGGATGGAACGAAACAAAATCGACACAAAAGCTCAGAAACTTCTTTACCATGAGTTTCCAGAACATTATGTATGGAAGCAAGAAGAAAGGATCTGGGTTCATAGGCAAAAAGGCACGTGTATTGGACGGGTACATCATGTACCACCTTCTTTCGTAGAAATGTTCTACTTAAGAGTATTGCTAAACAAGGTTCGGGGACCAACAGATTGGAAAGATTTTAAGGAGTATGATGGTGTTGTTTACACAACATATAAAGAGGCCTGTCAAGCACGCGGTCTGTTGGAAGATGACAAGGAATATATAGACGTTTTGTTTGACGCCAGCCACTGGGGTACTGGAAATTACTTGCGGTCTTTTTATGTGATGCTACTTATGACGGATAGCATGTCTAGGCCTGAGATTGTTTACGAAAAAACATGGGTAAAAATGGCAGAAGACGTTATATATATCGAGCGAAAAAAAAGGAATGACCCAAGTATGAGAACAACTACCACCTTCTACTTAAAAATTACAAAAACAAATACATCTTAACCTTAACACTCCGCACCAAAATTACCAAAACACTACTAATGTTGTTTACCAAGCAAATATAAAAAGGAATTACAGATACAAATGCATAAAAACCAATGTCTAAGATTCAACTAATAATTCATTCAAAAATATGAAAAAACAAAGATAATACTTACACGTAAATGCAAACGCATCCAACAGATAATACGTTCCGGAAGATAAGCCCAACTTAGTGGAGAAATTAGTCATCTGAACCACACACTACACAGATGTGCTCATTCTCCAATTCCCTGCACAGAAACAATAAAAGTCAAAAATACAATCGTAAAAATACACCATACTAACACACACTAATAAAATATACGATTAAAACAAAACAAACCTGAAGCTCCAGAACTCAAAACGGAATAGCCAAAAACCAACTCTGCCGCATAAAAAAAAAACCATGTACATATCAAGTAACACAAACATTATACGATAACCAATAAACAAACAACTTTTGAATTACAAAAATACAAAAAAAGCTATGCAACAAAAAAAAACATCATAATAAAATCTAATGTCGTTACACATACAAATATACAAGCAACATCTGATGCACTCCCATTTTAAAAAACACAGTGTCTCGGAAAAAAAATGTGGAAAATGAATTTAAAACAGTTAACCGACAAGTAAAATAAATAATACAAAAACAAAATACAATAACACCTCATAATAGTATAACGTTAGAATATTTTACAGAACCAGGAACAACGTCATCCAAATACACATCCATACTTACATATTACACAACCTAGAAACAGTACCATACATCCACACAGACTGTTTAAACATAAATACATAACTAAATATTCACAGACATATCAACCCCTTTCTGAAATATTTGACCACACACTTAAACAACTAAACCATACGACATGAACTTTCACCCAACAACCAAAACGCAAAATACTTTGTACATCTTCCGGCCTTAACACCAACAACAAGGAATCTGACATTCAGCAGATATGGAAGATCGGATATTCAGGGTTTTCACCTTCTGGAGCATCCACCGTATAACCATTCCCAACGTACTTAAACCTGATCAGCTTCGAGTATGGAAATCAACATGACTTCGCTAACAGCTTCCACGTCCCATACACATTTACATGGTTAGTCCTGGTAGGATTTTCTGGGTGAAAATCCATACGTACTCGGAATTCGTCCCTGTACTCCTGGTGTATGATCAAAGTCCTATTGTAGATGTGCATAGGATTCTCCACTTGGAATGACGCAGGAATGGCCTGGGACAAAATTACAATTCAAACCAATACGGATGCCACAACTTTTAAAAAAAACAACTGCATCGAGAAATAAATAACACGCATACCAATCTGCTTTTTGCTTGAATATGCGCGTAACTCTTATAAAAGCTCCTGTGACCTTCCCCAAAGTGATCCATGTGGAACGGCCAGTAGCACACATGTTTCATCCTATCATCCTCTACATAAAACAGATGTATAATTACTACATCCTAAAACAATTACGCAAACAACTGTAAAAACATTTTCCTGGAAAAAATAAATAACAGATTCAACTTAAGCCTTTCATCACCCGTCAACTGAAGCTGCTGCCTTCTTAATGTGGCTGCTCCTTTGAAAACCAGATCAATAATAATACTTCCATCGTCACTGAATGCATCAAACCAGAATCTCCGGCCCCTGTTCTTTGTCAGCACACATAATGTCCCGGCTTCAAGTCCAACTGATTCGATCATCGCGTTAAATGAATCAGCAACCAACTGAAAGTCAGTACTTCCGGGTTGACGTCGCACATTACACCCAAAAGAAACACCATTTACAACAACTCTTATTTCATCCTCCTCTCCTAATCCCAACATGAGCTCACCAGGGATTGTCTGTAAACGACAAAAAAAACAAACATTAATCAAAATCTTATAATTTTCAGACACAACAACATACGAAAACATAATGTTTAAAAAATAAATAAACATATAGCATTAAACTACACCACCTGAAGCACGTGCGGGTACGGCAACACTGTAATCTTAAACCTATTAAACGAAGAAAAAGGCCCTTCATAACCACAAGCTTCTTTTCCGTTGCCATAGTAGCCAGTCACGTAGAAGCAATCGTTCCCTTCCTCGAAAAAGTGTAAAACTTCAACCTCCTCATCAAGGTATCGGTTGCAAAACTCCCTCCATTTCTCGCCACACATGTACCATTGCCCATAACATGGTCTCTTCAACTTGACTCAGAAACGATAACCATCCGAGCTGACAATATAGACGTGGTCACTACCATTATAGCCCTCAAAATTATAAACAAACGGAAGGACCTGCAAAACAAAAACAACGTAGATTAATGAAATTATTAAACAGACAAAACCAGACCATAATCAATTCCGAGGTTCTAATAAAACAATCAATACCTGAGAATCAGGAAAAGTAAAAACGTCCAGCATTGTAACAAACTCAATGGCCATTTTCCTACAAATTTTTAAAAAATAAAGTTAAACCAACATAACAAACCGTGATACAACCAAACAAAGCAGATGTTACAACCACTTAACAAAGACCAAATTTTTACAATTAATCATAAACAAACAAACTCAAAATAATATTGTATTTTCAATTTCAACAACATTTTTAAAATCATCTTTATAAACTAAACAACGTTTTACGGGTCACTTATTAAAATGTTTCATCTCACCATTCTGCTTATCTAAACACAACAACAAATACCTCATACAGGTACTTACAAAAATGCATATCTAAACACAAACAACACTACGTGACCATTGACATTCATGGTGAACACGATATCCATGTAAAATCACACATTTTAAACAACAAGTTATCAAACTAATCATTCGCGTATTACATCAAACTACATAATCGTTTAAAAACAATGTAAAAAAACAACATGTATTCTAAATTAAAAAACTTCAAAACATCAGACACCTATCAATATAGCATAATAGCTTACGAAAAGCGTGTTGTAAGTATAAAACCCAAATTACTACTCCCATTCATATATCAGATTCACAAAAAAACAAACTAAAAAGTCAAATAACAAGTCAAACTAAATAACAAACAGCTATAACAGGGCACTACTAAACCTTATAAACTAAGTTACATCAACAATGAAACCATTATCTACACATAACAACTGAATAACACAAAGTTTGACAACAACAACCAAACAAACAAATCAACATCAATTAGCTAAAAATAATCTACAAACAATAACATATGTTCAAACAACAGATGCAAAGAAAACCGTATTAAACCAAAAAACTCTTAAATTACCTAAACCCACCACATACTACAGCATCAAAACAAAACCAACTATTTGTATTCAAAACATTATTATATCAAACACTTTCCACCCATTAAAACCAAAACATAAACAACACCAACAAAAACAACTACAATTTTAACGAATAGGCGTTTTTTAAAATCAAAATAAAACAACAATGCAACATAAAAATCAAATATCAAACCATTTCAAAATATAATACCGCACCTACTATGTTTAAAAAAACACAATCTTAAATAACTAACACTATTCAAAACGGTAAAGGAAAAGAACGAAACGTTTTTCAAATAAAAATATACTACTAAACAAAAAACATAATAAGTGTATCAATCCAAAAGCATTTTTGATTATAATGGTTAAAAAAACCGGAAGATACCTGGATTGATAGGAAGAGAATCGCTCGGAAGAAAATTAGGTAGGGGATTTATGATTAATGAGAAACACAAAACAAAAGAATGTATTTATTAATACAAAGTATAATGGTTGAAAAAAAATAGGTGAAATGATTGCCTATCTTCTAAGTGCAATGCAAATTGATATAATGTGTAACATGCAGAAATACATTGAATAAAAAACTAAAAAATAAAAAATTTACATAACTAACCCATTTATTTCCATTTCACATATATTGAGCACATGCTACTTTGTAACAACAAAAGCTTAAAAAGTATACCAAACGTGCCATACCCTAACGAGATGTTAACAATGGGCAATTACAACAGATTGGTGTATGATGAGTTGAAATACAACAAAGACGAATTAAGAATACAGCACGGAACGCTCTACAAGACATTGACACACGAACAAAAAGACATATACCGAACAGTAATGGACGTTGTTACACATGAAAAAGGAGGAATGCACTTTGTCTACGGATATGGTGGGACCGGAAAGACATACCTATACAAAACATTATCCGCCGCATTAAGATCAAAAGGCGAAATAGTCATAAACGTGGCATCAAGTGGCATCGCATCACTTTTGTTAGAAGGTGGAAGGACCGCACATTCTCGATTCGCAATCCCTATAAATGTGGTGGAAGATTCAGTATGTCATATTCCAGCCGACAGCGACCTCGCGGAATTGCTAAGAATGTGTAAACTGATAATATAGGATGAGGCTCCTATGACACACAGACACTGTTATGAAGTATTCGATAGGACACTAAGAGACATATGCAGAACGTCCACATTCGAACAATCAGAAAAAGTCTTTGGAGGTAAAGTGGTTCTCTTTGGCGGAGACTTTCGGCAAATATTACCAGTAGTTACAAACGGCAGCCGACATGATGTCGTACATGCGTCGATCAACGCTTCATATCTGTGGCAACATTGCAAAGTCATGCGGTTGACTATTAACATTAGGCTAGGAACAGGATCAACTAACTCTGAGAGAAAAGAAATACAAGACTTTGCGGATTGGATATTAAGCACAGGAAACGGGACAGTCGGTGGAAAGAACGACGGTTGAATTCCCTGATGATATGTTGATACCAGATTCTGACGACCATATCGCTACAATTATCGAACAAACCTACCCGGATTTGGTACAAAACCTCTACAGCCCAAAATTCTTCCAAGAAAAAGCAATCCTCGCACCGACTCATGAGCTTGTGGATATGATCAACGATCGAATGCTACAGAAACTACCAGGAGATTCAAAGACATACGACAGCTACGACTCAGTTGGTATTATCGATATGGATTCAAACTTCAACGAGTCACTTTACACAATTGAGTTCCTAAATAGCATTCGAATTGCCGGCCTTCCACACCATTCTCTAACATTAAAAATAGGCGCTCCTGTTATGTGCATGAGAAACATAGATCAAACGGCGGGATTATGCAACGAAACTAGGCTTCAAGTGCTGAGGATGGGTGTCAACATAATAGAAGCCAAGATTATATCAGGCGGTAATGTAGGTACAATTTGCGCAATTCCAAGGATGGTGTTAAGCCCTTCTGATAATAAGATGCCGTTTAAATTAAATCGTAGACAATTCCCAGTTGCATTGTGTTTTGCAATGACCATAAACAAAAGTCAAGGACAAACATTAACACAAGTTGGATTGTTTCTACAACGGCCGGTTTTTTCTCACGGCCAACTGTACGTAGCTGTTTCAAGGGTCAAAAGCATACAAGGTTTGAAGATTTTATGTTGTGATGAAGAAGGCAAGTACGCAAAATCAACTACTAATGTTGTGTACAAAGAAGCTTTGTTTAGAATTTAAGTCCATTGTTATATGAGTTTAATACATTTTCATTATCTACACTTTACAAACATCCGTCCATTCATTAATGCAGCAAAAATTTTATAGGACGTCTTATTAACCATCCATCATTTTACATAGGAATGGGTGAATTTGGGTTTGTGTTTTATGTCAATGTCACTTTGCGCAAATCAGAAAATTTAGCTAAAAGAAAAGGGTTCAAACGGGTTCAGAGTTATTGAAAATTCGAAACTACGTTTTTGTAGGCAACCTCTTAATCCTTTTATTCAAGCTTTAGATTTTTGTTGAAATAATAAAATTTTTATACGAAGTTAACGCCTTCATTATTTCAAGAAATGTAATGATATGTTCAAAAACGTGTTAGCTAGGCCACCTGAACAACCTGTTTTGACTTCAATTTCGTCCCTATTGAATCTGAATATTTGAATCTGTATATATGAATAGCAAATATAGTCATGATTCAGTATGTCAGCTGTCCACTTAGCTATACATGATTTAGTGTGTTAGCCACTTTCGATGATGCCAATAGGGACGAATACCTGATAATATAGATCATCCAGATACATAGAACTGATGTTTGTGGCAATTTAAAACCATAGTTTAAAGTTTAATGACCCAAACATAAGACACATTAACTAATAACCGCCTTATCAGGTAGGATTGTTCAAAACACTATCATGACAGACACAAGCACCCAGAAAATTAAACCTAAAGCAGCAAATACAACAAGTCATTAAATATGTTCCCATCCAACATACTAACAGTTTCGTCTGATACGGTACCAAAATATATTCTACCATCCACACCATCTTCTTCTAACACATATGGAACAATGGAATCATCACCGGTTTACGTCCATTCACCGTTTGGTTTTCATCCTTTACCATCCTCATAAGTTTGAACCTTACCGTTTTGTCTTTGTCCCACTCGCACCGCTTCTCAATATCCTTCCAATTAGTTTTGATGGTGACATGATTTTTACTGTCAGACCTATCTTTATGTTTTTCCCAGTCCACGTTCACATAGAAAGATTCATCATGGTGTATCAGAACTGCGTTGTGGTACTTATACATTTCATAAGGCCCCGCAAAATCCCATGGTATTGTCTGCATTCAACAAATGATTTCCGTATACAAAACATAAGTAAATGCACTATCCAAAAAGTAACACGATACTGTATGTTGCAAATGTAAAACATTCTCGCATGAAAAATAACAAACGCTTACCAGCCAACCTCTTCCAGTTATGTAATCCAGAACATCTTGATAAAAGCAGTCTTTCTCATCATCATGATCGGAGTGATTAAACCAGTCACATTTATGTTTCATACGAGGATCTACATTTGGAAGATTGCAATGACATTAAAAGATGCAACTATATTATTATCAATCTTAAAAAAACAGCAAAACACATGTTTTTGAGAATTACAATCTAATAACATACCTTTGTCTATGGAGCTTTTTTTGAACGGTTTATCGTCGTTCAAAATTACACGCGGTATGTTCTCCAAACGCATTCCTAAACCAGCATCCGAAAATGAGATCATCGAGACAGTAGCTTCTTCAATTTCAGTGAACACCATACGCGATCCAACCTTCAGTCCTTCCAAAAAAACCAGCAAATCCCATCCAGTTCCACTAAAAACATGTCCGTGTGTGTTACCAGGAAGAGCAATGCGATTCTGTGTGACGGTCGAAGCCAGCAGGCCACTCACCATAACTCTGACTCTCTTAATTTGTGGCAGAAATTGATGAGGAAGGAGCTGCATAATGAGTAAATATGTGTTAAACATAGTATATACAATTTTAATTAAAGTATGACCATCAATAAATTAAGGATGAACTACTTACATCTGACTGGTCAAGGTTTCCCAACATACCAAAGCAGCGCCTTTTACGAGATCCTATATCAGCATTCAGATATCCACCAATTTCAGCACCAGCATTATCATACGCAGTTACATAGTACATGTCTTCTCCTTGACGTATGAAATGTAGTATTGCCACGTTCCGGTAACGACTGTCATCAACAAATTGCTTCCATTCGTTCGAGTACAGTGCATAAAGGTTACCGGGTACTTTCTTGATCCATACTTTGTGCATTGTACATCTGTTGTGAATTAAATACAACCATGGACTGCCTGTGTACAGCTCATCCGTAAAGACACTTGGTAGAATTTGCATTCAACAACGCATTACGTAAATTTATTTTCACTTTCGTGATATCCATATTGGTAAATTTAGTAACATATCTATTATAAGTAACAATGGTTACAAATTACCTGCACTGTTCTAAAGTTTCGTGTGTTCACAGGCACGATAAATTGAGTCGTCATTCTATTTAATCAAAAAAAAAAGTCTATTATAAGGAACTCTCAAGTTTTCAAAAACTACAATGTTATACTACAAGCATGCTTCAATAACCCATCTTATACTACAATGTTATTTCCAAACATTTCCCTTTTAATCCAAAAAAATGTTTTCGTATTAATTTATGTTAGAAGGCTACTAACACAAGTAGTATTCAGCTAATTTTAGATCACGGGGTTTTTAGTTTTCTGCATGAAATACAAATTTCAAACTGTTATTACACTCCACAGTGCTTTACGCAATCTATATGCCCATATCCTATGATACTTTATCTATCTTCCTTTCATCAAATTAACGCATTACTGCCTTTTACCTTTATCAATAACTATGTTAAATATATTTCTAAGTTATATCATGTAATGAGTTAATCCGTTTTATTTCAATCAAACCTAACTAACAATAACAGTTACTTTTTACTGGATTTTAACCATATGAAACATCTAACAGCATTAACATAATCGATAACTCATTAAACATGTTTCATCATCTGATGATACTAATAACAAATGTAATTTCGCCACTAATTGATTTTCATTTAAAATATCTTTTGCTTGAACTAAAATCATATACTAAAATAAACAAGTTGTTATAAACAAATCATAATATCAACAAAAATATCATTTGTCATATTACAAAATTGACCATACATCTTCATTTAACCCAATATCATAACTTATCAATTGATCGTGCCTATTATTACTAAAAACCTTTTTCTTGAAGAGTAGGCACAAATATGATAACTAACTTCTTTAACTTTAATCCTCTACTACACATGCATTCAAGATCGGCAGATATTCAGCAGTTTCAAGATCATCTTAATATTTATTCTAAAAATGCTATAATCATTCAAATATTCATAGATCAAGTAATAGTACTTCATCAACAACAACAAAAAAATTACAAAAAAAAAACATATTTGTTAACCTACAAATAAACCTAACCTGTTCTTGATTGTTTCTTCGAGAAAAAAGAAGTATGTGTGATGAAGATAGTAAACGAAAAGTCAAAGTATATAATGGAAAGTAAAATCATAGCCATAATCTTTGTATACACGAATATCAACTTATTTTAGCAATGATGATATGCATTGATAGCAGGAATATATTTTCATTTGTGTATTATGTACCATTGTTTTAAAACATACACTAATAACACAAATACATCTTTTAAAATTGAGTAGTATTTTGTAACTTACAAAACGATGGGTAATATACAAATAGAATACAAATTCGACTATTCATTCGTAAAATATCGCGAATGTAAAATTTACAAGTTTAGTATCATCAAATTATGGTGATCATTGAAGTAGGACGTATTTAATCGAATAGCAAAATGCCATAAAAACTAATTAAAGGAAGCAAACATGTTGCATTAATATTTCAGCTAAACAATGAGATAATACATTAGTTAAACGACATGTGTTTATGTTTTGTATGTCATTATATTGTTTTAAGTCTCCGAACAATACGTTTATAAACAAGTCACAAATTCCTTTTTGTACACTATATTTTTAGTTATGACAGTTTAGTTAAAAAAAACAATAAACAAAAAAACTAAAAAGTGTTTTCTAAACAAGTCTCAAAACCTTCAAATTAACGATATAACGAGGTTTAGTTAACATTAGTTTATTAACACGTTGTTACATGATTAATTTTACATGTCTTTATATTTTCGATGTTATTATGTTACTTGATACAAGTTTATGTTGAGATAAGACCATCTCCAATGTTGGCACTAAATGTGTTTGTTTGAGGAATGAACTGCATACCAAACTATAAATAAACAAACTTTGGAGAAACGTTGGCACTATATTTAGTACTGCTACTAATTTAGTTATGTAAATAGTAAAACAGTATATATACCGCTACACTATATTTTACACTTATACTATTCAGCATATTTAAACTCAAACGTTTTTGTTACATGTTTAAAAAACAAAATTTTGTTAAAAGTTATTGTTTAACAATTCTAAATAAAATATTTCATTTCACAATGAACAACAAACAAATAATTATAAGTCATGCCCGCCCATTGAGCATTTACCTATAAAAACAAAAACAAACATACACTAACTATAATTGTTTCATTACGTTTTTATAATTTACATCGACACAAACAATAACATTATTTATAAATATTAACAAAACCAAATTTAGAAAAAAAAAAACAAAAACTCAAAACAAAACAAAAAAAAAATTGTTAAAAGTTATTGTTTAACAATTCTAAATAAAGTATTTCATTTCACAATGAACAACAAACAAATAATTATAAGTCATGCCCGCCCATTGGGCGGGCTTCGAAAACTAGTATATATATATATATATATATATATATATATATATATATATATATATATATATATATATATATATATATATATATATATATATATATATAGGCTTTGGTTTCATTGAGAAAGTTTTTAGATTAAGAAGATTGAGAAGTAATCTTGACCATTGATATCTTTTAATTATGAGAGATTTTACCAATTACTCATTAAGTTGAAAAGGGTAAATATGTAAATGCATCATTGCATCATTTAAATTCAAATTATTGACCAAAGATGGAAAGCGTTTTTTTATTCTGATTCAACTATACACCCCCACTACGAAGTCTACGATTATAAGGATTATGTTTTTTATTCAACTAGCAGGGTACCCGCGCGTTGCAGCGGCGGGTACCCTGTAACTAAAATTTTTGGCGAGTATTTTTTTTAGATTATACGTTTTCCGTGATTATAACTTTTACTAATGATGAGAATTTTAAATTTAAACAATTTTATGAAATATCAAGCTATTTCATATAAAATAACAATGTGTATGCGCGATATTGCAAAAATATAGAGTCAGTGCTCGCTAATATTATTGTAGTTGGCTTTGAATTTGATGGTGATTAATAATAAACCCAAAAATAATTCAACCCAAAATTATAGTCAATCTCGGATTATCGAAGCTCAATCAAAACCATGGTCCAAAATTGTACCAATAATTGAACTGACATTCTTTTTACGTAGTAATACACAACCAACTTGGCTTAACAATTTGGCAATCAAAGATATTATTAGACCAGATGTGCAATACTCGGCCAAATGAGAAACACTATGGCAGATTCTTATACCCGGCCCAAGTACACAAATTAACTTAGCCCAATGATATCCAACCTAACTTATCTCTATTCTAATTTTGTGGGTATAAAGGTCACTTAAAACAACACTTTAACCCTAATCTCCTAACCATCTAACCATTCGCAGCTTTACTCCACAAACGCTTCTTATCCTTTTTTTGACACACAAATATTAAACACAACAAAATTTTTTTGCTTAACTTTGTCTTTTAGACGAATCCCAAAATAAAGTCTATATGGATTTATTTCGTTTCTTGAAAACGAATCACTAACCACATACCAATAAACGTTCAGCTTCAAGATCTTTAAGGGTATCGGGTAGGTGTTGTATTTTGTTTTAACTAAACTGAACGAAAGAAAGGATGGATCTGATTGGTTTTGTTCTTTCTTTATGTTTCGAATACCAAAAAAGAAGTGTTGTTCTTCTTATAGATCTGTGATGAATTTCTCTTATTCGTTCGTTAAAAGAACAAATTTGTGAGTATTTGAAAAGAGAAGCTCTGAGATCTTGTTTAGTAGCTTTATTAAATTGTACATTGTGATTAAATTGTTGTTTATTTTGGTGTAGGGGTGAATTAAATAGTGTATTAATTGACCACTTTAATAGTATTAATGTGGTGTTTTTTTTAATATGTGCATTAAAGTGTTGTACACTATGCTTATTTGGTTGTAAGTCTGAAAATTATGTGCTTTCAAGTGTTGTACATTATGCTCAATTTGTTGCAAGTCTGAAAGTCTGAAAAATTATTAGGAGAGAGATTCATTTGTGCATTATAATTAGTAGAGATTCTAATCATGTTATTTTGTAATTTACCATATTCATGACTTTTGTGAATCAGTCATATTTTCTATGCCTCCAGTTATAAACTTGTATATGTATTAATGATTTTCAAACTTCATATATAGGAATCTTATATTAATACATGATTCATATTTCAATGTTATACGGATTTTTGTGTGGCCCGATAATTAAACCATGACTAATGCATTCCATGTGGGTTTTGAATCACTTTATATATATATAGTCTTATACAGCGAGTCGCTAAAAATATTGGTAGTATATTTTGTGAATCATTTTCGGATTAGTGAATCGAACAAAAAGTGATTGTTTTTTTTTTAACGTTATGAATCAAATTCGTATCAACGAACATCGTAGATCTCCACTGGTAAATCATAATCATATTAGTGAATCATTAAAAATATTGTAAATATTTTAATCATGATTAACATCGCGTCTTTTGGGTTCGAATCAGTAGATACATTTTTCGTATATAGTGAATTATAAAAGAAATGTTAGTATTTCTTTTTTGAATCATTTGTGGTTTAGTGGGTTGAACAAAAAGTAATGATTTTTGTGAATCATATTCCAAAGCATGAATCAAAATTGTGTTACTGAATCATGTTCAATGAATTGTAATCCAATTAGTGAATCATTTAAAAGATGCTGAGCGTTTTAATGTGAATCATGTTCTAACTAATGAATCAATAGTATATTCAAAAACTAGAAAAAGGATCAAGTATAGTGTGCTGTTAGTCACTATATAAGTGAGCATAGGTATACTACTAATAAAGAGATAAAAGAAACAAAATTGAAGGATGAGAATTAGTACGAGAGGCACAACCGCACAATCTAAATTTGATGGAGCAAAAATAACGCTTGAATTCAATATCATATTAATTGAATTATAAACTTAATTAATGAACTTTGTAAATTGCCAATCTTGCCCTTGAGTTGGTGTGATGAGATGAACGATCAAGATTGCTTCTCACTCTTCTCAATCTTAAACCCTTCTCAATCGATCCGGATTCTATATATATATATATATATATATATATATATATATATATATATATATATATATATATATATACTAGTGTCAAAACCCGTCCGATGGACGGGTATGACTTGTGGTTTTTATTTTTAGGATTTAGTTGATCAAATATATACTCAAAAGTAATTTAAAGTTAAATGAAACGGTTAAGATCTATAATTAGTGTTAACATAATCCATTAAACGACTAAAAGAACGTAAGTACTTTGATTTATGGTTTTAATTTTTAGGTTTAGTTGTCGAAGCTCGCCCCAGGGCGGGCATGAAATTCCTTGTAAGGTATTAGTTAAATAGGACTTGTTTGTTAATGCGTACGAACATCATAAAATATTTATACAGTGAATAAAGAAAAAAAATGAATGGTAATCGGATAAGAGAAAATAAAACTTAATAAATTATCCACAATTACAAAATATACGCTTTTAGTTCAAACATGAAATAAAGTAAGCAATTAAATATTGTGAACTGAATCAAACCCAAATTACAACTCCTTTTTCTTTTGTATTATTTCCCTACACACTCCTAAAGTGGTGCAAATCTTGCAAGTGTAGAGGGTGTTTCGGCATGGTTGTAACAGATGGCCAATGTGATCATTAAATTGCTAGGAAAAAAAACAAAGTATTTAAAATCATGGATTAAGAGTGGTTAAGGGTTAACAATATCATACATTTGAAGATATGAGCTCATTTTCTATATCACGTATTGGAAAAATAAAATAAAAGGATAGTATGTTCAAGAATAATCATCTTCTTAAAAAATGTCTTGCTTTCGAGAACATATTGATATTGTTTGCATGGGTCACCATAACATAAGACATGCCCGGCGCCACTTTTTTGCTCCCTACACCCTGACAAAACGCATAGATAAGATACTATTAATTCAGAAGCTCATGTCAATCTGCAAATACTATAAGACGTTTGTCTTTTTAGCGTTATATATAACAATTCAGAAGGTTTAATCCACTTTGAATATACATGTTCGACTCTCATGGCCCATTTTAATTTTAACCCATTACCCATTAAAAGTAAATCACTACATCTACAACATTTATTTAAGCCTCGTATGGTACTCCTTTTATATTACCGTTATATCTCCGATCTAACATAGTTTGTAAATATTTAACCTAACTGGTTTCACTTTCCGCTATTGAACCGAGATCATAAAAGAAAATAAACAGAAGAAAGTATTTGTCCCCGCCGCTCAACCTGACATAAAACATTATAACCATACATATATTTAAGGATTAAGGTGACCGTTTAATCAACCCGTCTAACCAGTCACGTGGCCTATAATCCGAATTTTAGTTTATAAAAAGCCATTTTTAATCACACAAATTGGAAAGCAGATCAAAATTTATGTAATATAATAGGTCGAAAGCTGGCCGGTGTATTTATTATGCCCAATACCTTCTAAATTACTTTCTTAAACAAATTATGGATTAGGAATATCATGACCATCAACCTGAGCATGATATCATGGAGACGCAAACAATTATGAGACAACAAATCAGTTGTAACTGTTTCACAAAAAAAGAAAAAGGAAAAGAAAAAAAAAACTTGTTGAATAGTTTAAACGGGTAAAACATATCAAAAGTGATCCAATGTGAGTATTCTTTGAATGTATGTGTTTGCGAGTAGTTAGAAATACGTATACGTTTTAGTTTGTTTGATAATAAAAGAATATAACATTTGTTATTGTTATTAACTCTTTAATTCTCCTTTTAAAGTTTGGCATGAAAGAATATCAAAAAGTAAATTTACAATGAGTGTTATATCAAGTATTGATCATTGTCGCAGCGATTCCACAATGAAACAGTAGATTTACCTTTGGTAGTAGAATTTACACGCTTGATAATATCGTTGGCATATTTTATTTTAACGAAGTAATTGACGTCAAACAAAATCGTCATACTTATATATTAATTGAACATTGGGGATTGCTAATTAAAAGTGATAACATGGACTTTAAACAACAAATAAGCATTCTATCTCATCCATGATGTTCCTGTAAAATTACCTTTTCACAAAAGATCATGATATTGATCTCAATTGCATGAAAGCTGACGTAGTTTTTGAGCTTCTTGTTGGTAAAACTGCCATACTAAAAGTCAGAATATTTTATTAAATTACAAAAAACAAAACATAAATAAATGAATAAATGAGGTGTTTAGTGTCTTGGTCAGATAACTAATCGGTATTAAGTTTTTACCTATCATTGGCTTCAGCAACAGAGGCACATAATCATACCACCATACCTGATGTACATTAAAGAAGATCAGGGCAAGATTGGTATCGAATAAAATGCTCCTGAAAACCCATTCCATTAGTAACATACAAATCAATAAATCGTCTAGATATTAGGCTGTAAAACAATCACCATGTTATTATATTTCGTAACATACAAATCCATATATGTGACGTCTAGTCATGATTGAACCGTCCACTACACCACCTATATCAGAAATTCTTTACCGCACATGTCAGTGGTTGCAAATTTACTATAACCATCCATCTATTAAAAACATTTAATGAGTGATCAAGAATATAGAATCATGTTTAAAAAGCTAAAAACATTAATTAGTAAATGACAATGGTTTGTATCTTTCACGGAATGAGCAAATTCCAAACACTATTTATAAGTACTTACTTTTAAGCCGAAACAGGAACACGAAAGCACTTATTTTTAAATATGTGAAAGAAGTACCTTTGGCTCTATACCTGTTATCTCACATCCCTCGTGTGAAAACTACAACAGATTTATCGTGTCTCAAAAAGATGATTTATGAAATGCAATAAAACATATGTATTATATTCGGCCTATTTTAGAGAAGAAGCCGTAAATAATCTTATATAGTGTCTCAAGAAATTAGACTCACCGTTTCACTCACTGCGAAGGCCAATTTTCGTATTCTGGGAAGCTTGTCAAAGATTTCATCTAAGACATGCGGGAGTTTATAAGATCATCAATGTAGGTGACTGTGTAGGAGTTTGACCTGGTGTCTGACCTTATAATTATTGACTATTAGATTCTTCCAATGGTACTCGTGATGACATTGTCCTCTTTTTTGCTAGCAATGATAAATACATCCTCAATGCGGTTCATCACTTCACTTGCTAAACTCTCTAACACCTGCGAATAGCTATCCAAGATAAAATGTAGGTCATGAAATGAAAAAAAAAATGTAGGTCATGAAATGAATAAAAAAAATATAAATGCTTAACCAACCTGTGAAGCTTTAATAAAGATATGTCCTTTTATCAAAGTAGAGTGAATTTCCAACATGTTTTGACAAGTGACCCAACCAGCCCGACCCGTCGTTTTTGCCACCACTAATGTGTATCAATCATCTATGTAATATTGGTCACATGGTATGAATTTTAGAAAGTATTATCTAGAATTTCCAAGTGGAGACTTCACAAATATACACTGACCTGTAAAGTAAGTATTATGTTGACAGCATCATACAGTTGCTCGGGTTTCATTTTCTCACCAACAAATTCTAGTGGCATGGTTCCAAATAGGAGGCAACACTATGGATGGATGTACAGTAGTAGATCATCTGCTAGAATGTAGTCAAAACTATGCACTCTCTTCCTTCCTCTTCTTCCCAAAACTGGGTGGGACCATTTATACCAAAAAATACACTACATCTTATTTCCGGTTGTTTCCCAATCTTTTCTTTTCTTCCGTAAAAAAAGATTGAGAACACAACGAATTTTAATTTCTTTCTTATTCTTTTCCTTTCTCTTGGATATGAAGCTTGAGAACATAGCGTTAAGTTTTTGACCCGAGATATCATATGAGTTTCATTGCTTTTGCCTAAGAATTTAAAAATTATACCAGATGCATATGAGTTTCAAGTTCATATGTGGTAAAGTCCGATTAGTGTTCATAAGGAAATCATAAGTACTCTTTCAATTGGTCAGATATTGTTTTTAAGAATAAACTTTGCAATGTAATCGTTGTAGATGAGAAAGATGAGAAGAAAATAAGATGAGACATGAGAATACCACCAGAGCAGACTCAAGTTTATAAACGGGTATTAAACTAAATCCGATAAAAATAGTCAAAAGCCAAAAATGCCAACCATATTTGCTTGATAGTCGCTATATAACTACAAACACTTAACTTCAAACTTTTGATAGCCAAAACTTAAGATAATCTTTTGATGGTAAAAATCCAGTAGTTTACCAAACCAACTATCATCGATAATTTTGTAGCTTTTCAACTAATTCCATGTCGTTTCACTATCCAAACCCCAAAATAAACCAATCAAACCGCAAGATGCCCTGAAAAAACTATATCACGATCAAAATATTACACATGTTATCAAAAAGTATACAAAGCTACATGAGATAAAAAAGAAATGGATAATTTTGCACCTGGATAATCACACAACTTAAAAGCTGCTAATCTCCAAATGGTCATGATGCTTTTGTTCACTGGAATCATGTTGCACTCTCCCACTAACTTCCAAGCACAAGCCTGTTGATAACCCTTTCTTGACATGCTTTGCCTTCCCTTCAACATTTTTCTTGGTGTGGCCAGGGTCGATAAAGATTGGTTGTATCTGAAGGGTTGGGTTGTGCTTGATGCGTTTCACTTCTTGGTCATTAGCAGGTCGCAGCAAGATGCTCTGCTGAAACTGTTCTGAGGCTGCTTCTTCATTTAAAAGCACCTTAAATAAATTCTATCAGTTCAATGCATTTAATAATGACACATACGCAAGTGGCAACGGGAACACCCGATTTCCATATAATCAGTGGTAAATCTAAGAAGGATGTGCTAAAGCTTTTAAGAATATAGATTTATCATTCAAGGGAAAAATAGATAATCTCATAACAAAAAAACAAAAGAAAAAGAAAAAAAAATCCAAAAAGAGATACCTTACGCCCAAGTAGGTCGAAAGATATGACAACTTTGTTCCGGTTATCGCGTTCAGCCTCTTCTATCTCCTCTTTCTTCTTCTCCAGAAGTTCCTTTTCCTGTTTAACACCCACATATAATATATTTAGTAGAGGTGGCAAGTGGCAACACCTATCCACTACTTATGCATGGGTCGATTTGTATTATAATTGATCCCAACAGATCACAGAGGGAAAACATAAAAGGGTCGCCTAAAAGAGTAAAAGGAAATAGGTCAAACAGGTTTGAAGTCCTACCAAAATGTACCTTTTTATGTAAATGACCTCCTAAAGAATTTAATCAGAGAGAACATATCATTTAGAGAAAAATATATGATGTTCCTTTGTGATCATATTTGCCACACTAACTACTTGCAAAATAGTTAAACTTTAGGAAAAAGAAGCAAAATCAAAAATGCAACTTATGTGGTAGAAGATCTAGAACCTTTTAAATTAAGCTGGCCTTCCTTCTTTCTAACATCATCTCTGATCTGGCATTTATCAAGGGCCTGAAATAATAAATATATAATAAGATCATACTGAATAGTGTATGCCAACATAAAAAGTTTTTAAAATTATTGAATGCACCTCCCGAATCTGATTATATGTGTATTCTTCAAGTGGGTCCATGTTGCTACAAACAGTCCAACTGAACGTGGTAGGATCCTGAGGTATTATGCTTAATTGTTGATTCCATCTACCAGAATTTTACCGCCTGCAGGTTCTACTATACCAAAGAGTGTTCGTATAAGAGTAGATTTAACACTTGTGGTTCTCCCTACTATTCCAGTCTTTGTACCTCCATGAAATGTGCATGTAAGACATCTTAACACAAGTGGCATGTGTTGGGCATATCTAACATGCTCACACATTCCAAATTTTTATCGTGTTTGATTTCACTTGCAAGAAACATAAAAAATAATAACTACCTGTACTTGGAGGATATCAACTTTTCCATCTGATGGACAGAGGTGATCAGGTCTATTTGAGTCTATAACAGCAAAAGGAGGTTCACTGGGTATAGAACAATATTGAATTATTCTTGCAACAAATATAAATATTATTTCCACGTTGCAAAGTTTTTGTATAACCCAACCTTGTAAGTTGTTTAAATATAGACCATATGTCACTACTAAGCCCGCGGTAACTACAATTGAAAGTGACAGAGATGAGTTGCTTGTGCCTTAAAAGAAGTAATCAAATTATCATTAAAGTTACTTACTTGGATCGATAGTTCCTTGAGGAATAGATACTAAAAAATCAGAGTGAAGGCAAAGACTATAGAAGACAACATATCCAAGCACAAGCTTAGCCAGTCAAACGCACATTATTCTTACTCTTTCGTATCTCTAAAGATGGTTTCGAAGTATGGTAAAAATTCTCAAATGCCTGTGCATGCATAAGATAACTACTAAGCTCATGTATGATACGAATTTGAATTCTTTAACACCTGAACCAGGAACGATCCTCTTCTCAGCTGCACAAAGTTTATAAAAATCATGGGTTAGGAATTAGTGAGAATTATATCAGTATGTTGTGTCCTGCCGCTTCATACCATTACTATTGTTGCATATAAGGTCATACTGGTAGACTATTGAGCTAGATGATTTTATTTCTTCCCTGTAGCAGTCAGGATCAGTAGCATTAACTGCTTAATTTTCAACCTCTTCATTTTGTTATGTAAAAAATAGCTTTTTTAACGTAGCTCATATCGCACTAAGCGTTTCTCTTTGTTAATGTTGCTCTTTTTTTCTTGAGCGCTCCGAGTGCAAAAAAGTCAAAATTGAAACAAAATGAATGAAGAGAAAAAGAAATTCAATCAAGATAGTAGTTGAACATGGAAGGATTTTTTGAATAAAATTGCCATTTTGCCCTTAAAAGGCATCCTCAATACCCAGTTCAGAGTATTGCAAATTGTAGCAGCTAGAAGACAGCCAACAGGCTTATAATGAGAGTTATGCTAGAAGCCTAGATCTACGTAAGAAGTAGATGCGACAATTTATAACCGTCGCATAATTTACTTTCAAATGGGTTGTTTGAGGTCATCTTTAATGTGCCAGATAAAAACAATGGGTCAAATGAGTTGAACATGAGAAACAGTTTAAAGTTTCCCCAAAGTGTTTTTGTTTTAATGCATATAACCTCCTAAACTGTTTTATAATACCAATTAGATTAACATTGTAACAATAGAGTTCTTGTAATCATATTGTAGGTATTAACTCTAACAAACAACAAATTATCTTTCGGATCAACCAATACAACCCTACATTTACCAAAACTGACCAGTCTTGACTCATGACCCAACTGCCCAGCCCATCCATTCTGACGCTGCTAATAAGAAGGGTATAACACAAATGTATTGAACTCGGAGAGATAATAGAGTTACCGTGTGTCTAAAATCACGTGGTAATTTTTTAGCTTCAGTATCAGTATACTCCATTGGCGGCCAGTTTCGGTTGCTAGGTGGAATATCAATCAACCAAATGCTCGACACCCGGCACATTAACTACCTTCAAAACCTGAACATCACCTGGATGAAGACACAAGTTTTTAGCAATCACAACATAATCCTCAATCACTGTTAAATTCCTCTTTGTTTCTACAAATCTTGACCCATGTTTGGCAAAACAGTTCTCAACGGATGGGTTCGATACTTAAATAAAACATTGATCCTGCTCGAGTACAGCGAGTTGATCCAAAAAGCCCAGCAACCACCTTCCATTCTGCACATATATCCAAGCTTTTTCACTTAAGTCTTTGAGCTATGCAACTTGTATGCTATTATAAGATCCACAAACTATAGCACAATAAGAAAGGGAACACACCAAAATTACGTCATCAGATTTCATTATGATTATACTTGTATGTTTCATTACAGTAATAATATTTCTAATTTAGCCCAAATGAAGCATCACACTCTTTTGATTTAAGATTCGAAAAAGAAACTGCAAAAGAGTTGCATGAGCATTTCTCTTTCCAAACCAAGCCATGAAATTTTCATAAACAACTACTAATAACTATATACGTATAGCCCAACATCCCTCACCTTCTTTTCTAGATATTTTAATTCACCAGCCACATTCTATCTCAAGAATTCAATGGTTCTTTTTAAATCTTGCCTACACAGGTTTAAGGAATACATTTCAGGATGACATATGCAGTTTCAAATATAAAGCTTTAAATCAAATGAATACACAACAACAAACCGTACATTCAAATAGAACCAACCCAAAGAATCTTTTACTTAAACTCCAAGGATTATTACCTCTTCATCACCTTCCAAATCTTCTTCATCAGCATCCTTTAACAAATAAATTGTAAAAATATATCAGTAACAGAGAACTAAAAAAAAGGTAATATTATCATATCATATGTAGGTAAAGAAGTTTTACATTGTTAAAATATGCGAGAGACAAATCTTCCACGATTATTTCAGCAACCTGCAGAATAAAGTTCATCATTGTAACTTCAAAGTTTAAACTCTAACTTGAATCTCGTGTGTAATCCAAGTGAACAGACCTGATCCTGAATTTCATCCATGTCATCCTTCTGTTGGGTTTCACTAAACCAGCCAAAAAAGTTGCGCGAAAATATTTCAAGTCAGCTGAGAAATGGAAAAATTACGATTCGAATATAGAATCATAAAAATATTAACGCCGTCAAAAATAGTAGCCACTTCTAAATATATACAAGGAAATATACATAGTATATAACCGAAAGATATACCTGTCTTCCTCGTGAGGCTGCTTATTTCCATTTTTCTCATGAGCAACTCCATTGGTACCACCCTTCAAAAAATCGAGATGTTTAAAAATCAGGCTCAAGCAACAAAACATAATTGGTGATAGATTTTTCAGTAAACTTTTTTACCATGCCCTCTTTCCACTTGATTGGAGTAGCAGTGATTTTGGTTGTTCCGTTATCAGTAAAGGTAAAAGTCTTTGTGAGTTTAGCATCCTCAAAGTAAGAATTGGGACTGCATATTCATTATAAAAACCCACCCATTTTGGCACAGAATCTTCAGTACATCAGCTTGAATGAGGGAGAGATTAGATAAAAATAGTACTAATCAAGAGTAGTACCTGATGTTTCGAGGAGTTTGATCCCTGAGTTCTTTTTATCCGGTCAAAGCTGCTCTTTTCTGGTGGTGTTTTAGGACTAACTTCCACCCATGCTTCAATATACCTATGACTACCTACAAACCCAACTCGAGATCTGAGAATGTTGAAGCCATATTCTGTGAGATGTTCCAACCTAGAAAATTAGCAAAAATCAACTAAGATTAGACATTAGACTATATCTTCAAAGATATATACAAATAACTTAGACAAAAGGTCGTACCAGCACAACAGTTGGTGTTGCTAAACCTAAAGCACATGGACAAGCAATTACGTACTTGCATTCACATAACAGAGAAAAATTTAACTCCTAATAACTGTAACAATAAAGCTGTATCAGCTGCTATTATCTAACATATATACTTGTATATGTTCGAAAAAGTAAAAAAATAAAAAGTTGTCATAAGAAAAATGACCCTAGGTACTCCTAGTGGGAAACAAATATCCACCTTAATAAAGTCAGAACCTGGTGTTGGAACAATTTCTGCTCCAACTGGCATCCGATTGCATCACTGAGCTGTCAGTACTCTTTTCCCAGTTCATCTCTATTTCTTATATTGAGTGCACACATATCTGATATTGGATATGCAGGTGGTAGTAGTTGCAGAGACTGGTGGAGCACTGGTGGAGCATTAGGTGGAATGGTTAGACAGCTGTCAATAGATCAATTTGAAAATGAAGGCAGGAGGGTTAGCTATGGGACCCCGAAAAATGCGACTACAGCAAGAAAGCTTTTGGATCGGCAAATTTCAATCAACAGTGTGCCCAAAAAGGTACATAAAATTCCACTTTAAGCTAGTACCATATTAATAATAAAAAAATTGATATCTGCTCATGGTTTTTTAAAGCTGCTTCTGTAGCGATCTTTTTTTCTGGTGATAACTCACCTATTGAAGCCTCCTGGCTGGAAGGCTCCTGTTTGTCGAAAATTATTTCTGGATTGCAATGAGATAGTTAGACACTATTTTGATAGGTACAGACTGCCCCCCATAATGACCGTGCTCTCAGGGATCCGGTACTCAAACATAACTCTTTCCAGGTGTAGCTAAGTTACCTAAGAACAAAGAGCATTAAAACATATCGTAAACGTACAAAAATATACAGTTTAACCATCAAATATTAACCATAGTGAAGATAAAACGTAAAGAAACTTTGATTCTAGAAAAAAAAAGTGCATACCATCAGCAGCATGCTCACAAACGGCACACACACATTGTCACCTGTACCTTTCATTCTTTTCGTACCTCAGACGATACTGCTTTCTCGTGCTCCCGGGGATTCGGTACTCAAATATAAGTCATTCCAGCTATAGCTAAGTTACCTAAGAACAAAAGTCATTAAAACATATCGTAAACGTGCAGAAATATACAGTTTAACCATCAAATATTAACCAAGAATGAAGATAAAACGTAAAGAAACTTTGATTCTAGAAAAGAAAAGTGTTGACCATCAGGAGCATGCCCACAAATGGCACACGCACATTGTCTACTATACCTTTCATTCTTTTCGTACCTCTGACAATAATGCTTTCTTGAACACTATCGTTGGAACCGTACATAGAAGAAAATCATTGATAGTCATCCATAACAGATACTTTCTTTTCCTCTCATTCAATGACAAGCCACATTGTCTAAAGTCATTAGGTTCATTGTTACCTTAAGGATGCAACAAACTACCCTGAACCACATTATCATTGATCATATACAACTATGTTAGTTGATTTGAATGACATTTATATCATATGTTTACAAAAAAACATCGCATAGTACTATACATGAAAACAGAAAATAGTTGTGTACCTTCACCAAGTGAGGTTGGAATACCTTTGACAAATATCTCTACACGAACTGAATAAATATTGTTCTTGTAAAAATAGTGTTCCTTTTTTTGCATCTTCCATCATCTACGTATCATTAAAGGATGTGGATGAGGAAATTATGATATTAGGGTTTTAAGAAAAAGTATTGATAATGATTAATTAGATATATGTGGATTAGCAAAAACCATTAATTGCACAGGTTTATAGATATGGTGTTGCAAAATATAAAACAAAAAAGGTGTTGGTCTAGTGGTTATCAAATGTATTAATGCTACAAAACACTCAAGTTCGATCCTCATAACTGAATTTTTTGAACTAATAAAATCCGGATTTTAAGCCCTTTTGACATGGACTTATGTGGCTTTAATTGTGATGAGGTGGCTTTAATTGATGACATGGAAATATGACATGGCATTATGGGATGCCAAGTGGCATTTTATGTGGCATGCCTCCTCTTATATATAATGTATAGATATATATATATATAGGGGACCTTTATTTTGAGAACCCTGTTAAGTGCGAGAACTGTGAGAACCCCTCTAAACCAATGAGATTTTTTTTAATATTAAAAATTATTGTTAATCCAAAAGGGTATTATAGTAAAATATAATTTTTTATATTATTTTTTATTAAATCTCGATTTTAAGCATTCCTAAATTTTCGGAATTTTTTTTTTTTTTTTTTTTTTTTTTTTTTTTTTTTTAATGAGATACATGTTTGTTTTAAAGCACGTGCATGTATGTTTTTTAAATGAGGTGCATGTATGTTTTTTAGTGAAGTACATGTATGTTTTTTGCTAGCATTATTATTATTTTTTTGAAGTTTGAAGCATAAATTAAAAAACAAATTTATAAAAAGAAGAAATACATGAATATAAAATATCTTTACACTTGTGCACTAAAAATAATTAACGTAAACGGACATATGTGCACAAAACATATGTGTTTGAAGTTTCTCATCAGGTTACTTTTGAACATGTGTGCATGTCTTCCAAAAACATACGTGCACGTCTTCCAAATACATATATGTACTTTCGGTATGTGTGCACGCCTTCGAAAAACGTCACGCCTAGAAAAAAAATAATAGCCAAGATTAAATACTTTTAAAATAAAACTCAAGATAACATAACACACATGCACAAGCTGAAACTAACAACACAAATAAACAAGAGAAATTTTTTTATGTATGCACAACATATAGAATTCAAATACAAAACATATATGTTTTATAATTCAAATACAAAACATATATGTTTTATGCATAAACATACATGTTTTATACGTAAGAAACATGTATGTCGAAAATTTATTAATCAATTTTGAAAATCCTACCTGGCAAAATGGATCCATTGATCAATTTTGAAAATCCTACCTGGCAATTATCACTACTCATCTAGTTAGTATTACAAAAAACTTTTGTTTACTTAAAAGAAAAAGTAGTGTTCTCATATATATAAGCTGCTTTTGTTACTTTATATACGAGACAATTTATGAGGGCAACAAGTAGAAGTATGCTAATTCAGAAGAAAAGCTAGAATCTTTATTATCCACAATCTCATTCTTGGAATTTAAGGTGTAACAAGGTAAACAAATGAAATGAGAACACAAACAACAATTAAAAGGAAACCAAGTTGAATCAGCTGCAGTTAGTAGTTTCGAAAATATAATATCTCTTACTATTGTTTTAAGGTCATGATAAAACTGTCATACAAATGATCAGGCATCTGTTCTCTATACCGCTCCAAAACCTGTTTCAAAAAATCCACATTAGATAAACACAACACTGTATTAAACTCCTTAACCATCACCCCTTTATCCGTGAAAACCTTAAACACTTGATACCTCGGTTTCCTTATAATATTTTCTGTATAACTAATCTCGGATTCCTTATAATAATTTTCTGAATATCCTTAAACCCGACCCCATATTTTTTCAACAAAACCACATTACTCTTGAAAACGTACAACACAAACCTTATAATATGTGACAAGATTTTTCCATTTGGCTTTACAGTGCTGGAAAAAAACGCAACTGCCACATCATAGCCGCCACTCGAAAAATGCAACGACAAAACACAACCGCCACAACTGGAAAAAAATGGTGGTTCGGGATGTAGGTTTCACAGATCAGATGTTTAGGGGCGGTTTTCATAATTGCACGATTTAATCTTGATTCGATGTGAGAAGGTGTTGAGGGTGACCACCACCGTTTGTGTTTGAACGTGGCTTCACCAAACAGCAGTAATGGTGAAAGATGGCGACTAGGGTTCTTGAGAAAGAGAGATAAAAAATGGAAGAGAGTAGATCTGGAAAAAAAAAAATAAGACCTGGAGAAACTGTTTTTATGATTTGATCCTTTTTTTATGGAAGAATTGAATTCCCATATTGCCCCTAATTAATTTTTTCCTCTCAAATTAAGTTACATGTATTTTCAAAAATGCCATTATGCATTAACTTGGTGTACATTATGTATTATTAGGAGTACAAAAGGAGGTTCTCGCACTTAACAGGGTTTTCAAAATAAAGATACACTATATATATATATATATATATATATATATATATATATATATATATATATATATATATATATATGTATAGGGAAGAGTTATTTTCAAAACCAAATAAAATGCGAGAACTGCGAGAACCAGCATCAACCAATCATAATTTTTTGGATATTAATTTTTATTATTTAATTCAAAAGGGTATAAAGGTAAAATTACTTTTTTTTTAATAAAAACCGTGTTTTTAGTTACTAAATTTTAGGATTTTTTTTTTTTTTTTTTTAAATAGATTTTTTTTTTCTAGCAGTATTATTTCAAAACGTGCATATGTGTTTTTCTTTTATATTATGTAAATTTACATATATTTCTTATCTATGCACATGTGTATATTTTATTTATGCACATGTGTTTTGTGTATGCACAACATCTTTAAATAAACATTTCATAAATATAAATACAAACAACAAAACTTTAACAATGATTTATACAATTTAAAATTTTACAAATTGTATTACTCTAGTGATATAATATTCAACTTTATAACAAACGTTATTATGTTTACACTTGTATTCAAATTTATTACAAATATACGAAATGTGCACATTTGCATAATCCAATGTATTTAATAGCTTGCTCATCTTTTAATCATGCACATGTATTTTTCTCCTCGTTTAAGAACCAATGAAATCTG
This sequence comes from Chrysanthemum seticuspe, assembly GCA_019973895.1. Classification (NCBI taxonomy): domain Eukaryota; kingdom Viridiplantae; phylum Streptophyta; class Magnoliopsida; order Asterales; family Asteraceae; genus Chrysanthemum; species Chrysanthemum seticuspe. The sequence goes on along the minus strand of BPTQ01000001.1, from coordinate 134,899,901 downwards.
CACATGTGTTTTTAATCCTTTTGCACATGTGTTTTTATAAAAACACATGTGTTTTTAATCATTTTGCACATGTGAGAGCATCCTGCCATCATCATCAATTATCATTCACCACATCAACACATGTGCATTCACCGTCTTCATAATCTTGAACACAAAGCTAGAAATTTATGCATAGATGCATTTGTGTCATCGACTTCATGAATCAAATGATAACCTGCAAATCCATGTGAACTTCAGATTAAAAACACATATGCACTATAAATGAAATTGAATATAAAATTGATTCACAATAGACAATTATATACGGAGTACAAGAAATATCGAGATAAATTATTTCGATAGTTAGGGAAGAAGAAAAAGAACAATACCATATGCAATGGCGAGATAACTCTACACCAGCCTATAGTATCTTTGGAACTCCTCCTATAAAGTAATCCGTACCAAGTATTTAGTTATCTATAAAACACAACTAACCATACCATTTCAAAGTCATAAAAGACAATTATTACAAATAAAGTTTCTAAGCAATATTATAGTATACAATTGATATACCCATTACAGGTACAAAATATATCATGAAATAAACATCCTAATGGAAAGATTACAGTAGCAAATAATATTATTTTTTGAGTCCTTATAACCAAACGAATATATGGTTTTTAAACACAATGATTACAAGGACTTGAGCATGGTGACGCAACCAGATCTGAACCTAGTATGTCAACCTCAACTATACCCATCTCACTGTCAACAATGAAAACAACATCCTCAACTAGTCCTATCCCATCTCCTCGTCAAATAACGACTGAAAATAACAATCAACAAGAACTGAAAATAACGATAACAAACAACAAAAATCAAAGATTTGTTCTAAAAAATATGGCATAAGAGACATAATCATAGATCAGTGAGAATTTAAGTCTCTTTAATATCCGAAAATTCTAAGAAGGGACAAAACAAACTTGTTTCATCCTTTCTTTCTTTCGGTGAAAACAAAACAACAAAAACTTACCTTAGATCTATACAAGATCTTGAAGCCGAAAAAATTAGGAGAAAGATCTAAAGAGTTCATCTTTGGTATTAGGTTTCGTAGCAGATCTTGTAAAAAAAATGTTGACATCACAAAATCTTCATCATATCGTCGGTAAGAACCAACCTTAGATAAAAATCTTCATCATCTCGTATACAAAAAAAATCTTACGTACATCATCTCGTCGGTAATCAATGGTTGTAGGGTCGAAATCATCTCGTATACAAAAAAATCTTCATCATCTCGTATACAAAAAAAATTTGTGATTTGGTACAAGATATAAACTAGGATACCAATGGTTGTAGGGTCGAAATCAGCGGAAGATATCAAGATTGGGGCAAAAGGCGGCTAGGGTTTGGCTGAAGGTTATGAAAACTCATGATGGAGAAGGAAGGAGGCAGCTTTAGAGGGAAGTAATAAACGGTTTTGTTTATGGATCCTATTTTTGTGGGATAAATAAATTCCTATATTGCCCCTAATTTATTTTTTTCAGTCAAACTAAATTAAGTATATTTTCAAAAATGCCATTTTGCATTAACATGATGTACCTTATGCATTATTAAGAGTACAAAGCTGGTTCTCACAGTTCTCGCATTTTTTTTGGTTCTGACAATAACCTTACACTATATATATATATATATATATATATATATATATATATATATATATATATATATATATATATATATATATATATATATATATATATATATATATATATATATATACTAGCTTCATAGCCCGCCCGGATGGGCGGGCTAGCTTCATAATATTACTTGACAAAGTTTAATTGGACGTAAATAAATAATGAATAACGGCATACATCTATTCTATGAAGATAATAATAATGAATGCATAAAAAGTTATGAGCCGGTAGTAATTATGTTCAACACATTTAATTATTTCATACAAAAGCATTACTTATGAGTACAAATTTTAATTACACTCGACCATGATATAAATTTGAAGCATATCATAAGTTTAATATAAAAAGGAATTTATAGCAACCAAGACATAGCAAAATTTAATTTAGTCATTCCTATAAACATCATAGCAAAAAGTATTTTTCTGCAATTGTTGAAATCAACTCCACTTTTGCACTCACATGGTTGCTGTTTCGGTTTGTCTTAGAAATTTCCTTACCCTGCAAATTATAACAATGGTTATAGTATTAAATTACCCTGCAAATTATAATAAAACATACAAAGAGTTAGGTGTGTGTGTGTCAACATTGATCACAATAACGAACTCCCGTTTTAACATTAATATGTTTTTAGAGTTTTAACGCATGTATTACTTTGGGCAGATTTCAACCACTTTAACCCATTTTGTATCTAACCCTTACTATTTATTTGAGTAGTTTTACCCAATAGAATAAAGACATAACCGAGCCCATTGTAAGTAAATGTGTGAAAATTTGTTCTAAAAAAAGATTGTATAGGTTTTAAAGGTTCACATTACCTCAAGGTCACCATCATGTACAACAGAGGCAAGACCATGCAATAGCATGCTACAAAGAAAGATGTGTAAGCAATGGGTACATGCATCCAGCAAAAATCTTCTACAATCGAGTATTTGACACTCATTGTTAATCGAGAAATAAAACTGATCAGTAAATGTTTCAGACCCAAATTTAACATGTACCAAATTTGAAACAGTTTGACCCACACCTGTCTGTCCCATTACCAAACCAATCGACTCTTTCATATGCCACCGCAACTTAAAGTAAATAATAATATGCAAATGTACATACAACACTCTCATTACCTGATTTCCAACGCGGGTAACATCATCGTCTCCGACTCGATAACACAGCTTAGTAACCTCTTGCATGATTGAATAAGCCAAATCATCTAAACATCATACTACAATAGAATAAAAAATACGCATGGTAACTAAACAATCGCATATGATAATCACAAAGTACAAATGAACTAACATTCTTAATTATAATCTACAGAAAATGCAAAAAAAAATAAATAAATAAATAGCAAATGCAATGCTTCTTTACCACCACAAAGTGAATATAATAAACCAACACACACCTTCGCGGTAGCATATACACCATCTATAGTTGCATGAACTTCATTTTACTGTCAAGTATATATGCTTCTATCGAATGTTCCGAAATGAATCTGTTACAGATATTAATATTTTTGTTACATTTTGAAATTTTCATATGTGTTGGTGTAAAATCTATCTTGGAAGAGTAAAATATCAAAGTCACATGTCTCCTTCTCATGTACATCACTGAGTTGCCACTTTAGTTTGCGAATTTCATGTTCCTGATTCAGTTATCACACATTTTAATATACACAAGTCTAATTTTAGGCAAAATGGTAACTTGTCAAGTATATCTGCTTCTATGGAATGTTTCGAAATAAATGTAGTCTTGAGGTCGTTTGTGCTATTATACAAAGTACTTGTTCATTTATCTTGCCTCATGGATAATCTAGCTGAAAGTTGCTATTACTTACTAACTGACCATTAGTACAATTAACTACTTTTAAAGATATGAGTCATTGTAGAAGCCACAATAAACACTAAAACATAAGATAGACTAAAATAAACTTAAGACAAATAGAAATAGGTTCAAAGTTTATAATTTTTGTGGGAAAAATAAAACATTTTTTCTAATTTCTAAACACAACATCATTTAGCTATACAATTCATTCTTGCATTTCTAACTACAAATAATTATCTATACACTTAATTTAGAAAACACCATTTCCAGACCTATGAATTCATGTGCCTGACCAATTTGTTTGACATCAGTTTCGTTTTGCGTCTTACTTCAGTTTTGTTACACCCTTAATCTAAACAACTCTTAATTTGATGCCAGAATTTTAAGCGATGCAAACACATTTTAGTTATGTGTCTTAAAACAGGAGAAAGTACACCCCTAATCCAAACAGCTCCTAATTTGACACCAAAATTGTAAGCAATGCAAGCATAGTTCAGTTATGTGTTTCAAAACCGACCGAAGTACACCCCTAATCCAAACGGGCCCTAATCCTAATCCATCCAGCCCTTAATTTGATACCACAATCAATGCAAACACAATATAGTTCTAAGAGGCATCCCTTGTATTAAAGTTAGCAATTTTTTTTGCACGCAATCCCTTTTAAATCTGGTTCCATCATTGTACGTGTGTCTTATAAACCATCCGATTTCAACCAACATTTTTAGGTCATTATTTAGACTAAACATCAATGCACAACTCCGTATCAGTCATGTATCGAGAAACTTACACATTTTTATATCTCAGAAGTTAAGATAAATATTTCAACAACTTTCTTTTTACCTCATTTTCCTCCAATAAAGCTGAGCTATACGATGTATGTATGCTAGAGCCACATCAGCAGCAACGCATCAACAGAACCGCATCAGCAGGAAGCCGCGTTAGTACCAAGCCGTACCAACATCGACACCAACAGCAAGTGGTAGGCCGCAACAGCAAGTATAGTCATCAGCGCGCATCATCATGTTAAAAGGTAAACAAACTGTGAACGGGAAAAAAGACCATTTAGAACCAAAAACTGATTGTGCTTATTATCATGCTATGCAATAAACTTTGGAGCTATACAAAAAACTTTAATTGTTTACTACTTTATAACAGCATAGGCAGATCCAAGCACCATCATTTACGACTCACTTTCATTTGCAGCTATTCAGTGGGTTAATATCAGGCCGAACAAACATGTTTTAATCATGTACTTGGTCTACCATTTAATTAGTTATCATTACCGTTACACCAAACTCATTTCAAAAAATGTGATAAACATATAGAATTTACATTAAATATGTAACACCTTTACCATAAGTAAAAGATAGTTTTGACAAAATGATTAAAATTCGGAATTCAATATAGGTTTTGATTATAAAACACAAAGTGGAAGTAACTAACCTATACCATAGAGGCATCAAGATAAAAGGCCACAAATGGCCATCCAACTTTACCATCTATCCAAGAGGCTAATGGAGTGGACAGGAAGTTGGCAAGAACCTGCAGTCTAGAAAAAACCGTGCCATTCATTTATATTGTCATTCAATACGAACAAAAAAAGAATCATGTAATACACATAATATAAATGAAGGCAAACCATGCCCATATATTTAAACTTGGACAACTGGTTTGCTTCCACATTAAAAAACATAAAAAGTTCGTCATGTGTTACCTCGTTTTAAGACCGTCTTTTATTCTCTCCCAAATAGCAAGACAGAGGGAATGTTGCGTAAGATTGTGTAACCAAAAGTCAATCACACAACAAAACACTCAAAAGGCATATGAATAAAAATGCAGGTAGACATAACAAAATACAAAGAAAAGTATCTCACGTTAGTCCGCCGCATTACCCGGTCCTACATGTCCATGAACGCGTTGATGTCACAAGTAGCTGTTGTCATCATGTAGCTTTACTGCTGTGTCTGAACTGGCTGATCTCACGCTTCTGTTGGCAGCCCGTTTTATGACACAAACATGTAGTTGCGCACCCACTCGAACGTCCGTGATGGTGCCTAAATCAATTAGATACAAATATTGTCAAAATAGAAAAAATAGACATTTATTAAGGTACAATCATATACTTACCAGGAAAAATCTCCTATTCTCAAGACAATTAAATTTTTTAATTGTGTTCATAACTGCAACTTCTTGTGTTTTGAAAAGGAACTTTAAGCTCTGCTCGTACAACTGTAAACCATAAAAAGTATACGCATAGATCAATTATTAGTTTGAAAACACAATAAATATGGCTTATTCATAGAATGTTACATAACATACCAATAAGATGAACATTTAGAATACTATTTTGAAACCGATTTTCTTCCGAGTTAATACATATTGGTACGCCATTGTATATGTTACTCATCTCGTCTTTATTATAGCACTCTCCACAACTTCATATGTCGTGTATGCCATCATATATGACATTGTATAAATAATTAACAAGCATGGAAAAATTCGTTTCACATTCAAACAAACCCATAAAGTTACTGAAATGACAAAATCTTCTTCGATACAACATTGTATTTGGTAATCAAAGACCCTTATGAGTTGTGATCACAGGTATTCCAGGGGTCAGAGAAAATGAATCAAAAAATATTACTAATGAATGCCATTTAAAATTGAAAAATACGTGCAAGTTTTTCAAATATTAACAAACCTCATTGAACTTATTAGCATCAACAATGGCAATCTGAATGTTACAACTGAGTCCCTGCATCGATGAGATATTTATACTAATATGTAACAAATTACAGTTGGCAAATCTGAATTTTATAAACATAGAAAGGAGTAGAAAACCATGTATATCAAAAGATTTTTACTTGGACATTTCATCGAACACTTGGTTTGAATAGAAATAACACACATAGCCACATAGGTATGATTTAGGGTAAAAATCCAACATTTCAATTAAATAGAATTGTTAAGTTTTACATTGAATAGTTATAATTAATCACCGAAACCAAAATTAGAGAAATTTATACACAAACCAACATAACCTTCATGGTAAACACTTAGCAAAAATGAGCATACCTTATACCAAATCAATAGACAGTGGTGGGAAAAACCATCTAAACCGAGCCGAAATAATCATCATCCACGAATTAGGGTACGAAATCTGAAAAATCCCTGCAATGAAGAATGATCAATGCGTCAAAAACAGTTTATATATGAAAAGGTAAAAAAGATATCTGACTAATTTGTTAAGAATCAAGCGTACCTGGTGGGAATAGATGTAGAAATATGAGATAGATTAAAGAGGACATGGCCAAAAAAGATAAAATAAACATGGAATGAATTGATTATTTGTTATTGATCGAGAAGAAATGGCTTACTTTTAGGTGAGGCGTTTGAATGAACTTTGAAGAACACGGTTACACTTACCATTGTTTGACCAACATTGAATACGAATTTGATTTAGGAGCGATTGAGTAGGAATTCTGTTTTGATAGTTTGTTTTGTGGGAAGATGGTAAGTATTTTAACTGAATATCAGTTTGGGATAGGGGCTTTGAATCACAACTTGTGGCTTGCTCCACCGGTTGAGTCGCTTGTTTGTGGACGTTTAGACCTGAGTTCGAATCTTGAAAGTTACAATTTTTTTTAAAAAGTAGCCGGGTGTTGCTTCCATGTAAGCATTTCCACCTCATCAAAGAAACTCCATGTCATCATTATAGTGCCATGTAAGCATTAATGATGTGTCAATGTAGTCCCATATATATGTATAGATATATATATATATATATATATATATATATATATATATATATATATATATATATATTTAGTCAGATACAATTAAGCATAAAGTGGCCAAAAGTGTTAATAAGTGTGACCATATGCTGTTTAAAGTGAAGTAAAAGTGTATTTTGTGTGACTATTGTTCATCCAATGGCCACATGAATTTTATGTTTGTGTGGCCTTTTGTAATATTTAGTCACATAAAACATGTTTTTTTTGTATGTTTAGTCACATACAATTAAGGATAAAGTGACCAAAAGTGTTAATAAGTGTGACCATATGTTGTTTAAAGTGAAGAAATGTGTATTTTATGTGATTATTGTTCATCCAATAGCCACTTGAATTTTATGTTTGTTTGGCCTTTTGTAATATTTAGTCAAAAGTGGCCAAAAGTGCTAATAAGTGTGACCATATGCTGTTTAAAGTGAAAAAATGTGTATTTTGTGTGACTATTGATCATCACATGAATTTTATGTTTGTGTAGTGTTTTGTAATATTTAGTCACACAACAAATTAAGCAAACAGTGACCAAAAGTGTTAATGAGTGTGACCAAAACAAACTCAAATACAATAAAATTAGAATGTATATAACTGAACAAAATATAAAATTGTAATGTCGTACATAATAAAATTCTCAATAATTTAAGGACTTCTGACTCTTCTTCTTAGCTTGCCTTTTCATGACATCACTAGAGACGTAAACATTTTTGTGCTTTGTTTGTAATTTAGGTTCAGTTTTGTTCTCACCAATCATTTGTATGGTACTTGGTGGTGTTACCTGTAGGAAACAAAAGCCACGTGTATCAAAAACTAAAGTAAGTATGAAGCAGTACTAACTATATGAACCAACAATACTAACTTATAACTAACAGTTGTAACTAATGCACTAGCAGTATTAACTTGAAGCAGTCTTAATCTCTGAGCAGTCTTAATTTTGTACTAGCAGTACTAACTTTCACTAGCATTAGTAACTTTTGTACTAGCTGTAGTAAATACTTAGCACATTTTCTTTGAAATTCATGAGCATCACTAAATCCATCATGTAAAAAACTAACCTCGCTGTTGGCATCAAGAGCAAACTTGTCAGCAATGACAACATCAGTCGGAAGCAACAAAGACACTCCTTTAGCCTTGGCCTTCTCTTTACCTTCCACAATAGGGCTACTAAACTTCTGTCGCTTTTCAAGTGGCGCATCATCCTGTAATAAGATAATTCGTTCAAGGAATGAAAACCAAATATAGCCCACCAACAACCATAAAAGAAACCAGTGATTAAGTGTCCAGTTTAAACTGATCAAGTGATCCTAGATAATCAAAGTCATATTAACAGTTGTAACAAAACATGTTGCGTGAAATACTGTCTGAATGTGCTTTTATAGTATATAGTTAGAATAATCAGATAGTGAGTATTATACAAATCTAATTATCTAAAGATATAGTGGATTAGTGGCTAAAATGACCAAAATGGTAAATCATAGATACTATTAATGTATTTCAGTTTAGAACTGAAATAGTTATCTTCTAATACGAAAATTTATGTTATCTAAACACTAAAACCTGATTATTACGCCTTTAAGTCACAATAATTAGATAGTTAATTCTAAAACGCATATCCGAACAAACCCCTAATATGAAAAAGATTAATCTAACCTCAGAAGAGAGGCATCTCTTTAAACTAGACCACTCGATCCACTTTCCATCCTTCCATATATGTGTTGGTCGGACATTCCATGACCTTACAATTGACGTCTCTCCATTAGCTACAAGGGGGCGGGGGTGTTACAATCAGGTTATACACAACAAATTCAGTACATTTGATAACGAAAGTGTTCAAGGATAATACATACCAGGAAATTTAACAGTAAGAGAAGTTAAATCAATCTTATTTGTCTCTAAGACAACTGCTTCACACCATCTATGAGAAGATATAATCACAGCGTTAAGCATGTCAAGCGTTGTGTACAAATTAACAAGATATATAACTAAAAGTGAAGGCCTTTAAGCCCAAAAAAACATGATCAAATAAATGAGCTATATAAAGTTTAAACTTAGTGAAATACAGAAAGGCATGATGTAAAAAAAGATAAAGTATTCTGTAAAATGCTTACCGATTTTGTACCCACACATCAACTCAGTCTTTGCTAAACCAAGAATCTGCCAGGGCCGTTCTTCCTCTCTTTCTAGTGCCTTCAAGCCACATAGTAGTCAAAGGATGAGCAATGCGTATCCTGGGTGCCTGGGTGTTATCAACCTCAAGTGGAACCTATTCTCTATATTTCCCTCACCCAGAAGAAAAAATATAATTTTATAACAATAATCTGATTTTATGGTGGGATGACTAATCAACAAATAGTTGTCTGCTTAGATTTTTTTTCGGTCAATTAACCACCATTGAACAACGCAACAAAAGCAATACCCAATCCCGCCAGAGAGGGGTATGGGAGAGGTAGGATGTAGACAGTCATACCCCCTACCTAAGGGTAGAGGGCAAGATTCACCAACATAACAGGCCAACTATATATTATTCCGAAAACCATGGATATGATAAAAGATGAATAAAATACCCCAAACATACAAGAAATAAAAGAACACAAGTTAGATTTTTTTAAAGTTGAAACAACACATTTGGTTTACATTATTTCCATTACAAAACATGTGTCTATATTGTACCATCCACATAGCTCGAGACATAAACTATTGATGACTTGTACCCAAAATGTAGACCTTTGTTCAACATAAGGTACAACATACTATGAATGTTTAATGCTTTTAACAAAGTAAAGAAAATTACACCATGCAAAACTGACATCCAACAAAAACGTTTTAACAATATCCAAGTGAAAATAGAAGTCGAATCCCATAGTTTCACTTTAAATGCCTAGACAATTCTATTCAAGTTCTATTTCATATTTAGTACTATACATTCATTAAGAGGCACTTGAATACAGATAGGTAACATTTTAACCTATTATTCACAACGATGCATATTGTAATATCTTACCTTGATCTGATTGGATTTCAGTGTAGCAGACTAATGCTTTCCCATCCTTCAAAGCCAGCATATTTGCTGCAAACCAGGAACCATTGTTCTTATGGTCGTTTTTATACACCTAAAACGCAGACAGATGAATCAAACAAACATGAAAATAAAAAAGGAGAAAAACAACACCACACAGAGAACTACTTTGCTCACAAAGAAAATTATAAATTAAGCATGGCTACAACAATGCAAAGTGAAACATCTGAACTTCCTACTCCAATTCCCGTACCTAAACAAGGCAACCTTCTTTAATGACAATCTCTTTCGAAGAACCTGAAGTACTTTGAGGCGTGTTCTGATCAACATTAGAAGCACGCACCGATCTGGACTCTAGTTCAGGAACCAATGCAATAGTTTTAGCAAGCTTAGGACCCTTTTTACCCCTAGTTGTACTTTTGTCATTTTTATCGCTTGTAGTTGAACCTGAGATGCTATCAATAATCATCATCTGACTCTTGGCCACATAGCCTTTACCAAGTTTCTTCTTTGTATTAAAATAAAAGTAACACAAGGTCTTGTTTAGTGTTGCGGTTCCACATAGCCTTTACCGTTATTACTATTATTTTCACCAAATTTTAAAGCCCATCCCCAAGAATAAGGGATATAGCTACAAAGACCTGCGTATAGAACAACGACAAAATATAATATACATAAAGATAACACTGGCTGAAAAAAAATATAAATAAAAGTTAAAATAAAAAACATGGTTCAGGCGCCCAACATTTTGAGTAAGGAATGAAATAGAAGTTGTTTATGAGAAATGTGTACCTTGTATCCGTAGAGACCTTTGAAGTCATTGGTGCCCAAATCAGGTGGATACCAGTCCCCTGTACGTGTAGTAATGAAGGCCAAAAGCAAGCCCCACGATAAGATGGCTCCAAAAAGGACCGAGCAGTTGACTATGTGTGGGCAAATAAGACTACATCTAACATAAGTAGCGTTGAAGTCAAAGTAAAACGTGCATAATAGAATGATGTTGTTGGGAATTAAGGTAAACTACTGATTCTGCCGAAGCATCTGCCGAAGAAGAAAGGATTCTGCTGAAGTACCACTTCAGCAGAAGTGTTAAAGCAGAATCCTTTCTTCTTCGGCAGAATCCATTCGGCAGATGCTTCGGCAGAATCAGCCGTATGTATAGGTTGGCGCCGTATTATGTAGAGCTTATCTCTCCTACGTGGATTCACATCTTCAGCAGCAACACGATATCTGCTTTAACACTTCTGCTGAAGTGGTACTTCAGCAGAATCCTTTCTTCTTCGGCAGAATCCATTCGGCAGATGCTTCGGCAGAATCAGTAGTTTACCTTAATTCCCAACAGATGTCAGCATCTATTTTCTATTATATGTCCATACATTGTCCGATCATTACTTCATTTCTAAGCTTGTATCATGGTAAGACAATAAGGGAATGGATCAGATGCTACTTATCGGTTTATTCTCATCAATCAATATGGTTGCATTTTGTATAAAGTAGGCAATGACTCAATAACTTTGCTTATCGTTCTTATAGCAATGCGAAAATATAGAAGATCAAACTTACGTATTCTTGAAGAGGAATAACCCAAGACTTGTAAAATGTTCAAAAGACATGAACCCCCGGTACCTCCAAAGAACCATTTAAAGACACTCCACGCAAAGCTTATGCTCATATACTTGCCAAGACAACTTACCTGTTTCCTGTACAAAAAGATATAATCGCATTGTCAAATAGTTCAATGAAATGTATTAACACAGTATCAACATTCTGATAAATCTAACAGGTCATAAGAAGATGATTTCACAGCTATTGAACTTACCTTGCAAGTTCAGCACCAGTAGTAGTGTGGAAACTATTAATTAACATCGCGGTGGCTGTCCCACTTGGGTATATAAGCTTATAATCCATCACCATAACCTGAAATCACACACAAAATGAACAAATTATAAAAAATTACAAACTCTTATGCATCTGTATAGCCAAGATGGTAAAGTAGTATGTCAAACACGGTTACTAATTACTACCTTACGGAGCGGAACAAGGCTGAAAATGCCAAGAAAACTGACAGCAAATATAAAGCCAATCATCCACAACAACCCTGGATTCCTAACATCTTCAGCCCGATTACCAGGATAATCCGCACCTATTAAATTGTATGTTCTCTCATCCATAGACAACAAATAAGACCCAAATCCACCTGCAATTACCAATTGCAAAAATGAAAAACAAACTGTTACTTACAATATTACATTAACACATATGATAATACCCTATAAGTATCAAGTTGTTTTCCAAGTTTATCGATTGTAATAAACTATATAAATGCATGCTTTATGTAACATTTGGATAAGATAGGATGAGATAAGGAAATTACCGCTAAAAGCAATGCCATAACAAGCAACAACAGAAGTATGAATAAGAGTGTTTTCTTGCCTGGTGAACAGGTGGACCGAAAAACCTAACTTCTCAAGAAAAGTAATCCAAGATTTAACGAAAAAAAAACCGAGCAAACCAGCAGCAACGTTTAAAGAATGGATAATGCCAAAGGTGAGATTGAGCTTGTGTGTGATTTTGGAGAAAAATGTAATTTTGAGGGATGAAAAAATATAATTTTGATTTTGGGGAAATAGAAATGGAAATTGAGGGATGAAAAAATGTAAATTTGATTTTGGGGAAAAATTAGGGCGGGATATAGTGAAAATATTTTAGGGGGAAGATTAAATTTTGGGGAAAATTTTATAAAGGCAACATGAATTTTAGGGTGACAAAACGTTTAGTGTGACCATATGTACTGGATTTTAGGTACACTTAACTAATGTGTGACAAAACATTTAGTATGACCATATATGACATTTGGTCACGGTATTCAAGTGTGTGACAAATATTTTTCACTGTTTATATGTATATCGTGACTAATGTTTCAATCTTATTTTTTGATAAGGATTTAAAACATACGCTTTTAAGAGGTCATTTAAGCCCTAAATCAACATATTTTAGGCTGCCCCCAGTAGGGGGATTCAATCCCCTTACTTTTCACTGTCACGTCAGCTTTCTCTCTCCAGCGACCTTCAGGAGATTAGGTGCCCCAGTAAGGGCGACCAAGTTCATTTAAAAAAAAAAAAAAAAAAAAAAAACATTTTTAACACAAAATAAAATTTCATTAATAATTAAAACGTTACATAATAATTCAAATAAAATTAAAACATTACGAAACTTATTAAAAGATTACAACACTTATTAAAAATCTAGGTTGTGGCGTGCCTTGATCGCGTCTTTGAGTTTCTGCATTGTTTGTTGTTGTACTGCAGGCAAAGATTCGTCGATTGGTGTGCAATAGAACATGAGATCTGTATCATATTTCTTTTGTCGCTCAAATTCAAGTTTTTGTTCTTCTAGTGCCAATTTTTTGTCTTGCATTTCTTCTCTCTTTTGCTCCATCTCCAACACCAGTTGCCGTTGTTCTAGCTCTTTCTTCTTCAAATCATAGTATTCGTCTGCCAGCTCCTTCTTCTGTCCGAATGCCTTGGACTTGATCTTGTCCCATTTCTCGGCAACACCTTCCATAATCATAGCTTTCGAAAACTCCGAAGATTTATTTTTATTCTTCTTTGCGGTATCACAACCAATTGGTTTAGCAGGCACATCCGAGTCGGTTGAAGTCCTTGCTTTTTTGCGACCCTCATCTTGGCTTAAAAAAGCCGGCATCTCATTATCCTTCCAAGCAGAATGGTCCCTCAAAATCTTCCAACAATGCTCCAAAACAAACGGATGATTACACACTAGTTGGTATTCATCACATGCTCGTGTTTAAACAGTGAGGTCATTCTCACCACTTCCGTAATTCCTGTGAGCATTGTTGTAAATGGCACAAAATTGACCAACTCTAGGACGAATCCTATTTTTCCACTTTGTAATGATAGACTTGTACGTTCTTTCTGCACCAACCTCCTTCTCAAAGTAAGCAATGACTTTCTGCCAAAATCCTTTAGCATTTTGGTTGTTTCCGGTTACACTATTCTCGGATACATCACACCAAGCGTTGCACAAGGCGATCTCTTCTTCTTTTGACCAAAGCGACGAATCATTCTTGGCTTCTTTCTCGACAAGCTTCTTCTTCGCCTTTGTAGCTCGTTTCTTCGGTTTGACCGGTGACGTCTCTTCTCGACATTCTTCTTCTTCTACGTCATCAAGGTTAACCGAATCGTGATACGATCCATGAGCTGAACCGGTACCCGAACCGTGATACTCTTGAGCCGGATAACCCGAACCGGTTCCAACAAAAAAAGTAGGATTGTTGTATAATTGATCATCGAAATCAAAACCATCAAGATTGATACGGTTAACCGGAGAATATTTATGATAATTTGAATATGAAGACGTTGATGAATCCATTGTTGGACGGTACACAGATTCGGGTGACCCATACATAGATTGGTTGCTTCGACGGGAGTGGCTTTGTTGTTGTTTTTGTTGGATGTTTTGATGCGGTGGAACAAATGGACGATTCATAAAAAATGGATTGTTTGTTTGCTGTTGTGGAGCTTGTTGGGATTGATATTCGAAAGCAGGGGGTTGGAAATTGATTCTTGGTGAGACACCGGTTAACCGGAAATTCGGATCCGGTGTTAAAATATGCGGGGCATTTTGTGCCAAACGGGATTTTCGGCCTTTGGTTTGTGGTGTTTTCTTAGACATTTTTGATAGAGAGGATTGTGAGATTTGTGAGTTTAGTGTGTAAATATGTTGTGTATTTATAGGGTAGTTTTTTTTTTTTTTTTTTTTTTTTTTTTTTTTTTTTTTTTTTTGTGGATATGCAAGTATGCAACGGTTGGAAACGGTAACATTGCAAATCAATTCGATCGGCCAGACGATTCACTTGTATCATTTTGGTAGGCGATCGATTTCACCACATCAACACCGATCGAGTCTACTAGATCGCCACCTCACACTCGATCGAGTGGCGATTTGCCTATTGGGGGCAGCCTTATATCCATTACTGCTTAATATCGTTCCTTTTCACTTTTTAGGTCATTTGGAAGCAAAATGTTGGAATGAAGCATATTTGGACAAAAGGGAGCAACAACAGAAAATGGCAAAGTCAAGATCGAAGGCACTCAAAGCTTGATCATTACACCTGACGGTTTCCCATTCAAAGGGCGACGCTGTCCCTCTATGAAGATTTGATCAAAAAGTGCACGCGACGACTTAGCGGAATTTCTTGTTCTAATGCCTGACGGCGTCACGCCTAACTTCTGGAAGGCGTCACTCACACTTTTCACACCAGACGCCCAAGATCCAAGATTCAGACGACGTCCTGCATGAAGACTGATGGCGTCACAACTCTCAAGTGATGTCGTCCCAATGATGACTTGGCCTAGATGAAACCCTAATGACGGCGACCCGACGGCTTCGCTAGAAAAAGGCGATGCCGTCACGATTTTAAATCTATATATAGAATTTGTTTTTTCTGTATTTTAGAGAGGTAGAATTTTGGAGAGCAAACCTTAACTCAGTTGTAGTCCGACTTGGACAGTAGTCTAGGGTCCCATAGCCTATTTTACACATCAATATAAGTTTGTTATTCCAATTTATCATCATGTCTGCCCCATGTTCAATTGATTGTGCGTATGCTTTCTTGTTTAACATGTCTAGCAAAATTACTTGTGTTGTTTGCTTAGATCTATGAAACCTAGTTATTGATTGTTATTAGGCTGTCTCTTTTCTTAATTGATAGAAGCCTAGGAGCGCAACTAGGCTATCGTTGTGTTTATTACGTGAGTGTGCTTTAGGACAATAGGATATTCGGGGAAGATAGTATTATACTTGTCGATCCCGTGTATTCTATAGGAGAGATACATTAATAGAACTAGGGAATACGCACCCCCTACGACTAATAGGAATACAACACGTTAAGATAAATGAAGTGACAATTCAACCGACCAATAAAAGATAACCAGGGAGTAATAGAATCTAAGTGAACACATCTTTAATCACCATACGAGCACACCTCAATTAAGCATATATCCGTAGTTAATTAGATAATTAGAAAATTAGTTAAAGTAGTGAAATCGGTAGAAGTACCACCCCCCAATAATATACCCTAAGATTTTACCTTTTCTTTCTAAAATAATAATAATAATAATAATAAAAAGAATCATCCTCAACCCCACCTTCTCGTCATAAATCTTTTTCTAGCATTCCTATTCCCCTAGAGAACGATATCAATCCCCGAGGCTTACTGATGAGTGTCTAAATACTCATCATTTTTGTACTATCTAGACTGTAAAAACATCTGAAAACACTCAGAAATGCATCAAAATGATGAAAATATCACAAACAAGTGTTTTATGTGTTTTAAATGCAAAAATACCAAAATCTGGTGAAAAACATATCAAGTTTGCATAATTGGCAGTTTTAGTCCCCCAAGTTTCAAAAGTTGTCAAATCTAGTCCCTGGTAATTCAAAAACTAGTAAAATGTCATTTAAGGTCCATGTGATTCAAAAGTTGTCAAAATAAACCCTTTAAAGTTTAAAATTTACAAAATGACAACTTTAGTCCCTGAACTTTGAAAAATGTCAAAAATAGTCCTTGGTGAATTTAAAAATGGAAAATTATCAAAAATAAACCTTGTACTATTCATAAATGACAAAATTGGTCCTTATAGTGAACTTTTGGAAAATTACATGTTTGGTCCCTTAAGTTTCAAAAATGACATAAAAGGCCCTTGGATTTATTAAAAATGGAAAATAATTACATGTATGGTCCTTGGTTTATCATATTTGGCATAATGGGTCCTTGGAATAACTTTGGGATAATGGCAGGTTTGGTCCTTCAAATTGGCAGAATTACACATTTGGTCCTTGGGCTTGTATTAATAACAAACCAAACCGGACCCTATTATTACTACCCAAATCCAATCCAATCTACTAAACCCAGCTGGCCCAAATCTTACCCAAGCCCAACACCCGTTTTATTAATAAACGGTCAAAAAGTCAAAATCCCGCCCAAACCGCCTGCACTGTATCCCCTTCTCTCCCATCCCTGCAAACGCAATACCAGGTGGTTTTCACCACCTTTCCACCTCACCACCACCCTTATACACTCTTCCCCAGCTGTCCCTCCACCTCCACATACACCAAACCTCAATTAATGCAGTTAACCCACTCAAAGACTTTTTCCCGCCAAAAGTGCCAAGTGCACGAATGTGATGAATTTCAATGATCCAATGGCTGCAATCAAGTGGGAATAACTCAGAGGTCGACAAGGAACCTATAGGATCAATATAAATGGGAAAAGAAGCAAGGAAGAAGATCAAGTAGTGTAATTTAGATTAGAAAATGTTGTTTTAATATTTTCAAGCTTTCTAGTGTATGTTTAAATTTTCAAGTACTTGTTTAAGTGTTTCTGAATGTATTTGAACCTTTATCAATAATAAAATTCAAGTTTCCTTTTCATTTTTCAGTTTATGTAAAATTTCAATTTCAAAAGAATCTCATGTTAAATTGAATGTTGTTATCAGTTGTTGTTAAGTTCTCATAAGCTCTGATAAGCTCTCCTATAGCTTATTGATTGCTTATATAAACCTTTACTCAATTTTATTCTCAAAATCACCTCAGTCAACAAAAGTCAACTGTGGGATTGAATTAATGATGCAGAGCTGGAAATGGGGTGATAATAAGTTGAAATTTGGTTTGAAATCAGTGTAGGGTAGTGGTTATTGATTACTTGTTCTTTGGCAAACCCTAGTGGCTAAGGATCCAAGTAAGTTTAATTCTCAAACTGAGCTATTAAATATTCTGTTTCTGTTTTGATTAATTGTTGTTTCTGCTGTTTTTAGTTATTATCCAGTAGTTAGAATATAGATTTATTACCATTATTGAATAGATCAGAGCATAGGCTAGGATAAGTTTTAAATTTGCTTGTTTAAGTAGTGTTTGGATTAGAGTATTAATCTGAATTAGAGGAAGATTTAGTGGTTAGTTGTTATTACATTAGTCTCATATAGGTAATTTCAACCCAATCAGATCATAATTTTGCATCCTAGGAACACATAAGTCAAAATCACACTCTTACTACTTTAATTCTCTTAGCAGTAGTATTTAGTTGCTCATATCCTTCATTTAAGTGTAAAAGTGGTTAAGCTAGCTTTATCTAGGCTCATTTTATCATTTTACATCATTTTCATCCAAGTTAATTAGATCAAAAGTTCAAATTAGTCAAACTGCTTCATAAACTGAAAAGTCAAAATATCCTAAATGCAGTTTTTGAATAAACTTCACAATTTCACTGTGATCTTATCATTAGGATTGAGGACTTAAGCTTTTGGGTTATTAAAGTTTAACTGCTTAATTTAATTAGAAAAATGATAGTTCATCTTTGCCTAGCTTATTAAGTGCTTATTCTTAGCTTTCTTTTGACCCCTTCTCTGAAAACATGTCCTGTGCAGTGATGCACCACCAAAACAGTGGCCATCACCACCACTTTGGTGGGTCCCACAGGCCACATCAGTGGACCCCAGTGGTGGTTCTTGGTTCCATAGCACTCACCACCCAGCTGACTATCAATTTCAGTCAAGCTTTTGAGCTTAAGCTCTGTGGACCCCACTCCTAGATCAGCCACAATATTGTCCCATTTTCTGAATTGAACTAGTTTTTGCTTTGCTTAATTTTTGGCTTAAACTGCTTTTCAGAAGTTTAGGATGGTTGGAATAGGTTAGTATTAAGTAATTATATCATAACCTAGCTTCTGTGTTCATTTGGTGTCCATTTGTGGACTTTGGCTTATTTTGAATTGCTTATTTATAAGCAGTTACACTGCAGTTGCATTTTCCTCCACATAAGCATATGTTTTTATATTTTTCTTAGACTTAGAATAATATTTTAGTATTTTCCTGAATTTTTCATATTTTTATAGCACTGTTTGCTATTTTTCTTTATTTTAAATAGTTTTTAAGTCTTTTTAAATAGCTTTTAATACTAATAAATCAGAAAAAGTTTAAAAAAATATGTTTTCAATTTTCCTAGATTAAGATAAATATAAAAAGCCTAAAAAATATTTTTCCATAATTTTCTTGGTTTAAATAGTATTTTCTAGCATTTTAATTAGTTTTAAATAGTATTAAATTAATAATAAATTCATAAAA
The DNA here is from genome assembly GCA_019973895.1 of Chrysanthemum seticuspe. Taxonomy (NCBI): domain Eukaryota; kingdom Viridiplantae; phylum Streptophyta; class Magnoliopsida; order Asterales; family Asteraceae; genus Chrysanthemum; species Chrysanthemum seticuspe. Next base: position 134,880,466 of record BPTQ01000001.1, on the reverse strand, counting down.
AGTCTAAAAAATATATTTTCAGTTTTAAAATAAGTTTTATCATATTTTAGATTTTTCTAAGTTATAATTTCATTTTTCTAGGTTAATTTTATATTTTCTTATATTTAATGCATTTTAAATACTTAATAAATAGTTTTTAATTAATAATAATTAAATAAATAGTTGTAAAAATAATTTTATTTTTCTAATAATTTTCTTTTATTATTAGGATTGTAAAAATGTCATTTTCATATTTGTAGGCATTTTATTTCTTTTAACTCACGTTTTATTTTGTACGTTTACGTAATTTTATTTAAACGTATGTTTTAGGTTTTAAACGTTCATCATTGTAAAAATAGTGATAGCATTTATTTAATATATTTTAACTTTTTAATTTCCTTTAATTTGCATTTAAGTCGCTGTAATTTATTAATCTTTTCTTTAGGTATAAATATTTCAAAAACCTTACTGATCACTATCCTTAGTGATTATTCGACATCTGACTGTGTTAAACACCATTCATCCTCCGTGGGACTTAACGACCCAGGAATCCCCTATATTCCTCTGATCTTCATTGTATTGGTTTCTGAGCAGTTTTAAGTTTATTACGGTTAGCCATTCACAAGTGGCTAGCTTGCGTGATATAGCTTGACGGTTCGGGACCAATCACTTACCCCATACTACACTACAACGATTAGGTTCACTGCCTAAAGGGTTGAAAAACTTGCTCGTAGAAAAGGAGGTTTTATCGACCCCGAACCCTGCTATCAAGTTTTTGGCGCCATTGCTGGGGAATAGGTTCCCTCGCTTGATTATTATCAAGTGAGCTTTTTTCTGTTTTTCATTAGCTTTCTTATAGTTTATCCCCATTCTTTGTGTTTTTGTTCGTAATTCTCATCACGTGCCATGATTCGCATCTTTTTCCGAAGAAACTTTGCACTACCCGCTCCTAAACTCCGCAATAGAAAATGCAATTCCACAAAACCTTTCACCCGCTCACCACTTAGGGCACAACGAAATAAATTGGCAACATAATAGTCATTTCTATGATACGGACTCCGATGAGGAATTTGATGATGGGGAGGCAATCGACAATGGCGAAGTCATCAATGGAGCTAGGATTGAGATGAAAGAAGATCCCTCTCAAAGTTTTGAACCTAGGTGTGGAATTGAGAAAGATAGTCCTTTTAACATGCAATTCCCTTGCAAGATAGGATTAGAAGGTTTTGATGCTTAATTGAATACGTTTTTACCTTTAAACTTAATCTTACGGAATTTATACAATAAAATTAAGGTAAACGAGTTAGCTTATCAAGGGAATAATGTTGTTGACGCGGCCACTTACTTGCATGTATTTGTTGGAAGTCTTGTTTATTTGGTAGAATTTATGGTTTTAGAAGACTTAGGAGAATTCATTGATGGAAGCCTCACTCAATTGATATTTAGAAAACCCTTTAAGATAATGACTAAGTTGAATGAATGGATGGTTGATGGTTTAATTACATTCTATAGTGATATTTGGGATTTTGTCTATCAAATGCTCCGTATACACCCTAGGTTTAAACACAAAGATATCGAGGCATGTAATCGAATGGCTCCTATTCCGTAACTTAGTGAAAGAGACAAACAAATGAGACTTAGACATACTTATGAAAAGAATGAGAGGTATTATAAAAAATGTCTAGAGTTAGGAGATGATTATAAGAAAGATGAGAGAACATTAGAGTGTCTTAGATATGGGCACGCAAGCGTGCATGAGATGGCATAGGAGCACGACTTCGAGTCTAGTTACAAGACTCATAAATAAATAAAAAGAGCGCTTTGTGGGAGGCAACCCATGCTTAATTGTTTGCTTGTTTTGTTTTTCAATTTGTGTGTTTATATATCTTTTTCATTGTTGTTTATTTTCATGTCAGATTTTGTGAAAATGCTTTATTTTGTCTTTAACCTCGTCTTAATTACATAAGTTTTTAAGAATATGTTAGACTTTGTGAAAATGCTTTTTCATTGTTGTTTATTCACATAAGTTTTTAAGAATATGAACATGAGAATTACAATAACTGATGATATATATGTGTGTTTGTTAGAGTCAAATGATTGTATAGAGTCATAATGGATGTTTTGCATAAATCTTTTCCAGGTTTTAATGATGTATTTTTTCCAGAATTTTTCTAGAAAAAACGTAGAAGACCACTTGTTGTCAGGACAACCTGATGGCGTCAGGATTAAAGCCTGACGACGTCAGGCTATGTAGATACAGAATGATCAATTTTTGTTTTCTGTGCAGTTTATAATTTTTTTGGAAATTCCCAGGTCTTACTTTTTCAGAAAAACTGCAAACATCCATTCCACAAGCATTATATCTTACTTGCTTTCTAGTGTAATTGTGTGTCATATATAGTTTTACCGCCGATTTTACGCGAATGTTTCATTTGTTTTCTTATGAGTATGCAGGTTATATTGGACAAGAAGAAGAAACACACATTGGATGAAACTTATTATTTATGCATTCTTCCTGGAAGAAGATTTAACCGCAACTTCATACATATCCTACCGACTAATCAGGCGAGTACTAGTTTCTTTTCCTTACTTAGCTTCCTTTAACATAACTTTGATGCTTTCGGGGAATATTGGGGACAATGTTCAGTTTAAGTGTAGGGAGGGAGAATAAAACGGGAACTTAGAAACTATTCACTCACTTGATTATTTGTCTTGTCCTTGGTAATTTGTGTAATAAACTATGAGAAATATTTTTAGGGCAATTTTAGCACCAAATTTAAAATTTTTTATGAAATTTACGAGCTAAACTTTAGTCTTAATAAAGCGTTTAATTGATAGGAATTATATGACTAGCACAAAAACCGTTTACCACTCAAATTCCACCCTAAAAATGTGAGGTTCGCCCATAGATCTTTAAGAATAAATGCATTCATCTTTAATGCTTAGTGAGTGTACCAGTAGTATAATAGATTCTAGAACTTGTTTTGTGATGCATTCCAAGATCGCTAGTGAGACTACACTTGTGTAGTTAGGAGTAACTAAATGATAAGAGGCATTAGGATAACCCTTGTTTGAAACATGTATTATAATTACATCTTCCACATGCTTGAGTAATTACCCCACACCCTTGTGATGTACTCATTTTTAGTACACGGTACCCCTAGTTAACCCCTCAGAGCCTATCCTTTTCGCGGTTCTCGTGATGTTTCGATTTTTCGAAATATCAATAAAGAGCATTGTTTACAATCCACCCCAAATGTACACCCAAATCGCCTTAGGCTACCTTGTATGCACTTATCTTTAGGGCATTATTGTTATCATTATTAAAACCTTAGTTCAATTATCTAGTTACTTGCATGGTTGCTAAGTCGAGTCATATCTTTTGTATACAGTTTTAGGACGATTGGGTCTCGTGGGTAAAAGTAATATTTTATGGAGTAACGGGAAAGAACGATAAATTCAAATACACTTTGTCTACGTAATTAAATACTCCAAGTGTTTTGATCTTTTCAAATCGGGTCAATTAGTGTTAGTTAAATAAAAACTCAAGTGCAGGGATACTCTTATAAATACCTTATATTTTGATGTTATCGAAGAGGATGGTAGAGTAAAAAGGTATAATAAAAAAAAGAGAAAAACATACGGGCTACCATCCTACATCTATCGTTATGGTTATTTTTTTAAGTTTATGCTTGTTTTGTTTCAAGTTATCTAGTGTTAGTGAGTCGAATCTTGGCTTAGCAACGCTACGCTTTACATGCTTTTAACATAAGATTTTTGACTTGCCACCACTAAATATCCCCTATCCAACAAAACCCTTTACTTCCCTACCGTAAGCCTAACGTTAAAACCCTTGTAAAGACCTATTAGATAGTTATTCCTAGGTTCTTACGCCAAAGCGGTGGAGGTTTGATCTATTCTCAAGCTTATGGTAAACTATGTACTATAACAGGTAATGAGTGTTTATCTTCCATCTTCATTCATATTATATTTCATATAAACCCGAGAGATGAGAGAATCCAAACACTACTTGTGAGGTGCTAGTGTATAATTTCCGTGCTTGTTATGACTATTGTAGCGCTTTTACTTAACTTATAAATTGATTGGTCAAAAGCACATTTTCTTGAGGACAAGCAAATACCAAGTGTAGAGGTATTTGACAAGGATTTAAAACATACGCTTTTAAGGGGTCATTTAAGCCCTAAATCGACATATTTTATATCCGTTACTGCTTAAAATCGTTCCTTTTCACTTTTTAGGTCTTTTGGAAGCAAAATACTGGAATGAAGCATATTTGGACGAAAAGGAGCCAAAACATGAAAAAAATGACAAAGTCAAGATTGAAGGCACTCAAAGCCTGATCATTACACCTGACAGGGTCCCATCCAAAGGGCGACGCCGTCCCTCTATGAAGATTTGATCAAAAAGTTCACGCGACTGCTCAACGGTATTTCTGGTCCTAAAGCCTGACGGCGTCACGCCTTACTTCTGGAAGGCGTCACTCACACTTTTCATACCAGACGCCCAAGATCCATGATTCAGAAGATTGTAAATCTATATATAGAATTCTTTTTTCTGTATTTTAGAAAGGTAGAATTTTGGAGAGCAAACCCTAACTCAGTTGTAGTCCGACTTGGACAGTATTCTAGGGTCCCAAACCCTATTTTACACATCAAGATAAGTTTGTTATTCCAATTTATCATCATGTCTACCCCATGTTTAATTGATTGTGTGTATGCTTGCTTGTTTAACATGTCTAGCTAAATTACTTGTGTGTTTGCTTAGATCTATGAAACCTAGCTATTGATTGTTGTTAGGTTATCTCTTGTCTTAATTGATAGAAGCCTAGGAGTGCAACTAGGCTATCGTTGTGTTTATTGCGTGAGTGTGCTTCAGGACAATAGCATATTCGGGGAAGATAGTATTATACTTGCCGATCCCGTGTATTCTATAGGAGAGATACATTCATAGAACTAGGGAATACGCACCCCTTACGACTAATAGGAATACAACGCGTTAAGATAAAGGAAGTGACAATTCAACCGACCAATAAAAGATAACTAGGGAGTAATAGAATCTAAGTGAACACATCTTTAATCACCATACGAGCACACCTCAATTAAGCATAAAATATCCGTAGTTAATTAGACAATTAGAAAATTAGTTAAAGTAGTGAAATCAGTAGAAGTACCACCCCCATCATATACCCCAAGATTTTACCTTTGCTTTCTAAAAACAAAAAAAATAAAAAGAATCATCCTCAACCCCACCTTCTCGTCATAAATCTCTTTCTAGCATTCTTATTCCCCTAGAGAACGATATCAATCTCAGAGGCTTACCCCTTACTACACTACAACGATTAGGTTCACTGCCTAGAGGGTTGAAAAACTTGCTCGTAGAAAAGGAGTTTTTCTCGACCCCGAACCCTGCTATCACTTTTCATTTGTCATGCATTCCAAATTCATATGTGGCTAAATAAATAGTAAAAGATAGCAGTCACCCTTAAATAATGTGTGACAAAACTAGACTGTATGATTTAGACACATAAAAAATTACTTCATGTGACGAATGCTTCAAGCTTACTTGTATTTTTCACGTGTTCTAAATTCATATGTGGCTAAATAATCATAAAGAAAATTACCAGTTACCTTTAGCCACATAATATTCGATTGTGTGGCAATACAGTTCTACTGGTCATACGATCAAAATTTTCATGTGTGGTTAATTAGTAAATGTTGTCTATTTTGTACCTTTAGCCATATAAATATGTGAATGTGTGGCCGTTCCATTTTGCCCATGTGTGACAAAATCCCATTTTTGCACTGACTAATGTGGTGTCGTAATCTAGTCCATGTGGTGTCGTAATCTAGTCCTTTGAAGGTGGTGCAGTGTGTGAATGATGTTAACTTGGCTTATGTTAGTGGGAGTGAGTCGATACATTTTGAGCCTAATGTTGACCTTAATACTGAGCTTGTGCCAGAATCCACTGATCGTGACACGAGGAATGTGCATGATGAGGGGGAGGGGGTTTCTGAATCAAGTCGAGACACGACATTTGTTGCTCATCCAAGTTGTTCTGCCTTTTCTATGAAGGAGGCTAATACTACTAAGAATTTGCTATGCCTAGTCATTCAAATGCTAAGGTTGTAAGTGAGCCACACATTGCTAAGGAACAAGTTTCGTATGCAAATGCAACAATTCCGCCCAAAGTTTCAAAGCAAACTTTCATGCTTTGAAAATTGAATATATATGTGATGGTGTGGTGCTTTTAATCTCAATCGAGGTGGTTGAAGAGATTAGTAATCAGTTTGGAAACACCTTATATGGATACTTTATTGGTAAACAGCTTGCGTTCCCGGTTGTGGAGTATTATGTTCGGAATGCATAGACACAGTTTGAAATTAACAAGGTGATGGTGAACTCTAAAGGAGTTCTTCTTTTCCAAATTTGATACTAAAAAAGGCCTCTAAGATGTTCTTGAAGACGGACCATGGATTGATTCGAAACATTCCAATCATCCTTAATTCTTGGACGATGAACACCAATCTATTGAAGGAGGATCTTACCCACGTCACAGTGTGGGTTAAGCTTTATGATGTTTCTATGGCTGCGTTTTCGGAGGATGGCCTTAGCCTTATCGCGACAAAACTAGGCAAGCCAATAATTCTCGACTCTTTTACTAGCATGATGTGCATGAAATCTTAATGATGAAGTAGTTTTCCCTGTTGCTTGATTGAATTTTGGGTTGATGAAGTGCTAAAGGAGAGTATTACTATGGCTATACAATTACTTAATGGTTCGAGATTTACCAAAGAAACGGTGCGTGTTGAATACGAGTGGAAACCATCTAGATGCAATGTATGTAAGATATTTGGACACACTATCGATCAATGGCCTAAGAATGTTACTTTTTCAGCCCCAAGTGTCGAAAAAACAAATGATGGCTTTCAAATGGTAGGTAACCGAAATAATGATAAAATTGGTGGTGCAAAAAGGTGTGGCAAAAATGGTGTAAACGTGGGTTCTAAGTTACAATATAGACCCAAAGCAACCTCTAATACTTATAATGTGGTTGTTCCACATAGTGGCAAAGCTAAAAATGTCACTCTTCCAAATAATGCTAAAGAAGCTAGTACTTCGTCTTGTGCTAATGCAACTAGCTCATCTAAAAATGGAAGTGCCAATGTGGGTTTTAATGCGTCTAAAGGTGGCAAGGAATCACTTACTTCATCTTCCAAAAATGTGGTCAACACGTCCAACAAATATGATTTACTTAGTGAGTTTGACATTGTTCTTGAAGAGATTAAAGGATCTGATATGGCTACTGGTACGAGAAAAGAGAGTAAGAATGTAGACGCTAATGATGATAGTGAGGGTGAAGTGGAGGAACTTGATAATGAAACTGCGAGTTTTTTGGCTTCTAAGCATGTGGGAAGTGGAAGTAGATATGGTACTAAGAGTTTGTATGAGAAATAATAGGAATCAGTGGGTGAGGACTATGATCCATACGATGATTATACGCTGATCATGGTATTTCCGAAGATCAGCAGGATTTCTGTGATGCTTGGGATATCAAGGTCCGCGGGAGAAAAAAGAAGTAGGTTATATCTTCGATGTTATTTTGAGCCATTGTAATCTAATCATAGTATTTACTTCGTTATAGAAGTAGGTTTCATAAGTTTGACATGCGATTTTTATGATAGGTTAGGTTTGAAACATATTTGGTGCATTTGTTTATGTCTTATTATTCTAGGCAGAGATGTATGATTTACTCTCATCCGTTGTTTTATATTTGTTTCTTGGAGTAAATATATTTACTGTTTACTCAAAAAACGAGATAATTAAAGGATAAGGATCCTCTAATGTTCAAATGAACATGATATGTCATGTTATGCTTGATGTGATTGTACATTACTATTATTGCAAAGTATTTACTTTATTTTAATTTAAGGGCAAATGGCACAAAAAGGCATTAAAGTTAGGGTCCATTTCCAATTAAGGTATTCAACTTTTTTTCTTGCATAAAAAGGTACTCAACAAAAAATTTTGGCGGATTAGGGTTTTTTACTAACGTTCGTTAACTCACTTCGTTAGTATATTACATGTTTAGTCCTCGAATTTGTATGATCATCTCATGCAACATCCAAACAAAATTTCGAATTGTTTTTTACATGTTTAGTCCTCGAATTCTTATAATATTTCATTTAACATCCAAAAAAAATTCAAAAATTTTTTTTTTTGAAAAATTCTTTTCGAAAAATTTTGAAAATTTTAAAAATTTTTGAAAAATCTTGAAAATTTTTACCGAAAATTTTTGAAAATTATTTTCGAAATTTTTGAAAATTTTGAAAATCAAAAAAAAAATTTCCGAAAATTTTTGAAAATTTTGAAAATTTAGAAAATTTTTACCGAAAATTTTGGAAAAAAAATTTGGCAAATTTTGAAAAAAAAAATTTGAAAATTTTGAAAAAAAAAATTGAAAATTTTTACTGAAAATTTTTGAAAATTATTTTGAAAATACAAAGAAATTTCAAAATTTTCGAAAAGAATTCTCATTATTTTGAAAAAAATTTGAAAATTTTTGAAAATTTTCAAAATTTTATTCGGTAAAAATTTTCTAAATTTTCAAAAAATTTCGGTAAAATTTATAATTTTCAAAAATTTCGAAAATAATTTTCAAAAATTTTCAAGATTTTTCTAAAAATTTTAATATTTTCAAAATTTTTCGAAAAGAAATTTTCAAAATTTTTTTTTGGATGTTAAATGAAATATTATAAGAATTCGAGGACTAAACATGTAAAAAACAATTCGAAATTTTGTTTGGATGTTGCATGAGATGATCATACAAATTCGAGGACTAAACATGTAATATACTAACGAAGTGAGTTAACGAACGTTAGTAAAAAACTCAAATCCGTCAAATTTTTTTGTTGATTACCTTTTTATGCAAGAAAAAAAGTTGAATACCTTAATTGGAAATTGACTCTAACTTTAATGTCTTTTTGTGTCATTTGCCCTTAATTTAAATATACAACTACATCAAGCATAAAATGACCCCTCATGTTCATTTGAACATGAGAGGATCTTAATCCATAATTAAAGGAATAAACATGACTATCAACTTTTCAGTAGATAGAACTGGTTGAAGATCTAAAAAATAAGTGTGATATAATTTCGCTAGCTAGTTTGCTCGTCATTTCGTCTATGTCTTACTTCCCTAGAAAAATATTGCAACTTATGTATCATATTCCAAGATGTACGTGTAACTTTATCCACGGAAGTATTTCTTGCAGCTCATATAGTAATAATGCTTAGAAAAAAACTATACATCAATATTATACTATCATCATATATACCTTTGATCATAGACGTAGATACAAAGTTAAAAAAATATGTTTAGCGATTTCACATTAGAAGAAATATAATTTGAGAAATATAGAAATAATAACTTATGCTTCATAATTGAAGCTACTAACTGAGAGGCATTAACAACCAGGATTCGAAGCTTCGACAACTAGTTATCGACAATCTTCATCTGCTCTGCTTTGGGAGTAGGATCTCAAAGAAGCTTCATCATGTACATACTGCATATATTTGTTATGTTTCATCAGATTTATTAAGAAGCCCATCAGTCTTCAAAACTCAACTGGTATCAAAAGACCACGTACAAGATCAAACACGACCCATAAGTTATAATGGATCACATGGTTTAGAAAAAACACAAAAACGACCTCTGTTAATAAAAGGTAAATGAATTACAAATTTTATAATAATACAATAGGTGAAGGAATCATACGTACGCAACAAAAAAACACAAAAACGACCAGTTTGTAAAATCAAGCAGGGGCAACTTCAGTATCCTTGCTATCCCCATCGTTCTCACCAGACAATTCTTCGAGCGATCGACCATTTGGTTCAGGTACCAAAAACGTAAAAGCCATACCTAAGAAATTGATGATACCAAGAACAACGAGCGAGTACCTGATTCCAATACCAGTAGGGTAGCCCTTGTCGGTCTTATGAGGATCGGTGCTTTGAGAGGCATAGAGAAACCCATATGCACCCACAATGGCACCGGCCTTCCCAGCCGCTGCGGATATACCGTGACAAGTGGACCGTAGCCTGGCCGGGAAGATTTCGGCAGGGACAACAAAAGTTGTGGCGTTAGGGCCGAAATTTGCGAAGAAAAATGTTAATGAGTACATGACGACAAAACCGAGACGGTTTTCATGTAAGGTCCAGTGGTGGTACGGGATTGCAAGAGCGAACATGAATACAGTCATGAAAAAGAATCCCATGAGTTGGATTGCGAAACGGCCTATGATATCGATGAAAGCGACAGTGAACCAGTAACCAGGGACAGTACTGCAAAGAGCGATTAGGGTTTGAGCTTTTGCAACTTTGTAAACCTCACCGGTAGCGCTCATTTTGGCTGCCGCGGGGATCCATCCGATAGCTGTGAAAACGTCTTTCTGGAAAAGGTTTTGTGAGTAGAAAGCGATATCTAGCAAAAACCAAGTGGAGGTGGTTCCGAGCAAGTGAAGGCCGTGGCGACGAAGAAACGCTTTGGAGAATAACCCAAATGAGTTGCTTTTGTCCGCAGTAATTCTCTCTACCTTCTGCTCTTCAGCTGCAATATCAACTTGTAAAACTCGAGCCATATCTTGTGCAGCTTGTTTCGCGTTTTTTGCAACCAAAGCAGTGTAACGTGCCGTTTCAGGCATCTTCATACGCCAGTAGTATGTCAAGGCTGCTGGAATAGCGCCAAACATGAGAATAATACGCCAAATGTAGTCCGACTGTGGGGCTGTGGACAATACAGGATTCGTTGCATAGGATGGTTCATTAAACGCGTGGTCAAAAGAAGCCGACACGATCAAAGCCACTACTCCACTAGCCAAAATCCCAAACCCTTGCATAGCAAAAACCGCAGCAATAAACGCACCACGGGTTTTCTTGTTAGCATATTCAGACATAATAGTAGCCGAGAGAGGATAATCACCTCCAATGCCAAACCCTAGCCAAAACCTAAAGAAGCAAAGGGTCGCCATCACACCCTTTGCCTCGTTCCCAAATGAGAGACCGGAAGCAAAGGAACATACAACCATGAGAGCTAAAGTCATTCCGTAAACTTTCTTCCGGCCCATTTTGTCACCAAGCCACCCGAAGAAGAGTTGACCACATAGAGTTCCAACAAGGGCGACACCAGTAACAGACGAGTTCACAGTAGGTGGTAGGGTTCCAGGCTTGGGTGAACCATCTACGTGGTAATATATTCGGCCTAGCAATTTCGTGACTAGCGAAATGGCAAAGAGATCGTAGGCATCAGTAAAGAAACCCATACCCGCGATCACAATCGCCGTGAAATGGTACAGTTGGGTCTTGGCTGAATCAAGTGCACTAAGCACTTGCAGTTGCTCTCCAGGCATGGCTAATTTCTTTTTCCAAATCTATCCTGCCTGCAAAAAAGAGGACAACAAGTTATTGAAACCAAAAACTCGAAACATATATAAGCTATATTTATTACTCTTAATTTTGTTACTTTATTAACAAAAGGCCTGCATGCATTTACAAAGATACAATATATTTATGTAAAACATGCCTATTGTTGGTCCATATGGCAAGTCTTAGCAAAACAGATACACACACTAGTTTGTCTACTTGTTTGTGTTCCTCGTATCAACATAGTAGCGAGAAAAATGTTAATAATGTCTTTTACTTAAGCTACACTAATAAAAAACATGAGTTATGCGGGTGATCAATAAATTAAAGGTAAAGGTCACGAAAATGTACTAACTTAACATTTTTTGCTTTATTATATAAAAATCTTTATCTTTTTTTTTTATTGTATATATAATAAACTTTTAAATTACGTTTATTGTGTATATTCTTATAATCATTTTGCCTTTACCTGTTAATAAAAGTGTTGATAAGTAAGAAGCGTAAACTTGTCACAAAATAGTGAAATACATGCAATAAACGAAATTCAAAATATGATGTATACAAGTGAAAAAATTAAAGATAACTACACAACAAACAAAATAAAAGGGCAAATGTTATTACTCCCTCCGTCTCAATTTAATTGTCAGGAGAGAGAAATCACAAAGTTTAATAAAAGTGGGACCACTTTAATTTTCAACCACACGAATAGAATATTCCCTCTTTAGATTCTCTAGTTTTTACTAAAAAAAGAAAGTGGACAATCTTTTTGAGACATCCAAAAATAGAAATATGGACAATTAAATTGAGACGGAGGGAGTAAAAGTTATCACACTTGCCATCATTTACTTTTGTGATAGCGAACATTTTTTGTTTTTTTGTTTTTGTGAGTACTTTTCTTTCAATTTCATCATTTTTAGGGTACTGTGTGACATTTTTGCCCTTCGGGGAAACAAAAATTTTATTAGTTAAGAGGGGCAAAAATGTTCAAAAATTTCAGAAAATACCAAAAAAAAAAAAAAAAAATGATGAATTTGAAAAAAAATACCTACAAAAGCAAAAAAAATGTTGTTCACTACCGATAAAAATAAATGATGACAAATATGATAATTTTTAAAAAACATTTGCCCAAAAAAAACTTACATGGCTACCATTTTAAACATCTATATTTGAATCTTTAGTTACTAAAAGTGCACGTTATTTAATGGATCGTAAACACTTCAATCTTCACCCATCATCTACATTTTAAAGTTAAACATCTAAATTTCAATCTTTAGTCACTAAATATATTAATATTGTCTTTACTTAAGCTACACTAGACACATTTTAATTAAACTATAAAAACTCCGTATAGATAAACGTAAACTTAACAAAGACGTACAAACTTGTAGTCCGATTAATAACCGGTTAACTTATAATACATTGAATGCTTTAGAGAACATACCTTGTAAAGAAGGTAGCTATGAAACGATTTTGGAGAATTGAAAGATCGAAATAATGAAGATTAGATGGTGAGAACGGATGAGTTGCTGCATTTGTATTTAAAGATGCACGACATTAAGAATCATTAAAGCATATGCTCTTATATCCTAACGTCAACGCCCTCAAATTGCTTCCCTAATGAGCTAATCTCTAATAATGTCAACCCCAAATTGCCTCTTTTGTTCAGTAAATCTATACCCCCTACCCCCATTCATTTGTTTATAAGAAAACATTACACTATTTAATTTGATACAGGAAATTACTAATGATTACATTTAATTAATAATATATATAATATATGAGTTGTGATTTGTACATCTTTGCACATTATATCATATTTGCACTTTAATTTGGCTAATTCTTTATATTCTCTTGTACTCATTTCTTTAATTTCTTTTCACACCTGGTAAATTAAATCGTCAAAGGTGTTTGTGGTGTTCGAAATGATCGATTACTTATTTGTATAAATCAACTGATACATTAAACATATTTAGACATATTACTAAAAGCTTTTAAGCATAGTCCAAACGACAAATTTTATGTTAATAAACGTTAATGAACAAGCATGTTATTTTTAAAAGCTTATAAAAAGAGAGGTATTATAAGCAATTGCCGTACATGAAGAGTATATGATAATTATTAATGATGGACAGATACTTAATAATAATTACTGTAGATATTTATTAAGGAGATATTTATTAAGGGAAAGGATAACCTAAAATAGAAAGTAGTCGAGTAGTACGTATAAGGCGAGTAGGCGACCAACACACGGTTAGAACGTGGGTCCTTCAACTAGCATGTGTGTTTGTGTTTGTGTTTGGGTTGCTTGTTAATGTTATTATTATTGTTAATTACTACCAACAATAATTGTGTACTAATGAAATATAGTTGTTTCACAGAATTTCTCACATTTATTGGATTTGTAAAATAGTTATATGATGCCATAATACTTTGTATAAAATCCATCTCTTCACATACTGAATATTTGTAAGATAATTTCAACTAAGAAAACTTATATAAAAAAATGTTATCCCAAACTAACATACGCGAATTGAACAACTTAGGTGTCGTTTGTTTTTTCTCAATAAGCACTTTTTTATTTTTTTCACTTCTTTTGTCTGCATGAGGGCAGAGGTTTCTGTTTGTTTTTTTGCAGACATAAGTGCTTCTTTTCACTTCTTTTCTCTTCTAAATTTCAAACATTATCTTTCACTTCTTACCTCTTCTTTCACAACCCCTACATCTCTTTCTCAATATCTTACATCTCTTTTACGTTTCATTCGTCTTTTTACGTTTTCGTCTGTTTTTTTACATTTTCGTCCGTTCTTTTACATTTTCGCCCGTTTTTTAACGTTTTCGCCTCTTTTTTACGTTTTCGCCATTTTTTTACGTTTTCGTCCGTTTTCTTACGTTTTCGTCCGTTTTCTTACGTTTTCGTCCGTTCTTTTACGTTTTCGTCCGTTTTCTTACGTCTTCTTACAATTTCGCCCGTTTTCATAAGTTTTCGTCCGCTTTATTACGTTTACGTTCGTTTTTTATGTTTTCGTCCGTTATTTTATGTTTTCGTCTGTTTTTTATGTTTTCTTCTGTTTTTTACGTATTCATATGTTTTTTTATGTTTTCGTCCGTTTTTTTACGTTTCGTCCGTTTTCTTAAGTTTTTGTCCGTTTTCACCTTTTTTTTACGTTTCCATCTATTTTTTTTACGTTTTCAATCATATTTTTAAGCTTTCGTCTATTTTTTTACGTTTTCGTCCGTTTTCTTACGTTTTTGCCTGCTTTTTTACGCTTTCGTCCGTTTTTTATGTTTTCGCCAGTTTTTTCGTCCGTTTTCATCCCTTTTTAACGTTTTCGGCCATTTTTTTACGTTTCATCAATTTCCTTACGTTTTCGCCATTTTTTTTACCTTTTCGTCCGTTTTTTATGTTTTCGTCCGTTTTCTACCGCTTTTTTCCATTTTCGTCTGTTTTTTACGTTTTCATCCGTTTTTTTACGCTTTCGTCCGTTTTATACGTTTTGGTCCGTTTTTTTATATTTTCATCAGTTTATTTTACGTTTTCATCCGTTTTCATATACTTTTATAAGTTTTTTGTACGTTATTTTATCTTACCTAACAAAAAGTAAGATGATGTAAGAAAACCGATGAAAACAGATGAAAACGAAAGAAAACAGACGAAAACATTAAAAAACGGTCGAAAACGTAAAAAAAAAGGCGAAAATGTAAAAAAATAAAAAAACGTAAAGAACGGTCGAAAACTTAAAAAACAGACAAAAACGTAAAAAAAAGATGAAAATGGACGAAAACGTAAAAAAAACGAAAACGTAAGAAAATGGACTAAAACACAAAAGTATACGAAAACAGAAAAAAAAAGATGAAAACGTAAAAAAAAATAAAAAAAAAATTACGTAAAAAGCCGGACAAAAACATAATAAAATGGACTACAATGTAAAAAAAGGGACGAAAACGTTAAAAAACAGACGAAAACATAGAAAATGGAGGAAAATGTAAAAAAACAGGTGAAAACGTAAAAAAAAGTAAAGAAACAGACGAAATGTAAAAAAATGGTGGAAAACGTTAAAAACAGATGAAATCGTAAAAAAGACAAAAACGTAAAAAAGAGATGAAAATGTAAAAAACAGACGAAAACGTAAAAAACGGACGAAAACGTAAAAAAAACTAGCGAAAACGTAAAAAAACGGACAAATGAGTATAAAAATAAACAAACACTTAAAAAAGGGGTCGAAACTTAAAAAAACAGACGAAAATGTAAAAAACGGTCGAAAACGTAAAAAATACCAAAACGTAAGAAAACCAATGATCCATTTGACCCATATGACAAAAGGGTTTATAGCAAAAAAACGGTCCATATTGGTATATTTTGAACTATTATGTATTGTCTTGAATACTTCGTATTTTAAGCGATTGTTTTTTTTTCACTAAATAGCAAAAAAAACTAATGAAAAAGAAAAAAGGAAAAAAAAAAATGCTTCTTTAATAGCACAAAAAATAACGGTGAAAAAGAAAGAAGAAAAAGAAAAAGAAGAAAAAGGAAAGAAGTACTTCAATAACACAAAAAACAAACGGTCTTCTTCTTGCAGATGAAGAGCTTAAATGCACCTCTTCTTTTGCAGACATGGTTTGCAGATGAAGAGGTAAAAGCTCTGAAAAAACAAACGACACTTTAGTTTGGAATGACAGAAGGTTTATCAGTCATTGACTTTTGAATCACTTTGAGGGAATAAGAAAATGGATGTCAACTTATTAATAAACAGAAAGAGTTGCCAATGAAAGTGAAATTGCATAATCTGGATCGATTGAGAAGGTTTTTATTTTGTGAAGATTGAGAAGGTTTTCAAAAACGATAGTTTTTGAACTTTGATTCACGTTTTTCAAGCGTAAAACTCATTTTAATGTGATTAAAATTCAAAATGTTTAAAAAAAAATTGAATCAATGTTAAAAATCTCTCGATTTTGCGATATATGTAGAATACTGAACCATCTGTACAAATTTAATGAATCATCATCATAACTCGATTTTAACAATGATTTGTGAATCAAATAAAAAACATGAATCAATTTGTTCAAACAAAGATTTCTTAATCTTCTCAAAATAAAAACCTTATCAATCGATCCGGATTATATATATATATATATATATATATATATATATATATATATATATATATATATATATATATATATATATATATATATATATATATAGTGTGAAACTTTATTTTTAAAACTCACTTTAAATGCGAGAACTGCGAGAAATAATTTTTAACCATTGGATTATTTGATCAATGAATAAGATGACTTGTGGCATGATTGTAATATTGTAAAAGATCATTCATTATCTTATAATAGATTAAAGGGTACTTTTGGAATGTCATCTCATTATATTTTTGAAACTGCCCATTAGTTTAGAATTTAATTAGGTCAAATTATCCCACCTTTCCAAATTTTTTTATCCGCCTCTTTCTCTCATCTGTTAACAACCGCCATCTCCTTTACTCAAGTTATGTAAACCACAATAGTCGTATATGATCCAAACGACCGCAATAATCATGTTTGATCCCTTTCATATCCGATCCAAGGTCCGATTTCGTTAAAAGGTAAGACAATGTTTTCGATTATTTTTGTATAGTTTACAAACTTGTTTTTGTTTACATGTTAATCATTGTTTACCGCGTAATATGAAAATCGATTATGATAATTGTTTCTGCGGTTTTACTATGAATTAAAAAGAAATGTCACTTTCATTATATTTTTTATAACAAGGGATATGACATGTTATACGAGATAATCATTCACAGGCTCATCATTTGTTCTCATATTGATATACATATTATATTTTATTTTCACTTGCAATATGTTTAATTGTAGTTCTCGAAGTAGTTTTTAAAAGTGAAAGATATGGCCAATCAAATTTATTTATAGTGGAACGACCGCAATAACGGTTGTTTAATTGTTGTTCTCGAATTTGTTCTCGAAATGTTCATGGTGCATGGTTTTTTTTGTTTGTGTTGGGATTTTAACTAAAAAAAAAAAAACAACTTTTCTCCAGTTCATTATTATTTGTTGATTATATATATAGTTTTTGGAATAAACATAAACGGTAGGCAAGACGCAACGATTAAGTCATTTTGGATAGTTTTAGTGATCGTGATTATACATTCGAAAAAATTTGGTATCGAATGAGGCCTATTTTGATCATGTGTTTTGACGCTTGATCTAATACCGAATTTTGGAGGTTTGTTTTTTTTTTATAAAGTTATGTTTTTTATGGCTTTACAATTAATTGTGGGTTTGGTTCAAAATTGGATCTTTATAGCTTTACAATTAGTTGTGGGTTTAATCTATACCGGTAGTTGTAGGTTTGGTTCAAAAAAACATATATGTTTTGTGTTTGATTATAAAACATATATGTTTTTGGAAAGATACATATATGTTTACGTATAAAACATATATGTTTTGTGTTTTGGATTACAAAACATATATGTTTTTGTTTACATCATTAATTTAATATACACAAGTTTGTGCATATGCGTTTGCTAGTTGTTGTGATTACGTTTCTTATTTGTTTGTGGTTTAATTGTTTCCGTGCATGCTTGTTTCAGATTGATTGATGAAGATGATGATATCATTTAAGACCGGGAAGTGGATGAACACGATTATATATGAAGATAATTTGCGACTTTTGGAGATATATGATTATTTCATGTATTTTTGTACTTGTAATCAAGTGAAATGTAACACTTAAGTATATCAACCTTGTTTTTCTTTTTATAGTTATTTATGTTCTTTAATTTGTGTTTCAAACTTTCAAAAAAAATAATGATCATCTAAAAATATTGGTAGGTTGATAAAAAAAAAATGTTAGCTAAAAAAAAACACGTATACACTTTGACTAATTGAAAACATGTATGCACCTTGACTTTTTGAAGAAAAAAAACATGCATGCACATTTGCCTATTTGGAAAAAAAAACAAAAAAACAAAAAACATGCATGCTCCTTGAGACATAAAAAAAATAATGATTAGGTATAAAAAAACATGTATGCACCATATATATTTGAAAACATGTTAAAAAAAAAAAAAAAAATCCGAATTTTATGATTTATTAAAAAACGGGAATTATAAAAAAAACAAAAATAATATGAAAATGTTTTTTACTATTATACCCTTTTTAATTAAATAAAAACAAAAATATGCTATGAAGCATTAAATGTTGTACATTGTGTATTATTAGTTGTAAAAACGTGGTTCTCGCAGTTCTCGCACTTAAAGTGGGTTCTGAAAATAAAGTGCCTATATATATATATATATATATATATATATATATATATATATATATATATATATATATATATATATATATATATATATATTTATATATATATATATATATATATATATAGTGTATCTTTATTTTGAGAACCATGTTAAGTGCGAGAACTGTGAGAACTCCTTTTAAACCTTAGATGAGAAGATCAATGGCTAAGATGATATGTGGCATTATTGTAATAAAATAAAACTGAATATTATTTATTAAATATCAAAAGGGTATTCAAGGAATTTCGTATTATTGATTTTCAAAAACTGACCCAATTAAATAGGCATTCTTTTATTCCAGATCTGATATCTTCCTATCCCTCTCTCTTCTTCAATTTTATTTTAACCTAATCAATCCTACTTTCTCTCCAAAAACAAAAACGCCGCCCATTTTTTTTTCTTTATCCTTGATAGCTTTGACATGTCACAACAATTTGACAACATGATGAATGCAAACACAGGTCGTGGACAAGTTACATATGTTGTTGTCTGTCCCTTTTATTTGTTTTCACCTTTATTGTATATTGACGACATTCAGAGTTAAATTAACTGATGTTCGTTTCTTACAGAGTGATGATGGATCAAGAATGAAAGCGGTTGAATTCTTGAGTTTGATGGAGGGGCGGAGCGATCGTTTTCACCTTTATTGTATGTTTTTTGTGTTTTTCGTTTTTATATACATAGAGATGTGGCCGTTATATCAAAGTTTTGATAGCAGTGAAAGAGACATGTGCAGCCACCTGTGGTTAGTCATCGAGGAAAAAGAGATGAATCATCACGTGGCTTGTAGTCAAAGGTCAAAAGCTTAGGATAAGACTAAAAATTAATTGGCCAATTAGGTAATTTTTTTTTAAAAGGTGTCAGTAATTTACAATATACAAAGTTTTGAAATGAATGTCTATTAATAAAAGGTGTAACATAACCAGATTTATGATGTAGTCGACGTTACTAGCTAGGCTCAGATATAGTCATCTCGTTCCAAGTAAGATCTCGTTCCTTTTCCTTTTTGATTTACGTTATGATGTAGAGCTCGTTCCAAGTCAGATCTTGTTTCCCTTTTCTTTATGATGTAGTCGACGTTACTAGGCTCAGATGTAGTCGACGTTACTAGGCTCAGATCTATTGCACCCCGTTTGTGTCGTTGACTAGAGTTTATCATATTGTTCAAGGTATGTGTGGATCTATTTTTGAAAATGGTTTGTCATTTATGTTTACAGATGTCATGGTAATAGAAAATGCATTTTAATATGAATGATTCTCATTCTTTTAGCGTGTCCTTTTTTCTTTTGAACCAAATTAAAGCAGGTCATCAATGTTCAAGTATGATGGAGATACATGTATGTTCTAAAAACATATATGTTCTAAAAACATGTATGTTCTAAAAACATGTATGTTTTAAAAACATGTATGTTCTAAAAAAACTTGTGTTATTAAACATATTTGCTTTTAAGAATTTATGTTTTTGATTTTTTTTTTATGTTTAATAGTTTATTAGTTAGTTAACTGTTGATATGACTTTATTCTATCTTCATTTGTATCTAATAGTTTCAATACAATTATAAAACATGTATGCTTCATAACAATTATGGTTTAAAGCATGCATGTTTTCAAAACATTTATGTTTGACAACAAGTCTGTTCTCAAAACATACACGTTCTCATGAACATGTATGTTTTGATAGTTGTTTATGATTAAATATGTTTGATATACACAACATTGTGTATATGCGTTATGATCGTTATGATTAATTTTTGTTTTTTATTTGTTGGAGGTTTAATTGTTTTCGTGCATGCTTGTTTCAGATTGATGAAGATGATGATATCATTAAAGACTATGGAGTGGATTAATACAAATATACATAAGATAATTTGTGACTTTTGA
The DNA here is from genome assembly GCA_019973895.1 of Chrysanthemum seticuspe. NCBI lineage: Eukaryota > Viridiplantae > Streptophyta > Magnoliopsida > Asterales > Asteraceae > Chrysanthemum > Chrysanthemum seticuspe. The sequence goes on along the minus strand of BPTQ01000001.1, from coordinate 134,859,851 downwards.
ATATATACGATTATTGCATATGTGTTTTTTGTACTTGTCATTAAATGAAATGTAACATTTATGTATATGAATCTTGTTTTTTCTTTTATAATGGTTTATGTTTTTTAATTTATGCTTCAAACTTCAAAAAAATAATAATAATGCTAGAAAAAACATACATGTACTTCACTAAAAAACATACATGCACCTCATTTAAAAAACATACATGCACCTCATTTAAAAAACAAACATGTATCTCATTAAAAAAAAAAAAAAAAAAAAAAAAAAAAACATGCATGCACCTGTAAGATTATGAAACCATGCTTTACAAAAAAAAAAAAAAAAAAAAAAAAAAAAAAAAAAAAAAAAATTCCGAAAATTAAGGAATGCTTAAAATCGGGATTTAATAAAAAAAAAATAAAAGATAATATAAAAAATTGTATTTTACTATAATACCCTTTTGGATTAATAATAATTTTTAATGTTTAAAAGAATCTCATTGGTTTAGAGGGTTCTCATAGTTCTCGAACTTAACAGAGTTCTCAAAATAAAGGTCCCCTATATATATATATATATATATATATATATATATATATATATATATATATATATATATATATATATATATATATATATATAGGATAAAGATCAAATAAAAAGACAAATATCAGTAAAAAGATAAAAGCATATGTGATGAGTGTGCAAATACTAATTATTTTTGTACCATTTAAACTGTAAAAACATCTGAAAACACTCAGAAATGCATCAAAATGATAAAAATATCACAAATAAGTGTTTTATGTGTTTTAAATGCAAAAATACCAAAATCTGGTGAAAAACGTATCAAGTTTGCATAATTGGCAGTTTTAGTCCCCCAAGTTTCAAAAGTTGTCAAATCGAGTCCCTGGAATCCAAAAATATGGAGTTTTATCATTCAAGGTCCCTGAAATATTCTAAATTGTCAAAAATGGTCCTTGAATGAATCTTTGGGCAAATGGCCGAAAAGGTCCCTCAACTTTACAAAAGTGTCAAAATAGTCCTTGGATATTTAAAAAGTGAAAATTATCAAATATTATCCTTGTACTATTAAAGTTTTTCAAGTTTGGTCCTTTTGATAAGTTTGAAAAAAAATACAGTTTTGGTCCCTCAAAAATCCAGAAATTACAACTTTGGTCCTTGTATTAATAACAAACACCACTTGACCCTTGAACTTGACCCTTGAGCCAGGCCAAAATCCACTTGACCCTGCCAATAACCATTTTGGACCCTCCACGTATTAATAATACCGGGTCAACAAAAGTCAAAACCATGGTCACTGTTCATCTCCCTCACACCATTCGCGCCAAAACCAGATACCACCTCCACCTTGCCTGTTTTTCATTTCTACCCTTTCCACCTCACCCTAACAGCTGTCTAACCACCCCTTAACACATCCACAAAATCCAAGAAGCTTTAATTGAGAAAACCTGCTCAGAGAAAATTGGCGCCAAAAATGACAAATGTCGAATTTGATGAGTTGGAAAGATCCAATGGCTGGAAAGAGGTGGGATATTCTCAAAGGTCGACAAGGCACTTGAAAAGATCTTTATAAACAAGTTTGGTGCAAGGGAGAAGACTATCTAGTGTAATTTTTAATTTCTCATGTCGTTTTAGTTAAAATTTAAATTCCAGTGTAATGTTAAGCTTTCAAATACTGTTTCTAGCAATTTCAGTGTATTGTTAAACTTTTTCAAGTATCAATTTCAAGTTTAAATCATATTTCCAGTTTATGCAATTTTTCAAGTTCAAAATCTCAATGTGTTCTAATGTTGTTGTTAGTTGTTATTAAGGACTGATAAGCCCACATAAGCTCCTAGATAGCTTATTTAAGCTATTAGAAACTCATAAAAGTCAGTTTAGAAGCAAAAAGAAAAAAAAATAAAAAAATACTAAAAAATAGTTGAAAAATCAAAAATCCATGGTGAAGGTTGTCAAGAAGCTGGAGCAAGGTTAATTTTGGATTGCCTTGGGTTTAGAGCTTTTTGGGAAGCTATATGATATGTTCTCAGTCCTTGGTTCTCATTTTTCACTTGGAATCATCTTGTAAGCCTTTGTTCCATTTTTGTGCATTTCACTGTTCAAGTGTTAATTAGCTTGAATCTTTGTGTTTGTATGTTTCTTAGTTATAGTTAAGTATAATTAAACAATAAAATCAGTTGCTTGTTCTTTTTAATTTGTAGTTGTTAAAAAATTTAGTTTGACAGTTAAAATAGCATAAGTGTAATTTCTTAGTTTCATGTTGTTAGTGTTGTTGTTTAATGCTTATTTAGCTTCAATATATGATAATATAAGGTCTGTAATCCATGGCATGGTCTTAATCTGTGTTTTGTTTTGAAAATCTTCAAATCAGTCTCATAAAGGACTGTTTGGTTTTACTTGATAAACTGTGTTAGTGGTTGTTCATGTCATGGTTCTTGTTAGTTGTAGGTTACATTAGGACATAACAACTCATAGCAACAATAAAAACCAGGCCTCACTTGTTAAATAGTCAAAAGTACCTTTTAATCTCACTTGTTAGTTAACTGTTAGGATTTAGCTTATCAAACTCATCACAGTGGCTTACAACTTGGTCACCTAGCTTAAATTCATCTTATTATAGCTTATTTTAACATACTCAGTCTATAGAATCAATCACAAGTTCATTTAAGTCAACTTAGCTCATTTTCTTAAAAAGTCAAAACCTCCCCTGTGCACAGTTGAGCCAAGCTATTTCACAAGCTCATCAAGAGCTTATTAGTGAACCTCAGCTTGTGACCCTTAGCTTTTTGGAAAGCTAACCTGGCTGTCTCTCTAGTCTAGTGCTTATTTTCAATTTTCTAGCTTATTTGATAGGGCTGCAATCAGCTTATATTTTGTCCCATTCTACTCAGTATATACTGAGTCCTTACTCAGTGGTTTACATGCTTTTTCACAAGCTTGTAATAAGCTCATTAGCCAACACCACAGTGAGAGCTTTAGCTTTTTGGAAAGCTTAGTTGGTTAACTTGTTAGTTCCAGAGTTCTTTTTCATTTCCTAGCTTATTAAAATGCTTAAATATTAGCTAGAAAGTACCTAGAAATCCAAATAGTGTCCTATGCATCCAGTTAAGCTAGTGCTTATTTATAAGTTATTTTGCTTTTTCAGTTGTCATTCTAGCTTATTATCAGTTGTTTAACTTGTTTTCAGTTCACCTTGGCTTATTTACTAGCTTATTAGCCATTTTGGCTTAACCTTGTGCTTATTCTAATTCTTGCACCACTGTTAAGAAATAATAAGCTCAATCTGAGCTTATTAGTGGTTTTTATAAAAAGTTCTAGTTTTATAATTTGCTTATTACATTGTGCTTAATCAGTTTCAAAAAGAAAAATCCAAAAAGAAAATAAAAATAAAAAAAGCCAGTGCTGGGATTCGAACCCTGGCCACCCAGCTCACCACACACACACGCTACCAGTTGCCCTTGGGACTTTGACTGGTTGTATCTTGCAACATTTAATACTTACCCCTTAATGTCCATTTAGCTTATACGATTAATTTAGCTTATTTACAGCTTATTAAAATAAGTTTTCACACCTTTTATATTTTTCTTAGCTTTGTATTGTTATAAAGTATTTTACAAAAAAGTTTCAGAATTTTCTGAATAGTTTTAGTATTTTTAATCATTTAATTAGTTTAAAATAGTATTTAATTCATAATAAAAAATATAAAAGTCAAAAAAATATAAATCTTTTTTCTAAAATTTTCTTTTGTCATATAGTAAGTAAGAAAATTGTTTTACACTCGTAGGACTTTTATTTTACAAATTTTACATTTTTTTCTTGCGCACTCGCGTAACTTTTATATATAACGCACGTTTTCATTCTAGTTCACGTTTTTAGATAATTTAGGTTTACGCTTTAATTAAAATAGTTTATTTAAGTTATTTTGTTTTATAAATCAAGAAAAACATCATTTAAAAAAATAGTGATAGCGTTTATTTAATATAATTTAGCTTTTTAATTTTCTTTAATTTGCATTTAAGCCCCTGTAATTTACAAAACTTTTTCTTTAGGTATAAATATTCCACAATCCTTACTGATCATTATCCTTAGTGATCATTCGACATCTGAAAGTTTTTAAACACCATTAATCCTCCGTGGGACTTAACGACCTGAGGTAGCACTATACTCTTCTAGATCTTCATTGCATTGGTTTTAGACTGTTTTAATTTTATTACGGTTGACCATTCACAGGTGGTTGACTTGTGTGATAAACTTGACGGTTTGCCACCAATCAAATTTTGGCGCCGCTGCCGGGGAGGCTGTAAGCGTGTTCTAAGCATTTTCAGATCCATACTTGCACATATACCACCTTTTGTAAACAGTTTTTTTGTAAAGTTAATCAAAATCAAAAAGTTCATTAACACTTTTCCTAAAGTGTTAACAACACCAAACAAAATATAAAACAACAAAACAATCGTAACGTTTTCTATCTTGTATTTTCTTTAAGGTGATTCTTAAAGAGGTACGATTTGGTTAAACGAGACGATACCAAAAATATTGTCCAAAAGTTTTTAAACCCTTAGCACAAATCCATACCTACGTCTTTTCAGTGGTACTTAATAAATACATAAAAATCAACCACCGCAAACCAAGGCAGTACACCTACCAACTGGGGGTGTGAACATTAATAAGTTCCCGAACAAAAGATTTAAAACTTGCCTTTGTGTCCTTGTGATTTGGTGTACCTTTTTCAAAGAAGCCATTTCATTTGTGATTATTGGTTTAAGTTCACTTGTCGTTTTGCCTCGCATTTGTTTTGAAAACTAATTTTTATATATTTAGTGCATGCGCACTCGTTCTTCCAGTTCTACAAGTCCACTTTCTGAGCTTGCAAATATTCCTCGTAGACGTAGAGGACGTTCTGCTCCTTCAGCCGTGACTGAGGAACGTCTAGCACAACCACCCCCTGTCGTAATGGCAGAAGACAAACCTATGAATGAGCTTCTCCAAGCACCCATCGAGGGTTACGGAGATGCCATTATTGTCCCAGCCATCGTGGCTGATACCTTTGAGCTCAAAACCGGGTTGCTTAATCTTGTAACCCAAAGCCAATTTTATGGTTTTGAGCGGGATGATCCTCATGCACATATTCGATGGTTTAACAAGATTGCATCTACCATCAAATACAAGAATGTCCCACATGAAGCAATTAAGCTTCTTCTGTTCCCATTTTCTCTAAAGGGACAAGCCCGGAATTGGCTTGAGAAACAACCCCCTCGTTCCATTGAGACATGGGAGGATCTAGTCACTAAGTTTGTTAACGAATTCTATCCTCCATCCCGAACTACAAGTCTTAAGAATGAGATAATGAAATTCTCTCAAAGATTTGATGAATCATTCGGGGAGGCATGGGATCGTTACAAAGAATTGCTCCGCAAGTGTCCGCATCATGGTTTTACCGAGTTAATGCAAATGGATACTTTCTACAATGGTCTGAGACAAGCTGACCAATAATCTTTAAATGCCTCCGCGGGAGGTAATTTCCTGAGCAAGACCACAAAAGAAGCCTTGCAAATCATTGAAAACAAGTCCCAGGTCCGCCCTTTCCGAACAAAGACATATCAATCTCAGTCTAATGCAGGACCTTCTACTTCTACTCCCATGAGTACATCTAGCACCGATGCTAAGATTGACAAACTCACGGATATTGTTCAGGCTTTGGTTCTTGCTAACCAAAAGAAAGTCACTTTCACACAGACACCATCACATGGTGAAGTGAAGAAAGTCGAGGTCTGTGTTACTTGTGGTGGCCCTCATGCATACTACAACTGTACTACCACCGATGGTAGTCCGTTTGAAGCCAATGCTATAGCCGGTACTTCACATCAGGGAGGTAATCAATACCGTCCTCAAAATGAACCAAACTACCGTGCTAACACTTATCAAGGACCACTCGGTTTTAACCAGAATCATAACATACAAAACCGGAATCAGAACCAACCTAGAATGAACCAAGGTTATCAAAACCAAGGTAATTTCTATCCCGGACCAAATCAAGGTTTTCAACATCAAGGAAACCTTAATCAAAACAATTTCAATCGAGGGAATCAATTTCAGGGAAATGTAAATCCTAACCAAGGGAATTTTCAACAACAAGGTCATAATCAAAACATACGACCTCAAAATTTCCCTCCACATCCTCCAGTACCATCATCTGATGAGTTATTGAAGCAGTTCATGAAATCCCAATATGAAATGAACAGGTCGTTGGTCAGTCAGATCGCTGATCGAAAGAAGTCTTTAAATGATCAACCCTCGGGCTCAGGAAAACTTCCGAGCAACACGATCGCTAACCCGAGGGGCGATGCAAAGGCGATCACAACCAGAAGTGGTGTTTCATACAATGGACCCGCTATTCCTACTACCTCTTCTTCTTCTCTCCCGAAGGTAGTGGAAAGTGAACCTGAGGCAACAAAGGACAAGGAACTTCCTACTAATAACGGAGGTACCAACGATGTCCATCCTCAAGTTGTCCCGAAACCCAAATCCAATCCAGGAGTTGTTTTTGAACCTCCAGTAGCTCCCGTTGAAAACCCCAAATCCACATCTTCTATTCCTTACCCATCACGTTTGAATGAGCAAAAGCTCCGCGAAAAAGCCAGTCATCAAATGGACAAATTTTTTCAAATTTTCCAAGAACTACATTTTGACATAAGCTTTGCGGATGCTATCATGCTGATGCCCAAGTTTGCATCAACTCTCAAACACATGTTAAGCAACAAGGAAAAACTGTTTGAGATGGCAAAAACTCCTCTGAACGAGAACTGCTCTGCAGTTATCTTGAAGAAGCTTCCCGAGAAGCTTGGGGATCCTGGAAAATTTCTCTTACCTTGTGTATTTCCAGGAATGGTTGAATGCTTTGCCTTAGCCGATCTTGGTACAAGCATCAATCTGATGCCTTATTCAGTATGGAAGAAACTTTCTCTTCTGGACCTTACTCCTACATGCATGACTCTCGAGCTTGCAGATCGTACAATATCCCGTCCACTTGGCATTGCCGAGGACGTATTTGTGAAAGTAGGAAAGTTCCATTTTCCAGCTGACTTTGTGGTTGTTGATTTCGATGCCGATCATCGGGTTCCTCTCATTGTTGGACGAGGATTCCTGAGAACGGGCCGTGCTCTCATTGATGTATTTGAGCAGGAAATCACATTACGTGTTGGTAATGAAGCTGTCACCTTTAACCTTGATCAAACTTCGAGGTACTCCGCAAACTATGATTCTGAGTCGGTTAACCGAATAGATATCATTGATGTTGCTTCTGAAGAGTACTCTCAAGAAGTTCTTGGTTATGATCATAATTCTTCGAGTGATAATCTCACTCATTCATCTCAACCCATCATTGCCAATTCTACTCCTTCTCTCACTCCGTTTGAGGAAAGTGGCTTCATCTTGGAAGAGATTGAAGCATACTTGTCTAGTGATTCTGTTCCATGGGAAATTGATCACGCTCCCATCGACATTGAGGGGGACATACTTCTCATTGAGAAGTTGCTTAATGATGATCCATCATCACTCCCTCCTGTTGAGCTTCATAACAAGGAAGTCAAGTCAGTTGAGAAAACTGAAGAATTTCCTGAGGTAGAACTTAAGGACTTACCACCTTATCTCGAGTATGCATTTCTTGAAGGTGATGATAAATTACCAGTCATTATTGCTCGAGATTTGAGTAAAGATGAAAAGACTGCTCTCATAAAGGTCTTGAAGTCACACAAGCAAGCAATTGCTTGGAAACTCTCCGACATTAAGGGTATCAACCCTGAATTTTGTACTCACAAAATCTTGATGGAGGATGACTTCAAACCAGCAGTTCAACATCAGAGAAGAGTAAATCCAAAAATCCATGATGTTATCAAACAGGAGGTTATCAAACTTCTTGATGCAGGATTAATTTACCCGATCTCTGATAGTCCTTGGGTTAGCCCAATTCACTGTGTTCCTAAAAAGGGTGGCATAACTGTTGTCACAAATGAAGAAAACGAGTTAATTCCAACTCGGCTGGTAACGGGATGGCGTGTTTGCATTGACTATCGTAAGTTGAATGACGCCACCCGTAAAGACCATTTTCCTCTACCCTTCATGGACCAAATGCTTGAGAGATTAGCAGGGAACGAATACTATTGTTTCCTTGATGGTTTCTCGGGTTATTTTCAGATCCCCATTGATCCACAGGATCAAGAAAAGACCACATTCACCTGCCCATACGGAACTTTTGCCTACAGACGTATGCCTTTTGGCTTATGTAATGCTCCTGGCACGTTCCAACGATGTATGATGGCCATATTCCACGACATGATCGGGGAAACAATGGAGGTGTTTATGGATGACTTCTCGGTCATTGGGGACTCGTTTCAAACATGTCTCTCCCATCTAGATAAAATGCTCAAACGGTGTGAAGACACCAATCTTTGTCTAAATTGGGAGAAGAGCCACTTTATGGTTAAAGAAGGCATAGTCCTTGGCCATAAGATTTCAAAAAACGGGATTGAGGTTGATAGAGCAAAAGTCGATGTTATTGCTAAATTGCCTCATCCTACTACCGTCAAAGGTATTAGGAGTTTTTTAGGTCATGCCGGTTTCTATCGCAGATTCATACAAGATTTTTCTAAAATCGCCCGGCCTATGACCCATCTTCTTGAAAAAGATGCTCCTTTTATCTTTTCACCTGAGTGCATCGAAGCTTTTGAAACATTAAAGAAAAAGCTTACAGAAGCACCCATTCTCGTTGCTCCCGACTGGGACTTGCCTTTTGAGCTCATGTGCGATGCAAGTGATTTTGCTATCGGTGCAGTCCTGGGGCAACGTAGATCCAAGCATTTTAAGCCTATCCACTACGCGAGTAAGACTATGACTGAAGGTCAAACCCATTACACCACCACAGAAAAAGAGCTATTAGCCGTGGTGTATGCGTTTGAGAAGTTTCGGCCATACGTAATCTTGACCAAATGCGTGGTGTATACGGATCACTCGGCTCTCAAATATCTCTTTGCAAAACAAGATGCAAAGCCGAGATTGCTCCGTTGGGTTCTCCTCCTGCAAGAATTTGATATCATTATACGTGATAAAAAAGGAGCCGAGAACCTGGCTGCTGATCATTTGTCCCGTCTAGAAAACCCTCACCAAGATGTTTTCGAGAAAAAGGAAATAAATGAAACATTTCCTCTCGAGACACTCAATGCGGTTTCTTTTCGTGGAAACTCTACTACCCCATGGTTTGCTGACTTTGCAAATTACCATGCGGGTAACTTCATAGTGAAAGGAATGTCGACCCAACAGAAGAACAAATTCTTCAAAGATGTTAAACATTACTTCTGGGACGACCCCTACTTATTCAAAATCTATGCGGATCAAGTCATCCGACGGTGTGTTTATGGACAGGAAGCTATGGACATTCTCAAAGCTTGCCATGCTGGACCCACCAGGGGCCATCATAGTCCAAACTACACAGCCAAAAAGGTGTTTGATTCCGGATTTTATTGGCCCACTATTTACAAAGATGCCCATGAATTTGTCAAAGCATGTGACGCTTGTCAACGTCACAGAAATATCTCTCAAATAAATGAAATGCCGCAAAACGCCATTCAAGTGTGTGAGATATTTGACATCTGGGGCATTGACTTTATGGGGCCATTTCCATCATCTCGAGGAAACAAATATATACTTGTGGCTGTTGACTATTTGTCAAAATGGGTTGAAGCGAAAGCTTTACCTACTAACGATGCCCGAGTTGTTGTAAAATTCTTAAAATCTCTTTTTGCTAGGTTTGGAACTCCGCGAGCTATAATCAGTGATCGTGGTACGCATTTCTGCAATGACCAATTTGATCGTGTCATGCAAAAGTATGGTGTAACCCACCGTCTCTCTACTGCGTACCACCCCCAAACAAGTGGGCAAGTGGAAGTTTCCAACCGTGGTATAAAAAGAATTCTTGAAAGGACAGTAGGCGAAAACCGTGCATCCTGGTCGGATAAACTGGATGACGCACTCTGGGCTTTTCGTACAGCTAATAAAACACCAATCGGGTGTACTCCATACAAGCTTGTATACGGAAAGGCATGTCATCTACCAATTGAGCTAGAGCACAAAGCATACTGGGCCTTAAAACATGCAAACTTCGATATTCAGACAGCTGGTGATCACAGAAAAGTTCAAATGAATGAACTAAATGAACTTCGTGATCAAGCATACGAGAACTCTTTGATCTACAAACAAAAGACAAAGAAGATTCATGACTCTAAAATCAAGAACCGCGTTTTCAACGTTGGTGATCGAGTCCTTCTTTTCAACTCTAGATTAAAGATTTTCTCAGGAAAGCTCAAGTCCCGTTGGTCTGGTCCATTTACTATCACTAAGGTTTATCCTTATGGCACTATTGAGTTATCTCAACCCGATGGTCCAAATTTTAAAGTGAATGGTCATCGATTAAAGCACTATTTTGGAGAGGACATTCCATCCATGGTTGTCCCGGATCTACAAACTTTCCCCATGAACCAATGAATGCGGGGATCGAGTCAAGCTAGCGACTTGGTAATCAAAAACAGTAGCACACCACATAGGTTTTCACCCGTGAGTATCACCCTAGTGTGGGGGAGTTGCCCCACGCTGTTGTCTATAAGTACTCTCAAAAAAAAAAGTGTATATATCAAAAATAAAATAATGGCCGTAGTATTTCCCTTTTACGTTCTATGTTTTGGCATAACAGCCGGTACTTTGAATATTGAGGGCAATATTCATTTCTAAGTGTGGGGGGGAATTCTCACGAATTTTATCATGTAATTATACCACCCAATTCCCCCATTTTTGGCCAAAATATTTTTTTGGAGTAAGTGTTTTTCACTTACTCAGCAAATGGTAATCAGTCCGCCATGTCTAACCCACATAAGGATTGGATAATCCAGGAGCAAACAGCTCTTGGTAAATATATCTCAAATCCGTTTATGGCTTGCAATTTGCCCAAAATTGTATGGTGTTCAACTCACCATATCTTTAACTAGTGAAAAGTTGGCTAGCCCGCAAGTTTATGGCTTGTGGTAAAGGCAGTTGGAAATCCATAATTGGTAATCGGCTCACCAAAGATAATATTGATAATTTATCTAAGAGTTGGCTAGTCCAGAAGCAAACGGCTTCTGGTAAAGACAAATCAAAACCGTTGAAAGCTGGTGATTTGCTCAAAATCATTTGGTTATCATTGTACCAAGGTTCTTACTTGAACTAAAACAATTGGCTACTCCAGAAGTAATGGCTTTTGGTAGAGAGATGAAATCCATTAATTTTTCTCAAAACATTGCTAGGGACTAGCAATATCTTAGTGTGGGGGATTGATGAGTGTGCAAATACTCATCATTTTTGTACCATTTAAACTGCAAAAACATCTGAAAACACTCAGAAATGCATCAAAATGATAAAAATATCACAAATAAGTGTTTTATGTGTTTTAAATGCAAAAATACCAAAATCTGGTGAAAAACGTATCAAGTTTGCATAATTGGCAGTTTTAGTCCCCCAAGTTTCAAAAGTTGTCAAATCTGGTCCCTGGAATCCAAAAATATGGAGTTTTATCATTCAAGGTCCCTGAAATATTCTAAATTGTCAAAAATGGTCCTTGAATGAATCTTTGGGCAAATGGCAGAAAAGGTCCCTCAACTTTACAAAAGTGTCAAAATAGTCCTTGGATATTTAAAAAGTGAAAATTATTAAATATTATCCTTGTACTATTAAAGTTTGTCAAGTTTGGTCCTTCTGATAAGTTTGAAAAAAAATACAGTTTTGGTCCCTTAAAAATCCAGAAATTACAACTTTGGTCCTTGTATTAATAACAAACACCACTTGACCCTTGAACTTGACCCTTGAGCCAGGCCAAAATCCACTTGACCCTGCCAATAACCATTTTGGACCCTCCACGTATTAATAATACCGGGTCAACAAAAGTCAAAACCATGGTCACTGTTTATCTCCCTCACACCATTCGCGCCAAAACCAGATACCACCTCCACCTTGCCTGTTTTTCATTTCTACCCTTTCCACCTCACCCTAACATCTGTCTAACCACCCCTTAACACATCCACAAAATCCAAGAAGCTTTAATTGAGAAAACCTGCTCAAAGAAAATTGGCGCCAAAAATGACAAATGTCGAATTTGATGAGTTGGAAAGATCCAATGGCTGGAAAGAGGTGGGATATTCTCAGAGGTCGACAAGGGACTTGAAAAGATCTTTATAAACAAGTTTGGTGCAAGGGAGAAGACTATCTAGTGTAATTTTTAATTTCTCATGTCGTTTTAGTTAAAATTTAAATTCCAGTGTAATGTTAAGCTTTCAAATACTGTTTCTAGCAATTTTAGTGTATTGTTAAACTTTTTCAAGTATCAATTTCAAGTTTAAATCATATTTCCAGTTTATGCAATTTTTCAAGTTCAAAATCTCAATGTGTTCTAATGTTGTTGTTAGTTGTTATTAAGGACTGATAAGCCCACATAAGCTCCTAGATAGCTTATTTAAGCTATTAGAAACTCATAAAAGTCAGTTTAGAAGCAAAAAGAAAAAAAAAATAAAAAAATACTAAAAAATAGTTGAAAAATCAAAAATCCATGGTGAAGGTTGTCAAGAAGCTGGAGCAAGGTTAATTTTGGATTGCCTTGGGTTTAGAGCTTTTTGGGAAGCTATAGGATATGTTCTCAGTCCTTGGTTCTCATTTTTCACTTGGAATCATCTTGTAAGCCTTTGTTCCATTTTTGTGCATTTCACTGTTCAAGTGTTAATTAGCTTGAATCTTTGTGTTTGTATGTTTCTTAGTTATAGTTAAGTATAATTAAACAATAAAATCAGTTGCTTGTTCTTTTTAATTTGTAGTTGTTAAAAAATTTAGTTTGACAGTTAAAATAGCATAAGTGTAATTTCTTCGTTTCATGTTGTTAGTGTTGTTGTTTAATGCTTATTTAGCTTCAATATATGATAACATAAGGTCTGTAATCCATGGCATGGTCTTAATCTGTGTTTTGTTTTGAAAATCTTCAAATCAGTCTCATAAAGGACTGTTTGGTTTTACTTGATAAACTGTGTTAGTGGTTGTTCATGTCATGGTTCTTGTTAGTTGTAGGTTACATTAGGACATAACAGCTCATAGCAACAATAAAAACCAGGCCTCACTTGTTAAATAGTCAAAAGTACCTTTTAATCTCACTTGTTAGTTAACTGTTAGGATTTAGCTTATCAAACTCATCACAGTGGCTTACAACTTGGTCACCTAGCTTAAATTCATCTTATTATAGCTTATTTTAACATACTCAGTCCATAGAATCAATCACAAGTTCATTTAAGTCAACTTAGCTCATTTTCTTAAAAAGTCAAAACCTCCCCTGTGCACAGTTGAGCTAAGCTATTTCACAAGCTCATCAAGAGCTTATTAGTGAACCTCAGCTTGTGACCTTTAGCTTTTTGGAAAGCTAACCTGGCTGTCTCTCTAGTCTAGTGCTTATTTTCAATTTTCTAGCTTATTTGATAGGGCTGCAATCAGCTTATATTTTGTCCCATTCTACTCAGTATATACTGAGTCCTTACTCAGTGGTTTACATGCTTTTTCACAAGCTTGTAATAAGCTCATTAGCCAACACCACAGTGAGAGCTTTAGCTTTTTGGAAAGCTTAGTTGGTTAACTTGTTAGTTCCAGAGTTCTTTTTCATTTCCTAGCTTATTAAAATGCTTAAATATTAGCTAGAAAGTACCTAGAAATCCAAATAGTGTCCTGTGCATCCAGTTAAGCTAGTGCTTATTTGGGTTTGTTTAGTGCTTATTTATAAGTTATTTTGCTTTTTCAGTTGTCATTCTAGCTTATTATCAGTTGTTTAACTTGTTTTCAGTTCACCTTGGCTTATTTACTAGCTTATTAGCCATTTTGGCTTAACCTTGTGCTTATTCTAATTCTTGCACCACTGTTAAGAAATAATAAGCTCAATCTGAGCTTATTAGTGGTTTTTATAAAAAGTTCTAGTTTTATAATTTGCTTATTACATTGTGCTTAATCAGTTTCAAAAAGAAAAATCCAAAAAGAAAATAAAAATAAAAAAAGCCAGTGCTGGGATTCGAACCCTGGCCACCCAGCTCACCACACACACACGCTACCAGTTGCCCTTGGGACTTTGACTGGTTGTATCTTGCAACATTTAATACTTACCCCTTAATGTCCATTTAGCTTATACGATTAATTTAGCTTATTTACAGCTTATTAAAATAAGTTTTCACACCTTTTATATTTTTCTTAGCTTTGTATTGTTATAAAGTATTTTACAAAAAAGTTTCAGAATTTTCTGAATAGTTTTAGTATTTTTAATCATTTAATTAGTTTAAAACAGTATTTAATTCATAATAAAAAATATAAAAGTCAAAAAAATATAAATCTTTTTTCTAAAATTTTCTTTTGTCATATAGTAAGTAAGAAAATTGTTTTTACACTCGTAGGACTTTTATTTTACAAATTTTACATTTTTTTCTTGCGCACTCGCGTAACTTTTATATATTACGCACGTTTTCATTCTAGTTCACGTTTTTAGATAATTTAGGTTTACGCTTTAATTAAAATAGTTTATTTAAGTTATTTTGTTTTATAAATCAAGAAAAACATCATTTAAAAAAATAGTGATAGCGTTTATTTAATATAATTTAGCTTTTTAATTTTCTTTAATATGCATTTAAGCCCCTGTAATTTACAAAACTTTTTCTTTAGGTATAAATATTCCACAATCCTTACTGATCATTATCCTTAGTGATCATTCGACATCTGAAAGTTTTTAAACACCATTAATCCTCCGTGGGACTTACGACCTGAGGTAGCACTATACTCCTCTAGATCTTCATTGCATTGGTTTTAGACTGTTTTAATTTTATTACGGTTGACCATTCACAAGTGGTTGACTTGTGTGATAAACTTGACGGTTTGCCACCAATCAATATGAGACACACACTTCAATACAAAATCTCTCTACTCATCAAACAAAGCTCTTAAGCTCTCAAATTCGTCCTTAGAAGTCCAGGAAAGTTTGAAGTTCTAGAAGTTCCACATTTGGAGGCCAAATCACCAAGAAGTCTACCCCAATACTTTGGGAATCATTACTTCACCATTTGTAATCTCATTCCAAGCATTGTAAGACTTTTAATCATGTTTTCTAATGTTCAAAGTTCTGAGTTTATGTTCGTGTTTGCTATGAGTGGCTAGTTTCTTTATACACTTGCTTAAATGATGTTGATTATCATATGATTAGTTAGTGATTGTGTTAACATGTTTTAATTCAATTTCAAGTTGATTCTAAGATCCAATTGTGCTAAAGTTTCATAGTGACATTTGTTAATCAAGTTTGACTAGTTGATAGTAATCGTCGAGGTCGAAAGAACTTATTGTTATTCAACTAGTTATAATCATTTTGTCTATGGATGATTGTTTTTACCCATTATTCTTGATTATACAAAGGAACTAAGGTGTGGTTGTAATAAAAACACTTTTTGATTATCAAATTGGATTGGTTGAAAACATCTAAAAGGTCGTAAGATTAGTTGTTGAGGATCAATTGTAGCCTTTTGTCTATGATCGGTTACCTTTTGTATTGACCATTTCTTAAGCAATTTGATGAAACAAGTGGATGTTTTTGTGTTTAAGTTTATGCAAGTCAACTTATGAAACTTGAATTGATCTTGAATTGATTGGTTAAACGTAATGCTTGTTTTTATGAATTAAAATCTTGACGAAGGTTTAACTTGTAAGAACAATAGATTAGTACACCAACAAATTATCATAACCAACATGTTAAGAGGTTAACACAATCACACTAATCTAGGATATGAAACTAGTTTAAGCAAGTGTAGTTTTTAATCATCTGAATTTCATTATATCTATTTGCTTTGTTATATGATTTGGATAGACTCTGTTGATTCAAACTTGTGCTTAGATTCACTCAAATCCCTGCGAACGATCTCGACTTACCTTCATAATCTTTCTATAACGGACGAGTATACTTGCTCGTATGTGTTATTGGTAATATTGGTAATTCACCTTTTATAAATTTAAAACTTGTACACACGTAGCACATCAAGTTTTTGGCGCCGTTGCCGGGGATTTGATTGTGTTTCAGCAAGTTTTGAATCCCCATCAGTTGATTCACTCCCAAAAATTTTTCTCTCAGAAGCCTCAACCGATCCGGTTGCCCTTAAACCGAACCGGTTACGTTTTTAAGTCACCCAAACTGATCTAACCGATCGGTCGCAACTCGCAACCGATCCGGTTACCCCTTCTGTCCCAAAAAACTGTTTTCGTTGTTTGTCCGTGTGTTTAGATATTGCCTGGATTCTCTAGGGCATTGTATGACCACTCGTGCAGCGGGAATAGAACCAATTACACCTCTTACCAACCCCGAACGTTTGATTCAAAGAAGAAGAAGAACACTTTTCATACCATTGGAAAATCGTGTACCAAGAGTACCAAACCCACCATTTGATAATCTCGTAGAAGCCAATGTTGTTTACAACCCTTTCACCAATTTACCTTTTCCCATGGCGTACGATCAACCCATGTGGGGAACCAACCGAGCCGTAGCACCAACCCCCCGGGAGTGCTATTGTTGCTGTCAACCTTGGTGACAACTTCACCGTGAAGGGTCATCATCTTTCCATGATCAAAGACCGTCAATTCGATGGCCGTGCGCGGGCCGATCCGCATAAGCACATTGCCGAATTCATCAAAATTTGCGGCATGTTCCGTTATGGCGACACCGATGTCAATGCCATCAAACTCAAGCTTTTTCCATCATCACTCGCCGGAGATGCTAAAGTATGGTACAATGAATTAACCCCAGGAATTATCAATACTAGGGAGGAGATGAGGCAAGCCTTTGTAAGCCGATTCTTTCCACCTGCCATGTTTGATCGATTAATGGGAGAAATTCGTGCTTTTACACAAAATCCAAACGAATCCCTTGTCGAAGCTTGGCTTCGGATGAAAGATTTGCTCCGTAGTTGTC
>BPTQ01000001.1:134816248-134837440 GCA_019973895.1 Chrysanthemum seticuspe | reverse complement strand
ATTATATATATATATATATATATATATATATATATATATATATATATATATATATATATATATATATATATACTGCTGATATATTCGATTTTCTGATGCTGATGTTCGGTTCGGCTTTCGATGAGCGAAGATAAGAGTAATCCTAACCTATACCTACCCCTTAGATATCTATATATATATATATATATATATATATATATATATATATATATATATATATATATATATATATATATATACTGCTGATATATTCGATTTTCTGATGCTGATGTTCGGTTCGGCTTTCGATGAGCGAAGATAAGAGTAATCCTAACCTATACCTACCCCTTAGATATATATATATATATATATATATATATATATATATATATATATATATATATATATATATATATATATATATATATATAGAGTGTGGTTATTGTAAAAAGTCATTAGTAGTAAAAAGGATAAGAAGTGTTTCTAGCCATTGGATGTATCAATACAAAATAAATTAATGGATGAGATTAAATGAGTTATTAATGACAATTTATTAATTTTAGTGGGTCATTATGTATCATTATAAAACTGAAAAGGATATTATAGTCATTTAATATTTGTACACATTTGTTTTACTCACGTCTAGATTAACTGCCAATATGCCATGACACATTTTATTTAAAATTTTGACACATTTTATTTAAAATTTCGAACCTTTTGTTTTACTCACATAAAACGTTTGGTTTTACTCCTCCCTCGAACTACTTTTTTCTTAGTTTTTTTCTATTTGCCATACAATTTATTTATCCTCAATATATTTATGGTGACACACGAATTTATGTATACTTGTTTATGACACACTAAGTTTTTTAATATATATACAGTGACACATTAAATTTTTTTGACACATTTGTAATGTCGCACTAAATTTCTTGATATATATGTAGTGACATACCAAATTTTTTTGACACATTTGTAGGACTAGTGTCACACTAATACTTATTACATATATTGGGATACGCAAATTTTTTAGTTCATTTGTATTAACACACTACAAAATTTTAGTACATTCGTAATGACACACTATGTTTATACACTAATTTTTTTGATGCATATGTAATGCAAACTAAAATTTTAATGCATTTGTAGTGACACACTCACTTTTATGACACATTTATAGTGCCAAACAACAAATTATATCTTTTGACACACTTAGAATATATTTCAGTGACACACTAAGTTTTTTGACATATTTTGTGTGACACACTTAGATTTTTGATAAATTTCTAATGACACACTAATTTTTTAACACATTTTTTATTGACAAACTAAATTTGTGACACACTAAATTTTTTGACACATTTTGCGTGACACACTTAGTCTTTTGGCACACAAACTAATTTTCTTAGCATGTCATGAGAACGATCCTATATCTAGCATAACACTGATTCAAGCCAATCATTAGTGTCATCAAATTTTCGTGATCAACTTTTGAATTAATTGCATAACTTTATCCTCCAAAAGATGACTCATAGAATTGTTTTTAAACATAAACTATGGTCCCTCGGCATTTGTAATTATGCGAACTAAAATAACCAAGTAAGAAATGATTACATGTTTTCTAATTTGAGGGGAGAGTGACGTATATTAGCTATTAGGCATATTGAAATTTAAAATAGGAGGTTAAAGACGCTTTAATAAGCATTTAAAAGAGAAATGGTTATATGTCTAATGTACCCTTATTTAATCAAATGGCATATGTTACATTTTTCACCCTTTTTATCCTTTTTATCATAGTTTACTTTTTATTTGATCCAAACTCTATATATATATATATATATATATAGAGTTAGGATCAAATGAGAAGAATAATTAAAATGAGAATGATAAGAAGAAACCACAACCACATATTTCAGATGCACCTACAAAAATAGATGCATCTCTCCTTAAAAATCTCCCCCTTATATGAAATGTGTGGCTAGAAATCCTTCTTATTCTTCTCATTTTATTTTTTCTTCTTATTGGATCCCTTCCCTATATATATATATATATATAGAGGGTGATGTTATCTTCAGAACCAAATAAATTGCGAGAACCAGCATCAACCAATCAAAATTTTTTGGATATTAATTTTTATTATTTAATTCAAAAGGGTATAATGGTAAAATTACTCTTTTTATTTTCTTTTTGATTTTATTAATAAAAATCGTTTTTTAGTTCCTAATTTTTTTTTTATTTTTTTTTACATGTTTAAAAATACATTATGTGCGTATGTGTTTTATAAAAAAATTAGGTTAACTAGTAATTACATTTTGACAATTGTATTTTTCGTTTATGCATAGGTGTTTTGTATATGCACATATATCTTTAAGAAACATTACATAAATATAAATACAAACAACAAAACTTCAACAATAAATTTATGCAATTTTCAAATTGTAATTATGTTTACACTTGTATTTAATTATATTACAAATATATGAAGCGTGCACATGTGCAGAATCCAATGTATTTAATAGCTGGTTAATCTTTTAGGTGTGCACATGTATTATTCGTCTAGTTCAAGAACCCATGAAATCTGCACATATGTTTTTAATCCTTGTGCACATGTGTTTTTATCGTCTCGCTCATCTTAATTGATACAAGTATGTGCCAGCATCCACAACGTCAAGTAACCCTGCCACCATCAATTATCATTTGATAAGTTACGTAAATTATGAAATAGATTAGGAGCAAACTTACATCTTTACATGGTTTGTCCAATCTAAAACACAAGTGCATCCTTAAATCCAAACTAAACACAAAACATTTTTATATTGGAAATAAAATCATATATGCAATTTCAATATATTTAAACTTCGAAACTGTAAAAACACATATGCACAATAGGCATCGAATTCATCAAAAACTGAAAAAACACATATGCACACTCCTTTTATTAATTTATATTAGCCATTAAACATATATGCATTTAAAGAACTATATATTTTTATAAAAAGAAAACAATAACTATTGTATTGAGGACTAAATGTGTTCACCTTGTTTATTTTTTTAAGAGCCTCACTGATTTAATCTTTTAGCATAAAAAATATACACACATGTATTTGCCAACAAAATATTAACCCAAATGTAACTTGTTAACATCCTATGGATGGATGAAAGCAAACGAAACGCAAAGCTAGAATGGTGATGTTATATTTATCAAAACATCTTTTAAGCACTTAAACATCAACCCAAACACATTATAAGCATTCACAAATTAATAAATAAAAAAATAATTGTCATTCATATCTCATGTAAATAATAGCTCGTCACTTCACATACTATCATTTGCTAATCTTATCTTTTTTTTTATCTGCTATAATTAATGAGATACATTAGTGTCTTATCATGGCTTTAGTAGTAACATACGAAGTTGATTAAATTTCTGTACTCCATAAATGAAAAACAAAAAGATAAGGTAACTTTTTTAAGTTAATTAGTTTACAAGCGCAACGTCCAGAAAAGTCGAACACGGTCAATTGACAGAAGATAATTCTTTCACTAGTAACCACGGGAATGATGGGTTACAAACTCATGACATTTGTCTGGTTTTTTTTCAAATCAAAACAATAATCTTTAAAAAAAATGATGGCTTGACTTTTTCAAATTGAATTTTTTATCAAGTCGAAAGCCATATCGAAAAACATATATCCAGTTTTAGATCGAGTTATCATTTCAAAAACACATATTACAGATCGTAACCGAATCTTAAAGATCATACTTTCGTACATATTAAATCCAAAAAATGATTACGATGAAAAAAACTTACAATATTGATGACAGTGGAGATAAGTTGATGCTATTAAAACTTGTTTAATGCTTGTTAATGTGTGCTAGTTCTAGCCATGGAGATTATGGGTGGCTAGGGTTTTTTTTTTGTTGAGATAGGGGAAGAGGATGATGAATATTTGAAGAAAGATATTGTAACTAATCCACAATTCACGTATCCACTCTATTTTTGTGTTAAACCTAAATTACTTTAATGCCCTTTATTTATTTATCTTTTCTAAAATAAGTTGTAGATATTTTCAAAAATGCCATCATGCATTGATATGATGTACACTATGCATTATTAAGAGTAAAAAGGTGGTTCTCGCAGTTCTCGCATTTTTTATGGTTCTGAAAATAACCCTACACTATATATATATATATATATATATATATATATATATATATATATATATATATATATATATATATATATATATATATATATATATATATATATATATATATATATATATATATATATATATATATATATATATATATATATATATATAGGCTCCGGTTCCATTGAGAAGGTTTTTATTTTGAGAAGATTGAGAAATCTTCATTTGAGCTAATTGATTCATGTTTTTTATTTGATTCACAAGTAAACATCATTTTATGGTGAATCGAATCTATAAATCACAAATTTGATTCACAAATCATTGTTAAAATCGAGTTATGATGATGATTCATTAAATTTGTACAGATGATTCAGTATTCTGCATATATCGCAAAATCGAGAAATTTTTAACATTGATTCAAAATTTTTTTACACATTTTGAATTTTAATCACATTAAAATGAGTTTTACGCTTGAAAAACATGAATCAAAGTTAAAAATCTATCGTTCTTGAAAACCTTCTCAATCTTCTCAAAATAAAAACCTTCTCAATCGATCCGGATTCTATATATATATATATATATATATATATATATATATATATATTATATATATATATATATATATATATATATATATATATATATATATATATATATATATATATATATAGTGTAGGGTTATTTTCAGAACCAAAAAAAGGTCGAGAACTGCGAGAACCGATCCTAGCCTTCTATTTTTTAATCAATGGCTATAATTAATAGTGGCATAAATGTAATAAACTTGAATTTTAAGATACATTATACAAATGATGAAAGGGTAGTTAAGGAATTTCATATCCCCACTTTAACCTAAAAATATTCCCTCTTTCATTCCTTAGCCGTTCATTTCATCCCCTCTCTCTCTCCATCTTTCATAAACCACCATATCCATAAAAATTCTCCATCTCTTATAAACCACCATCACCATAAAATGATTGTGTTTTGTCTTTTCAGATCGTGGTGCCAGTGATATGGTGTATCCGGTATTTGATCTCTTATATGCTCTTCGAAACCCCACAAAAGTAAAAAAGATCTAATCCTCCATTATCTTTTTTGTGTCACGTGAATTGTATATGCAGGTTAGTATTTTATTTATTTAATTTTAATCATGTTATTCAAGAATTACACAATTATTCAAGAATTATAGATAGAAAAACATATGTGCACAATATATTTTTGAATCTTATTTTGACTGGAAAAAATTTGATTTTCGATTGAAAAAAAATGTTTTTCAATTTCATCGTGGATTCGATCCAATTTTTATTATTATTTTTTTTTTTGGATTAATCTTTTTTCGATCTAATATTTTTTTAGCTTAAGATCTGAAAACGGTGGTTTATGTGCACATACATGTTGGCAGTGTTGTTCTTGTTGAATCTTTTCCTAACGATTGACCTTGTTTCAATGTGAAATTTTTTGGGCTTAAGATCTGAATTTTTTTATTGCATAAAGGGTTGTTTTGTTGGGTCATAATTTTCGATTAAAATATTTTATCCCAAAAGGTGAAAAGGATGTACTTGAGTGACTGAATATTATATTGTATAAATACTATCACACTTTTTGGCTACGTACGTATCAAATCTTGATGTCTTTAAGGTTGGACTCATTTTGTTGTGACAACAAGTATAGAAAATAATGATAACATGTGAAAATATTTTTTTCAAAATGACTAAACAACAGTATAGTGAGTTACTATAATATGTTTGAATAAATGGTGACTATTTTGATCTAGTGATTCTAAGATGGTTTTGGGTCACATGAAATACAATGAAAATGCTAAGATAAAAGTAAATGTTACTTGATCGTAAATAACTAAGTGCATATGCTAAGATATGTTAGTATATGATAGTTGGTATTTAAAAAAGAATAAGCTCGTGAGTAATTGTGCATGTATGTTATGATAGTTTATTTACCAAGAATAGCGTATGACTAAGTATGCATATGTGTTATGTTAGATTATGCATAGATTGTGCATATATATTTTGTTAGTTTTTATGTTTAAATAATTTGTTTATTAATCGTTTGTGGTTATAGGTACGAGTATGAAGAACAATATGAAGAGTGCACATGTGTTTTGTGGATACTATCTTGCGAGAAGATAATTATGATAAAGATTTAAAGAGTAAAGACACAAGTGCATGCCGTAGATACACGTGCAATGAACTAATTTGAGTACACATATATAAGGGAATATGAATGAACTCAAATGCACATGTACATACAAAGAAATCGAGAGTGCCCAATGAGGGAAAATACATGTGCATATACGACAATATATTATTTACTTTTAAAAATTTGTATTTGAATTGTATATCACGTGATTTTAAATTTTGTATAAATTGTTTTTGTTTTAAATTGTATATAATACATGTGAAATACTATTGTATGGCATTCTATACACTGTGTAAAATATTTGTGAGCAAAATGCATGAGAATTTCAAGCAATTGAACATTAAAAAACATATGTAAATTTACATTATCTAAGGAAAAGAAAAAACACGTGTACACTTAAAAAAAAAACACTTGTGCACCTTACCAAACACACATGTTGGAAAAAAAATATTACTTTAAAAATTAAATTCCTAAAATATCGGAAAAAACGTTTTTTAATAAAAAAAAACAAAAATATGCACTTTTACTATTATACCCTTTTGATTTAAATAATAAAAATTAATATAAAAAAAAATCTGATTGGTTGATGCTGGTTCTCGCAGTTCTCGACCTTTTCTTGGTTCTGAAAATAACCCTTCCCATATATATATATATATATATATATATATATATATATATATATATATATATATATATATATATATATATATATATAAAAGTAGCAGGGTACCCGCGCGATGCGGCGACGGGTACCCTGTTACTAAATTTTCTGGCGAACAAATATTATTTTGTTTTGAGCTGCTGGATTTCAGATTTATGTTCTGGAAGTTTAATTAGATTGTACATTATAATTAAAGAATTGTATATTTTGGTGAAGGGTGAATTAAATTGTATATTAATTGTATGTGTTGAATAGTGTGTTTTTAGTTATATTTGTATTTGTACTTAGTGCTTATGTAGTTGTATATATTTGTGATGTGGTGTATTAATTGTATGTATATATAAGAAATAATATTTGCTTAAAATCAATTGTGTTTTACATAGCTGTACATTATGTTTTATAAGTAGTATCTGCTTAAATTCTAATTTAGGAAATCTTAAACTCATAAATAGCAGAGAGAGTCATCCCTCTATTATAAGTAGTATAGATAAAACTTTATTTTCAGAACCTACTTTAAATGCGAGAACTGCAAGAACCCATATTGTCCAATCAAAATTTAGTAAATTAATTTCAGTTTATTTTATTTATTTAAAATCGCAGGGTCATTAAAGTAATTCTCCATATTTATTTAAATTTCTTTAAAGGAAAAAAAATGGTACGTGAATTTAGGGTAAGTTACAAGTAATACTCTTTCATTTACTGTCTCTCTTTCATACAAAAAAAAAAAAAAAAAAAAAAAAAAAAAAAAAAAAAAAAACCCTAGCCTCCATCTTCCTCCCACCATCTTCAACCATTATCCACCATCCACCTTCCGTCTCCATCTTCCTCACTACCGTAGCCTCAGATCCTATGATTTAGGCGACTGGTTTTTCTCCCCTCGGCGATCTTTATTACAACCGACCTCAGATCCTATGATTTTGGCGACTGGTTTTTCTGATTAGTGCTTTAACGATTTTTGTTGTTGTTCACGACGGTTTTTAATGACATAGTGGGGTTGCTATTTCAAAAGAAAATAAAATGTAGTGGAGTTGATTTTGGATCTAAATATGCATGTCGCTCTCTTTCTCTGTTTGACAAAGACGCCGGAAAAGTGTCCGATGTCATGACGAGATTCGTCGACAAAACCGGAAGAATCATAAGGTAATTTTTTTTTACTTTATCATTTATATCATATATGTTGATAACAAAGAGTGCAAAAAATAAAATAAAATACATGAATAGTGTTTATGTAGCTACACTGAACCATTTGATTGTCGATATAATTAGGTTTTTAAAGTTTGAAACCGAACATGTGCTAATATAATATTGTGCTTACAGAAATTTGTTTAGGCACAATTTGGACTAAAATATATAAAACTGTATTTTGGACTACACCATGTTGGTCCCGACAGACATGTGATTATAAAAGTACTCATAATTCATAAAACCAAATTACTAGGCTACTAGCAGTGTCGTCGTTTAACATTGAACCATTATTATTTTTTTTATCTTACTTTGACACCAATATTGTAAAAGATTCACCTACATATGTAATTAACATAGTCAATGTCAGCCATGAGATCAAGCATAAGAAGTTTGTGTTCATATGTGTTTCAGAGATTATATAAAATTAAAGAAAGAGTTTTGCATATGCGTTTAGATTGTGCCCATATGTTTGTTAGTTGTTTATAGTAAAAAAAAATTATTTATATCATTTATTCTAATAAAGATTAATGTTTCTAAATTATATACTTTTCTTTGTATTTGGTGTGGATGAAAAATATGATTACAACGAGGGTGCACATATGTTCGACTTTTGAAAATGTTGACGATTACGAGTGTCCATATATGTTTTTCGGCTTGTACCAAATCAATAAAAGTGACATGCATATATGTTTTAAGGTGAATATAGATTCAAGGATAAATGGATGCATACATGTTCAAAACATATATGTTTTAATTAGTGGAGTCTAACTAATGAAAACCATATATGTTTGAGAACATGATGTTTAAAACACGTATGTTAAAAACATGTATGTTTTATAAAATGATTCCTTATAAACGAAATGCTAAAACATGTATGTTTTAATAATATTATCGTTGCTAATTTTTGTATTTTTTTTTCTATCAGGTGTAATTACAAGAATGTTCACGGTTATAAGTGTACATATAAGACCAACTTTTGAAAAAATGTTGACGGCTACGCGTGTGCATATATGTCCGACTTCAAAAAATGATGATAACAATGAGTGTGTATATATGTCCATTTTGTGCTCAATATTTATTAGTGCTCACGTGTACATATCGATTAGATTCATGTATTTATACTTTTTAGAAATTTGTATTTTAATTGTATTTCAATCGATATCGAAGTTTGTGTATAACATTTATATTTTTTTTTGAAAGGCAAAGAGAATTATATATATATAAATGAGGCTACTAGCAAGGCGCTAGAAGCAAGAACTACACGAACAACATGAACTAGACTCTACCCGAGGCTTTAACTGCGAGGCCTACAAAAGGGATGAAAAAACTCTAGCCAATTACAGAAAACCCGAGACTATTAACATTTATGTACTTGGTTTGTTATAACTTTTATCATATTAAAAAACCCATATGCACCTAACTATTTCTAGAAATATATATTGTAGCTCTAAATCTAGAAATGTGCTATCTTAAAAAAAACACATATGCACTAAACATGCTAGCTTAAAAACATATATGCACTAAATCTAGAAAATAATCTCTTAAAAAAAAAAAAAAAAAAAAAAGGGATTTTGTTAAAAAAAAAATTCAAAAAATAAAATAAAATAAAATTTTCTTTTACTATTATACCCTTTTCGATTAACAAAAAAGTTTAATATTTGAAAAAAAATATAAATATTTTCAAAAATGCCATTTTGCATTGATAAATTACACACTATGCATTATTAGGAGTACATAAGTGGTTCTCGCAGATAAGGAGGGTTCTGAAAATAAAAAGAATATATATATATATATATATATATATATATATATATATATATATATATATATATATATATATATATATATATATATATAGTACGAGTTGTGTCGACTCGCATGAGTCAAGAAAAAAATGTCGCATACATATAAGGCAGATGGGTCGAGGATCGTGTCGCGAGATAGGTTGAGTACGAAGTATGTCGACACACAAAGACTACAAGTTTGGTTTACATTATACATTGTCATACTATATATAAAAAAATGATCTGTTATATCTAGTACCAAACAAACGCACTTTGAATTCATATGGGCTTCGGCCCAATTATTGAACAAACAAACACCCAATAAGCTTTAAATGAGCTTTGGCCCAGTAACAAAACAAACCATGCAACAACAGGTTTTACTTTTGATAGTAACTTTGTGCTATCAGTTTTTCTATGAACACATTTAGACGCAAGGACTGAAACCAAATGCTTTGATGCTAAGCATCGAGTGACCAAGTTTAAGCAAACCGAGCATACTCTCGGCCTTGTGAATAAGGCGCAAACCAACCGTACTCTTAGTGCAAGTGGTTGAGACCTTTTGACTAAGTAAAACAAACACTCCCCACGTGTGTTTCTGACACCAAACCGCTAACACACATAAGATGTAGACACAATCTATCCCCTAAAAACTAAACACTCGTTTACAAGTTCAGCAATTAATACCATAGGCTTTGGAACTAGTATAAATAGAGGCTTTTTGTGAGCATATGAGACACACACTTCAATACAAAATCTCTCTACTCATCAAACAAAACTCTTAAGCTCTCAAATTCGTCCTTAGAAGTCCAGGAAAGTTTGGAGTTCTAGATGTTCCACATTTGGAGGCCAAATCACCAAGAAGTCTACCCCAATACTTTGAGAATCATTACTTCACCATTTGTAATCTCATTCCAAGCATTGTAAGACTTTTAATCATGTTTTCTAATGTTTAAAGTTCTTAGTTTATGTTCGTGTTTGCTATGAGTGGCTAGTTTCTTTATACACTTGCTTAAATGATGTTGATTATCATATGATTAGTTAGTGATTGTGTTAACATGTTTTAATTCAATTTCAAGTTGATTCTAAGATCCAATTGTGCTAAAGTTTCATAGTGACATTTGTTAATCAAGTTTGACTAGTTGATAGTAATCGTAGAGGTCGAAAGAACTTATTGTTATTCAACTAGTTATAATCATTTTGTCTATGGATGATTGTTTTTACCCGTTATTCTTGATTATACAAAGGAACTAAGGTGTGGTTGTAATAAAAACACTTTTTGATTATCAAATTGGATTGGTTGGAAACATCTAAAAGGTCGCAAGATTAGTTGTTGAGGATCAATTGTAGCATTTTGTCTATGTTCGGTTACCTTTTGTATTGACCATTTCTTAAGCAATTTGATGAAACAAGTGGATGTTTTTGTGTTTAAGTTTATGCAAGTAAACTTATGAAACTTGAATTGATCTTGAATTGATTGGTTAAACGTAATGCTTGTTTTTATGAATTAAAATCTTGACGAAGGTTTAACTTGTAAGAACAATAGATTAGTACACCAACAAATTATCATAACAGCATGTTAAGAGGTTAACACAATCACACTAATCTAGGATATGAAACTAGTTTAAGCAAGTGTAGTTTTTAATCATCTGAATTTCATTATATCTATTTGCTTTGTTATATGTTTTGGATAGACTCTGTTGATTCAAACTTGTGCTTAGATTCACTCAAATCCCTGCGAACGATCTCGACTTACCTTAATAATCTTGCTATAACGGACGAGTATACTTGCTCGTATGTGTTATTGGTAATATTGGTAATTCACCTTTTATAAATTTAAAACTTGTACACACGTAGCACATCAAGTTTTTGGCGCCGTTGCCGGGGATTTGATTGTGTTTCAGCAAGTTTTGAATCCCCATCAGTCGATTCACTCCCAAATTTTTTTCTCTTAGAAGCCTCAACCGATCCGGTTGCCCTTAAACCGAACCGGTTACGTTTTTAACTCACCCAAACTGATCTAACCGATCGGTCGCAACTCGCAACCGGTCCGGTTACCCCTTCTGTCCCAGAAAACTGTTTTCGTTGTTTGTCCGTGTGTTTAGATATTGCCTGGATTCTCTAGGGCATTGTATGAACACTCGTGCAGCGGGAATAGAACCAATTACACCTCTTACCAACCCCAAACGTTTGATTCGAAGAAGAAGAAGAACACTTTTCATACCATTGGAAAATCGTGTACCAAGAGTACCAAACCCACCATTTGATAATCTCGTAGAAGCCAATGTTGTTTACAACCCTTTCACCAATTTACCTTTTCCCATGGCGGACGATCAACCCATGTGGGGAACCAACCGAGCCGTAGCACCAACCTCCGGGAGTGCTATTGTTGCTGTCAACCTTGGTGACAACTTCACCGTGAAGGGTCATCATCTTTCCATGATCAAAGACCGTCAATTCGATGGCCGTGCGTGGGCCGATCCGCATAAGCACATTGCCGAATTCATCAAAATTTGCGGCATGTTCCCTTATGGCGACACCGATGTCAATGCCATCAAACTCAAGCTTTTTCCATCATCACTCGCCGGAGATGCTAAAGTATGGTACAATGAATTAACCCCAGGAATTATCAATACTTGGGAGGAGATGAGGCAAGCCTTTGTAAGCCGATTCTTTCCACCTGCCATGTTTGATCGATTAATGGGAGAAATTCGTGCTTTCACACAAAATCCAAACGAATCCCTTGTCGAAGCTTGGCTTCGGATGAAAGATTTGCTCTGTAGTTGTCATGGACATGGACTATCCAAAGGAACCATTATCCAAATCTTTTACCATGGACTAGATGAAATCTCTCAAGGCATCCTTGATGCTGGAGGAATTTTTCTCTATAAGACTCCCAACGATGAACACCAATTGCTTGAAGATCGAGTACTTCTCAAACTCGATTGGTCCAAAGATTCCAAAACCAAACCTCTCCGAAAAACCATTGCTTTTGTTGAAAGCACCGATACCTCAAAACTCATGGAGATAATGGAAGCCTTAACCTCAAAAATCAACTCGCAATACAAAGATATCAAGGATGAAATAAAGGAAATGCGAGACGGATGCAATAATTGTGGAGGAAATCATCCATCGTCCGAGTGCGACGATATGCATATGGGTGAACCTAAAGAAGGAGAAGCGAATTACGCCCAAGGAGGATACCGTGGAGGAGGATATCGTAGTAACTATTACGGTCGAAATTCTGGAAATTGGCAAGATCGCCGACCAAGGGATGACAACCGTGATTCTCAACCACGAACTGACAATCCCCCACCACAAAACCCCGACAAAAAGATGGAAGAAACCGAATTCGAGAAAACCATGAGAGAATTCGTGGCTAATAAAAAATCTGCAAATGATTTTATCAAAAATCAATTTTTCAATCTCAAAGCAAAAGTTGAGCAAGGACAGAAAAATCATCAAGCATCTATCCAAGATCTTGAAAACAAGTTTGGCAGACTTTCTGACCAACATTCCTCTCGACCATCTGGTTCATTGCCAAGTAACACCCAATCCAACCCAAAACCATCAAATGATAAGACGTACCATCCACCACAAACAAGAAATGAGCATATCAATGCTGTCTTCACAAGAAGTGGTCTCTCGTATGATCCACCACCAAATCCTAATGAAAATACTCCTATCACCAATGATAGTGAGGATGAAGCCGAGGAAAACAACACAACTCAACCCACCAAAAAGAAAACCACCCCATCTGTCAAGGCGTATACACCAAAAATTCCTTATCCTCAACGCCTGAAGAAAGAAAAAATGGAAGAGCGTTATAAGGAGTTCATTGAAATAATCAAAGAGGTTAGACTCAATGTTCCTCTCGTTGATGTCTTAGCCGGAATGCCCAATTACGGGAAATTCTTGAAAGAAATTCTCAATAACAAAAGCAAGCTAGAGCAAATATCAGCTACTTTCCTCAACGAAGAATGCTCAGCTATTGTCCAAAACAAGATCCCACCAAAGCTCGGAGATCCTGGGAGCTTTCTTATTCCATGTACTTTCGGGAATAATATTAAATGCGATGCTTTAGCCGATCTTGGCGCGAGTATCAATTTGATGCCTTATTCGCTGTATTCCAAGTTGTGCAACAACAACCTAAAACCAACAAAAATGAGCATTCGATTAGCAAATCATTCTTATCAATATCCTGTGGGTATTGCCGAGAATATGTATGTTCAAGTCGGTAAATTCATTTTTCCCGTGGACTTTGTAATCTTAGAAATGGAAGAAGATAGTAAAGTCCCACTCATCTTAGGAAGACCTTTCCTAAATACCGCTGATGCAATCATCAAAGTGAAAGGAAAAGAACTCAACCTAGGAGTTGGAGAAGATCGAATCACCTTTCTAATCGATAAAGCGATGCGATATCCACATTCCAGTGATGACACTTGTTTCAACATCGATGTTATTGATGAAGTCACTGACGAAGAATTGGACGCATTACTTAACGAATCCGATCCATTCGTGACTACTTCTGAAAAAATCAATGAAACAGACTTTGACAAAGAGTTTGATGATTTCATGAAAGTAGAGTTCGAAGGAGATAACTCGGAAGAAGAAGAAATGGAGGAAGAGGAAGAAAACTTTGAAGAAATAACTTTCAATGACGAGATGCGAATTAAATCCTCTATCGAAGAACCACCCACAGATCTAGAACTCAAACCTCTCCCTGATCATCTTGAATATGCTTACTTGGAGGAAAAATCACTTCTTCCAGTAGTCATATCTTCATTGCTTGAGGACAATGAGAAAGAAAGTTTAGTTTCTGTCCTAAAAAATCATAAACAAGCTTTCGCTTGGAAAACATCTGATATCCCAGGAATTAGTCCTAATTTCTGCAAACACAAAATCAATTTCGAAGAAGGGATTAAACCTGTGGTAGAACATCAACGTCGACTCAATCCGAACATGAAAGAAGTTGTTAAAAAGGAAATCATAAAACTTCTCGATGCTGGTATCATTTACCCAATTGAGGATAGTCCTTGTGTAAGTCCCGTTCACTGTGTTCCCAAGAAGGGAGGAATGACGGTTGTGACTAATGAGCGGAATGAACTAGTTCCAACTAGAACTGTCACTGGCTGGCGCATTTGTATTGACTATCAGAAATTAAAAAAAGCCACCAGAAAAGATCACTTTCCGCTCCCTTTTTCATCGATCAAATGCTTGAAAGACTAGCAGAAAATAAATTCTTTTGTTTCCTCGATGGATTTTCAGGATATTTCCAAATTCTAATCGATCATAACGATCAAGAAAAGACCACTTTCACTTGTCCTTTTGGAACCTACGCATATCGGCGTATGCCTTTCGGTCTTTGCAATGCACCTGCGACTTTTCAAAGGTGTATGATCGCCATATTCCAAGACATGCTAGAAACCTCCATGGAAGTTTTCATGGATGACTTTTCAGTCTTCGGAGACTCATTTGAAGCTTGTTTTTCTAATCTTGATAAAATGCTCGAAAGATGCGAAGCTGCACATCTTGTCCTTAACTGGGAAAAATGTCACTTCATGGTAACCGAAGGAATTGTGCTTGGCCACAAAATCTCCAGTGCAGGAATGGAAGTAGACAAAGCAAAAGTCGACGTTATCTCGAAACTTCCACCATCAACTAACATCAAAGCCGTTAGAAGTTTTTAGGACATGCCGGTTTTTACCGCCGATTTATCAAAGATTTTTCAAAAATATCTTGTCCGATGAAAAAACTTCTTGAGAAAGAATCTATCTTTGACTTCAATGCTGATTGCATAAAATCTTTTGAAACATTGAAATCTCAACTAATTAGTGCTCCGATCATGGTTTCACCTAATTGGTCACTACCCTTCGAGCTTATGTGCGACGCAAGCGATTTTGCTATTGGAGCCGTCTTAGGCCAACGTGAAGGAAAACATTTTCGACCTATATATTTTGCTAGCAAAACACTGAATAGTGCTCAGCAAAATTATACCGTCACCGAAAAGGAATTACTGGCCGTAGTTTTCGCATTCGACAAATTCCGATCCTACCTTGTGCTCTAAAAAACAGTCGTTTTCACCGATCATTAAGCACTAAAATATCTGTTCACCAAGCAAGATGCTAAACCGCGTCTTATTCAATGGATTCTGCTACTCCAAGAATTTGACATCGAAATCAAAGATAAGAAAGGAGCAGAAAATCTTACTGCTGATCACTTATCTCGTCTTGAAAACCCCGATCTTGAGGAGTTAAAGGAAGAAGAAATCGATGATCACTTCCCCGATGAAACTCTCATGACCATCGATGGAACTGACGATCCTTGGTTTGCTGACTTTGCCAACTATCTCGCAGGAGGAATTCTCAGAAAAGATTTAACTCATGCTCAAAGGAGCAAATTCTTTTCGGAACTGAAATACTATTTTTGGGAAGAGCCATATCTTTTCAAAATGTAACCTGACGGAATGATCCGACGATGTGTTTCTGGTTCCGAAACCCGTAAGATTCTTGACGAATGTCATCATGGCCCAACTGGGGGACATTATGGTCCTTCCACCATAGCTAAAAAAGTTTTTGATGCTGGATTCTATTGGCCAACAATATTCAAAGAAGCACATACACTCGTTCAAAATTGTGATGCTTGCCAAAGAACCACCAATCTTTCATGAAGAGATGAAATGCCATTGACAAGCATCCAAGTGTGTGAAATATTCGATATTTGGGGAATAGATTTCATGGGACCTTTTCCTAAATCCCACAAATTCGAATACATTCTCGTTGCTATAGATTATGTGTCCAAATGGGCAGAAGCTGAAGCTTTACCAACGAACGATGCTCGTGTCGTCGTTAATTTCCTCAAAAAGCTTTTTGCTCGTTATGGAATTCCCAAGGCCTTGATAAGCGATCGAGGAACCCATTTCTGTAACCAGCAAATGGAGAAAACCATGAAAAGATATGGAGTTCATCATTGATTCGCGACTGCCTATTGATATGTGCTAAAACACATATCATTTCTTTATCAAATCAGACCCAAAATAACCAAGAAAGAGCCGTTTATTGCTAATATTTGATGGTTTCTTGAGTTTATGCATGTGCAGGTACGGATATGACAAAACAGACAAATGAAAGCCAAAACCGAAGAAAACCGAGCACGAGAGAGAGAAGAAAGTAAAAGCCCAGGCCGAGGATGGCATTTTATGGGTTTTGGACCTTAAAAGCTCAAATCTGCAGTTTACAGAGTTCTGGATCATGTTATGAGAGATTTCACATTTTTTACTTTTCATTTACCCATTTCACCTTCACACCCTTTACCTTTCACAAATGACGATAGTAATCCTTTCACTTTACCATTTTTTACAAAAATCATCCTAAAACCTTAATCTCTAAAAGCCTAAAACTATCTTTTTATCCTAAACAAAAACAACCATTACAATCCTAAAGCCCAATACAAGCCCGCACCTTATTTTACTCCTACCCGTCCACCAATTAAAACCCGGTCAAACCCTCTTTTTACCTGGTCAAATAATAAAACCAATACTCGGTCAAACATCTTCTTCCTAGTCAACAAAACCAAACGCGCCCTTTTTAAAAAAAAAACCCCATGGAATTACTGTTTTACTTCCTTCCCCACATTTACCCTGATAAATCCCACCATTTACCCACACTAAAGTGCTTCCAGAAGGTCCTGACACACGTGTCAGAGAGAGTGTATCTTAGGATTGCCAAAGTGGCAGTTTAGAGGCATTTGATTGGTGAAGACACATCACACATCTGATCATGTGGTTTAAAATTGAGAGGATGATGCATAGACGAGATCAATGGTCCAGAATAGATCACCCAGAAGTTTCCCAAGACTCCTCTTCAGCTATAAAAACCCCTTTCCTTCCACAGAATCTATCGTCCAATTTCTCACTGTATTTAGAGAATTTGTTACCATTAATTTTCTGTCAATTACTGTTTTATTAGATTAAGTTTTTTAATTCAGCTTGTAATTCTCTTAATTTTGTATAATTTCTTTTATTAATGAAAGTGAATTTTCAATTTAAATGCCTTGTTAAATCGTTTTCAAGTTGATATTGTTCCATTAGCTTTGTTACTTTCTCATTAAGCTCACCACAACTTATGTGAGTTGGTAGTGGTTTAATTGTGCTTTAATCTCAGTTTTTGTTAAAAAGTCAACAAAAGTCAACACGGGTCAAATTTGAGAGTCAATTCAGTTTTAGATAATTTCTGTTTTCAACTTGTTAAGATGCTGAGTTTTTGAATTAATTTGAGTATTTACATCTGTTTTTAGTCAGTATTCATCAGTTTTCTTAGTGGAATTGCAATTTTGAGATTTAAAAGGGTGTTTGGTAATGCTTTGATTCTGAGTTTGAATGACTTTTGGAGATGGCTAATTGACTAAATCTGCTTTAGTTGTTAATATCAGAGGTTTCCAGTTTAAGTTTTCAAGTTTTTCAAGTTTACTTTCAAAAAATGTTAGGTTTCTATTATGCCATCTAATATCAGCTTCAGGTTTATGTGAGTAAGGTTTTCTATCTCCTTTTATGCTATCTACTTGAAGTGTAGTATGTAGGTTTTGCATTTCTGCTATTAGTTGCACTTTAGAAGTTTAGTTTAGGCTATTTTTAGGAATGCATTCTGCTTGAGGTTCTATTTGCTGTAAGAATCCATCCACATCAGGTTAGTCAAAAGCTTAACCTGTTCATCCTCTTAATTTGATCTTTGATACTCCTTTTAGAAAATTGTTTAGTTTTGATTTATATTACCTTTTAGAGTCACTTAGGAGCTTGTAGCAATAGCTTTTTAGGTCTGCACTTTAGCTTTTTACTGCTTTTCCTTCTCATTTTTTTTGCTGCACATCAGTCCCTTATTGTCCTATATAGCCTATAGTTTTGATTTTTAATTTCTTCATTCTAGATCCTTAGAAGCTGAAATTTTGGACAATAGATCACTGGTTGGTTGTCTACTCCATGGCCATTTTAGTTTTATTTAGGAATTTTTCTAACTAGCTTATTTTAGGCTTAAAGTAGCTAGTTAGGGCCGTTTGGCATAGTAGAGTTAGAACATGATATGTAGCTTTTATGCCTCTAGCTTGTGCTATTTAGGTTCAATTCAGTTGCAGAAGGCTTATATTAGTTAGTTTAGGTCAGTTTGAGCATTAGGTAGCTTATAGTGGCTTATTGTTGCTTCTTGCTTATTTTTAAGTGCTTATTCATTCTAGTAGTGTGTCCAAATCATAGTTCTTGTGCTCCATAATCGTTTCTGTTATTTTTCCTGGGTTCTCAGTATTATTTTATAGTTGACTGGAAGTTTTCATATTTTTTTACTGTTCATTTGCTATTTTTCTGCATTTTATGTCATTTTCTAGCATTTTTAATTAGCATTTAATCCAAATAATTCAGAAAATGTTTAGAAAAATGTAATTTAAATTTTCTTAGTTTTAGAAAAATAAAAATGTCTTAAAAAGTATTTTTCAAGATTTTTCCTAGTTATTTTAGTATTTTCTAGGAATTTAATTAGTTTTTAACAGTATTAAATTCATAATAAATTGAGAAAAAGTAAAAAAAAAATGTGATTTCAGTTCTGAAAATTCGTTTTAGTCATTTAATATTTTTGAAAAATAGTTTTGTATTTTTTCTTGCATGTTTTCCTAATTTTTAGCATTTTAGCTCTATTTTAAATGTCTTAAATTAGTTTTTAAATCATAATAAATCAAGACAAATCCAAAAAACTAGTTTTAAATTTTAAATAATTTTCAAATATCATTCTTAGCTGTAGAAAAATAGAAGTTCATTTTTACGGGTTTTAAATTAGCGTAGTTGCTTTAATTCGCGTTTCTTTAATTACGTTTTTTTCGCGTTTTCAGTTATAATTTGCATAATTAGTCTTAATTACTTGTTTTAATCATAGATTCAGTAGTTTTATTTGCTTTCCTTTATTATTTCCTTGCATTGTAGATTAGAAAACCCAAAATTCCTTATTGCCCATTCGAATCCCGAATCGCGACGTGAGTTGTCAAACTCCATTCATCCCTCGTTGGGAAAACGACCCGGGGAAAATACATACCTTTGTATTTCTTCGGAAAATATCTTGTGTACGAAAACGATCAAATCACCTATCATCCACAAACCAGTGGGCAAGTTGAAAACACCAACAGAGCTCTCAAAAGAATACTCGAGAAAACAGTAAAGGACAATCCTTCAGTGTGGGCAAAGAAACTTGACGATGCTTTGTGGGTATTTCGTACGGCTTATAAAACTCCAATTGGCACAACCCCGTACAGACTCCTGTATGGAAAGACTTGTCATTTACCGTTCGAAGTTGAACATCGTGCTTACTGGGCTCTCAGAAACTGTAACACCAATCTCAAAATAGCTGGAGAAAAGAGATTCTTGCAATTTCACGAACTCGATGAATTAAGACTCCGAGCTTATGAAAATTCCAAACTGTACAAAGCTAGAACAAAAGCTTATCACGGCAAAAAGCTAAGAGTTCGAAAAGAATTCAAAGCCGGAGATAAAGTTCTGCTTTTCAACATGAAATTCAAATTCAAAGCTCCTAAATTACAACCAAGATGGTTTGGACCATATATCGTTAAACATGGATATCCATCCGGGTATGTCGAACTTTATGACAAACAGGGTGGAAGTTTCATTGTTAATGGGCACCAAATCAAGTTATATTATGACAAGGAGCAAATGAATGAAGTTTCAGTTGCAAAAGTTTCCCCTGAAGATGAATTCGAAAAAATCACCTTTATAGCACCTTTTCCAGGAAGAATCCCACAAATTGTTCCTTGGAAACCATCTGCTGAGTTCGTCTGGGACGATATTGAAGCTACTGGTGAAGAATTCATGTATATTCTCGAACTTTTCAAAATGTTCAAGGCTGCTTCTGTGGCCAAGTAAATTCGGGAAGATTCGAGTCAGGCTGATGACTCGGTAATAAAACAAGCGCTTCTCGGGAGGCAACCCGTGTGTTTCCGATGTGATTTCTGTGGTCACGCCCCAAAGTTTAAACCTTTGGTTGAACTTAAGTGTGGGGGGGGGGTGCCACCTCTTAATAAAACTTTTTGTTTGTTTATAAGATTTTGTGCAGGTAATGATTTCTCCAGTGGACGCTAGGAATAAGAGAATTTAAGCTGATAAACTCATTGGAATATCTCGTTTCATCTCTATTTTCCCTATTTCTATACTTTGAAGTTCGTTTTTTACATTGAGGACAATGTCTAACTTAAGTGTGGGGGAGTGAATAGGAAAAATTAGTGTTTTTTATGC
>BPTQ01000001.1:134693994-134795188 GCA_019973895.1 Chrysanthemum seticuspe | reverse complement strand
AAAGGATGATAAATGAGTCTATATGAATTCAATTTGATCAATAAAACGCATTGTTTTTGTTATGCAGTTTGCACCTTGTCAACAACTCTTACTCTTTGTGTTAACTTCTTGTATATTTGATATTTCATATAATGTAATAAAGCATTAAAGAAAATAGACGACTATCCGTGCATAGCAACGGGATTTTATAAAGACATATATTTATAATGATATTTTGGTCACGTGTTTTGTGTAACGTTTGCGTAACCAAAGTATCATTATAACTATCCCCGCTAAAAAATCTCGTTGCATGTAAAGAATATTGGAAAGTATTAAACCAGTTATAAACACCATGTATGTGCTAAAGTATTTTTAACCTTTTTTTTTTTTTTTTTTCGTGTCTTTAAAATTTTCAATAAAACAAAATTAAGAGATTAAGAGTTCGTTATCCTTATAAGTAGTTAGGATTAATAAGAATGATAGAAAATGACGAAAAGAATGGTACAGAACATTTTTATAACTACGTTTGTGAAAAAGCACATTATTATTTTTTATAGAACAAATAATGTCACCTGCAACAACGTCTAGGAGCATTTAATACACTCGGTCATAAGACTTGATATTATTTTTATAGAATGGGTTGTTAGCGTAATTGCTTGATTAGGCACTTTTGATACGCAACCTTTGAAAAATTAGTGCTTATTTATTTGAGATAATGTTGCTTTTGGGTTAAATATGACTTATGAGAAAGTAAAAGTTAAAGTTAAAGAGTCGATTAATATATTTAATACTGTGATTATGTGTGTATCTAACTAAATCTAAGGTACGTGATATGTTTTTATTCCTCTCCAATTATCATAAACTAGCTAAGCTGATAAGTTTTCTATAGGGGTACTTCAACAAATAAACATCAAGCAAAGTGTATCTTTATCTTTTTGTCTAATTCTTGCTGCAAACTTTTTTTCTTTTCTTCTTGGAATATAGAGATTCCTACAACGTGAAAGATATGTCTTCAAATCTCGTCGTGTACAAATGTAACCATAAGTGTGAGCGCGCGTATGAGATCATTCAGATAACAATCTTCTTATATTTTAAGGGTGTGTTTGTTTTTTTTGAAAAAAATCTTACTAACCCTCTTACACTTACCAGTAAGAGGAGGGCAGACGTTTTGCTTGCTTGTTTTTTTCTTTTGAGTCAGAGCAAGTTAGACATATAACATATTACTCAGTAAGAGGTGGGGGACTTGTCTTACTGCCTCTAATTACTCGATAAGAGATTGAAGACTTGTGTTAATATATTTGATGGTTTATTAATTATGTTATATTTGATTGTTTATTAATTATGTTATATTTATGATAAAAAGTCTTGTTTTATATTTACATAAGTTACTTATTATCGCATTGCGTTGGTTTAATAAATAAATGGTTAATGGCATGTAATAGCAACGTACTTTCTCATTTGTGTCATTATCATATACGAACAAAAAAAAAATACCACAGTACCCATCCAACTTTTAAATTTTGTTTAATTATCAGATACGAACCCAAATTTTGTTTCATTATCAGTGATGGGTTGTTTGCACCTAGCAGAAATATAACTACACTTCTCTCACATTTGTCATGATGATATCACGATGATAGTTACAAGATTTTTGCCACTAGGCTACATAGCCTGGCCGGTTAAAATTGTCATCAAAGAGATAAAGTAATTAATTTCATAAGCCCATGCTTCGTGTTTGGGTTAGCTTTGTTATTGTTAACGAGGTAAAATGACCAAAAAGTATGCGAGAATGTTGTTTTGTTATTGGCACCCAACTACATTTCAGATCATTAATCTCCCTCCCTTGAAGTATAGCAAATCAAAAGGGTGTGGTGATGATATGAGAGAATGTTGTTTGTCGGCCCCTCTCGAAGATCCCAAAATTCGGTTCTTTTGCTGATGAGATCCAAAAAACCCAATATTGTGTATTGTAGGCTCGGGATGGATTCATTCTTCAGAAAGAAGTTAAAATGGACCAAAACGACATACACAAAGCAAATAAAACAAAATGATAATGAAAAAAATTTGCGTATGATAATGAAAATTTGAAAAAAAATTGATAATGAAAAAATTTTGAAAGTTGGATGGGTATTGTGGTATTTTTTTTAAAGTTCGTATCTGATATTTGAACAAATGAGAAAGTACGTATCTGATAATGAAACAAAATTTGAAAGTTGGATGGGTATTGTGGTATTTTTTTGGGTTCGTATCTGATAATGGCACAAATGGGAAAGTACGTTGCTATTACATGCCATTAACCCTATATAAATTGCATAAACGAGCACTTAAAATCATTCGGACATCAAATACAAAAACAGACAACATTATTTCGTTCAGAATTAGACTTTCTAGCCACCTCTTACTAGTAAAGATGTGGTAGTCAGATTCAGACCTAAAACATCTTAATGAAGCAAACACACCGTAAGATGTCTAGAAATTAGAATTTCCTCTGTATTTCAATGAAATTTCTTTCAAAAAACCATTAATTGCATGGCATATATATATCTTGGTGTATTGAATCCTTGTTTAGTACACTTTAGTTATTTACTGCATGTCTGCATTCTGGAGGAACTAATTTACTTCAATTTAACCAAAGGAGTGAACTGATTTTAAGATATGGCTTCAGAAAGAGATATAATTAAAGCTTCATGAAATGATAATTATAATATATTGATAGACCAATATATAAATACATGTTTCTCCTATTTTTCATATAATTAGAAATCAAACAATTAGAAGTCAAAACACAAATTTAAGATGAATACTTCAATAACATGGTTTTTCATTCTCATTGTTTTTGCGCTTTCATTTTCTCCTTCAACTTCTGATGCTAACTGTTTCTATGTAAGGGCGTAAGGCATTGGAGGATTTAGATTATTAACGACATTCAAGGCGAGAATACTAACGTTACAACACGTATGACAGCCGACGAGACATCTGATCAAGGACTTCATACACTTTTTTACAAGGAAACTTACACCTGGGAGTTTTGTAATAATATCGGAGGGTTGGTCTATATAAGGGCCAGTTTTGGTGGAACTCCTCTACAGCAATTAATCTTTTTGACAATCATGTTTTTGATTGGTGTAATGTTTTTAACTTCACTC
Source organism: Chrysanthemum seticuspe (assembly GCA_019973895.1). Classification (NCBI taxonomy): domain Eukaryota; kingdom Viridiplantae; phylum Streptophyta; class Magnoliopsida; order Asterales; family Asteraceae; genus Chrysanthemum; species Chrysanthemum seticuspe. The sequence goes on along the minus strand of BPTQ01000001.1, from coordinate 134,792,063 downwards.
GACGCGATGTTTGTCATTGGCTAGTAAAAGAGGATGGATTTTATACAAGTGTTCATAATAAACCATTCCCAGAGGAGTGGGTAAAAAGGCATGCTTGGTATGGTAGCATGACTCATGGATTGTGAAATGTAAACATATGTAATATGTAATAATTTGATGCTGAATTAATAATTTGTTTAGCTTTATTAGTGAAACTAGTCAAATGTTCGCAGATTACGGCGAGGTACCAAACAGAAGTGAGAGAGGATTTGGTTATTCAATTACGTATGTTATGATGGTTGTGTCAAAGATTAGTTACCACCGTACAAACTGTATAATAGGATTATCAAACGAGTGGTGATACTCACATCACAACTTTTTATACTTTCATCATAATCTGTGCATTACAATATTGTACGGTGTGCTATATAGCTTGTATAAAATGGTGTAACTATCAAATAAAATGGAGTGAGTATCAACACCCTTATCAAATATTACAAGGCGATTAAGGCCAGTAGTGTCTAAAAACAAATTAAGCCTATATTTATGCTTGAAAATACAATAATCAATTCAGGATATTAAATTTGAATATAGCGAATCTGAAAACGGTTTATAATGGAGTTTGATGTAATTTTCTATTTTTTTTATGTTATCTTGAAGAGACCAGAAATGCCATTTGTATATTGTATGAAACGTTTCCAATGAATCATTACTCTTCAGTAGGGGTGTGCACGGTCCAAAAACCGGACCGGCCAAAAACGAGACCTGATTTCGGCAAAAATCTTAGATCAAGACCGGACCGAATGTGGTCGGTTCGGTCTCGGTCCAGGTCGGTCCGGTCGGTCTTTCGGTCGGTCCGGTCCAACAAAGCCAAATTAGCCCAAATTCGTCGGTTTTAGTCTGGACCGGACCGAATGTGGTCGGTCCGGTCTAGTCCGGTCTCGATCAGTCCGACGGTCGGTCCAATCCGTTCGGGTCGTATGCTCACCCCTACTCTTCAGTGTCTTTATGTTGTGTAACTATCATAATGGAAAGTTGCATCCTTTTGTGAAAGGTCCCAATGAAAACCCACAAAAGCGAATTTGGCCCAATCAGTTTTCTCTTATATCAAGCCCAATTAAGCCTAATCAAGTCTCAAATCAAGCTGATTACCGTTGAGATCAATATAGATCTCATATTTGTCAGAAATCTAATAAATCAATCTTAGTCATTCATTTTTTATTAAAATTAATAAAAATATCATTTTTATCATTTTTTAAAAACAACATATCTCACAAACGGTAAATCTTCAAACTACAAAAAATACACCATCGCGACGAGAATTAAATTATCTTTCTATAGATATGCACTTCTCTATATTTTCGACAAACTTTTTTTTTCAAAAATTCCGCCCAAAAAAATCACATATGATTTGTAACATCATATATGATTTTCAAAAATCACATGTGATTTGTAAAAATCAAATCACATGTGATTTTTTCAAATCATATATGATTTTTACAAATCACATATGATTTGCAAAAATCATATATGATTTGTAAAAATCGAATCACATATGATTTTCACAAATCATATATGATTTTTCTGGGCCGAAATTTTGAAAAAAAAATCGTTAAAAATATATAAAAGTGCATATCTATAGAAAGATAATTTAATTCTCATCGCGATGGTATGATTTTTTTCGCGTAACGATTAACGGTTTGCAAGATATTTAATTTTTAAAAAAAGGGAGAAGGTTTATTTTATTTTATTTTAATAGAAAAATAAATTGCTATTATTGATTTATTGGATCTTTGGGAACCACATAAATTACTAGGTACATCACATATTCACGAACAGTACATTGCATTTGCAGAAAGGAGAAGGAACAATGAGAATGATGAGACACAACAGCGAGCATCAACAACAATTTATAGTAAACAGCACTAAGCACCAACAGAAGTTCACGCTATGTTAGAATCACGAGAGGGTTACTTGGCTAGGATTGCAACACCATCAAATTTTTCTAAGCATTTTATTACTGTGCCATATTGTACATTATTCAATACACAAACCATATGTTACACATTATTCTTATTACGTTAAAAAAAAAGCAATATCAATAGCCTAAAATGTTAAACTAGAAGCACAAACAGAATTCTCGCCAACTTTATTCATTATCTAATATCTGGGCACCTTCTTTGGCGCCGCTCCTTGTTCTTGATCCTTGGCCTTGGAATACTACTGTAGGTGAGTTATTGGTCTTCTTCGAGAACTGTGTTGCAGCGGCTCTTGCACCAGCTATGGCGGCTTTAAGGGTTGGAGATGAATCCTCGTCTGTTTTAGATTTGATTGAGCCCTTGTTAAGCCCATTAACCAGTGACCCTGGCGTCAAAGAAAACGGGTTCCGTGGGTTTGGCAAAGGAAACTTAATCGGTAATGGTGCTTCAACTGGACAAAGACCTCTTAGCGCTCCCTCAAGAACCTATAAAATAAAAAACAGATAACAAATCAGAAATAAAAAATAGATAAATAGATAAAGGCACCTTGATGCAAAGGAGATGCTCGACCTTGCAAAGAAGTTTAAGTAACTGTCTCCCACAAACTAACAGAGGCAAAATGAATAGGCCGACATAACAAAACAGTTGATATCGTTTGGAGTACTATATCAACTATGATTAGGAAAGTTATATATTACTCCGTATCTGATTAAAAAGGTTAAGACTCTTGACTGGTTTTAGCCCATTTGACCCGTTTGCTTTTAAACTAATCTTTTTAAGTTTGCTTTTCATAGATAAAACATCACCTGATTTTGACCCATTCATAAATAAATGGGTCAAAATTGCCAATTCAATGTAAAAGAATGTTTTGAATACTGGTTAACAGGTCGACATAGAGGTTTGTTTGGTGTTTAATGAAACAATTTCATGCTTACCCTTCTTTCCAAATTATAAACACCTTGATATCCACGCATTTCAAATGGTATTAGTAATTTCTGCAGAAAGAGTTTAGCAAGTAACTTGTTATAAACAGTGATGTTAGGGAAGAATGATTAAAAACTAAACACAAAATTTAATAAACAGAAAATAAACAAGAAGCAAACCTGTGGTTTCTCACAAAGCCAACAAAACGCCGTTAGCCCTTCAAGCCTCACCTATAAAGAGAATTCATAACTAAGATGAAATGCTTACATGAAATTAAACTTAAAAAGAACGTACACTTATTTGCAACTTCTGATTTAAGCAAAGTCAATTGATCATTTGACGCTAAGAAGTCAACTATAAACGCGTATATGCCTACCCCTTGAGGAACATCCTCCCATGATGCAAGCTCTTCACTTTTTAAACATCCAACCACTTCAACACAACCTGCATCAACAACACATTTGCATGTTATAGTGAACTTAACAAACAGATTAACAAATGCACAAAAAACATAGTCTGCAATCAAACTCCATTTTTACAGTTAATAAAAATATAAAACACATAAATAGGATAGGTTTTATATAATTAGATAACCTAATAGCCGTGAAACAGGGTAATGTTCTGGAAACTTGAGATCCGTAACTCCATCTATTTCATATAATTGTCTGTAGAAGTCCTCCATTGCTTTAATTGTTTCAGGATCTGGGACCTTACCGGCAGCATGAATCCAAAGTCGCCCTTTCAAATTCAAACGCAAATCACGAACATTAGCGGAAAGCCAAAATATTAGTTACTGAAAAGAAAACATAAGGCAATAAAAGATAGAGCGCGCTTCGCATAGAAAATACAATCATCGTAAAGTTTAAAAAATTCTTTAGCAAGGATTGATCAAGCTTTTTAGTCACATCTTGCTATATATTAAGAGGAAATTCTGTAAATAATTGGACTCTATTAAAAAGGCATACAGTTACAATGCGCATAAAACATAAACTCAGCAATGTACTTCTGCTGGATAATGAAAGAACTACGATTTCAATAAAAAGGCTAAGACAGTTCATCCTACAATTTTCGACAACCGTATATACAAAAGTGGCTGAAACACTTTTTCACCAAGTTACACTACATACTCAATTTTCCGCCTAAACAAAGCAACTTACTTAGCAGTTAGCACCCTCTTTATAACTTATATCACTTGGCCTAGCAAACCTAATACTTGACTGCTGATTCCAATACCAACGAGTCAAGTGATATTGTACAACGCTAACTCCGATCCCTACTTCGTCATTAAATTACCTGTTCTAAGATATATCTAATCCACATATGACAGAGTCACACAAAACAACTCACGCAGCGGCACTCATAAACGCTACATTCATTGTTCTATCACTATACTTAGTTACAGTAGTCACATTACTATAATCAGTAAAAAACAGTAACAAACCCATTATCCATTATATATCAAAACGCAATAAAAATACCGATAAATACCCGTTATCGGCGAGGGCCAGGATCGTCCTTCGATACGTTTAATTCCGTAAACAAGCAAAGAAGCCCACGGCTGATGCATCGTTAAACATGGGTTTGTATAGTTTCCATTACCTCTGCTTCTACTACCCATTGATTCTTTATAACAGTTTCAATAACCAATGCACAGTTTGTAAATTTGTGCGTTGATTTTGGGTATTTGATGCTGATTTTGGTTGGAAATTGGGATTAGGGTTTTATGAGTTTAAGGGGGAGTAAAAGTCAACCGCTTTTTAAAGTGTTAGTTTGATTAGATGATATGGGTCAGTTAAAGTGTTTGCATAAATAGTCCCACAAGAAGTTATGTGCAACGTTTTAAAACCCGGTTTTTTTTTATAGACTCGGTTTTGTCGCCGATTCATCAGAGTCTCCGGTTCAACCGTTTGAAAGAGAAATGGCCTTCGAGCACCTCAGTTGGCTTTTTGTCAACGGCCGCTAAACGTTTATCCTTTCTAATGCTAGCCTTCATCTTTAATTTCTACAACGAGAAATTATTCCCGTTGAATTTTTCGATTTTAAATTTCGCCGTCATTGCTACAATCACAATCTACTTTTCGATAAATAATTATACACACGCCCAACCTTATCTCTTGATACCACTTGTTGAGAAATGTGACACCGAATTGAAGCAAACCTACTACTAAAATATGAAATATAATAAAAGATGACACACTGATATAACGTAGAAAACCCCAATAGAGTAAAACTCGCGGTCAAGAAATGATACGTTTTCTTATGATGAAAACTAGGAATTAAACATTTTCTCTAGTTACAAGGATTAACAAAACTAATCTTTTGTGATTAGAAAATATACTACAAACTCTCTAAATTAACTCACAATTACTTTGGAGAGAATACCATTATGTGAAAGGAAGAGAATGAGATCGGATGGTGAAATGAAGCAATTAATGCTTCCTTTTATAGGCAAGACAAAAATTTCAATACGAAACAAAAAAAAGATTAAAGAAAAACCACTACATCTCAGTCGTTGATCTAACTTTCATCTGATGGTGATATTTATATTTACAGCCCCTCATTTTAAATTAGCTTGAGGGGTAGTTTTAACTCCACCTAACACCCCATCTTTTTCACACACGTACTCACACACTCACACATATAGTCCCTCAAGTAATTACGAGCAACGTTTTAAAACCCGGGTTTTTTATAGATTCAGTTTTGTCGCCGATTCATCAGGGTCCCCGGTTCAACCGTTTGAAAAAGAAATGGCCTTCTAGCACCTCTCCCGTAGGTCAAGTGGCTTCCTAGATAGGGAGTACGAGCGGTAGTACTAGAAAATAGGGAGATCATTAGATCATTAGTGAAAGAAGGACCAACGACGATCCTATCCTAGAAGAAGGAGTAGGAGGAGGCAGTTTTCTTTGAAGATTGAGGAATCAATCTCCCAATTATGCCATTCAGAAGAAGTCTTCTTGGGTGTTGGCACAATCCAAGAAGTACCATCGGGTTTCTATAATTATGTATATGTTTTTTATATATAATATGTAGTGTTGCATGATCTCATAATTTCAACGATTTTATTCCTACATTCAATTGAACCGATGAGAAAAATTGATCCTCCATGAAGTTGAACATTCTAAATTGTTAAATTGTTGCAACACCATAGAGAAAGGTAAGGCTCCGCTAAGGATAGGTGAAGCATATGCTAATCAAACTTTAATGTTACATAGAGACACAAACATATACACATGAAAACACATGTATTATTATAAATATTATTAAATGGAGTGGGAAATGACGTCGTATTTGCCCTTGCAAAAACAACGTTGTTTTTTGAACAGTGATGATTCCTCGTTGAGTTTGTGCCTGACGACCGTTATCTTGCTTAACGATGAACAGCCTTTTGAAACGGCGTCATATTAGGCCCTTTTTACGGTTTCATATGGTCTTTATGGTCAAACGCGATGTTATATATTATCTCATTTACCACGTAGTTTTTGTGTGGATAGATTTTATACTCTCTCACCTACCCGATCTACCTACAAACCCTTTCTACAGTACCTCTGGCCACATATCAGCTTGGTTTTAGATGGATCCGAGCTCGATCTACACGGATCTAACTACGTTTGGACCGGTTACAGTTGGTACGGTTTCTGTTTTTACCGTTGTTGGTTGTTTAGTGTTTGTAAATGTTGATGTTATCTTTTGATGGTATGCCTTGCTTTACCGATTATAACTGCTAGTGATGCACTTATTTTTAAAACAATACCATCAATCGGTATTTGTGTTTTAAAAGTCGTGTTAAGATACAAATAAATGTTAATGTGGCTTCTAAAACATGTATTTGTGTTTTACCGGTTAGATCTGTTAGTGATGCAATTATTTTTTAGACAATAAGTTGATTGTCGCGCGTTTATATATGTTGATGTTGTCATGCCTTTTAAGACATAGGTTTAACTTGAACCATTTGCATTGAAGTGTACTGATTTATAAATACATTATGTTGATTTTAAGAGAATGTTGATATTAAGGTTAGCATTACTATGTTGTTTTTAAGAATGAATTGTTTTTAAAAGCCAAGAGCCATAAAATTATTGTCTGTTGTTGACGAGCTCAAATTTTGAATCTGTTGTGATGCTATTATAACAACTCGTAAATTTCCCTACCGATTTTTCGCGGCTATAATTCTTTTTTCTTTTTCCTTTCGATCTATAATCACGACAAGTTAAGAATTCTTATATGAATTATGCAATCACGAGCAACGTTGATAATCGAATAATGCGAATAAATCATTCCTTATATTTACCGATGAACAAAACACGACAACGAGAGGCCATCTCGATAAACGAGCCCGCACGCGTACCAACACTCAGCTAATTATGGCTAAAGTCAAATAAATATTTTTCTGAGTTAGAATTAATATTTTTATTTTTACATTTATAAAAACATGCTCAAAATTTTATATTACATGTTTGCTAGAAACGTCAAACCGGGACACCGCGACACACATTTAAGCTCAAGCGGGACACAAAATACATTACGTAAATTTTGAAATATATCTTTTCTCCCAAAAATTCGAATATGCCGCCCCATCCAACTCATCTTAGTCACATGTTTAACTTATGAAATTGCAAAAGTGTCTTTACATTTTTTTAAATGGATAATAAGGTTTAAAGAAGAATGCAAGTTATAACCTAATTGACTTTTAGGCTTGTCAAGATCTAAGTTTCTCAGCTATATCACATGCCTAACTTATGAATTTGTAAAAGCCACTTTGCATGATAATACATGGATATTAGATCTAAAAAGGGCCATGCATAAAAATAACCATTGTGTTCTTGGGTTCATCAAGATCTAGTCTCTTTTGCTTCTTTTTCTGCCTATAAACGAGCATCACAAAACACACATTCCTTCCACAAGATTTTACTAAAACTATTACTCCACTTTACTTAAGTTGGTGCTTGGGAGATTTTGGTCTTGGAAGAACTTTGATAAAACAAGCTTAATATTTGGAGTTTTGGGTTAAGAAAATTTGGTTCTTGGTTTGTCATTCCATTCGACACACATACAACACACCATTGTAAGGATTTCAAATCATTAATCTTGTTTTTTTCTTATTTTACTTAAGTGCCAAACATAATATAAATTGATAATATGTAACTATTTTTAAGTTTCGAAAACTATGAATATGTTCTTGTATTTTCTTTCACTCGACATACATACATGATAAGTAGTAGTGTTGTGAGCTTGTGTGGTGTCATTTGAACATGGTTAGCACTAATAAGCACTTATTTCACAAATTGGCAACCCATCTAATACATATTACAACTTAATAAACTTAACATTTTTTTTTTGTTCAAATGAAACTCAAAATGGAGACTAGGCTCACTGTTACATATATGTATAAAATGAAATCACTATACTAACTTCAATATATATACACACAGTTTTGATAACATAACACAAAAGTAAGCGCTGGCATTATGTACGAGAGGTACAAGGTTTGACCCTTGTGCCTGTCACTTTTCATTTATTTTTAATTGGTGCACATCTAATATATTTTGAGTTAATAAGGGTTAATTGTTATCTTCTTCAACTAAGTTAACAGAAACCATATTTAATTTGGTTAAGTTATAACGTAAATTATATATTGCGGAGATTAAGAGTATTTTTGCAACATTTGATAAAAGAGGGAAAACTAATATTTACGACTGAGTCATGTCCGATTTTTGTCAAATTTCTACACTTAGTATATTTTCATAAACTCGACTAAAATACGAAAGCTAAATAATATAAAAATTATTTATAACAAATATAATATAAACACTTTTTTTTACTTATCACCCACTAACCTAATATATGTATATGCCTACCGTACAACGTAAATATTTATATTATAAATACTTGAAGTAAGTATTTATCATTTATCGACAATATATAATTATCACAATCACTTTACTTGTGAATATTTTTCCGTACTTAATCATTCGGTTGCTTTCAAACCGAAGACTTATTCATCATGACTACTTTCATATATTTATATACGTAAACACATTTCCAAGAGCCAATACTTATAAACATTAGCAAACTATTTTTCAAACTTAAACGATGCCACACAAGCAACAACCCAAAATTTTGAAAACTTTTAACTTATTTAACCACTATCGAGTCAAACGTAAATATAAAAACTAAGTATTGCCATACTATTATAGGTTCCGGGTAGGGTTTTATGAGTTTAAGGGGGAGTAAAAGTCAACAGCTTTTTAAAGTGTTAGTTTGATTTGATGATATGGGTTCGTTTATCGGTCAGTTAAAGTGTTTCGCATAAATAGTCCCTCAAGTAGTTACGGGTAACGTTTTAAAACCCGGTTTTTTTTATAGATTTGGTTTTGTCGCCGATTCATCATGGTTTCCGGTTCTACCGTTTGAAAGAGAAATGGCCTTTTAGCACCTCAGTTGGCCTTTCGTCAATGGCTGCTAAACATTTATCTTTTCTAAAGCTAGCTTTCATCTTTAATTTTCACAACGAGAAATTATTCCCGTTGAATTTTTTTATTTTAATTTCCGTCGCCATTGCTACAATCACAATCTACTTTTCGATAAATAATTATACACACACCCAACCTTAGCTCTTGATACCACTTGTTGAGAAAGGTGACACCGGATTGAAATAAACTTACTACTAAAATATGAACTATAATAAAAGATGACACACTGATATAACGTAGAAAACCCCAGTAGGGTAAAACCCACGGGCAAGAAAAGATACGTTTTCTTATGATGAAAACTAGGAGTTAAACCTTTTCTCTAGTTACAAAGATTAACAAAACTAATCTCTTGTGATTAGAAAATATACTACAAACTCTCTAAATTAACTCACAATTACTTTGAAGAGAATATTACTATGTGAAAGGAAGAGAATGAGATGGGATGGTGAAATGAAGCAATTAATGCTTCCTTTTATAGGCAAGACGAAAGTTCAATACGGAAAAAAAAAATTAAAGAAAAACCACTACATCTCAGCCGTTGATCTAACTTTCATCTGATGGTGATATTTATTTACAGCCCTTCATTTTAAATTAGCTAGAGGGGTAGTTTTAACTCCACCTAACACCCCATCTTTTTCACACTCATACTCACACACTCACACATATAGTCCCTCAAGTAGTTATGAGCAACGTTTTAAAACCCGGGTTTTTTTATAGATTCGGTTTTGTCGCCGATTCATCCAGGTCCCCGGTTCAACAGTTTGAAAAAGAAATGGCCTTCTAGCACCTCTCCCTTAGGTCAAGTGGCTTCCTAGATAGGGAGTACGAGCGGTAGTACTAGAAAATAGTGAGGTCATTAAATCATTAGTGTAAGAAGGACCAACGACGATCCTATCCTAGAAGAAGGAGTAGGAGGAGTCAGTTTTCTTTGAAGATTGAGGAATCAATATCCCAATTATGCCATTCAGAAGAAGTCTTCTTGGGTGTTGGCACAGTCCAAGAAGTACCGTCGGGTTTCTATAATTATGTATACATTTTTTTTATATATAATATGTAGTGTTGCATGATCTCATAATTTCAACGATTTTATTCCTACATTCGATTGAACCGATGAGAAAAATTGATCCTCCATGAAGTTGAACATTCTAAATTGTTAAATTGTTGCAACACCATAGAGAAAGGTAAGGCTCTGCTAAGGATAGGTGAAGCATATGCTAATCAAACTTTAATGTTACATAGAGACACAAACATATACACACGAAAACACACGTATTATTATAAATATTATTAAATAGAGTGGGAAATGACGTCGTATTTGCCCTTTGCAAAAACGAAGTTGTTTTTTTGAACAGTGACGATTCCTCGTTGACTTTGTGCCTGACGACCGTTATCTTGCTTAACGGTGAATAGCCTTTTGAAACGGCGTCATATTAGGCCCTTTTTACGGTTTCTTATGGTCTTTATGGTCAAGCGTGATGTTATATATTATCTCATTTACCACGTAGTTTTTGTGCGGATAGATTTTATACGCTCTCACCTACCCGATCTACCTACAAACCCTTTCTACAGTACCTCTAGCCACATATCAGCTTGGTTTTAGATGGAAACGAGCTCGGTCTACACGGATCTAACTACGTTTGGACCGGTTACAGTTGGTACGGTTTTTGTTTTTACCGTTGTTGGTTGTTTAGTGTTTGTAAATGTTGATGCTATCTTTTGATGGTACGCCTTGCTTTACCGATTATAACTGTTAGTAATGCACTTATTTTTAAAACAATACCATTAATCGGTATTTGTGTTTTAAAATTCGTGTTAAGATACAAATACATGTTAATGTGGCTTTTAAACATGTGTTTGTGTTTTACCAGTTAGATCTGTTAGTGATGCAATTATTTTTTAGACAATAAGTTGATTGCCGCGCGTTTATATATGTTGATGTTGTCATGCCTTTTAAGACATAGGTTTAACTTGAACCATTTGCATTGAAGTGTACTGATAATTATAAATACATTATGTTGATTTTAAGAGAATGTTGATATTAAGGTTAGCATAACTATGTCGTTTTTAAGAATGCACTGCTTTTAAAAGCCAAGTGCCATAAAACTATTGTCTGTTGTTGACGAGCTCAAATTTTGAATCTGATGTGATGCTATTTTGCAAGGGTTTAATGAGGTTATTTTCCCGCACAGTCATTGGCCAAGTCTACTTCTTTTAAGCAACTTATCTGTGCTTAGAGCATTAGCTGATAATTATATGTTATGCAGTTGGAGACATGCGTCTAATGCTCTAAGCACATATAAGTTACTTGAAAGTACTATTCTTTATGTACGGGGTATATATACTTGGTATGAAGATGGAAGGATGGTTGGGTGCGACAAATAGTTGACTCAGCAACCTCAATTTTGAAGGCCAAAATGCTTACAACCGTGTCTGGCAAGGCAACCACATATACATTGTGGTTACAACTACATGTGTTTTGGCTGTAAATGTTGCGACATCATAAAAATAATGCCATTTAGCGTGTATTGTCGCTTTATGTATTATAAAATGGAAGGACGGTTGAGTACCATAGATGGTGGCCTCAGCAACCTCCATTTTGAATTTTTGAAAACCAGATTATTTGGTAATTTAACTTTTGCGATATCGTATGATGTAATACGCCTATGTTTTCCACGCGCTTTAATAATATTGATAATTGATAATGATAATGGTAATCATAAGTGATAATTTGGTCTTCTTATGGTTAATCTGTTGAGGTGATGATGAACACTTACTGCAATATGCTTTGGCAAGGTAACTCACTACACAGTGTGGTTAAACCCATGGTGTTTGCAAAAACTTATTCGAAAAGGCAGTTGCATAGACATTGTGATTGCAACCATAAGTGTTCTGAACCTAAAAAACATAATGTGATAAGCGTTGGAATCGACACCGCATTTTCGCTTGCAAAAATGACATTGTTTCATGAGCAATGGCTAGCTTGCATTAATTTTGTGCCAAACGAGTGTTAAGTTGGTTGGCGATGTGCAGCCTTCTGAAACGGCATCGTCTTAGCCCTTTCTTATGGTCTTTATGGTCTTCTGAATCGATTTATGGACAGTATATGTGATGCATTTCGTTGTGTATAGGTAATTTATGTTATCAAGTTTTACTATTTATTTTATACCGACTTTACCTATAACAAACACTAACGAGCAGTTACCCGATCGATGGTAGGTTAGTTGGTAAGTAAGGTGTCGATCACCAAGAGTGGAACGTTAAAACTTAAATCTATTAGTATTTTAATTACTTAGGTTAATCTAATTAAACCTAATTCTTACGCAGCAAAAGGGTTTTCAGTCTGAGAGTCTGGCACGAGGTTTAGATTTAATAAACCTGTGAAAGATAAATGAGACAGATAACATACACAAGCATAAACAAAAATAATAAAGAAGAGATCAAGCTGATAGTAAGGAAAAAGTCTTAGCCAAGTTAATCATATAAAATGCCCGATTTGTCTACTTGTTATAATGATGATACACACATCGTTGGTGGATTTCGAATGTAAGTTAGGCGGTACTTCTTCCTAAACTCCTAGGTTTACTTAAATAAGTCTTTCAACAGATTAATCCTGTCACAATTAATCAAAACCCGCATAAAGCATCACTTAAAGATTATAATTTATCATTTATCTGACGAGGGCTTACATTACATATTAATAGTAGCCTAATGGTCATAGCACTATTGATCTAGTTACAAAGCTAAGTAATATATGAACTTCCCGAAATAATGCATATCATCCACAAACTTAGGACTTATTGAATAGTGCAAGAATCAGTTGAATGAATAATCACATAAAAAATAAACATGAATGAAGTAATAAACATAATCAATACGCAACGAATGCGTAAGCAATCCAATTAAACAAATCAAAACACCAAATAATCATAAACATGGCTAATACCAATAGGTATTAGCCCATAATCTTTGTAATAATACAAGCTCTCATGTTCTGAAAGATTCAAGTATAAATCGAAAATGAAAAATACGCTAACCGAAAAACGATTATAGTGTAGTAAAATAATTAAGGGAATCTTCCTATGGAATTATGGCACTAGCAGGACCTTCTTGGTCTTCTTTATGTCTCTGGTCTCGTACTTTGTAGTTATGAGCTCTCTGAAAACCGGACTTAGGATTTTCTATTTATACTTTTCGAATACGGTTGATACGGCGTATCGGATGTATCCGATACGGTGTATCGAGTTAACTTCGCGTGGGGTCTAAGATTATTATATTCTAGAATGTTCGTGTTAATACAAATAAGCCGTAAAAACGTTTATTTATATTTTATGATCTTCTAATGTTTTTGTGGAAAACTAGAAGGGGGGGCTGAATAGTTTTGCCAATTAAAACTTCCTTTTAATCTATTTAGATAGACTTATGTCAATCTATTTGGATGTGTGTGTTGGATGTTGATAGACAAGCATATAAAGATAAGTAATGAAAAGATAAGAGTAAGAAGCACAAAACCACAACACGAGTATTTATAGTGGTTCGGCTACAAGGACACCTTCCTTGCCCTACTCCACTCCCCGAGTCACCTACTCGAGAGTTCGTAATCACTACACCAATATCCTTATGGCGGAGAAGCCTTCACAACGTCGCCTACCCTTTTTCCGGTGCTAGGCTAACCACCGGGTTCTTTCACTCCAAGGTGAACCACACCTACACAACGTCGCCTACCCTTTATAAGGTACTAGGCTAAGTACCTAGTTCTTTCACTCCAAGGTGAACTACACCTTCACAACGTCGCCTACCCTTTATTAGGTACTAGGCTAAGCACCTAGTTCCATTGCAATGGAGGAACTACTACCACACTACACCAACGACTAATCCCAAAGGAGATCTACTCCTTTACAACATCATCAAGGATATCAATATCCTTGGATCTAATACTAGTCTATCTTGTACATCGAAACACACCATATCGAATGTACATCTAAGGCACCTTTCACTAATGCCTTTAACTAGATCTACAAGACACCTTTCACTAATGTCTTATGTCTTCACTTCTAAGCACCTTTCACTAATGCTTCTTTGTCTTGACTTCTAAGCACCTTTCACTAATGCTTCTTGTCTTGACTTCTAAGCACCTACCACAAGTGCTTATCCTATAGACGATAGATACCCTTCACTAATATCTTCGTCTTGACACATGAGACATCTTTCACTAATGTCTTCAATACTACACTTCTTTGAAGAAAGAAAGAGATCATCAACAAGAGGACTTCACTAGCCTTGATGATGAGGAAGCATGGCAACTCATGGACTTGAGCTTGCTCGACTTCAAAGGTGGTGATCTTGCCTTTAAGATGAACCTAGAAGATCACACAAAAACAAAACTACAAACATAGATCTCTTGGATCTAAGGTTAGTGAGATTTAACCTAGGGGAGAAAGTGTGTTAGAAAGGGATTGAAAGGGGTGAGAAACAATAAAGAAATGGCTCACTATTTATAGAGGAAAAACCTCTACTGTTCCCCGGATCCTACGGATCCCTACCACAAGGGATCCGGCTAGCACAAAGCTAGGGATCCGTGGTACGCTCCTCTTTGCCCATGGGTATTTTTGGTTATGGGTCATGGGTCATGGGTTATGGGTTGATCCATGGTTTTCTTTCTAGATACAATGTATCTTAAGGATACAATGAACTTGGTTAAGTGGTATAAATAAAACCATGGGTTATGGGTCAAAACCATTTGCTAGTTTTTACCTATTTAGTATATACTTGTTTTTACCCATTTTAGTATATACTTGTTTTTACCCATTTTAGTGTATACTTAGTTAAGTATATGTTATCCCAATATGTAAACACTAGTTGTTATACATATGTATATCCAAAGCATAAAATCACTTATACTTGTTTTAGTGTTTTATGTGAAAGCGTAAGTGTGTTAGAAAACTATTAGTTCAAACCATTTACGTATTTTATTTGTTTCGTTAAAATGATCTTACTTTTGTTATCGACAAAACTTTAGAAGATCGTAAAATATAAATAAACGTTTTTACGGCTTATTTGTATTAACAATCTCCCCCTTTTTGTTAATGACAAAACATAAGATTATTTTAAGAAAAAGCTAAAATTCGTAAGAGTTTGAATTTGTAGTTTTACTTTCTTCTCCCCCTTTTGTCGAAACAAAAAGAGCTTTGAAAGAAAGCAACACTTTGTTTTTAAGAAAAAAAATGTGTGAAAATTAGAAAAGAAATAAGAAATAAAAAGCAAGTAACGGGAAAGGATCTCGTCGTTACTCCCCCTTGATGAGTCCATCCCTAAGCAAGGGCGTCAAGAAAGTAATGCTAATCTAGTTCTATTGCAAATTTTTGCAAAAGATTACGTCTATGTGACGGGTGTGCTCCCCCTAGATGATTGCAATTTTGCAACGGGAAGTCATGAAATATAAATCTAAGATTGCAAGTAATTTTGCAATGTATTGTTTTGACACCAAGCTCCCCTTAGCTTTAGGGTGTCAAATTCTTCATGTGTTAATTGAATAACTACAAAACAAAGGTTAGAAAACAAGTATAATTCACAATTTCCTGCAAATGTGGTCCAAGTTAGTAGGAAAAAAGTTTCCTGTCTCACGGATCCCACGGTTCCCTCCTAGTAGGGATCCGTCTAGGCAATTCTGAGGGATCCATCTGGCTAATGAATAAAATCAGCAAAGGTGATATAACAAGTAATGTTATCACTAAGATGAGATATGAATACAAGGTAATAATATGCTCAGAAAAATAACAAGTAGCATGTAATTCCATTTAATAAAACAATAGTTTTGATATACATGACTCTAAAAATAAGAAAATAGACAATACATGACTAGGAATTTCTAGACTAGCTAACGCTTGATGCTAGGACACCACTAAAATCTTCTAGCTCAAGTTTTGTTTAGGTTTAATCTCGTCGAAACGTTCAAGGAGATGATAGAACATGAAACGTTGGTCTTCTCGTACTTCATGTATCAAACTTTCAACATGTTGACAATGATAGCAATCTTTGTCATGGCTAGGTAGTGGTGGTGGAAGAAATGAAATGGCTTGATGCGAAGGATCAAGTGAAGCGGCTTGTGGAGCTTCAAACGATGGAGTGATTGGTGGAGGTACATTTGAGAATGACTCAACCAAGAATGATGGTGGTGGTAGAGAAGTGTCAACTTCCATATGATCAGGTGGTTGACTTTGATGATTTCTCATAATCCAAAGGGATTATATGATGAAAATGACGAAAAGGAAGCCGGAACAAGTGTTGACTCAACACCTTGATTTTGAACCATTATTCCTCCTAATGAGGAGAATGTTGTCGGCGGAAGCGGATGAGACGGCCTAGGAGGCAAGTCCTCTAAATTGTAGAGGTGTGGTGATGATAGTGGGGATGTAAATGAAATAGCTCTAGGAACCAATGGTGATGGTTTAGTGGAGATAATATTGCTTGGCCTAGGAGGTATGGTGGTGTTTAGCATTGGTAGTTTTGTGGGTACTATCCTTTTGGGAATTGGTTTGATTGGATGATGAAGAATTCTATCATTTGTTGGCTTGACGGGAGATGATTCGGTTGAGGAGATTTCGTGTATAACACGAGCCTTTTTCATGGTTGGTTCTTTGGTGGATAAGTTACTACTTGGGGTTTTCCTCATGATGAGATGATTTCAAGAGGTTGCAAGAGCTGAAATTTAAGATGAGAGTGATGACTATGGAGGTCCTAACAAGGTGGTTTATAAACTAAGAGATTTGGCAAGTGCATTTAAGCTTTAAGCCACTAAGATTGATTGGAATGTGATGATTGACATGTACAAGAGTCAACTTCAGAGGTTGCACTGATCTAGGAACTCATTTAAGATGAGATGGAGTGTTTGAGTTAGGAAGATGAGTTGAAATGATTGTTTTAGCAAGATTTGACCTATACTGTCATCCGGATCCCACGGTTCCCTCCTCAGAGGGATCCGTCTAGGCTAATCCTAGGGATCCGGCTTTCAGCAGTTATGAAAGAGTGGAAATGATGTTTCTAAGATCTAAGACCTATAACATCTTGAGTGTTTCAGTATTCCTAAGTGTCTTAAGTGAAGAGGTGCTTAGGTACTTTAAGGTGGTGAGTGTTGTAGCTAATGATTGTCTTTTATGGAAGGATTTGGAATTTTCATGAGTACCAATGAATGAGCAAGGATGACACTAAAGATGAGAGTGTCAATTGAAGCTAAATGATCCTAGAGATCAGGTTGTGACTTAGGATTGTGTTTTGGAAAATATCCTAAAGGTTTTGAGATGGAAAAACTAGGATTTGATCAACTTTGATCAATTTTGTGGTGAGGATGATTTATGATCAACTTAGCCATAATCGAAGGATTTCTAAGACTAGATGTGAGGGATCAAGTAGAAAAAAAATGAAGTGTAAGTTTTGAGAGCGGAAGAGTGATGGATTAAAACAAAATGATAGATCTATGAACGTCTTAGAGTGTGATCTATGTGAGTTGGAATGAGTAGGAAAGATCAACCTATCTTGATAAGGACTTAATCTGCCTTAAGACCCTATGTTTAGTTTAGTGAGATGTTCTAAGGATATGTTTTGAAATATAATGCTTGCAATTGCATTCTCTGTTTGCCGGATCCCACGGTTCCCTAAAGATAGGGATCCGTCTAGTACAACATTTGAGATCCGTCCATCTGCTAGGCAGAACCTTTACTAAAGGTATGCAATGATCTTAACAATGCATTATATTCCAATATTAGTTAAAGGAGTTCTAAAACTAAGATATCAAATGTAAGATGTTTTATTTCATGAAGGAAATAGGATTACATTGATAAAGCACGAGTAGAGTAGAATTGATCCTATTTGAAATACTACTAAATTCCTTGAGTGTTTTCGCTAGAAGGATCATTATGTGATTGATGAGTGTTGGTGGAGTCAAGAATGAAGAAAGTCTTCATGAGAGATATGTTTAGCGGTTCCATCATCTTGTTCACAAGTACGTACAACGGACTTTGAAATTGAGGATGGAAGTGCATAACATTATGGTAGAGACGCGTTAAGAACATTCCATAAGGGATGAGTTTGTTCTTGGAGCTTTGAAGATTTACAATTCGCCTTGCAAAGAAATAGGCGAGATTGTATGGTTGTTGTGTTAGCAAACAGTACAACATGTGAGCACAACAAGCGGGAAGAATTTCTCGATTTCCCCTATGACTCCAAACATTTTCACGTAGAATGAGTGCAAGGGGCTTGTACTCTTCTCGGATGTCCCGTGTGAAGATAATGTTTGGATCGGAGTAATATGGTCGAGGTTTGCATATTATGCGATTTAAATCTTCCGGGGAGGGTATGTGTGAACAATATGGACTATTTTCTTCACGAAAGTTGAATAGAGAATCAAGAGACCAATCTTCGGTGAAGGCATATTGTCCATGGTTTGGAATTTGGAGGATATGAGCAAAATGCCCAAGGGTTAGAGTGAACTTTTGGTTTTTGATATAAAACCAAAGAGATAGAGAGCGATCCTCGTTACGAACGAGTTCAACTTGACGGGAGAATTCCATTATGAACCTTGGACATATCTTCTCGTTGATTTCAAGAAGACATTCTAGTCCTATGGCTCGGAAGGAGGTATTGATACCTTCTTCGAATTGTAGAGAGGTGTCTACAATACGTCCTTCGTGGAAGTGACGGTTTTCGAGATTATTGAACCCACGGACATGATTGACAGGTGTGTTGGGTTCGAGAGAGATGTTCGGAGTGTAGACGCTAGTGAGTGAAAAATCAAACTCATATTCATGCGTCATAGTTGAACCTATAGAAATGATAAGTTAAAAAGAGATGTTTGTGGTCGACCTATGATAATCTAATGTTTTTACTAGATTTTTATTAACAATGGTATTTAAAACTCTAACTTACTCAAGGTTTTGACTTTCTAGTGGATTATTATTTTTAGAAAGACAGTGGTTTTTAATCTTGCACGAAAACTGTTTTCCAGTAGGACGGATCCCACGGTTCCTTTACAAATGGGATCCGGCTAGTATATCTTCCGGGATCCGTGGATCTGTAGTAACAGAAACAGATTTGATAAAAACATAGGTTTTACAGTTTTTATACCACAAAATATGTTTTATCCTACATTTTCTTTTAGCATGCATACATGACTTCTAATGTATCACGAAAGAATATAAAACATATAAAACCAAAGGAGTGACAAACACATTATGATAATAATAACCTAGATAAACTAGAGTATTAATAATATTGCATTTCAATACTAAGGATGATACAAAGGATTGGGTATATAATCCCAATGTAGATTAACAACACAAAGTAAATGTCTCCGTATGTGAACTTCATCATAGGGAACACAAGTGCGATGAGTGTTAGAGTGATGAGCACGAGTGCGATGTAAACCATGTTGATGACGGATCTTCTTGGTTTCGGTTGAGATGGAATGAGGAGGTAGATGAAGTTTTTGAATGAGAGGGAATTTTTGAAATTGGAAGATTTGAAAAAGTGAGGGTTTGATAGAATGGTCGACGGTGGGGTTATTTATAGGGATGGATGAATTTTTGAAATTCGTGTTTTGTTTTATTATTGGATTAAAAGAAACAAAACATAAGTTTTATATATCACGACTTTAGACGAGAAATAAAACACGTATGTGAGAAAAAAAAAAAAAAAAAAAAAAAAAAAAAAAAAGCTTCCTAATGAAGCTTCATGTAAAACATGTAATTGCACAAAAGATAATCATATAATTACCTAAATAGGTATACTTAATTATCAAGCAAAGTAAGAAGAAAAACATACCTCTAGCGCACTTAGGAATGTCTTTACAAATGACACAGCAAATGTCACTTAGACGATTCCCGCTCCTTTGCGTTTAAGATACCTTCTTAAGGAAGGTATTCTTGTTACCAAGCGACTCCTAAAGCTTGGTGGGTATGAGCTTTGACTAATCATCATGACAAAGAAGATTAGTGCAATTAAATGAAAAAGTAAATAAGAAAAATGTTGTTATCAAATCAACATCCAAAACTATAGTTTTAAAAGACATGGTGTTTGTTTTATGAAAAACCTTTTTTGTAGTTTTCAATTAACTATGGATCGTATCAAGTTTTTAAAGTACAATATACTTCAAGAAACTTGGTAACGAAGCTCTGATGCCAATTGTGGAAACTAGAAGGGGGGTTGAATAGTTTTGCCAATTAAAACTTCCTTTTAATCTATTTAGATCGACTTATGTCAATCTATTTGGACGATAGATACCCTTCACTAATATCTTCGTCTTGACACTTGAGACATCTTTCACTAATGTCTTCAACACTACACTTCTTTGAAGAAAGCAAGAGATCATCAACAAGAGGACTTCAATAGCCTTGATGATGAGGAAGCATGGCAACTCATGGACTTGAGCTTGCTCGACTTCAAAGGTGGTGATCTTGCCTTTAAGAGGAACCTAGAAGATCACACAAAAACAAAACTACAAACATAGATCTCTTGGATCTAAGGTTAGTGAGATTTAACCTAGGGGAGAAAGTGTGTTAGAAAGGGATTGAAAGGGGTGAGAAACAATAAAGAAATGACTCACTATTTATAGAGGAAAAACCTCTACTGTTCCCCGGATCCCACGGATCCCTACCACAAGGGATCCGGCTAGCACAAAGCTAGGGATCCGTGGTACGCTCCTCTTTGCCCATGGGTATTTTTGGTTATGGGTTATGGGTTGATCCATGGTTTTCTTTCTAGATACAATGTATCTTAAGGATACAATGAACTTGGTTAAGTGGTATAAATAAAACCATGGGTTATGGGTCAAAACCATTTGCTAGTTTTTACCTATTTAGTATATACTTGTTTTTACCCATTTTAGTATATACTTGTTTTTACCCATTTTAGTGTATACTTAGTTAAGTATATGTTATCCCAATATGTAAACACTAGTTGTTATACATATGTATATCTAAAGCATAAAATCACTTATACTTATTTTAGTGTTTTATGTGAAAGCGTAAGTGTGTTAGAAAACTATTAGTTCAAACCATTTACGTATTTTATTTGTTTCGTTAAAATGATCTTACTTTTGTTATCGACAAAACTTTAGAAGATCGTAAAATATAAATAAACGTTTTTACGGCTTATTTGTATTAACAGTTTTGTCGATAACAAACGTAAAATCATTTTGACGAAACAAATAAAATACTTAAATGGTTTGAACTAATAGTTTCTAACATATTCACATTTTCACATAAAATAGTAAAACAAGTACAAGTGATTTTATGATTTAATATTACATATGTACAACAACTAGTGTTTACATATTTGGGTAAAATATACACATAACTAGTATGTAGTATATTGGGTAATATACATGGGTAGAAACTTAAGTATCAGAACCCATTGGGCAAATACATTGAATGTAGTTGGGTACAACCCAAAGCCCATAAACCATGGAGCTTGACCCATAACCCATTGCATGACATCATGCTTATATCATACATGGATAATATCCATAACCCATGGATCAACCCATACCCAAGTGACCAAGTGCATTGCACTCAAAGATACATTGTATCTAGCTAAAGATCCATGGTTCAACCCATGACCCATGACCCATAACCAAAATACCCATGGGTAAAGGGGAGCGTCCCACGTATCCCTAGCTTAACGCTAGACGGATCCCTTGTGGAAGGGATCTGTGGGATCCGGGGAACAGTAGAGTTTTTCTTCTATAAATAGTGAGCCATTTCTTCATTGTTTCTCACCCCTTTCTAACACACTTTCTCCCTGAGTTAAAAACTCACTAACCTCAGATCCAAGAGATCTATGTTTGTAGTTTTGTTTTTGTGTGATCTTTTAGGTTCCTCTTAAAGGCAAGATCACCACCTTTGAAGTCGAGCAAGCTCAAGTCCATGAGTTGCCATGCTTCCTCATCGTCAAGGCTACTGAAGTCTTCTTGTTGATGATTCCTTTCTTTCTTCTAAAAAGTGTAATGTTGAAGACATTAGTGAAAGATGTCTCAAGTGTCAAAACGATGATATTAGTGAAGGGTATCTATCGTCTACATCATAAGCACTAGTGAAAGGTGCTTAGAAGTCAAGACTAGAAGCATTAGTGAAAGGTGCTTAGAAGTGAAGCTACAAGACATTAGTGAAGGGTGTCTTGTAGATCTAGTCAAAGGCATTAGTGAAAGGTGCCTTAAATGTACATTCGATATGGTGTGTTTCGATGTACAAGATAGACTAGTTTTAGATCCAAGGATATTGATATCCTTGATGATGTTGTAAAGGAGTAGATCTCCTTTGGGATTAGTCGTTGGTGTAGTGTGGTAGTAGTTCATCCATTGCAATGGAACTAGGTGCTTAGCCTAGTATCTAATAAAGGGTAGGCGACGTTGTGAAGGTGTAGTTCACCTTGGAGTGAAAGAACTAGGTACATAGCCTAGTACCTTATAAAGGTTAGGCGACGTTGTGTAGGTGTGGTTCACCTTGGAGTAAAAGAACTCGGTGGTTAGCCTAGCACCGGAAAAAGGGTAGGCGACGTTGTGAAGGCTTCTCCGCCATAAGGAGATTGGCGTAGTGCTTACGAACTCTCGAGTAGGTGACTCGGGGAGTGGAGTAGGGCAAGGAAGGTGTCCTTGTAGCCGAACCACTATAAATACTCGCGTTATGATTTTGTGCTTCTTACTCTTATCTTTTCATTACATATCTTTATATGCTTGTTTATCAGCATCTAACACACACATCCAAATAGATTGATATAAGTCGATCTAAATAGTTTAAAAGGAAGTTTTAATTAGTAAAACTATTCAACCCCCCCCCCCCTTCTAGTTTTCCACAATTGGCATCAGAGCTTCGTTACCAAGTTTCTTGAAGTATATTGTACTTTAAAAACTTGATACGATCCAAGGTTAATTGAAAACTACAAAGAAGGTTTTTCATAAAAACAAACACCATGTTTTTTAAAACTATATGTTTGGATGTTGATTTGATAACAACTTTTTTTTGTGTTTACTTTTTCATTTAATTGCACTAATCTTCTTTGTCATGTTGATTAGTCAAAGCTCATACCCACCAAGCTATAGGAATCACTTGGTAACAAGAATACCTTCCTTAAGAAGGTATCTTAAACGCAAAGGAGCGGGAATCGTCTAAGTGACATTTATTGTGTCATTTGTAAAGACATTCCTAAGTGCGCTAGAGGTATGATTTTCTTTTTTATTTTGTTTGATAATTAAGTATGCCTATTTAGGTATTTATATGATTATCTTTTGTGCATATACATGTTTTACATGAAGCTTCATTAGGAAGCCTTTTTCTCACATACGTATTTTATTTCTCGTCTTAAGTCGTGTTATATAAAACTTATGTCTTGGTTCTTTTAATCCAATAATAAAACAAAACACGAATTTCAAAAATTCCTCCTTTCCCATAAATACTCCCACCGTCAATCACTCTATCCTCACTTTTTCAAATCTTCCAAGTTTAAAAATTTCTCTCATTCAAAACTTCATCTTCATCTCCATTTTCGTCTCAACCGAAACCAAGAAGGATCGTCTTCAACATGGTTTACATCGCCTTCGTACTCATCGTCTTAACACTCATCGCACTTGTGTTCCCTATGATGAAGTTCACATACAGAGATATTTACTTTGTGTTGTTAATCTACATCGGGGTTATATACCCAATCCTTTGTATCATTCTTAGTATTGAAATGAAATATTACTAATAGTCTAGTTATCTAGGTTATTATGTGTTTATCATCTTTCTTTGTTGTATTTCTTTCTTTCGTGATACATTAGAAGTCATGTATGCATGTTAAAAGAAAATGTAGGCTAAAACACTTATCTTGGTATAAAACTATGAGATCTAAAAAATTTATGCTTTTCTTAAAATCTGGTTCTGTATTAACAGATCTACGGATCCCGGAAGTTATACTAGCCGGATCCCTTTTGAAAAGGAACTGTGGGATCCGTCCTACTGGAGAACAGTTTTTCATGCAAATTACAAATCTCTTTTCATCTAAAAGTAATACTCCACTAAAATGTCAAAACCATAAGTGAGTTAAGTGTCTTTCCTGTTAAAAACCATTGTTAATAAAAATCTAATAAAAACGTTAGATAATCATAGGTTGACCACAAACATCACTTTTTATTAACCCATCATTTCTATAGGTTCAACTATAACGCATGAATACGAGTTTGATTTTTCACTCACTAGCGTCTACACTCCAAACATCTCCTTTGAACCCAACACACCCGGCAATCATGTTCGTGGGTTCAATAATCTCGAAAACCGTCATTTCCACGAAGGACGTATTGTAGAAACCTCTCTACAATTCGAAGAAGGTATCAATACCTCCTTCCGAGCTATAGGACTAGAATGTCTTCTTGAAATCAATGAGAAGATATGTCCAAGGTTCATAATGGAATTCTTCCGTCAAGTTGAACTCGTTCGTAACGATGATCGCTCTCTATCCCTTTGGTTTTATATCAAAAACCAAAAGTTTACTTTAACCCTTGGGCATTTTGCTCACATCCTCCGGATTCCAAATCATGGATGTTAGTGCAAATATTATGATATTTAATCTATACAGTCTCGTTTGTTTTGATTGATGACAAACATGTAACTTGTAATACATAACGTAAAATGTACAAGTTACTTGTAATCACACTTTGTCTCAACATACATTCAACACCTCTTGATGTCTCAAGTCCTCGTATGTTACAACACAGGTTCGTACATGTTTGTTATGTGGCATTATGATCAAACCCATTAACAAATCATTTAGAATGTTTAAAATACATTTAGAGTCATTAAGTATTTTAATAGGTTAACCATTCTATTTCGAACCTCATTTTACATTTTGCATTCACTAGTATTTCAAAAGGTAACTAGACATTTTATTAACTAGTTACATAATACATTTTACAAGTTTACCTTGATAAACCTTTTAATCTAGAAATGGAAATACATGTTACATCGTGTCATGCATCATCTTTGAAATCCTTGGAAGATCACTTGAATATTTTGGTTAGATTGATACTCAATATATCAAATGTGATCTTAGTAAGATTTGGTAATATCTTGGAAAGATTTGAAGAAAGACTTTTTAGATTTTCTGTTAGGCACCCACGGAATCCTTTTGTATAAAGGGCGGAACCCTTTAAAGGGCTCCTTGGTCCGTGGACGCTCCTGACCACTTTTGGCTATAAATAGAAGCCCATTGTTTTCCCATTTCTTCACCACTTCAAATCACATCTTCTCCACCTTCTTGCATACATTTAGATCAATCATTAACAATGTAGTAACATACATTAAACACCCTAATGATCATGATCATAATGCTTCTAACATTCATCTTTGTTGTAAGCATACTCTTTGATCAACCAAGGAAAGCGTGGAGATCTAGCCATCCCCACTCACCACAAGTTGAAGATCTATCACAACAAGTTTAGGGAACTTGTGATCTTCATCATGAAGGCTTCCTATCAATGGAAGTTCATTTAGAAGTAGTTATTCATATCCATTAGACATTTGTGTCATGGATCATTAGTGTAAACATCATTGCATCATAACAAACACTTTCACCAAACTAGATTAGATGGTTTATGTGTTTGTGCCATAAAACACAAGGTTTGTTATGTTGGGCCATAAAACATAATGGGAGTGGTTGTACCCTTGTAAAAGAACTCGACATCTAGCTTAGTGTCGGAAATATTGTATAAGGCGAAGTTAGGTTGGTTCTACCTCGAACTAGAACCCGGTATTTAGCTTTGTACCGGAAAAAGTGTAAGCGACGATTGTAAGGTTTTCTCCGCCGAGAAGGGAGCTTGTTGATTTAGTGAAGTAACTCTCGAGTTGGGTACTCGGGGAGTGGAGTAGGGCGGAAAGGATATCCATGACCGAACCACTATAAATCCTCGTGTTCGGTTTGCACTTTCCTTTCTTTATCTCTTTACATTTATACTTGCACTATACTATTGTTTGTGATGTGGTTTGGTGTTCATGATTATGTGACAACTTAGTTTACTATGTTTTATATTAGTCACAAACAATAATTGGTACTTTCATATTATAACAAGCTTCATAAGCGATTTGATACTAAAGATCTAAAGTTTTTAAACGGTAACGTATTCACCCCCTCTACATTTCGACAATGGACAATGTGCCTTCACCGAAGATTGGTCTCTTGATTCTCTCTTCAACTTTCGTGAAGAAAATAGTCCATATTGTTCACACATACCATCCCCGGAAGATTTAAATCGCATAATATGCAAACCTCGACCATATTACTCCGATCCAAACATTATCTTCACAGGGGACATCCGAGAAGAGTACAAGCCTCTTGCACTCATACTACGTGAGAATGTTTGGAGTCTTAGGGGAAATCGAGAAATCCTTCCCGCTTGTTGTGCTCACATGTTGTACTGTTTGCTAGCACAACAACCATACAATCTCGCCTACTTCTTGGCAAGGAGAATTGTAAATCTTCAAGGCTCCAAGAATAAATTCATCCCTTATGGAATGTTCTTGACACGCCTCTATCACAACGTTATGCACTTCCATCCTCAATTTCAAAGTCCGTTGTACGTACTTGTGAACAAGATGATGGAACCGCTAAACATATCTCTCATGAAGACTTTCTTCATTCTTGATTCCACCAACACTCATCAATCACATAATGATCCTCCTAGCAAAAACACTCAAGGAACTTAGTAGTATTTCAAAATAGGATCAACTCTCTTGTACTCGTGCTTTATCAATGTAATTCTATTTCCCTCATGAAATAAAACATCTTACATTTGATATCTTAGTGTTAGAACCCCTTTAAACTAACCATGGAATATAATGCATTGTCAAGATCATTGCATACCTTTAGTAAAGGTTCTGCTGAGCAGATGGGCGGATCCCAAAGTTTGTGCTAGACGGATCCCTACACTTAGGGAACCGTGGAATCCGGCAAACAGAAAATGCAATTGCAAGCATTATATTTCAAACATATCCTTAGAACACCTCACACTAAGCTAAACATAGTGTCTTAAGGCAAATTAAGTCCTTATCAAGATAAGTAGATCCTTCCTACTCACACATAACTCACCTAGATCACACTCTAAAACGCTTGTAGATCTATCGTTTTCACTTTAATCCATTACTCTTCCGCTCTCTAGATCACTCATCATTCTCACATGATCCCTAACACTTAGCTTTAGAAATCTTTCGATTATGGCAAAATTGATCATAAATCATCCTTGCCTCAAAATTGATCAAAGTTGATCAAACTTTAGTTTTCCCATCTCAAAGCTTCTAGGATATTTTCCAAAACACTATCCTAAGTCACAACCTGATCTCTAGGATCATTTAGCTTCAATTGACACTCCCATCTTTAGTGTCATCCTTGCTCATCCATTGGTACTCATGAAAGTTCCAAATCCTTCCATAAAAGACAATCATTAGCTACATCACTCATTACCTTCAAGTACTTAAGCACCCCTTCATTTAAGACACTTAGGAGGACTGAAACACTCAAGATGATATAGATCTTAGATCTTAAAAACATAATTTCCACTCTTTCATAGCTGCTGATAGCCGGATCCCTAGGATTAGCCTAGACGGATCCCTCTGATGAGGGAACCGTGGGATCCGGATGACAGTTTGTGTCAAATCTTACTAAAACAATCATTTCAACTCATCTTCCTAACTCAAACACTCCATCTCATCTTAAATGAGTTCCTAAATCAGTGCAAACTCTGAAGTTGACTCTTGTGCATGTTAATTATCACATTCCAATGAATCCTAGTGGCTTAAGACTTAAATGCACTTGCCAAATCTCTTGGTTTATAAACCCCCTTGTTAGGACCTCCATAGTCATCACCTTCATCCTAACTTTCAGCACTTTAGAAATCCTTACAAACCTCTTGAAATCATCTCATCATGAGGAAAACCCCAAGTAGTAACCTATCCACCAAAGAACCACCCAAGAAAAAGGCTCGTGTTATACACGAAATCTCCTCAACCGAATCATCTCCGGTCAAGCCAACAAATGATAGGATCTTTACTCAACCAATCAAACTAATTCCTAAAAGGATAGTACCCACAAAACTACCTATGCCAAAGACCACCATACCTCCTAGGCCAAACAATATCATCTCCACTAAACCATCACCATTGGTTCCTAGAGCTATCTCTTTTACATCCCCACTATCATCACCACACCTTTACAATTTAGAGGATTTGCCTCCTAGGCCGTCTCATCCGCCTCCGCCGACAACATTCACCTCATTAGGAGGAATAATGGTACAAAATCAAGGTGTTGAGTCAACACTTGCTCCGGCTTCCTTTTCGCCATTTCCATCATATAATCCCATTTGGATTATAAGAAATCATCAAAGTCAACCATCCGACCATATGGAAGTTGACACTTCTCTACCACCACCATCATTCTTGGTTGAGCCATTCTCAAATGCGCCTCCACCAATCCCTCCATCGTTTGAAGCTCCACAAGCCGCTTCACTTGATCCTTCACATCAAGCCATTTCATTTCTTCCACCACCACTACCTAGCCATGACAAAGATTGCTATCATTGTCAACATGTTGAAAGTTTGATACATGAAGTACGAGAAGACCAACGTTTCATGTTCTATCATCTCCTCGAACGTTTCGACGAGATTAAACCTAAAACATGAGCTAGAAGATTTTAGTGGTGTCCTAGCATCAAGCGATAGTTGGTTTAGAAATTACTAGTCATGTATTTTCTTATTTTCTTAGTTTTTAGAGTCATGTATATCATAACTCTAGTTTTATTAAATGGAATTACATGCTACTTGTTATTTTTATGAGCATGTGATTACTTTGTATTCATATCTCATTTTTATGATAACATTATTTGTTATATCACCTTTGCTGAAATTAATCAGCTAATAAGGATCCCTCAGAATTGCCTAGACGGATCCCTACTAGGAGGGAACCGTGGGATCCGTGAGACAGAAAACTATTTTCTACTAACTTGGACCACATTTGCTGGAAATTATGAATTATACTTGCTTTCTAACCTTTGTTTTGTAGTTATTCAATTTACATATGAAGACTTTGACATCCTAAAGCTAGGGGGAGCTTTATGTCAAAGCAATACATTGCAAATTACTTGCAATACTAGGTTTACATTTCGTGACATCCCCTTGCATAATTGCAATCATCAAGGGGGAGCACATTCGTCACTTAGACGAAATCTTTTGCAAACTTACTTGCAAACAAACTAGATTAGTATCATTTCTTGACGCCCTTACATAGAGATGGACTCGTCAAGGGGGAGTAAAGACGAGATCCTTTCTCGTTACTTGCTCTATACCTCTTTTTATTTCTTTCACATGTTTTTCTTAAAAAAAAATGTGTTGCTTTCCTTCAAACACTTTTTGTTTCGACTAAAAAGGGGGAGAAGAAAGTAAAAACTACAAATTCAAACCTTTTCGAATTTTAGCTTTTCCTTAAAATAATTTTATGTTTTGTCATCAACAAAAAGGGGGAGATTGTTAATACAAATAAGCCGTAAAAACGTTTATTTATATTTTACGATCTTATAATGTTTTGTCGATAACAAACGTAAAATCATTTTAACGAAACAAATAAAATACGTAAATGGTTTGAACTAATAGTTTCTAACATATTCACATTTTCACATAAAACACTAAAACAAGTACAAGTGATTTTATGATTTAATATTACATATGTACAACAACTAGTGTTTACATATTTGGGTAAAATATACACATAACTAGTATGTAGTATATTGGGTAATATAAATGGGTAGAAACTTAAGTATCACAACCCATTGGGCAAATACATTGAATGTAGTTGGGTACAACCCAAAGCCCATAACCCATGGAGCTTGACCCATAACCCATTGCATGACATCATGCTTATATCATACATGGATAATATCCATAACCCATGGATCAACCCATACCCAAGTGACCAAGTGCATTGCACTCAAAGATGCATTGTATCTACCTAAAGATCCATGGTTCAACCCATGACCCATGACCCATAACCAAAATACCCATGGGTAAAAGGGAGCGTCCCACGGATCCCTAGCTTAACGCTAGACGGATCCCTTATGGAAGGGATCCGTGGGATCCGGGGAACAGTAGAGTTTTTCTTCTATAAATAGTGAGTCATTTCTTCATTGTTTCTCACCCCTTTCTAACACACTTTCTCCCTGAGTTAAAAACTCACTAACCTCAAATCCAAGAGATCTATGTTTGTAGTTTTGTTTTTGTGTGATCTTTTAGGTTCCTCTTAAAGGCAAGATCACCACCTTTGAAGTCGAGCAAGCTCAAGTCCATGAGTTGCCATGCTTCCTCATCATCAAGGCTACTGAAGTCTTCTTGTTGATGATTCCTTTCTTTCTTCTAAGAAGTGTAGTGTTGAAGACATTAGTGAAAGATGTCTCAAGTGTCAAGACGAAGATATTAGTGAAGGGTATCTATCGTCTACATCATAAGCACTAGTGAAAGGTGCTTAGAAGTCAAGACTAGAAACATTAGTGAAATGTGCTTAGAAGTGAAGACACAAGACATTAGTGAAGGGTGTCTTGTAGATCTAGTCAAAGGCATTAGTGAAAGGTGCCTTAGATGTACATTCGATATGGTGTGTTTCGATGTACAAGATAGACTAGTTTTAGATCCAAGGATATTGATATCCTTGATGATGTTGTAAAGGAGTAGATATCCTTTGGGATTAGTCGTTGGTGTAGTGTGGTAGTAGTTCCTCCATTGCAATGGAACTAGGTGCTTAGCCTAGTACCTAAAAAAGGGTAGGCGACGTTGTGAATGTGTAGTTCACCTTGGAGTGAAAGAACTAGGTACTTAGCCTAGTACCTTATAAAGGGTAGGCGACGTTGTGTAGGTGTGGTTCACCTTGGAGTGAAAGAACTCGGTGGTTAGCCTAGCACCGGAAAAAGGGTAGGCGACGTTGTGAAGGCTTCTCCGCCATAAGGAGATTGGTGTAGTGTTTACGAACTCTCGAGTAGGTGACTCGGGGAGTGGAGTAGGGCAAGGAAGGTGTCCTTGTATCCGAACCACTATAAATACTCGCGTTGTGGTTTTGTGCTTCTTACTCTTATCTTTTCATTACATATCTTTATATGCTTGTTTATCAACATCCAACACACACATCCAAATAGATTGACATAAGTTGATCTAAATAGTTTAAAAGGAAGTTTTAATTGGTAAAACTATTCAACCTCCCCCTTCTAGTTTTCCACAGTTCGCACACCGCCTTACTGATACACCGTATCATAGAGATACATACGGCGTATCAGGTCTTCTACATCTTGGAAATTTGGTGAAGTCTTTGAGATGGATACAACGTATCTTCATAATGGGATACGACGTTTCTGGACTAAAACAAGCTCATTCTTCTTGTTGACCAAAGTTTCATATACGGCGTATCCAAGTAATTAGATACCGTGTATTCTTCAAAGTCAGGCAATGGTCTTCATAATCGTTCATGTCTTGGTATACGGTGTATCTGTCTAGAATGATATGGCGTATTCTTGCCTGTAAAGTGGACTTTCTCGAACTTGTTCCATTTTGCATCAAAACACGTCCATCACTGCTAACTTTCACCAATTGCTTGAGAATATATGAGATTGAAACATTTAAGCAATAAAATATCAGATCTTATACAAAATAATGTAAAACAAACAATATATAAGATAAATGATGCTATAAATATGACCTTATTTAATGTCATCAAATATCCCCCTGATGAGTGTGTAAATACTCATCATTTTTGGTTTAATCTGAACTGCAAAACGTCTAAAAATGCTCAGAAATGCATCAAAATACTGAAAATATTCCAAAACTGCATTTTATATGTTTCAGATGCAAAATGTTCAAAATCAGATGAAAAATGAGCTAAGTTTGCATAATTGGCAGTTTTAGTCCCCCAAGTTTCAAAAGTTGTCAAAAACAGTACCTGGTAAAACCAAATAAAGAGAAATATCATTTTGAGTCCCTAGGGATTCTTAAGTTGTCAAAACTGGTCCTTGAGAATTAAATTTATAAATTTACAACTTTGGTCCTTTAACTTTCAAAAATGACAACTTAGGTCCCTTAACTTTCAATAATGACAAGATAGGTCCCTAAACTTTCAAAGCTTGTCAATTTTGGTTCCTTAAAACAAGTTTGGAAAATTACAGGTTTGGTCCTTGGAGATTTCAGATTTACAAGTCAAGTCCTTGTCTTAATTATTACCTAAAGACTTGTCAAAACATTGTGAACCCCTGCCACATACACCTTTGACCCCTGTCACTACCCTTTTTGACCCCTTGGTCAACACCCAGTCAAACTACCTGTTTCCCTCCCTTGTGGTTTTCTTCCCAACTTGGCCTGCAAATCCTCTGCAACACCTGCCTTATCTCACCCATCACCTCCCATCACCTTATCTCCTCAAAACTCAACCCCCCTCATCATATCACCTACTCCACCCCCCCCTAGTTGCAATCAGAGCCTGTGGTCAAATAACACCATTTCCCGCCAAAACCATAAAATGGTCAAAATGCTCCACACTCACCCATTGGCCAATTTCAGAGGTGGGATTCACTCATAAGGACACGTGGAAGCTTGTGAAGCTATAAAAAGGAGGAGAGAAGAAGCAAAATGGAGTAGATAGTAGTTTTAAATTTTCTTAATGTCGTTTCTTTCATCAATGTACTAGGTTAGCTTAAAACATGTAATCCTTTGTTTCTATGATTAAAACTAAAGTTATTTCATCATTGTAAACTGTTTTTAAATCAATTCCAAAGTTTGGTTAAAAGTTTTGTTCTTGTGCTTACTGTTAAGAATTTCAAATTCATGTGCTTATGTTAAAGCTACCTAAAGCTTATTTTCTCATTCAACTGAACTTAAATAAGCTATACATAGTCTTTGGAAAGCCTGCTGAATCAGTTTAATCAATCTTGTTACTTGGTCAAGAAAAGTCAAAATGGGTACATTTGGAAATAGTGATGATATTTGGGGTGTTGCAGATCCTTGGACTGGGTTGGAATAAGCTCATTTAATGTAGTATTGGTTTTAGTTTTGGTCTGCAAGCATAGTTGGACCACTGTGAGTGATTCTCTCATTTTACAATTTTAAACATCAGTTTGCATATTTTGCTTGTACCTGTATTTGTAGCCATAACCTGTTCAAATGTGTTTATTTAGTTATATTTAAGTCATTCAAACTTAGTTTAGTCAGTTATACTAGTAGGTTTAGTGTTTAGCTCATTTTAATTACAAATCAGTTGTTATAACTAGTGTTTGGATCAGATAAGTTAACTATGTTAGAAGGTTGTTTATGTTGTTATTCTTGCTTGATACATGATACTTTAGTTCCTAATATCTTAAGTATAGCATAAAAACCAGTAGTCTAGTATAAAAAAGTCAACTTAGCTTCTAATCTTATATCACTAGTTAACTGTCAAAAATTTGGGATACAAATTATATCACAGTAGCTTGTAATTTGGTACTCTAGCCTAAAATCATCCTATCATAGCTTAGTATAACATGTTAAGTCATTAGAATCAGTTATAAGTTCATAAAAGTCAGCTTATTAGTTTTCTATAAAAAGTCAAATTATCCTAGAAGCTGTTTTTGAATAAAATGAATAATTTTGTGTAGGATTCATTACTAAGTTTTAGCTTATGCCCTTTTGGGATTTTAATATTCAGCTTCTAAACAAAAATAGAAAAATGCTATCTTACTTTTACTCAGCTTATATAGTGCTTATTTTTTAGCTTCTTTTGAATACTCTTTCTAAAAGTTGTCCTGTGCACAGATCTGCATGCTTTTCCAAAAGCTCATTAAAAGCTCTCTAGTGGACACCAAAGTGAAATTATTAGCTTTTTAGAGAGTTTAGCTGGTAGACTTGCTAGTTCAGTTGCTTACTTTCCTTTCTTAGTTTATTCAGGTGCTTAAAAATAAGCTAGATAAGTCCTATAAAACCTACAGTACCCTGTTCATTCAGATAAGCTTATGCTTATTTTGGCTTATTCAGAGCTATTTTCTTAGTTGAATTGCTTTCTCAGTAGTCATAATAGCTTATTACAAGTTTTTCTGCTTATTTCCAGTTTCCTTATACTTATTTTCTAGCATTTTAACCATTTTAGCTCATCCTTGTGCTTATTCTTAAAAGCTCACTATTACAAAACCTTAGGCTTATTGAGTGCTTATTAGTAGATTTTAGAAAAAGTTGTAGTTACAAAATTTGCTTAGTATCATGTGCTTAATTAGTTTGTCAAAGAAAAATCGAAAAAAAAAATGTTTAGCAAAAAGGGGGGAGGCAGGCTCGAACCTTGAGACCTCCCGCCTTTTTGAGAGTGATAGTGATGTCCCTGTAACCATAGCGCCCTTGGGTCTTTATTGGTTTTAGTTTACACATTTAATCCCTTAAGGACACCTTTGCAGTTTTGCTTATAAGCCAACTTTGGCTTATTTTGAGCTTATTTCCTAAACAACCTACTATTTTCGCATTTTTAACAGATTAAGCATCACCCAAAGTAGTTTCTGTGATTTTTTCATATTTTTCCCAAGTTGTTTAGTATTTTTAATTAATTAATTAGTGTTAAATCGTTTTTAATTCATAATAAAAAATATAAAAGTCAAAAAAATATAAATCTTTTTTCTAAAAATTTCTTTTGTCATATAGTATGTAAAAAATTTGTTTTTACACTTTTAGGACTTTTATTTCATAAATTTTACGTTTTTGCTTGCGCACTCGCGTAATTTTTAGACATAACTTACGTTTTCATTTTAAATCTAGTTTTTAGATAATTTGAGTTTACGTTTTAGTTAAAATAGTTTATTTAAGTTATTTTATTTTATAAAATCACAAAAACATCATTTTAAATATAGTGATAGCGTTTATTTAATATTTTTTATCTTTTTAAATTCCTTTAATTTGCATTTAAGCCCCTGTAGTTTATGGGCTTTCTCTTTAGGTATAGATCAACCACAATCTCCTTTTCCGTTCAAATCTCTCGATCACTACACGTTTGACTATTCTCGCACAGCTCGTTGGGACTTAACGACCTGGGGAAACACTATACTCTCCTGATCTTCATTGCATTCGTGCTTGAACTGTTTTAAGTTTGTTACGGTCTGCCATTCACAAGTGGCGGACTTGCGTGATAAAACTTGACGGTTCTGCGCGGATCAAATTTTGGCGCCGCTGCCGGGGAGCAGTGCTAATAGTCTTACGTTTAGCAGATTAGTGATTTGACATCACTCCTTGTTCATACCATCTATAAAATCAAAAACCCAAAAAGATTTTCATTCTTTGTTTTTACAACATGTTTTTCAAAAATACCAAAAATATTCCTCTTTACCCTCTTACCCTTTTGATTCTTCATTTCTTACCCTCTGTAAACCTTTGATTCTTTCTATGTCTTATCCTCACCCTCTTGGTTGTCAATGGTGTGGTGGTCCTTATAATGGTGGCAATTGCCCCAGTTGTAGCATGGTGGAATCAGGAAATGGGTCTGTCTATAACCAGGATCCCTATTCCTACCATAACACAACTGATTCATTCCATCAGCTACCACACTGTGAGACTCAGCAGTTTTACTGTTGTGAGTACTGTGGTGGTTCACACTACAGTTCTGATTGTCAATCGGGAAACACGCTTGTCTATGAGCAGGTTCCTGATAACAATTATGACTACAACACATATGACTCACAGCCACATCAGTTTTACTGTTGTGAATATTGTGGAGGTCCTCACTCTAGCTCTGATTGTCAAACAAGGAGTCCATTTCCTTGTAACAATTATGACTCTTCGTATCATGACCAACCTCCACAGTACCAAGTGAATCAGGCACCACCTCAGCCTGAGCCACTTCCTCAAAATCTTCTACTTGATCTTTTGGATTTAGTGAAAGATTTGAAGGAATGTAAACATCCCCAAAATAATCCAAATGAAAAATCCATGGAAGTCTTGTTAGCTGAAGAACGGACTGCTAAATTAGATTCCCAGATTGCCTTTGAAAAATCTGTTAGGGAATCAATTGCAAAAGAAAAAGCAGCCAAATCTAGCTCTCGATTCCGTTTCATTCCTGATGACGATGATGATGAAGTTACCCTTGATATTAGTCAACTTTGTACAGATTCATCAAGTTCATCAGTTGAAATTCCTTCCATGAAAAGTCAGGGAGAAAAGACTATGATGGAACTACTAGCAGAAGAACAAATGGAAAGTATAAAACATATGTATGCTAGTCCTTCTAAACTCCCTCAGTCAGTTGATATCCCAGCAGTTGAGATTCCATCTCAAACAACTGCTATCACACCTGATAATCCCACTCACTCTCTGAACATGGGGGATGAGCATCTTGACACTGTTCCTGAAAAGGAATCGGACGAATTCATAAAGTCTAGTGTTGAGATCCTTGTTCCAATCCCGAGAGAGTCACAGGGAACTTCTGATCATATGTGTGATTCTATTTCCCCTCTTGAGTGTTCAAAAGATCATTTTGATACTTTCTCCGATCTTAGCGACGATTGTACTTCTTATGGAGACATCGAGTATGTTGAGGCATCACTCCCACAGTCTGATCCTCTTCTTGAGGAGTTCACCGATGAACTCACTCACATCAGTCCACTTTCATCAGAAAGTGACGATGATCTCTTTGATTTCGAGGCCGATCTTGGAGAAACTAGAAATCTCCTATATAATGATCATCCACTCATTTCTTGTCCCACTTCCGACTCTTCCATTCCTTCTCTCACTCCGGATGAGGAAGATGATAACTTTTGGAAGGAGGTCGATGATTTTCTTAGTGATGAGTCAATTCCAACAGGGATTGACAATACTTGCTATGATTCAGAGGGAAACATCCTCTTTCTTGAAAATCTGTTGATTGAAGAACCGTTTCCAGCTCTCCCTCCCAGAAATTTTGTTGCCAATCACCATTCAAGCTTCAAGTCTAAGCTTAAAAATCTAACAAATGGTGATTTGCTCCTCACTAATGAAGAATGGGATTGCATTGTGATGCACATCTTTATTCCATTTTTCACAGATGGTGTGGTTTCTCGTTCCCTTTTCTCCTTCAGGAATGAGGACACTATCTTTGACCCAGGCATTACCATGTACCATTTGTGAGCCGGGTCTGTCTGAATCTCATCGGTGTGGAACTTTCACGTACTTCAATGTTTATCCAAACATCTTGAATGAAAGTCCGATGGAGATTGTCTCTTCCACTTACTTCCCCATGAACCAATTAATTCGGGGTCGAGTCAAGCTAGCGACTCGGTAATCAAAAACAGTAGCTTAACATGGGTTTTCACCCGTGTGTACCACCCTAGTGTGGGGGAGATGCCCCACATGTTGTATATAGATCTAAAAAATGAATGAAAATTGTAAATATTAAAAAAGAGAATAATTGTTGTGTTTCCACACTTAGCTAGTAATGTTATCTTTTTACGTTCTAAGTTTCGGCATAACAGCCGGTACTTTGAATATTGAGGACAATATTCATTTCTAAGTGTGGGGGGGAAATTCTGGCGAATTTGATCATAAATGTACCCTTTTAGTCCCTTTTTCCCCCAAAATGGCCAAATTTTAAAAATTTTTTTTAGTGGAAGTACTATGTACTAAACACAACAAATGGTAATCAGTCCACCATATCTAACCCACATAAGGACTGGCTAATCCAGGAGCAAACGGCTCTTGGTAAAGATATCTCAAATCCGTTGACGGCTTACAATTTGCCCAAAATTGTATGGTATTCAGCTCACCATATCCTTAAAAGTGAAGAGTTGGCTAGCCCGCAAGTTTATGGCTTGTGGTAAAGGCAGTGGAAAAACCATAATTGGTAATCAGCTCACCAAAGATAATACTGATAATTTATCTAAGAGTTGGCTAGTCCAGAAGGGTACGGCTTCTGGAAAAGACAAATCAAATCCGTTGAAAGCTGGTGGTTTGCTCAAAATCACATGGTTATCAGTGTACCATGGTTCTTACTTGAACTGAAACATTTGGCTACTCCAGAAGTAATAGCTTTTGGTAAAGAGTTTCAAATCCATTAAGTTTTTCTCAAAAGATTGCTAGGGACTAGCAATAGTTTAGTGTGGGGGATTGATGAGTGTGTAAATACTCATCATTTTTGGTTTAATCTGAACTGCAAAACGTCTAAAAATGCTCAGAAATGCATCAAAATACTGAAAATATTCCAAAACTGCATTTTATATGTTTCAGATGCAAAATGTTCAAAATCAGATGAAAAATGAGCTAAGTTTGCATAATTGGCAGTTTTAGTCCCCCAAGTTTCAAAAGTTGTCAAAAACAGTCCCTGGTAAAACCAAATAAAGAGAAATATCATTTTGAGTCCCTAGGGATTCTTAAGTTGTCAAAACTGGTCCTTGAGAATTAAATTTATAAATTTACAACTTTGGTCCTTTAACTTTCAAAAATGACAACTTAGGTCCCTTAACTTTCAATAATGACAAGATAGGTCCCTAAACTTTCAAAGCTTGTCAATTTTGGTTCCTTAAAACAAGTTTGGAAAATTACAGGTTTGGTCCTTGGAGATTTCAGATTTACAAGTCAAGTCCTTGTCTTAATTATTACCTAAAGACTTGTCAAAACATTGTGAACCCCTGCCACATACACCTTTGACCCCTGTCACTACCCTTTTTGACCCCTTGGTCAACACCCAGTCAAACTACCTGTTTCCCTCCCTTGTGGTTTTCTTCCCAACTTGGCCTGCAAATCCTCTGCAACACCTGCCTTATCTCACCCATCACCTCCCATCACCTTATCTCCTCAAAACTCAACCCCCCTCATCATATCACCTACTCCACCCCCCCTAGTTGCAATCAGAGCCTGTGGTCAAATAACACCATTTCCCGCCAAAACCATAAAATGGTCAAAATGCTCCACACTCACCCATTGGCCAATTTCAGAGGTGGGATTCACTCATAAGGACACATGGAAGCTTGTGAAGCTATAAAAAGGAGGAGAGAAGAAGCAAAATGGAGTAGATAGTAGTTTTAAATTTTCTTAATGTCGTTTCTTTCATCAATGTACTAGGTTAGCTTAAAACATGTAATCCTTTGTTTCTATGATTAAAACTAAAGTTATTTCATCATTGTAAACTGTTTTTAAATCAATTCCAAAGTTTGGTTAAAAGTTTTGTTCTTGTGCTTACTGTTAAGAATTTCAAATTCATGTGCTTATGTTAAAGCTACCTAAAGCTTATTTTCTCATTCAACTGAACTTAAATAAGCTATACATAGTCTTTGGAAAGCCTGCTGAATCAGTTTAATCAATCTTGTTACTTGGTCAAGAAAAGTCAAAATGGGTACATTTGGAAATAGTGATGATATTTGGGGTGTTGCAGATCCTTGGACTGGGTTGGAATAAGCTCATTTAATGTAGTATTGGTTTTAGTTTTGGTCTGCAAGCATAGTTGGACCACTGTGAGTGATTCTCTCATTTTACAATTTTAAACATCAGTTTGCATATTTTGCTTGTACCTGTATTTGTAGCCATAACCTGTTCAAATGTGTTTATTTAGTTATATTTAAGTCATTCAAACTTAGTTTAGTCAGTTATACTAGTAGGTTTAGTGTTTAGCTCATTTTAATTACAAATCAGTTGTTATAACTAGTGTTTGGATCAGATAAGTTAACTATGTTAGAAGGTTGTTTATGTTGTTATTCTTGCTTGATACATGATACTTTAGTTCCTAATATCTTAAGTATAGCATAAAAACCAGTAGTCTAGTATAAAAAAGTCAACTTAGCTTCTAATCTTATATCACTAGTTAACTGTCAAAAATTTGGGATACAAATTATATCACAGTAGCTTGTAATTTGGTACTCTAGCCTAAAATCATCCTATCATAGCTTAGTATAACATGTTAAGTCATTAGAATCAGTTATAAGTTCATAAAAGTCAGCTTATTAGTTTTCTATAAAAAGTCAAATTATCCTAGAAGCTGTTTTTGAATAAAATGAATAATTTTGTGTAGGATTCATTACTAAGTTTTAGCTTATGCCCTTTTGGGATTTTAATATTCAGCTTCTAAACAAAAATAGAAAAATGCTATCTTACTTTTACTCAGCTTATATAGTGCTTATTTTTCAGCTTCTTTTGAATACTCTTTCTAAAAGTTGTCCTGTGCACAGATCTGCATGCTTTTCCAAAAGCTCATTAAAAGCTCTCTAGTGGACACCAAAGTGAAATTATTAGCTTTTTAGAGAGTTTAGCTGGTAGACTTGCTAGTTCAGTTGCTTACTTTCCTTTCTTAGTTTATTCAGGTGCTTAAAAATAAGCTAGATAAGTCCTATAAAACCTACAGTACCCTGTTCATTCAGATAAGCTTATGCTTATTTTGGCTTATTCAGAGCTATTTTCTTAGTTGAATTGCTTTCTCAGTAGTCATAATAGCTTATTACAAGTTTTTCTGCTTATTTCCAGTTTCCTTATACTTATTTTCTAGCATTTTAACCATTTTAGCTCATCCTTGTGCTTATTCTTAAAAGCTCACTGTTACAAAACCTTAGGCTTATTCAGTGCTTATTAGTAGATTTTAGAAAAAGTTGTAGTTACAAAATTTGCTTAATATCATGTGCTTAATTAGTTTGTCAAAGAAAAATCGAAAAAAAAAATGTTTAGCAAAAAGGGGGGAGGCAGGCTCGAACCTGAGACCTCCCGCCTTTTTGAGAGTGATAGTGATGTCCCTGTAACCATAGCGCCCTTGGGTCTTTATTGGTTTTAGTTTACACATTTAATCCCTTAAGGACACCTTTGCAGTTTTGCTTATAAGCCAACTTTGGTTTATTTTGAGCTTATTTCCTAAACAACCTACTGTTTTCGCATTTTTAACAGATTAAGCATCACCCAAAGTAGTTTCTGTGATTTTTTCATATTTTTCCCAAGTTGTTTAGTATTTTTAATTAATTAATTAGTGTTAAATCGTTTTTAATTCATAATAAAAAATATAAAAGTAAAAAAAATATAAATCTTTTTTCTAAAAATTTCTTTTGTCATATAGTATGTAAAAAATTTGTTTTTACACTTTTAGGACTTTTATTTCATAAATTTTACGTTTTTGCTTGCGCACTCGCGTAATTTTTAGACATAACTTACGTTTTCATTTTAAATCTAGTTTTTAGATAATTTGAGTTTACGTTTTAGTTAAAATAGTTTATTTAAGTTATTTTATTTTATAAAATCACAAAAACATCATTTTAAATATAGTGATAGCGTTTATTTAATATTTTTTATCTTTTTAAATTCCTTTAATTTGCATTTAAGCCCCTGTAGTTTATGGGATTTCTCTTTAGGTATAGATCAACCACAATCTCCTTTTCCGTTCAAATCTCTCGATCACTACACGTTTGACTATTCTCGCACAGCTCGTTGGGACTTAACGACCTGGGGAAACACTATACTCTCCTGATCTTCATTGCATTCGTGCTTGAACTGTTTTAAGTTTGTTACGGTCTGCCATTCACAAGTGGCGGACTTGCGTGATAAAACTTGACGGTTCTGCGCGGATCACCCCCCAATTGAACTTTACTTGTCCTCAAGTAAACTTTAGATAAAACTTATGAAAGTGTATCCTAAATATTCGTCTAGGAGTTTTTTCTATGTAAGCTTTTATTCTTTTATTCTCAAGTGCACAACCAAACACCTCACGAATTAGAAAAATGAAATCACTCAACTAATCTATGTGGTGACACTTAAGTAGTTCGCTCAATTGCTCAATCGTGACGAGTATTCTATCATGAGCTTGACAAGGATACACATCTCCACCACTAAAGCTAAGGAGTAACAAGTTTAAAACGGTAAATTGGGTTTATGATGATAAAGGTTTAAGGGTTCTACCAGGCTTATGTTTAAGCATCTCATACAAAAACATATTAGATCGCTAGCGCGTATTCTTGATTTACTCAAACATTGGATGGTCACTAGAATACTATATCTTGGATTGTGGGCACCAATATACACTCTAGATCGCTGGCACATCATTTGATTACTCAAAAACCAGATGGTCACTAAAAATATTAATGCATTAGATATTTTTATAAAGCCATTACTATATTCGGATGCTAGAAAGCTAACAACGGATAAAGTAATTTTGTAAGTGTAAGGTATGGGAAACATATATAAACGGTGTAAAATAAAATCACAAACAGATAGATTAAGTCCAAACATTACACAAAAATGTGGTTAATTACTTCCCGACCTTCCCATGAAAAAGACACTAATCATAGACTAACTCACGCTTTAACACGGAAACTCACGATTTAATAGGTAGACACGAGTTAGACTCAATGATGTCTTAATCATCATTCTCAAAACAAACCTTAGTTGGCGTTCCCTTAACAGCTAACTCCCTTGCAATCCATTAATATAAGACAACAAATAGTGGCGACATCTTCACTAGTACAAAACTACTAAGTGGTTAATTGCCATCAACTTCTAGTAAAATACAACAACACTTTACATCATTGGTTTATAATACGTACCAACGAATAATCGATTAGCTTAAAATATAGAATCAGTTAAGTTTAGACAAAGCGGTTATCTCACAATATATCTTCTTCTTTTTTTAACATAAAGAAACAACTAATGGGGTAAAATTTCACCACTTCACCATCATAATAATTATGGATGATTTTTCCATATACTTCAAAACTTTAGATGTAAAAATAATAGTGATAGTAGTAAACACACGAAAATAAAAAAATAACTACTATCAGATTCCCATTACGATGTGCAATTCCCGACCTAACCAAAGATAAGAAACACAAGAACACAGGAAATACACACAAAAGTAACCAACCACGGACTTTAATCTATAGGGTAGGCTAAGGTGTAACTAAAGAATTTTTATATCGGGTAAGAAACGAAAGGAATGACTCGGAAGGTTTTTCTAGGGGTATCATACTCTAAAAATGAGAGTAACCAAAAGGTTTTATACAGGCGTTAACTAATTAGTGTAGTTAGTTAATATCACATAAAATGTAAATGACATAGGCCATTTGAGTGTAATCCTAGAAATTTACCTAGTTAGACAAGTTACTCCAATTATATTAATAATACTCATTATGGTGGTCTCGAATAATATACCAAGCCAAGTTCTAAAGTTTACTGCAAGTCACCGGCACACTCATATTTTTGTGGAATTTGGGTAAAATAGTGAAAACGAAATATGCTCAATCCTCACAATATGGAAATAAGGTTATGTGTTCGAGTTATGCAACTATTGATTTCACAAAAACATGCTAATTTTTTTTAAATTTAAGTGTATATTAGGCATTTTTTGGAAAAATTTAGGACACATAGTGTTCTAATTCTTTCATCCCCCCACTTAAGATATACAACTTCCTCGTTGTGTAAATTCAAAATTAAATACAGGAAATATAATAAAATTAGAAAAAACTCCCCTGAGATTTGCTCGGTATGATCCTCCATGATGCATATGTGAGCAACTTGTTATCTTCTTGTGTGAAAAGGCGTGTAGATGCCAGCATGACTACAATACACATAAAATAAATCATATATGTAAACCACCATTTCCTTCGTATTCTTGGTACTCCACATGTGTTAATTTTCATGAAAATCACAACTAGTGTTTCTACGATAATGGAT
This sequence comes from Chrysanthemum seticuspe, assembly GCA_019973895.1. NCBI lineage: Eukaryota > Viridiplantae > Streptophyta > Magnoliopsida > Asterales > Asteraceae > Chrysanthemum > Chrysanthemum seticuspe. The sequence continues at coordinate 134,748,065 of BPTQ01000001.1, read as the reverse complement.
GGTTAGTTAAATAAAAATAAAAATCTAGTGTAAATCATCAGGTCAGCTGATACGCCGTATCCATAGTTAGGGATACGCCATATAGAGCCTGGAAAAACAAATAAGATACGGGTCATAAGTTAAATGCGCAGTATCCAAAACTTGGATACACGTATTAATGAAACTGACAGAAAGTTTTAAAGTGCAGAAAAATAAAAAATGCATGAAAATAAAATGATAGATATGACCAGTAAGGTCAATACGCCGTATCGACTTGCAGTTCTGACAGACTCGATAACAAAAATCAGAAAATAACATTCTAGGTTGTCTCCCGGAAAGCACTTCTCTTTATTCTAGAGTCTTTAAGTTAGACTCATCTTCAGCTTCTACGTTGTCCTAGTCACGAATCATCCTTCGTCCTTTTTGTGAAAAATGTCGTGGTAAGCATTCGACACATTATCTTCAGTCCTTCGAAAAATGTCGTAATTGTTCAACTTAATTGCAACATATTCCTCTAGTGGTCCATATGAATACTTGACAACTTCAAATTTCTCAGACGTGAATGTAGGTAGTTCTTTGCAGTGTTGCAAAAATCGGCCGAATCGGCTGATTAATCGGTAATCGGCCATACACCTTGTAGAATTTTGAAAATCGTTCAAAAAATCGGCCAGGTAAAAAAATCGGCCAAAATCGGTCAAAAATAGGCCGAATCGGTCAAAAATCGGCAAAATCGGCCGAATCGGTCAAAAATCGGTCGAATCGGTCAACTTTAAAAAAATAATAATTTCACTTATGACGCACAATGGGGATCGTTTATTTCACTTACAACGCACAATGAACCTCATAATCACAAGTGGAGCCTTTTATTGAGGTTTGGAAACATAGTAGGCTTGGAATCTGTTAAGATCTTTAGTTTGGTCTCCAGAAATACCCAAAACTTGCAGGAAATTCCAATCCGATTAATCACAGATTAATCCCGCTTTGACCGATTACTCGCTGCAGGGTGGTCGACCGCCCGACTATCGATTCACGATTTTTGCAACATTGGTTCTTTGTATGGTATGCCAATTAATTTACATTTTCTCTCTTTAAATGCTTTTTCATCTTGATTAACAAAATAAAATTAGTTATCAGTGATAGAATTTAATTATTAAGAATAACACAAACAAACAATAAATGCTAGGAATTAACAATAATTAATTAACAAAATAAGATTTCTTTTTCATATTGCTTTTTCATCTTGTTTGTGTTCATCTTAATAATATTGTTTGTTTGCTAACCTAGCTTGAAATTGTTTAGATCTTATCTAGGATTAACAATAACAACATTCATAAAATTAACAACAAAGTATTAAAATACAGCAGAATAAGAACAATGTCATAAACAAGGTTTTTCTTCATTATCATTCACTACAAGCCTCAATTCTACATGATCAATTGTAGAACGTGTTACACCTAACAATAATAACGACTCAAAAACGTATGAAAATGTAAGAAAACGGGCGAAAATGTATAAAAAACGGATAAAAACGTATGAAAACGTAAAAAAAGGATAACAACCTAAGAAAACATATTTTTGAGTTAATTACAAACGGTCGTTAGTCAAAAGGACTAACGGTGCAACTAAAACGTATAATAATGAAACAAATGGGAAAATACATTGCTATTACATGCCTAACGAACTAACGGTGCAAAGAGTTGGATGGGTATTGTGGTATTTTTTTGCGTTCATATATGATATTTGAACAAATGAAAAAATACATTGCTATTTCATGCCATTAACTCAAATATAAACCATAAGAAATAAGGAAATAAAATATTAAAACATGCCATGGATATTATAGAAAGATGGGCTACAAAGTTAGAAGTCCATTCGGTTTAGGCCCAAACATTATGTTTATTAAGTTCATGCAATGGGTCGCTACATGTCTTATAAAACAATTCTGAAATTCCAACTTATCTATCTATTAATGGATTGATATTTTGAAAGTGGGTATTTGGTGAGAATCAGCACCAGATCAGATCCACGATGAAAAATTATATTTCTTGCACAAATTTTTTTGGGTGTAATATAACTTTTAGCTAAAGTACGTTTGTATAGAAATGATGTGTAAGGATCAAGTGAGAAGAAAATTTAAAATGAGAAGAATGAGAAATAACTATAACTGCATGTTTGAGATGCATCGACTTGAATGAAATGCATCTCTATTCATTTAGATACATCACAATTACTTTTGAAAGTGCTTTTGAAGTGCAAACGATGCAAAGTAGTAATAGCAACAAATTTAACTCGCAGAGGACGAAAAATACATAGGATTTGTATAACTTGATGAAATGCATCTAATATATATATATGCATATAATTTTTAGCTAGAAAATATATTATGATGCATCTAAAAGATTAAAGATGCATTTAAATCAAATCGATGCATCTCTAATATATAGTTATAGTTATTTCTCATTCTTCTTATTTTAAAAATTCTTCTCATTTGATCCTTAGTCTAGAAATGATAACAAAGTTACAATGTGTGGTGATTTTTAATAGGAGTATCTAACTAGTGCTCTCAGGGCATTGGTTAGAATGCATTAAATAATCATAAACTTTCCTTTTAAATTAGAAATTGTATATTAAACTTATAAATTACCTAAATTAATCGTGATTTTAATTTAATAAACTTAAAATTTCCTTACATAATCATTTTAAACAATGCCTTAATAATAAAAGAAAATATAGTTTAAGTCAACTAAGAAAGAATTAGATTATCATCCAAGCTTCACGGCGGTCTAGGGGTCTCAAGTTATTTTGCTCTTAACCGTGCTCTTCTACTTAAATGGGTTTGGCGGTTCTTATCTCAAGATGGATCTCTTTGGTGCCGCATTATTCGTGCTTTATATGGTTCCTCAATCAGTTCTCATTCGTTGAATCTTTCTTCCAACTGGAGTTCCATTATGCGGGAAGTTCAGAGTCTTAAAACAAAGGGTTTCGATTTCTTGTCTCATTGTAAAAAAAGAGTCGGGAATGGTATTAATTCTCTATCCTGGTTTGATTGCTGGATAGGAGACGCGCCTTTGCATTCTATATTTCCTTGTCTCTTTGCTTTGGAGCTTGACAAGAATATAACGGTTGCGGCTAAATTGAATTATGAGGTGGTCAGTTCCTTTCGTAGGAGTGTTCGAGGAGGCATCGAAACATATCAATTACAGGGGTTGATTTCTTTACTTGGTTCGGTTTCCTTATCGAATTCTTGTGACAGATGGTTTTGTGACTTGTCCGGCGACGGTGTATTCCGAGTTAAGGAGGTTCGGAAGTTTATCGATGACTTATTTCTTCCCTCCAATTCAGTTCCCACCAGATGGTTGAGTTTTATACCCATCAAGGTGAATGTTTTCGTATGGCGAGCTCGTCTTGACTGTTTACCGACTAGAGTTAATTTGGTTCGTAGAGGCGTTCATGTCGAGTCCTCCATTTGTCCGATCTGTTCTTCTTGCGAGGAAGATGTGCACCATACCCTCTTTTGCTGTGATCTTGCTAGGCTCATTCTTCGTCGAATATGTAGGTGGTGGGATTTGGATATTCAAGACTGGTGTTCGTTTCAGGAGTGGCTTTCCTGGTTCCAATCGATTCATTTGCCGGTCATGGTGAAGTTTTTATTGGAGGGGGTCTTTGATGTAGCTTCGTGGTCTATTTGGAGATTTCGGAATCGTACCATTTTCGAGGAAAATCCTCCCAAACGCTCGGTTGTTTTTGATGATATTGTTCTTTGTTCCTTCAATTGGTGTAATAGTCGATGTCGTAGGAGGTTTTCTTAGGTAGATTGGCTTAAAAACCCTCATTTAATTTCTTTGTAATTTTCTAGCATCTTGCTAGTTTTAATAAAATTTTGCCGTTCAAAAAAAAAGAAAGAAAGAATTAGATTATGGTGAACTGGTAATTAACTAGATTGTTCAATTTTATCACGTTAACAAATACAAAATTGAGCTACTTCATTTGATTGAATTATCTGATTAATATCTATGGTAAAATAATAGAGAAATCGTTTTTAAAGAAACCAAAAGTACCTATGTTCTGTCAGTTTTCTTATAACACTTTTGGACCTAATTTAAAAATAACTTTATACACAGAATTTATTTTCATTGGATGAATCAAATGTATCACAATTTCACCATCCGATAATTTCATGACATTTTGAATTATGAAAATAATTAGGAAGATAATTCATTTTCCTATTTTATAGGGTTAATATACAAATATATTATCATTCTCGGTCAAAATGTTCGCCTAAGTTACTACACTTTAGTTTTGTTCACCCAATATACTAAACTTTGCATATTGTTCATCCAAGTTACTGAATATTTGAGAACCGTTCATTCCAGTTACTCTAAAAACTGGCTACTGCGTGTTGACTGGTTGACCATTGACACGTCATTAAATAAAGAAGTTAATATACTAATAATATGTTACCGAACTTTGCGAAAATGTTCTCCAAAGTAATTGAACTTTGCGTGTTTTTCTTCCAAACAACTAAACGTTTGAAAACCATAGATTCCAGTCATTGTCTCGTTTTGGAGATAAAACTTCTAAGATACTACAATGAAACTATATACAAAAAGTTGAATGAAAAAAATCAGTTGCACAATGTGGTTGTAAAGATACAGGCAAACAGTCGAAGAAAATGATCACTTACATAAAGCGATAGTGCTTATATCGAGTTGTTCTTCACAAGTTTAAACAACTGAAAACGAAGAAAAAAAAAAGAAAAAAAAAATGAAAATATCGTTTTAAAGGAATAATATAAAAGATCGAAGATGTAAGAAAAAAAATTAAAAACGAGAAAAAAAAAAGGTTGAATACTGTATTGTACTTTTGAGTTTATTTTTATTTTTTCTTAAATAAAAGTATTTCTAACATATTATGTTTCTTAATTATTAATTCCTTTAAAACTTCGAAAAGATTTATATATGACCTACAATAGCCGGTAAAAAAAAATAGTGACATATATGCATAGCAGGTTTTCAAAATTTAGTAGTTGGGATGAAATAAATAAAGTTCGGTAACTTTACCAACATTTTTCAAAAGTTTAGTAACTTATGCCTATATTAACCCTTCTATCTATTATATACATGAGTTTGTAAATCCGAAACAAACTACATGGAAGTTAAAACTTTTATAAGATAGATTTCATATTAGTCAAATCTAAAAGCAAAACAAACGACATGCCATATTTTATACTCCATAGCTTGCTACATTTAATCTCCAATAACGATATCATTTGTAGATATTTTCTTGATCATGGATCTCAGTTTAGTTGACTTACTAATATAGTATTCAACACTTGATAGCGAAAACCGAAAATTCCTAATATATTAAGTGAATGTGTGACAACAACTTAAAAATAAAAAAGACGCGTTTAGTTTTATTTTCAGACCTCACAAAACTAACGTATTTGGTAAACGCTAAGAAGCTTCAATGCTTTTGCAGCTTTCGATTTTTATTAGTCTTTGTATTTGGTATTTTAGGGTTACAATCATAAGTTTCCAAGATGTGATATAGGACCTTAATCGTGTACATATATACCATGCTAAAAACAGTGAATTGCAAAATTAGGGATGCAAGAATATCATGTTATGCTATCTTACAGCTCTTATATTATGTATTTGACGTGCTCGTACCTTTCCAAAATTTGGTTTTTTATAGTTTGTAACACGCACAAAAAGATGTAAAAATCCACAGTGAAGCTTCGTATCAATAGTATACTTGTTAGTGTTAGTTTTGATAAAGCCCAAAACTTGTATGTTTGAGCACGTATATTGCGTAGGGTTTCGTTTATTTATTTTTATTTAATGTCTTGTATTCATTGTAGTTTAGTTGATTATGATTTATACAATTTCTAGTTTCCCTAAGGAGGAAAAAAAAAAAAAAAAAAAAAAACCCTAATATTAATCAGATTTTAAATATAAAGCTGAGCATAAAAATGTTTATATAGGAAATTAGAGTGCGTTTGGCCGTTTGTGAATGATTTGGATTTAAATTTGGATTTTCATTTAGGTTTGGATTTCAAAAAAATAATAAAATAAAATAAAATATGACAAATTTAATTATTGTTTGTTGTATAAGTTGATATAAGATTTGAAATTACAATCTACTAATATAGAAAGAAGCATAAATATATATAAAGTTGTGGATATTAATATGTGGCTCACATAGAAGGAAAAAGACACCAAAATGGATAGAAAATTTTGTAATCCTAGAGAGCATATATTAAGGGAAGTGATTTGTACACTCCATAAAATGATTGGTACACTCATATTTATTGTGTTTGGACATTTATACCCTCACAAATACTTTTACATTTTCACCCTGTGAGGGTATAAATGTCCAAACACAATAAATTTGAGTGTATCAATCAATTTGTGAAGTGTACAAATCATCTCCCATATATTAAGGATTCAGTCTCAAATAAGGGGTCACTAGCATAAATCAAACATTCAGTTTTACTATAATCCTGTGATCTCACATCAAAACCCATCAACAGGGACGGAGCTGGTGGGTTCCTGCGAGTGCCCGGAAACCTCATAGATTTTTTTGATAGTTAATTTTTTTAAAAAACACTGATTTTTCTTAAATACATCTTAGATGCACATTGTCATTCGAAATGTGTTTCCAGTATTACAGTTCAAAAGATTTTGTACACCCGGTCATATTTGATCCTGGTTCCGTCCCTGTCCATAAACAAAACGCATCCTTAACATACGAAAACAATACAAGTTCGTGCCTAAACTAATACAGGCTACGGGTCTTATTAAGCTGACATGCAACATACAATCATATAGTTGCTATGGTCTAGCCAAAAAATTACTAGGTGGATTAAAGTTTTCTCAATTTTAAGGTATTACATTATTAGGAATCTTATTTTCTCCGAAATGTGCTCAGGAAAAAGGATTAGAAACGCATATGTCTATTTTAGAATATAAACTACTTTTCGAACGACTAATCCACAAACCTATCAAAATTTTTGTGTAAGCTAGTTCACGTACATAAATATAAATTAAGTTTAATAAGGTTTTGGATTGGACATGATTTTTATAGGTCTAACCTTGTTGGAAATACATGTCGATCAATTACATCAAAGTCGAGTCCCATTAACATTTGGTAAAGAAAGAAAATTAAGGACATTGATGGGTGTCTCATCAGTCATCCCCACTGCATTTAACTTTTTCGTTAAAAATATTTCAGTAGAGAAAGAAAATTCTAAGAGCACTCCCATCCATAACACCATAACACCAATAACACCGTCCACGTCAGCGCCACATCAGCTTTAACATTTAACATTAACATCCCCAAAAAACACTCTCATCCATAACATCCCAATAACACCATAACACCACTAATATTTCATATTTTCAATTTCAACCCCTAAACTAAAACAAACATTTCATTTATTAAACTAAAACAAACATTTTATTAAAACTTAAACCATATTACAATACGAGATAAAAAAAAAAAAAAAAAAAAAATACACTGAAATGAAAAAAAAAAAAAAACACACTGCAATTAAAACGTTACAACAAATTAAAGGAAATACGATCTACTGACGAGGTTTCAAGTTATATTTTGCGATGATTCGATCTTTTTCGTCATTGATCCACTGCACGACCATTGGATCTTGCCCCTCAGTAGGCGTCATCAAAAACTTGATCTCTTCCAACCGGGTTATTGTGAACTTTGTGCATATCCTGTTCAACGATGTCCATTTGCTTGACATCATGTCCTTGGTGCGCCGTTGAAAGTTGAGTCTATTGAACTCATTTCTGACCCGATACCAAAACGTATCTCTAGGTTGGCACTTTCCAACTTTTGGATCCTCCGAAACAGCTATGTAACACCTTGCAAGTAATGCTTCCTCTGCTGAATTCCAACGATTGCTAACGACAACCTCCTCATCAGAATCAATTGGTTCGGGCTCGGGGTCTTTGGATTTTTTGGATTTTCGCTTAATACGACCTTTTCCTTTTTTTGGTGGAGATGTGGGTGTCTCAGTAGGTTTTGAAAGTTGGAGTTTAAGGTGTTTTGTTGGTTTTGTTGTTGCCAAAACAGTAATGTTTGTTGTTGTTTCCACATTTCTTCGCTCGATAAGCCTAGTGGGTTGGGGTTTGAAGATGAACCAGCGTTCGGGTTAGATGATGAACCCGGGTTTGAGGGATTCCACCCATCATTGAGAAGATTGAAGAAAGTATCGTCGTTGCCTCCCGACATTGTTTTTTTTTGCAGTTAATTGAAGTTGATAGATTGAGAGTATTGAGAGGATTTAGAAGTGGAAGTGTGAATAAAAATGGTGTTTTGATTGTGTATTTATAGTGGTAAAAAAAGGTTTTTTTTTTTTTTTTTTTTTTTTTTTTTTTTTTTTTTTTTTTTTTTTTTTTTATCAATTCTAGCCGTTAGGGACTAAAAATGAATTTTTTTTTAAAGTTAACGGCTAGTAGCCGTTAGAGGGACTAGATTTGAAAATTTTTTGAATTTTTTTTTTTTTTTTTTTTTTTTTTCTGCCCCTTAACGCGCGTTAAGGGGATAACGTTGGGGGATTAACGCCGTGACACAAACACACTTCCAAGGGTAATAACGGGCCAACGCCGTTATTTTTGGCTATAACGCCGTTTCGGCGTTAACAAAGGAAGTGCTCTAAGAAACATACATAGACTATGTCGTTCTTTTTGTTTGTTTATTTAACCAACGAGTTTTTTTTATTGCTAGCGTGTTACGACGGGATGAAACACCTAAAAAATTTAGCTGGCGTATTACGAGGCCGTTTAGTTGGTGAAATTTTTGTTTTTTTGTTTTTCCGTATCTAAATTTCTAAAGAATTGATTGGTTTTTCTTCTCTAGAGAAGAGTTGAGAATTTTGAAAACCCATTTAGATGGAATTATATTTTTTCATTTTAAAAAAATAACAAGATGTTTAGATGACTCTCTTTTCAAACATTATTTTAAATCAACTTTTTTCATATTGGATCTTTGAACGTTTTTATCCATTCAATACATTTTTGTATGTTTTTATACATTTCATCCGTTTTTTCCGTTTTTGTACATTATCATTTGTTTCTATATATATTTGTACGTTTCATCCGATTTTATTACGTTTTACACGCTTTTAAACTTTTTTCATCCATTCTCGTCCGGTTTTTTCCATTATGTACACTTTTGTATGTTTTTACATGTTTTCGTTCGTTTTTATACGTTTTCGTCTGTTTGTATACGTTTTTGACAGTTTTATTTTATGCATTCGTCTGTTTTCTTTACGTTTTCGTCTATTTTTATATTTTCGTCTATTTTTTACGTTTTCGTTTGTTTTTTATGTTTTCGTCCATTTTTTTTTACATTTTTTTAAAAGTTTTCGTCTGTTTATTTGCTCTTTAGTGAGTTTTTTAAGTTTTCGTCCATTTTTAATGTTTTCTTACATAAGATAACATAAGAAAACGTACAAAACATACGAAATCATGTGAAAACGGACGAAAACGTAAAAAAAGGACGCAAATGTAAAAAAATGGACGAAAACGTAAGAAAACAAACGAAGACGTAAAAAAGCAGACAAAAACGTAAAAAAACTGACGAAAACGTAAAAAAATATGAAAAACTAAAAAACGGACGAAAACATAAATATCAAATGAAAACGTAAAATAACAAACGAAAACGTATAAAATTGACGAAAACGTAAAATCACCGACAAAAACGTAAAAAAATAGACGAAAACGTAAAAAAACGGATGAAAACGTAAAATAACATATGAAAACGAAAAATAACATATGAAAACGTAAAATAACATACGAAAACTTAAAAAACAGACGAAAACATAAAAATCAAATAAAAACGTAAAATAACAGACGAAAACATAAAAAATGGTTGAAAACGTAAAAAACAGACGAAAACGTAAAAAAATCAACGAAAACGTAAAAAAATGATGTAAACGAAAAATAACAGACGAAAACGTAAAATAACAGACAAAAACATAAAAATCAGACGAAAACGTAAAATAACAGACGAAAACGTAAAATAACAGACGAAAGCGGAAAAAAAAGGCCGAAAACGTAAAAAAATGGACGAAAACGTAAAAAACAGACAAAAACGTAAAAAACGGTCGAAAACGTTAAAAAACTGACGAAAATGTTAAAAAAAATGGACGAAAACGTGAAAAGGGGAAAAAAGTAAAAAAAAAAAAAAAACGAAAACATAAGAAAATAGACGACAACGTTAGGAAACGTAAAAAAAGGATGAAAACAGTTAAAAATGTATAAAAGTGGATGAAACATAGTAAAAGGGGCGTAAAAAAAGTGAGAATGAAAAAAGTGAAAAGAGTAGAATGACTTTTTCAAATTTGTAGTTAAAATTTACAGAATGAGAATTTCACATTTTTTGAAAATTATTGAAAAAAATGTAACTAAATGGATTTTCAATTTTCCCTTTTTATATGAAAATTTTCTGAAAAAATGAGAATTTTTTTACCAACTAAACGCCCCGTTAGTGTTTTTAGTTACATGTCTTAAATGGTATTTTAATGAGAAATTAGCTAAGGGCATCCACAATAGTAAAACTTTTTAAAAGTTTATAATTGTGTTGTGACATTAATTTATAAATCTTTTTAAGTTTTATAAATATCTCACATAATTCAAATGCGTTAAATTATAAAAAGGTTCAATATCCTAGATCTTTCATGTCACATAAGCTTGAAATAAATATTCACTATTTTTCATAAGTTTTTAAACTTCTTCATAATTTTATAAAACTTTTCATAAACTACAATAGTAAATGCTTTAAGGATATAATATGTCTATAGTGATATGTGAAAATTTAATAAAAGTAATTGGTTTTTAGGAAGAAAAACAACAACTAAAAATCCTAAAATATCTTCAATGATCTTACACAATTGTCCCGGACGTGATGTAAAAGTAAAAAACAAAACTGCTTGATCATGGAGCATATCACACTTACCAATTGGTGAAAAGCCATTTGATATCAATTGATTTTTTTTGTTCTTTCTATTATTATGCAGAGTAAATTGCAGAGTCGTCTTTGTGGTTTTCTCAGATTGCAAATTTCGTCCTTGACCTTTCATAAGTGCAGGCGACTTCCTTGTGAGAAAAACTTTGATCCGTTTTGATCCTTTACTTAAGAAAGACCAAGGATGATTTTTGCAATTTTGGCAAACCACAAAAAGACAGAAAATACCAAAACAAACCCAACTCTTCCTAACAAGGAGGCTGTCTGCGCTTATGAAAGGTCAGAGACGAAATTTGCAATCTGAGCAAGCCACATGGATGATTACTGCAATTTACTCTTATTATGCATTACTGTATATGATAAATTACAAGCAACATTCTGCATCCGTGTTTGATAGATGCTAACATATATGGATGGACATCTTTGTTTCTTCAACAAAAATCAAATATACTAATAATTTGAAAGTAACACAATTCGTGGATTATCAAAAGATTACAATAGTTTGTTCCAAACAAATACATTATAATAGAACATTTAAATTAGTATATATTGTAGGCCATATTTAGACTGACCGTTTGGAAATATTCCAAATATTCTGATTAGAAATGTTTCACGCGTTTTCATACATGGATAGTAACAGCAATAAACATCAAATTATCAATTTTTAGGAATATTACAACACATCATTAGCCATTTAAGTTTATAGTTAATTGATGGAAAGTAATATACCAGGATTTATTATGAAAAAAATAATAATAATAGTCAACATTATACTTATACCGTTTGTTGCCTGCTGGATACTCTCTAGATATATAAATAATATAACTGATAACCTGAAACCAACATTTGGATGCACATGCTTATATATGTACGCATAGACGGAACTTGAACATTTTTTTTGAGAGGGCCGAATTTATTTTGGGAGGGCCGAATCGGAGATTTGTTTGTAACCTTAACTAAATTACCCCTAAAACCTATAATATTTACACTAGGTGCCGCAAATTTCGGGGAGGCCGGGGCCCTCCCCGGTCTCCATTAAGGTCCGTCCTTGTATGTACGACTTTGTGTTAGAAATATTTTTATCTAAAACGGAAAATGTTATGCAATTACGGAGTAATTTTTTTAGAACTACTAGCTAGGATCGATCCAAGTTCTCCTTGCAAACCTTTGTTTCTTGATAAACAAGTAATTAAGGTCGAGTCTAGTTCTTCGCCAGGTTAATTAGGTCCTCTTTGATTAGCAAACTATCCTGAGCTAATTCAGAGTATATAGTAAAATCTAGCAGTAATCTCAAACTATACGGAAATTAAAACTTTTAAAAGATAGATTTCACTATTTCACATTAGTGAAATCTAGCAGTAAAACAAATAACATGCCATATTTAATTTAGGGCAAATCGCATAAAAAGGTACTCATCTTATGTCCAATTTCAATTAAAGGTACTATTCTTTTTTTGTCTCAATTTAAGGTACCCGACTTTTTTTTTGTTGCCGATTTAGGTTTTTTTCTAACTTCCGTTAACTATTTCGTTAGTAAATTACATGTTTGGTCATTGAGTTTGTATAGGCATTACATGGTCGGTCCTTCAGTCCATTTTTGCACATTTTCAAAAAATAATTTTCAAAAATAATTTTTTTTTTAAAAAACAAATTTTCGAAATATTTTTTTTCCAAATTTTTTTCAAAAACAATTTTTCGAAATATTTTTTTTCCAAATTTTTTTCACAAAAACTTTTTCGAAATATTTCAAAAAACAAAATTCAAAATATTTTCGTCCGTTTTTGCACGAAAAAAAATTTCGAAAAAAAATATTTCGAAAATTTTTTTTGAAAAAAAATATTTCGAAAAATTTTTTTTGAAAAAAAATTTGGAAAAAAAAATATTTCGAATTTTTTTTTTGATTAAAAATATTTCGAAAAAGTTTTTTTGAAAAAAATTTGAAAAAAAAATATTTCGAAAAAGTTTTGTTGAAAAAAATTTGGAAAAAAAATATTTCGAAAAATTGTTTTTGAAAAAAATTTGGAAAAAAAATATTTCGAAAATTTGTTTTTGAAAAAAAATTTTATTTTTGAAAAATATTTTTTGAAAATGTGCAAAAATGGACTGAAGGACCGAACATGTAATGCCTATACAAACTCAAGGACCAAACATGTAATTTACTAACGAAATAGTTAACGGAAGTTAGAAAAAAACCTAAATCGGCCCAAAAAAAAAGTCGGGTACCTTAAATTGAGACAAAAAAAGAATAGTACCTTTAATTGAAATTGGACATAAGATGAGTACCTTTTTATGCGATTTGCCCTTTAATTTATAATATCTAGCCATCTCTCATGAATCTCCGATCCAATTACTTTGTCTTTTGTAAATCAAATATATGCTTGATTTTGGATTTCATTTCAAGTTGACCTAGTATTCAACCTTTTTTCGTAAGCGAAAACCAGAATTTCAAGTTCCTAATACGTTAATTGAACGCGACACATACTTAAAAACGATAATGACGTGTTTACTTTTATTTTCAGTCGACTTCATTGATGTATTAGGCAAATGCCAAGAAGTTGCAATGCTTGTGTAGCTTTCAACTTTCAATTCAAGTTTTAATTCATCTTTCTATATGGTAGTTCAGGGGTATAATTTTAATTTCCACGATATGGTGTTTTGCACGGGACACTAATCGTGTACACATGTTATTCAAAAATACAACGTGAACTGCAAAATTTAGTGATACAAGAAGATCATATTCGTTATTTTACAAATAAAATCTTATATTATGAGTCTGACTCCTAACACTAGTTTTTTCATTGTTTGCAACGCACACACATAAACATGTAGCACACTAACACTAGCTAGAATTTCTTACTCTTTTCTTTTTAACGATTAATTATATAAGATAAGAAAGTATAGATCCTTTCAAAATTAAAATAATTGAGAAAATAATTGTTTAAGTATGTATGATTGGAAATCTAGACTTCTATGTAATTTTGTTTGTCCATATCTAAATAACATCTTCGAAAACATCAAGAAATTCTGATCCGATATGTTTCACGCGTTTTGATTTATTGAAACATGAGAGTGACAACAATAAACATATCTTCAAGTATCAAAGGTTTTAGATTTAATTTTAATTGTTACTACACAATTTATATATGTTGTTTGATAGTTTAGATAAATAATTACTGTGGTACGCTTACACGACACTTCAATTTGCAAGCGCTTTTATGCACACGATTTAAAACAACTCTGGCTAGAACATTTTTGCATTATACATTGATATATAAGTTACTTTAAATTTCAGATTTTTATAGCACAAGGTACGATGCATTATAGCCTGCGTTTTCGGCTTATGGTGCGAGCCAACCACACGGGTCTTCGCGTTATAGTCTCTCGCCGTGGCCACAATGCACGTTACATTTTTTTTTTTTTTTTTTTTTTTTTTTTTTTTTTTTTTTTTATGTATATGTTTGTGTTTTGTGTTTTTGCTTTTTTTCTCTTTTGTAGGTGAGCCAGCTAGAAGAAGAAGGGGTTGTGGTTTTTTTAAATTTTTTACTTTTTACATTATAATCTTATCTTTCTTACAATTTAGCCTAAGGGTGAGCATATGACCCGAACGGACCGGACCGACACGGACCGAGACCGGACCGACCACATTCGGTCCGGTCCGCGGTCTCGGCTTTTGGGCTAATTGGTCCTCGGTCCGGTCCGCTCCGGACCAAAACCGACGAATTTGGCCTTGTTGGACCGGACCGACCGGACCGAGACTGGACCGACCACATTCGGTCCGGTCTCGGTCTAGGGTTTATGCCGAAATCGGTTTTCGGTCCGGTCCGGTCTTGGCCGGTCCGGTCCGGTTTTTGGACCATGCTCACCCTTAATTTAGCCTAGAAAATGTACAAAAATTAGTTTTAAATTTTCTCTTGCTTTTTTCTCTTTTGAAATTGGATTAAAAAGTTGATGTAACACTTTTTGCTATGACAATACTTTCTGTCATAACACGAGCCTATGACTCCACGCTGAACGTAGTGCTCTAATAGTGTATATATTAAAGATTTGGGTTCTCTCAAGTTGTAAACACAACTTAAGTCAAGTTGTGAGATTGTGAGCCATTGAATTTGATCCAATAGCTCAAATCGCAATCTCACAACTTGACTCAAGTTGTGTTATACAATTTGAGAGGATCCTTGCCTATAAAATATTAACCAAGTTGTAAACACAACTTGAGTCAAGTTGTGAGCCATTGGATTTGATCCAATGACTCAAATCAAAAGAAACACGAGCCTATGACTCCACAATGAACGTAGTGCTCTTATAGTGTATATATTAAGGATTTGGGTTCCCTCAAGTTGTAAACACAACTTGAGTCAAGTTGTGAGGTTGTGAGCTATTGGATTTGATCCAATGGCTCAAATCAAAAGAACTTCTTTTGATTTGAGTCATTAGATCAAATCAAATGGCTCACAATCTCACAACTTGACTAAAGTTGTGTTATACAACTTCAGAGAATCCTTGCCCATATATTAAACAACCTCAGCTCTAGCTAATACTATATATTTTCTAGTATTACATCCTCGGGTACGTGCTCTCAAATATCAAAGTTAAATGGCGATCTTAACAATGTTAGGATTAATCTACCAATATTATTTAAAAAAGAAATTTGGAAACGGGATGAATACGTCATTTTGGCATGATAATTGGCTAGGGGGCCCTTTATACATTCCCTCGGTTATACAAGTTAGAAACAATGCAAAATTGCTTTGTTTTTTAGCGTGCCCCCTCTGTTGTACCATTTGTTCCAATAGCTAATTCTACAGTTAATAACTTCTCCCATCATCATGAGGATTTGCAATTTGGGGGAATTGCATATATACCCACTAAAACTTGTATATTGGTATATTTCCTCAAAACACAAGTTTTTATTGCATAATGTACAATGGTGTTTAAGCATATTTTGGGGAAATATGCAAATATGCAAGTTTAAGTGGGGATATATGTAATTGGCCCTTGCAATTTAATAAATGGTCCAATACTGCAGCCTACTATTCCTCTTACTGGGCCAACATTCCATTGGGCTTGGAGGAGAATGCTTAGGTCTCAGAAAAAAATATGGAGCTATGTGAATTGCAAGATCTTTGTTGAACCTTAACTTGAGTATGGAACAGAATCAATGGGAATTTAACCCCAACCCTTTAAGGTGTTTCTTGGTTAAATCAATGCATAAGACCATCCTAAATACACTGAACAATACAATCTATGAGATGGAACAAGCTTCTTCCTTCAAAAGTAAACATCATGTCTTGGCGTGTTTGCAATCAAAGGTCCCTCGACTAGGAAAAATCTCAACAAACGTAGAATCGACCTAGACTCGGTGCTTTGCCCCATCTGGAATTCTGACATCGAGACATAATCTCATTTGTTCGCAACATGCTCGATTGCCCGAAACATTTGGAAAGATGTTTACTCATGGTAGCAACTCTCGGATACCCCCAGCACAAGCCTATAAGAGGTAGTTTCTTTATCATATCGTGTCCCTTTAGAGAACATGCTCAAGCCTTTATTCGATGTCGTGGTCAATAATTCGTTTGGTCACTTTGGAACTATAGAAACAAAATACTATTCAACCAAAAATGACCTCAAAATGAACTCATTTTGAACGAGATTAAGACAATTTCGTCCAATTGGATATGGTAGATGTAAAAAGGTTTTTTTTTTAGCTGGATTGAATGGTTTAGTGATCCATGAAATATTTTTTCTTCTATCTTGTACTCTTTTCGTCTCAAAATATAAGTCAATTTTTTATTTTTTAAAGTGTTTTCTTTCCCACTTTGACTTTAATTATTTTTTTTTTCGTGTTATATAATACTTGATGAAAAGTTCACAAATGAAAATGCATTTAAAATACAAACTCATTTATATATTTTGCATAAAGTATTATATAATACGAAAAAAAAATTTAAATTCAAAGTTGAAATTAAAAGACTTTGAAAAAGTCAAAATAAACTTATATTTTTAGATGGAAGGAGTAACTGTTTTTTCAAGCATTTTGTTAGTTGTTTAATATAATTGCCGTTCAAAAATAAAACTGATATATATAAGCTATATACCACCATGAGTTCAATAATCTTTGCCGAGTAAAACTTGCTATGCAAAAAGATTTGTTCTGAGCACTTTACTTTTGTGATGCGCGAGAAACGATCGATCGGTCCGGTATCATTATTTCTTGAGAAAACCTTTTACAAACTCATGATGCGAGCATGTTGTGAAATAACATAATGTTAAAACAAATGGAATATTATAATTTATGAATATATTTCAGGTTCAGTCAGTATATTTATAAGTGCACCCGGTGTGAGCTCTTCGTCGTCCAACATGGAGGTGAGGTGGCACCTTGTCGTGGCTCTTCACCACACCGCCCCCCTCTTTGTAGCTTGTCATCACAACCCTCTTCGCGGGCACGACGAGGGTATATTTTACCTTTTGTCAGTTTTTTTTTTTTTTTTTTTTTTTTTTTTTTTTTTTTTTTAATTTATTTAAATATGTAATGTTTTATTTAGTGGTGGGCCCCAAATGAAGAGGTTGAGGTCTGTTATGAGTGGGGGGAGGGTTTGTTGTGGTTAGTGGTGGAGATTTGTTATGCTGAGGTGGCGCTGATGTGGCGGTGATGAAGAGGTAACCCCTCTTCACCACACCTGGTGCTCTAAGGCTGTTATACATATGTTTTTTTGAACGACAAATTATATTTAAAAGAGAGCAAGACGCTAAAAGAAACAAACACCAAAGCAGGAAATACGATCAGGTGCAATGCCTCAAGTCAAACTACTACTTCAGCGTTACCTCAGCTTACTCTTTTCACTTTTCTTTCAATCACACAGCAAAGGCCTACAAGGCAGATTAATCACTGCCAAGGTGCTACAAGGCCACCAACATTTTTTACTTGGTTAAATTGGACAAACAAATCGGTCAACGGTTGTCAATAATGGTCAACGGTGCTCAAACTTGTCGGAAACATTCAAATCTTGCCGGAAATAACCAAAACTCGCCGTAAAATTGTTTTAATAACTTATAGTCGTTGTTTATATCTGTTACTAGATGTTTTTTTATGAAAAATTTTGCCGGAAATACCTAAAACAAAACGAAAATACCCAAAACTTATCGGAAATGCCAACCAATAATCATCAATTAATCTCGTATAAACCGACTACAAACTCCAAGGGGTTAACTGCCAGACTAGTGATTCACAATTTTTGTAATCTTGATTTTCTTTTTTGTTTTTTCAAACAAACTAATTTTTATTCATTAAAAATAAAATTAAAAATTATATAAAACCTAAGTAAAATTCAAAAATATACTTTACATAAACTATAAGCCAAGTTAAACAAACTTTCTAAATGTTTAAGGGTATAAACTGAAACTCTTATATATGTAAAAGATTTGAAAAAAAAAGTAAAAATAATAACAATAATAATAATTTTGAAAAAAAATATCGTCTTCCTTCACACACACTCAAAAACACACACGCACTAAAAAACATAAAATAAACACAAACCCTTTTTAATAAATTAAAAGATCAGAAAAAAGATGAAGCAATCGTTTTGGCGTAAGCCAAAAACTTGGCGACCGGGTTGGCGAGAGCACCCACCAGTGCTGTTTCGCTGGTTATCGAGCATGCCCAGTAGACTTGCCGAAAGTGCCAAACCACTGCACCCTCCTCCGCTGTGAACGCTATTATCTCAGAAGCTTACTACTACAAAAAAAAAGCTAATTAGATCGGTTAAAAAGCCTCATATAGATCGGTAACCAACCACTCTATCTAAGGGTGATCTTTATGAGCAAATACATATATAGATCGGCTGAGAACCGATCTAACTAATACAACAAAAAGATCAGTTCATACCTAAGAACCGATCTATTAAGTCATTTTTCAGAATTAAAAAAAATAAATAAAATAATATATATATATATATATATATATATATATATATATATATATATATATATATATATATATATATATATATATATATATATATATATAGGGGAGGGTTAATGTGAGATCAAGCTTAAAGTTGTAAAAATAAGATCAAATCTAAAAAACCACTAAAACATTTATAAATAACAATTTTAGCAATCATACACAAAAAAAATAATATTTTAATACAAATTAACATTTTAGCAACTAATAACCAAATGATACATGAGTTTGGATTAGTGATACATCTGATACACATTACACTAATAAATATTCCAAAACCTGATACACATACAAAAACCTGATACACATTAAACTACTAATCAAAGTGTATCACCTAGGTTTCGTAAATTTTAAAAAGAAATCTATCGAAACTTTAACAATTTTAGTTGTAGTAAATAAAAAAATTATTTTTATTGTAAGGAGAGTATCTCTTGTCAAATTTTAGTTCGATCTCATTTTAACAACTTTAAGTATGATCTTATTTGATCTAGATTATATATATATATATATATATATATATATATATATATATATATATATATATATATATATATATATATATATATATATATTATATATAACAGGAGGCATTTGACATTAATGCCACCTCAATGCCACCTCAATGCCATCTCAATGCCACCTCAATGCCACCTCAATGCCACATAATCCAATTTCATGCCACATAAGCATTTGTTGTCCAACTAAGCATTTTTTTAATTTTAATTAGCTATTATTTAATTTTCGGAATTTTTTTAATTAATTTTCGAATATTTTGGATTTTTTTAATTAATTTTCAAAATTTGTTTATAAAAAAGGAGCCTTGCAAGGATTGAACCTTGGTTATTTGGATAAATAAGTTGTGTGTTTACCACTAAGGCAACACAACTTTTTGGAATATATGTTGCAAGTCTAAAATTATAAATATATGCAACCAATTATGTAGGAGAATCCCTACAACTTAGGTAACCCTAAACAAAACATATATGTGAAAACTTATATACGGTTCATATAATCCAAATCCATTATTAAAAAAACATACGTATATTTTTTAACCCTAATCATCAAATCTCTCTAGAAGAAGAAAACTCCATAACTAAGGTTTTAACGATTTTTAATGTGTTGTTGTTCAGGTTTTGCTGTTCTTGGAGCTTTGATGCGAGCTCAGTTAGCTGACATGCATAGACAATTAAGGTACATTTGACTTCTGGTTATCTAGCTGTTTTATAATAAGCTGCCTGAGACATCAACAAATATGCAAGGATTTCTAGATTATTCCATGAATTGCAACTTGACACCAGAGTTTGAGATGCATAGACCTATGTACAATGACAATATGTGTCATGCCTTTAACCCTGAACCTGGCCAGTGTCCTCTTCCCATGATGGATGCAAACTCATATTCTCAACACCAGGTAAGGCTTTAAAATTAATCGTGTTCATAAAATTGCAAAAGATATACACTAGATTTTGATTTTTATTGATTTCTAAATCTTATATGTTAGTTGTAGGATTTGATAAGTAAATTATAATTTTAGTTTATATAGGATCTGTTTATATAGAAATCCATAACTTAAGTTTTGTTTATATTGATTTCTAAATCTTATACGTTAGTTCTAGAAAACCAAACTTAAGATTTAGAAACTGTTTATATTGATTTCTAAATCTTATACGTTAGTTGTAGGATTGTGCACCGCACAACGGTGTAAGACTTTTAACACATGGTACACAAATCCTATACTGTGGTGGGAGATGCGGATGTGATTGAAGATGTTGGCCCTCACGGTTTCACATATGTTGATGGTGCTAACTATGTAGGCTTTTACTTTGGTACTATGGTGATATAACGATCCTCTTACTCAGCCTTCGGCAACCCAAGACGTAATTTTAATTTTCAAATTCTTGAATCATTTGGTAAGTTTGAAATATAATAATTTGTATTACTGAATGTAACTTAAAGAGGAATATTCCAGAAGAGGATGTTGATGCACCCTTGCAAATTGGTGTTGTACGTGTTTTCAAGCAACCAGGCATTGAATGCCCAAGTGATGAAGATGACTTCATAGAGGTGAGCTCAAAACAACAAATGCTGAATGATCGAAACGAACAGAGAGAAAAAGAAATCAAGGCAAAATCATGTGTTACAAAGGTTTCTGTTTATACATTAATCACATTGAAATTTTTATTTTCTATTCATGTTTGATGATGCTTACATTTGTATTCTAATTTATCAGCAACCACGGAAGCCACGCCCTTCTTTTCAAGGTTCTGTAGTTTCTACCGGTTCAAATAAAATCTCTTTACCATTCGCTGGTGAATCATCAAGCGACATTCGTTCTGAGGGACGAGGCATGGCGAATCATCACCAGTATTAGCTTAAGGTCTGTGAATTGTGAATCTCTATGTGTTTATTAGATTCAAGTTTGGAGATGTGTGGTATGTGTTCATAAAGTAGGTTTAGGTTTAGGGTGTTGCTGTTGAAGCATAAAGCCGGTGATTTGGTTGCGACGGTTAGCATAGAATAACAGGTTCGTGATTTTTGATTGAATATAGGTTGTATATAAGATGTACTTGACATTTAGGTATCTTTATACAGTGTTAGTATGAGGTTTTTGTGACTGTAAATAAGTCTGAATTGATAGGGATTGAGGATTACTATTTCGTCTAAACCTCTTGACCACCTTAGTGAACATCTCTTTTCCTTTTTTAACTATATCAATGCAACTACTGTTACTGACATATGCCAATTTACTTTACGACCAGAGATTATAATCCTATTCTTTTGATAATGTACATGAATTGGGTACAGTACTTGGTGATTGATAGCTCTTTAGGCTGCAAAATGTACTCATGATTATCACATGTTGTATACTAGAGATTATTGATATACTGTTGAACGACAATTCCCCTAGGGTGGCTGGCGCTACTGCTGCAGCAGTTGCTTCAGTTTGTCGACACAATTTACCTTCATTTGGTAGAAACTATAGAAGGGTATGTGAGATTCTTCCTGATGTTGAGGAATAGGGTCAGATAGTGCTATTTGACTTGCATCTTGATCGAGCTTTAAGAGAATGTATTGGTGTAACGAAATGTTATATTCATATAAGCAGTTCTTTTTTGGTAATTTTGCTTATTTACGGATTTGAGAGTAAAATTATGTGAAGCTGGTAAGAAGTTTGAGAGGGAATTTAAGAGGGATATAATGTAAGAAAGAATATATATACTAGATGTTTAAATGTTGGCAAGTATGTTTTGGGAATGAATAGATGTTTTGCATACTTTTGAGATGTGATATTCTACCATGATGCTGCAAGTTCTTCTATGCAGTGCTGTTTAAATGAGGGTTTTTTTGGGCAACAATAAAATAGTACAATATAGTGTTATTTCAGGCTATGTTATCTTACTTTCAAATCTGACCCAAGTTTTCCAGCCAAAGCCAAAAGTAGTGTTGTTTTTCCAGAGCTTGGTGGGCCCAATAGCAAAGTCATTCTGCATAAACCATACTTATTATGGTTATTGGTAACATGCTTTAACATAGTGGAGAACTGATTATGTCAAGTTTCTCACCTCCTAGGCTTGATAATACCACTGACATCATGAAGGATTATTAAGGGGATCTTTCTACTAGGAAGAAGATGCAAATAGTTTAAAGATCCATGAAAAAAAAAAGATATTAGCATTGAACTTTAAACTGAGCTGAATCTTTTCAGGTGTAGAAACGGAAAGTAGAACAACCTCTAGGATGTTAACTAGAAAGTTAAGTATGGTAGGCAGTGCGATTCATGATGAACACTAAGATTACCGGTCAATGCGATCCTTGAGCTTTAACAAGAAGTTCTCATTATCTTCTTCTGCTATTTTCACAAGTCTTTCGAAAAGATTCCTTTTTTTCAACTAATCCAAGATTCTTTATATCAATCTCTCGTGGTTGCCGTTTTTCTTCGGTTAATATCCCTCTTTCTAATCGAAGATTTGTTGGTAGAGTTTTAATAGCAGCCCATTTCAAAGCTTCTTCATCATCTTCTTCCACTGAAGATCTTGAAAATATATCTCTATCGCTATTTCTCCTTATGTTAGAACTACTTATACGAGCACTACTAACTCTAAACACTTCTCCACCACCCTCCATCACAAAGGAAAACGCAGAAGTTCTTTTGAGGGACTTACAAATGGTGGAGTATGTCTGATTGAGCCAAATGAGTCTGAAGGGAAATGGGGTACCTCAGCTGGGCCTGAAAGTGTGGCTGGGCCAAGCACTGTGACTGTGGGTGCGGCAAATACAACTGATCAATCTCACCGGTAGTGCTCTTTTTTTGAAACTTTTCAGAGCAAGATGCAAAGATATAGACAGGCGATGATACATGGAACATAGCTTTATAGAGTTCAACTTAGATGCGGCACCAATATCTGTTCATTTGTTGCTGTTTTTTATTAAAACCGATCATCATATCACTTAAGTTTTGTGTAGGTCATATCTACTTTGAAGCAAATCAGATCCATGAGGGTAGAAATTTCTCAAAAGTTTTTATAATGATTTGTACATATGTAATGTTGTAACTACTTTACTAAGATCATAATATCTTGGCGATTTCTGTTAATGTTGCAACCTATTGCAGTTGCAGGCACAGGCTATAATCCGGGTCTGATCACTGTTATTTCAAATGAAACTAATACTTTTCGACGCAACATAATCCAAGGTTAGTTACAGTATTAATCATTTAAATAACAAACGCGCCCATTATATTATTGACAGTAAGTAGCTTGCCTTATTTTTGTGGTTTAAAGTTGCGATATACGTCATATGGCAGATGCTTCATCTCACACTACTGTTTACTACTCTACAGTATTATTTTACAAGGTATAAATGAGCCATTATGAAGATCACGTGGTACCTTGCGTGAAAATAACCTTCCCACACAACTACTGGCCGCAGGTACGGTGACCTACACATTTGGACACGCTGCACATCATAGGAGTAGGTGCCCTACACATTTGAAAGCCACCCAAAACATACTTTACTAATATTAATATTAATTGTAGTCTTGAGTCAAAGTCTGGCTTTTTTTAAAAAAAATATCCCATATGCTGAAACGCTCATTAAGAA
This sequence comes from Chrysanthemum seticuspe, assembly GCA_019973895.1. NCBI lineage: Eukaryota > Viridiplantae > Streptophyta > Magnoliopsida > Asterales > Asteraceae > Chrysanthemum > Chrysanthemum seticuspe. The sequence continues at coordinate 134,724,035 of BPTQ01000001.1, read as the reverse complement.
GGGTTTGTGGAATGAGTTACAAGATTATCTTGGAGGTTTCTTTACGGCTGGTGATCATGGTTCCAAAGAGATACACTTTAGAATAAAAAAGCATAAAATATATGAAGCATTTGTAAAGTAATTCTTGATTAGCTGTGTAGCTGGTGTTGAATTGCTTAAACAGTTTAATAAAAGGTTATGTTGCGTCGAAAAGTATTAGTTTTATTTGAAATAACAGTGATCGGACACTTTCGGGAAGAAGGTTATGGACATTGTGGTGAAAGGCTACTTACGTCCTGATCTTGAAGATGTATAGGCAAAAAATGATTATAATATACGGTTCAAATCAGGAAATGGCTAAATAGGAACTATTAAGTTTTAATTACTTTCTGGTATGTATGATGATGCAACGATTTAATGAAGGACATTGCAGGTAAACTAATAATCAAATGCAAGTGAACCTGTCTCCGGTGGAGAAAGTAGAAAGCTGTGCAAGGGCAATTGTGAAACAAGCCTTCACTGGAGAACGGTTGTGACAGAACCGTCGCACGTGTGGAAGGTATTATGGCCAGAGGTTGTGGAATGGGTCAACCACTTGCTGTGCTTGAACTCATTTTACCATCTCAAATTAACGTAATTCAAAAATTCTTCTTTGCAGGTTGCAATACAGGAAGGTGGTGTCGCAAAGATTAATGTTAGCTATTCCACACTTAAAAACAATTATGCATTTTTCACCAAGACTTTTGAATGAGGTTTGCATACTAAGTTTGTTTACTACACTCCTTTAACAAGTTATGTTTGAACTTAACTGAGAAAGAAGCATCAAAACGGGTAGAGACAGTCAAAGGGTAAAAGCCTATTAAGGGGATGTTTGTTAAAACTTTATTTTGAACTTTTTAGCTTATTTGACTCGGCCTATATTTCATAAGACCCTTCTTTCCAGCTTATTGTTTTGACTTATGAGCTTATTATGAATTAAAGATGGAAACTAAACTCATAAGCTAGAAAAACTAGGCTATATATAATATAAGCATACTCAAATAAGTTTATAAAATCAAGATTTGTAACTTAAGCGACTTAGAGATTCTTAAGATCTATGGTTGTTATTGGATTGCTAGGCTTGCTTCTTCAAGTTCTAAAAAAGTAACATAAAGCTCGAACTCATATTACTGTAAGGATGTTTGGGTTGATTATATACTTTGTGGGTCTACTGATATAGTTATATTCACAGGATCTGAGTCAAAATTTTGATGTACGGGCGCTTAGGCAAGGTCTTTACGAGTTTCACGCATGACAATGAGCAAAACTTTATCATACATGGGAACCGTGGAGGTAATTTATTCTATATATGGATTGCCAAATCCCTTATTCTATTCACTTGCATTTGTTTTAATAATTCGTATATATTGATTCTGTTACTTTGAATTGTATTGTAAAAGCAACACAAGTGGTTTACACAAGCATGTCATTTAGGTTAACTGCGTGGTTTAATTATTTTGTGTTGTGGGTTTTTTCTATTATAGCTACCTGAAGATCTAAAATTGCTCAAGGAGGTGCTCAGCTTGGAAATTAAAATTGAGGCAGCGTGTCAGGATATCAATGACTTCGTATACAAGGTATACTTGTCAACCCGTCTCTGGTTCCATCAAATATATTTTGCTGATGATTCTGATAATCTTTTTAATAAAATCTCGAAGATTGCGCTATCAATATTCATTCTTTTCCAGGAACCAGTTTTATTTGTTGGAAACCAAGTGCAAACAGTTTGTAGGAGTGTGAAGAAGTTCTATTCCGATGTTATGCAAGACTTGATTCTTTCTCCAAAGTGTATTGATTTGGCTGAGGCCTCTACTAGCTCAGTTGCAGCCGTTAAAGAAACCATTGTTAGACGAAAGGTAAATAAACCAAACGACGATCCTGTGGTTCCTGAAATGTGTCACCGATTGTCAATTTCTGTCCTACGCCAGTTAAAGCGTATTAGCTCTGAAGTTAATGTACCCCACAAAGATGAGAATCTACTAAATAAGGTTCCGGATCAGGCCATTCAAGTTTTGCTAAACTCTTCTACAAGTAGCCAAGAAAATGCTGTGATGGAGCAATCCCACTGTGAAGATGAGAAGTGTGACGATGTTTTTTTACAGATTGTCTCTTTTAGATTTTGTGAAGGTAATATTTTGCAATTAAGGTGGCTCTTTCACCCCTTTTATCAATGAATAGGTCAATTATTAATGCATAATTATTATAATGTTAGTTTTGATATTAAGTTATGAATATCAAATTTAGTAATTGGTCTTTCAACCATTGACATAAAGTTATATATGATTATGTCAGATTGAGCATTTGGCGGGACCAGAGAAGCTTGACCAGTACCACCAGATAAAGGAGTATTTCTGTTTGGCAATATACACTTATGTGACGAGGTAACATCAGATAACAATGTTTCTAAGATGAAGCATGTTGGTAACGGGTCGAAACGGGACAATTTTAAATAAAACGAAATAAAAAGTTTTCAACCGTAAACTAATACAATAAAATATACAATGAAATATCCGTCATTACAAATAATTTACCGTTAAGTGAAACTTAAACTAATACAATAACAAAATACCATCAAACCATAATTACAATTCATGACCACATCCTTAAAAGTAATATTCCGTTAAATAACACCATCAAAATAAAAATTACAAGTCATGCCCGCCCATTGGCCGGGCTTCGAAAACTAGTATATATATATATATAGGGGAGGGTTAATGTGAGATCAAACTTAAAGTTGTAAAAATAAGATCAAATCTAAAAAACCACTAAAACATTTATAAATAAGAATTTTAGCAATCATACACAAAAAAAATAATATTTTAATACAAATTAACATTTTAGCAACTAATAACCAAATGATACATGAGTTTGGATTAGTGATACACTTGATACACATTACACAAATAATTATTCTAAAACATGATACACATATAAAAACCTGATACACATTAAACTTCTAATCAAAGTGTATCACCTAGGTTTCGTAAATTTTAAAAAGAAATCTATCGAAACTTTAACAATTTTAGTTGTAGTAAATAAAAAAATAATTTTTATTGTGAGGAGAGTATCTCTTGTCAAATTTTAGTTCGATCTCATTTTAACAACTTTAATTTTGATCTTATTTGATCTAGATTATATATATATATATATATATATATATATATATATATATATATATATATATATATATATATATTCAATCACACAAATTACACTAATATTCCAATACAAAATAATCATCTTACAATACGAAGCCAAATGGCTTCAAAAGATACAACACCATTTAACTATACCCGAATCAAGAACATAATTCAAACGATAATTGTTGTATTGCTTGTTACGATGTGTATCCGCTGTTTAACTATGAGAAAAGATAGATGCACTGATGTTGCAATCCCATTCAACTTCCGCCTTCCGCCATGAAGGCTTCGACTATATCAATCAACTGTCATTAAGAGAACAAAGAATGAGTTAAAGATGGTTACCTTTAAGAAGTAATGAGCAATACAAAGTTAAATTTGTAGTAACATAAAGTCGTGTAAACAACATGTCAAAAATTTCATACCAGATCAAGAACTTTGTCTTTATATTCAAAATTTTTGATGATATCAAACCTTAGTCAATTAGAAACCTGGTTTATCCACAACAGGTCAAACCTGCTTTGGCCTGTACAAAACTACCCGTTGTGACCCATTAATTAACCAATCCAATTACCTTTAGTTTACAGAAAAAGAGAAACTACTTCCAAAATTTGCATAATGATTTCATCCAACAACGTTTAGACTTCACTGCTGTAAAATCTATTGTAAAGGTATGGCTGATCAAATGACACATTGGTGTAAAATCTATTGTGAAAAAGGGAACATACCGACGTATTTTGCATTTGGAAGGTTGTTTCATAGAAACACAACTAAGTTCTTTACCGCAATTGTAACAAAGAAAACGTAGATAAATTAATAGATTGACAGTTGGTTTACCTTCTGTTGCTTGTATTTTTGGCGTATAGTGCAGAGAGGGGCTGCATCGTTGAGTTGTAGATCTTGGAGAGCCATAACTGAATGTAAAGGAAAAATAATAAAATCATTAAGAAAAACTCAGAATACTTAAATTCAATGAGATGACCAACAACATCAGAGAGCTCAAAAGACTTAATTTTATTGTTCTTAAGCTCATCTAACAATGACGAAACATATCTTTGATCTGAGATAACATCACACACTGTATTTCTAAAAGATGTAGCAAATTGCATAGCCTGTTCTTGCTATGACAAAAGTCTAGAACTTTCAACTAATTTTCTATGATACGGCATACCACGTCCATATGTAGGATTCCCATACATATGATTTAAACTGCCTGATCTACCAAAAAGTGGTGAACCGTAATGTTGTGCCTCAAGATACAGTTTGTGAAGAGCTTGCATATCTTCATGCCCATGTGAAACATACCGAGAATCCATTAGCGGTGAATGCATGCAAGACATTGGTGGGTAGTTACATCGTCTCATTAATTGCTCATTTCCACCGGTGTTTAAAGCTGAAGCTGGATATACAAATTGAAATCTATTAAGAAAGTTCAACTATGCAATCATGTGAAATACACTATGCAAGAAAGACACTCTGAAATCATAACCTTTTTATGGTAAAATTTATCAATATACTGTTTTGTATATGCATTTATGAAGTTAAAAAATCTATCACAAGCATTATGTGTGCTGCAACTTTTATGGTAAAAAGTAATAATAGCAAAGCACTAACGCAGGTTACCTGAAAGAAGGTGATTATTTACAGGAGTGTATCGATTAGGCAGAGGAAACCGCTCTCCTGTGGAAATTGACTGCTCCAAAATTATCTTTTCTCAAGTTATGTTGAAAACTTAGCCTTTGATCATTCATAGCATCAAGATAAGTACATTGTGAAAAAATATCTCCATCAGGAAGTCGGTCTTTTGAGGTGCTCAAACTAGAAAAAGAAGTCGCTACATCAGCAGCAGGGCGAACCACGCTACTCACAGGAGGTAGACCAGTACTTGGGGTTCTCCTATCCAGTTGAGGCTCGGGTGTTCTACTTGCTGATGTAGATGGGCCCACAACCGGTGTAAAAGAACTAGAAAATATTGCATTTTGGCTTGCGGCACGAGATATTCTATTGGATGACGAAGCACGTGGTTCAAGTCCTTCCTACACAAAACGAATCATAACAAAATTTAATAAACTAACAAATGCTACCAAAGGAAAGACTTTACTCATAAAGATTCGTATTAATTTATTAACCTAAAGAATATCTGCAAAGATTTTTCTTCTACCACCCATTCAAGGACTCAGCAAACCAATCAAACCATCACTTTTAGTGACCCATCAGTAAAAAGTCAAGTAAACATATGGTAGGATACTCAAAATTAATAAAAATTCTAGTGCATAACTCAAGTAAACACATCTCATCATTATATGTATAACAAGTGCAATATATTGTTTATCTCTGTATTTAGGACGTATACAGATCACTTAACATGTCTTGCGATGTACAATCATTAGAAATACTGATGAGTGTGTAAATACTCATCATTTTTAGTCAAATCTGAACTGCAAAACGTTTAAAAATGCTCAGAAATGCATCAAAATACTGAAAATATTCCAAAATTGCATTTTATATGTTTCAGATGCAAAATGTTTAAAATCAGATGAAAAATGAGCAAAGTTTGCATAATTGGCAGTTTCAGTCCCCCAAGTTTCTAAAATTGTCAAAAATAGTCCCTGAGTCAAAATTTCAAAAGGAAAATCACCAAAGGTCCTTTTTAAATCATAACTTGTCAAATTTAGTCCTTTGGTGAAAAATATCAAAAGTTTGAGAAAATTACAAGTTTGGTCTTCCAAGTTTGAAAATTGGCAAAAATGGCCCCTGGAAAATTGGAAAATGTCAAGATTGGTCCTTGCATTATTGAAACTTGTCACTTTTAACCCTTGGATCAACTTTGATGAAATGGCAGTTATGGTCCCTTGATTTTCAGAATCTACACTTTAGGTCCTTGCCATATAAGCCCTTTCAACCCATTTGGACCCTATCATATGCCTTGGACCCCTGTCAAATACCAATTTTGGACCCCCTTGCAATAACACTGCCCTGGTCAACAAACCAGTCAAACCACTTTTTGCCGCCCACCTATTCACCTCCTTCTCCACTTGCTCTGCACCCTGCAACACCTTTTCCACCACCCTTATCCCTCACCTTATCTCCTTCCACCTTCACCCACATCATCATCACACCTAGCCACCCCCCTAGTGCTAGCTCAGTCCACAGAGGTCAAATTACTCTTTCCCGCCAAAATGATAAAAGAGCCTAGAGTCCACAAAACTCTCCCATTGGCCCTCAGGTGTGGTGGGAAGTTATCAGAGGACACGTGGAGACAGTTTGGAGCTATAAAAGAGGAAGAAGAAGGAGAAGACAAGAGTAGTTGTAGTTTTATTTTCTTTGTATGTCGTTTTTTTTTAAGTAATCTTAATTAGAGTGATAAAATGTAATTTTAAGCTTTAAAGGTGTAAAACTCAAGTCATTGTATCATTATAATTCACTTTTAAGTATCAATTTAAGTTCATGTTCAATTTCCATTTTGTATGTCCACTGTTGAAATTTCTATTCTCAAAATCTTGTGCAAAAGCTGTTAGTGACTTGTTTTTAAGCTCAAACATACTCATTTAAGCTTATCATTGCTCTTTGTGAGTTTAAATTTAAGGTTCAAACATTTTTGAATATGGTCAACGAAAGTCAAAGTTGCAGAAGTTGGTTTGGATTGCTGATCTTGTAATGGATCTGGGTTGAAATGAGTTGAGATCTGGGTTAGGTTACTGTTCTAATGGTCTGAGATAATCTGCAAATGGCTGGACTTATGTAAGTGTAATCTTTGCTCAACTGCTTCATACTGTCAAAACTGCATAAGTAGATTTACATCAGTTTGATAGTTATAGTATTTGATCTTGCTTCATTTAGGAGTTATAGTGTTATCTAGATCTGATTTGATAGTTAGCTTGTTTCAGTTTTGAGGATTGCTAGTAATAGATTGCTTATCTGTCCTAAAAAGGGTGTTTGGTTAGTATCAGTTTGTTGAGCTTATGGTTGATTCAGTAGTTTAGTTTTATTGCTATAAGCTTACTTAGGTCTAATTCATACATATCTGTCTTTTTATTGCATTCACAAACTCAAAAGGTCAAAATAATAGTGAAACTGCTTTTTGAGTTCATTACTGTTAAGTCAGTAGGTATAAATTTGCATCTAGGCTTAAATCTAGTAGATCTAGCTTGCTGTAATCACCATTAGCCTTTAAACATCAAAATCAGTTAACTACATTGGATTAAAACTCACAAAAGTCAAAGTTGCTAAACTATCATCAAAGTCAAATCATGCATAAACCAGTTTTCCTTAGATCTTGCAGCTTGTGCAGTGAGCTTAAATCAGTGAGTTAGAGCCTGAGTTTTGGCTCATTTGTAGCTGGCCAGGTGTTCTTTAAGACCACATGTCTGTTTTTCACTTCAGCTTCTTAGGTTAGCTTATGCATAAGCTCAAACATAGGGCCTGTTTGCCCTGTGCATTGACTCAGTGAAAGCTGAGTCTGCACAGGGGTTTTACCAGGCTTGGGAAAAGCTCATTTGAGCCTTTCTAGGTCTGCAATTTGTTTTACATGTTCCCACCCAGGTCTAGTTTAGTTTATAGTTGTTGTTTTTAAGTTTCCAGCTTATTCTAGTGCTTATTCTTAGGCTTGAAATAGACCCCCCTTAACTGTTTTTTAGCCAAAAGCTCACACCACCAAATCTTGGTAATCTTGCATATCAGAGGTTAAGGCTTGTTATTATTTGTTGAATTTTAGTTCTATTAGCAGTTTATATCTTCTGTTTTGGTTTGGTGGCTTTTGGATTCCATTTGCTTATCTAAAGTGCTTATTCTCAAGCACTTGCAAGAGCAGTTTCATTTTCCTCCAAACAACCTCCTGTTTTTCTATTTTTCCTTTATTCCTCATATTATTTTAGAGTTTTCCTGAAATTTTCAGATTTTTCTAAGTTGATTTGCTATTTTTCTTAATTTTAATTAGTTTTTAAGCACTTTTAATTAGTATTTAATACAATTAATTAAGAAAAGTATCAAAAAATTAATTTTTCATTTTTATTAAGTTAAGATAAATACAAAAAGCCAAAAAAATATTTTTCTATATTTTTCTTAGTTAAATTTGTATTTTTAAGTAATTTAATTAGTTTTTAATAGTTTAAAATTCATAGAAAATAGAAAAATAATCAGAAAAATACAAAAATAGTTTTGAAAATTCTTTTTTGTTATTTTAGATTTATCTAAGTCAAAATTTTATTTTTCAAGCTTTATTTCATATTTTCTTGTATTTTAGGTTATTATTTATTAGTTAAAAATAGTTTTTAATTAATAATAATTAGGTAATTAGTTATAAAATTAATTTTCTTTTTCTATAAATTTTCTTTTATCATTAGGATTGTAAAAATGTATTTTTCATATTTTTAGGATTTATATTGTGTAAGTTTCTCTTTTTTTATTTGTACGTCGCGTAGTTTTTAAATTCAGTTTTATAAAAACATAAAAACAAAAACATCATTTTAATTATAGTGATAGCATTTATTTAATATATTTTATCTTTTTAATTTTCTTTAATTTGCATTTAAGCCCCTGTAATTTATGGGCTTTTCCTTAGTTATAATCATATTCAAATCTCTTTTCCCGTTCAAATCCTCTCGATCACTTTACGTTTGGCTATTCTCGCACAGCTCGTTGGGACTTAACGACCTGGGGAAACACTATACTCTCCTGATCTTCATTGCATTCGTGCTTGAGCAGTTTTAAGCTGATTACGGTCTGCCATTCACAAGTGGCCGGCTTGAGTGATTTAGCTTGACTGTTCTGCTCGGATCAATACCATCTAACGTTTTTTTAAGTACTAGATCTGATTTCTTTATAAATCTGGTAACTTGAGTCTATTACACCAAACACCCCTACGGTGAACAAACTATCCTAATAATATCTCAAGCGTACCTAACCTACCCATAAACATGTTCCTTAATCGAACTCAGCATATTATCATTCAATTCTTAATAAGTCAAAACTATAGCAAAATCTTTAAAAAAAATCAGCTATAAAAAAGAATTACAATATATATAAGCTTAATAATAAATCGATACCACTCACTGAATATGATTTGTTCGGCGGCAGTTTTAGAGGGATGTTTGAGCGGCGGTGGCTGGTGAATCACGTTGTTAGGGTTTGGTGACGGATCTGATTCCGGTGGTAACGTGGACAGTCGCCGATGGTGGTGTAAATGACGGCTGGTGGTGCTATAATGGCCAGTTAGGGTTTGGTGGTGGTTTAGATTGAGAGATAATATAAATTGGTAACTGTGTTTTTTGTTCGTTTGGCGGTGGTGATTGAAAATTTTGGGGAAGATGGGTTTTGTGTGTCTAAATTTTGGGGAAGGGGCAAATGAAAATTTGTAATTTTGGTGAAGAGGCAAACGAAAATTTGTATCCCCCTAAAATTATTGGAGTTAAATAGATCGTTTATTTATTAATACCCGATGTATTAGTTTCTCATGTTTAATGAGAGAAATTTTTTTTACAACTAGAAGTTAGTTAGATCGGTCTTGATCCTAATAACTTATCTATTTATTACACTTCTCCTTTTTTTTTTCATTTGTTAAATCAGTTTTTTAAAAACCACTCTATTTGAAGTGATCTATTTAAGCTTTTGTGTTACATCACAAATTGCATCTTCGCCTCGACGAAAGAAGAATCAACGAAGTCAAGTTCCATGAGCATCCTCCGAAGTCTCATCTCAATCCTGCGCTTTATACTTGTTGAGTTTGAGATATATGATATACAAATAAAACCATATAGACATCACAGAGTACACAGCGGAAGACTTAGAATCATAACAATAATTAATTAACTGAAAGATGCGTAACGTACCTCTTGCAATTGGTAGATCTCTTCAATTCAAGAACCCTAATTAGGGTTTATGTGGTTTAACGAATTGACCCTTACCGTTTTTCAATTCAAACCAACTGATGTAACAATAGTGTGTTACACCACGTTTTTGTACACACGTACTATTAGCGATTCGATGCGAATGCTAGTTCTTGATCACAATAGAATAACCAAACACCTTTGTTATGCTCAAGGTCACTCGTAAATCCCTTACAATGGGGATTCACTCGTCGACCAAGAACAAGAGGGAAGAAAAGAAGAAGTTTGGCCTTCTAATGAAATCAAGTGTACCAAAGGATGAATACATGGGGATGTATTTATAGCTTTATGGTAGATGTCAAGATTACTATGGTTTCCGATGTGAGATTCCATAGTTTCGGCCAAAAACAAGCCCAAAAGAGGATTCCTAAAACCGTCTTTTGGCTTGTTAACTTTTCTTCATATCCCGTTGACATTTAACGACCAATAGTCACTTTCGATAAGTGCTTATCGCTCGTTTAGTCGTTTATTGTGAATTTAATAATTAAACATAATATTTTATATTAATTATTTAAACATCGAGTCTCATACGTAAAGTGTGCAATCCCGTGGTCTCGAGTTCGAATCCGGTCATATACATATTAAATATATCCATAAACCAACAGCTCCCACTTGGAGATATCTTAGTATGCGTAATGACATTGGTTAGCATCTAGCAACACGCCAATGACCCCAGAACAACTCGAGTATGGTTTCCTTGAAAAACCTTTTGATGATTCATCATCATACTTATCCTTTTGTTTCTAATACCATGTTAATAAGAATATGGATCTCACTCATTTCTTGATTAACTATTCTGTTTCTCGCTTTATATGATTGATCAAGATTATCAATTCTTCTAAACATATTCCAGAAGACCTTGGGCATGGCCATGCAAACATCTTGACAACCCTACGAGGGGCCCAACAGTATTATACTTCAAAATAAATTTGAAGAAAACAAATCCCGTTTTGACTACGAGCAGAATTCATAAATTTCGCAACACTTCTGAAAACAACCCTTATAACTACCAGTTACATATAGCGTTAGATTGCTTCACAGAAATGCACTACATCCATGACATTTCCCTGGTATCTCAAGTCAGAGGATAAATATTCATGATGTACTTAATGACTAAGATCCATAAAGTACCATCATGTGGTTGGGATAAGTCCTATACTCAATCCATTGAATATCATCTGAAATTAGTCATGCTACACATCAATATACTTTCAAGTATATTGTAACTAATACTCAGATTTGTCTTAATTCAATATCATTCCCATGTTATTGATCGACAACGGACTATTTAGAATAACTTAAGTTATTCAAGGATTTAAACATGCTAATATAGGATAACATCATAATAAATTAATAATAAACATAACAAAATACTTTATTTCATTTGAATAATAATGCTTACAATATCCTTTTTCCAAATACTAAATAGATCAAATGCATGATAATTCTTAGTTAATGAATTTTGCCTCAAGTCATGATAATCATACTTGTTGACATGGCATAATTTCAACTAACTTTAATCTATAGGAATTTTGAGAATACTTATTTCAAGAATTCAATAAGTGAATTTCTTGTATGTATTTACACATATCTTGATATTGTCATAACATTCCATAAGGTGCGTGACAACCTGAACCACCTTTTATGACAATCATCTTTCAAAACTTTAAAGTTTTAAAGTATTCTTTATTCTTTAATGTATAATGCAACTATGCTCTTAGTTGAGCATAACTAGTCAAGATGGTCATCATCAAGGATACCGTGACTAGAATTGAGTGTCATCTTAATTATACTAGAATCATTGTATACAACAATATGCTCTTTAAACATCCGTAAACTTTTAATATTATTTGTTTGGTGCCATTCAAACCTCAAGTTTGTTGACTATGACAATTTCACAACAATTGTTGTATAGAATCTGGGAGCAACTCCATGATGAGGAATGCAATTCTAAATCCAAACATAAATATTACAATGTTGTTAAATCATCTTGTAATCAAGCATGATACAACAGCTTTATACACAACATGATGTTCATGATGAATCTTCAAGTTAGACTTTAAGATCTCATTCATATTCTATCTTGTCAAAGATATATATTCATCATGTTCTATTAAACTCATTTATTTACTGCATATGTTTATAATAATAAACATATATTCCAAGGTTGTATGTCTTATTTCCAAATCTTACAAACGAAGTTTCATTCCCAACTAAAACTTAATTTAGGTGGAATGTAGTTGCCCATACAACATATAAGATTTAAGAAAATAAAATAATACTCCCACTAGCTTTCAGGAATACTTATGAGCAATCTTATTTAAATTATTAAATCAAACATGGATTTAATATTAAACATAAGAATCATCTCCTAGATGCATGCATATATCCATTCATGGATTCTTGCAGTTTGTACATATTCAAAGATTATTTGAATTCAAAAACTACTTTGTATTAGTTATCGTCCTCGCAAAAGTAATTCCACAACAAAGAGTTTTTTTTATATTCATTGTCAAAATTTCATATCAATGAAACTAAGTATGACAATTATAATCTTTATACTTCTATTTAATGTATCTAGGAAAGAATATTCAATCATAGTTAATTGCTTAAGTATGATTAACATTATTATCACTAGACATGCATTAAATATGTGTACAATATTGTCCATCTGATTTCTACCAAAGATTTAAACCACTAGGGTTTTCATCCTTTGAAGAAACTCATTTCATTAAGATAAACCAAGTTTCTAAAGTTGATTATTTTTATGGGCAGCATCTCAACATTCATAGTATGATTGATTTACCACAATTCAACATTTGGTAAATTTATCATTATGATTAACAGGCTTACCATGATCCTGTAACTCATATTCCTCAGCATATTAAATATCTGAGATATCCTTACGGATCTATGAATGATAATTCCATCATATTGAGGTCTATCATTTACATGTTTAGCCTCATCATGATATTTGCTAGTGTATTTTAAAAGATTATGTATTTTGTAATTTAATCTTTCAAGATCTAAACAAAACTCCCACTTGCCTTTAACAATTTAAAGATTAACTTTAAACAGTTTAGCAAGTAGAGCAACAATACATTGTTCTCTTTTGGGATATTACAAAACACATTGACAGTTCCTGACATTGGTTTGTTACAACCCATTTACAAGTAGTTTAACAAATTCCGAACTTCATTATAAGACTTAATGTGATTCATCACTTTGCATAAAAATGGTGTCTTATTAATCTTCTAGGTTGGAGTCTTATTGAGTATATCCAATCTATACTCAATCTATTAACCTTAATAACGTTTGGAAGAAACTATAGTTATCTTGAATCAAACAGTGCCAATACATTTTAATTCTTCTAACTGAACATACCATAAGACTAAGGTATTTCATTAGAATTAATGATTCTTCTAACTGAACATACCATAAGACTATGGTATTTCATTAGAATTAATATTGTAAGAAAATCTAACAATATTTAAGATAACCATCTACTCTTTGGCTTACTTATTTACCAACCAAGTAAAACTTAATGGTATAATAGAATTACCAAGCCAATTGCATGTATTATAACACAAATACTCTTTGACTAAGTCAAAAGACATAACAGTTATAATCCCACTACACATTATAAGTCATTGATCAACTCATTGACTTCATGCATATGTCTTAAAACATATCAAGTTAACGTCTTACTTTATATGTAAGTCTTGTATTAAAAGACTTCATGTTTGTGACTCTACAAAGACATCATAAACATGTATAATTAAAGTAATTATGAACACCACCTCGGGTTTCAATTAATAATTTCAAGTTAATATTTACTACATATATTTAAGTCATTCAACGTATACTTAAAATTAAAGTAGTATTAGATTACTTCATTTAATTATGTCATTTCATGAAATGTTCAACGTAAGAAACTGCAAAATCATCCATGCTCGTTCTCACGACACGTGGATATTTTACCTTGAGCTACAATCTAGTTCACGTTCTCAAGTAACATTAATTGTAATTACAAGTATTTCTTAAATATTGAATGACATAAATATTTAAAGTAGTCTTTGTTATCTTCTTGACACATGTTCTTAATATGTCAATCATACACATTTAAATGTATAATTCCTATTAGAACGTTACTTTCTTACCTTACGGTCAAGAGAATCTATTTAAATCATATTTATATGTATTGTACCTTGCACACAATAAAGACTTCTCTCACTTGTGCATGGAACAACATCATGTAGCAAATAAACAACACGACACACGTTCATTTATTTGATTAATATGATTTGTGTCATAGATATAACAAGTAGATGTAGGACTATATTGATTAGTAAGGAAACGCACATGACTATCCTTAAAAAACATAAGTGCCTACAATTGGAAAGTAATTATCTACATGATATTCAATAGATAATTTGGATTACTACACAGCAAATAAGGCTTGTAGCTCCCACTGAATTAGAAATCATTTCAACAACTTCTTATTCAGTAATGCAACACAAATGCTCCCACTGAATATGACAACATTGTAAGTGTTTCATAACCAGTGAAAACAACTTGCTTGCTTTTTTACTTTCCTACACCTTTGAATGATGGGTTATCCACCAATGTTATTAACTTGAAATATTGGGTATGCAATTTCTTCCTTAACAGGCCTACCATCCCCATACTGGTATGTAGCACCTTTAAAGGCTAAAGCAAAACAACTAGATAAAATATGCTAGTTTGCCTTTTACCAATTTTCGCAGTAATTAGTCTAGCTGCTAATTTAGTAACTCATATACATGTTTTCCAGTTAACCAACATTCATGTTTGTTACAAAAGGATTCATTCACCAAATGAAGGTAATGAAATCTTTATGGAAAATAAGATGTGCAATTCATTGCTATGAGTTACATTAGAATTTAGACAATTCAAATGTTCCTATTATACCTTTCTCATTCATGAAAAGGAATAGGATTGAGTCTCATTCTTCTCCCATGGAAAAGAGACTTTGTTTGTCTTTTCGGTAAATTATCCTTGATCAAACATTTGTTTAAAAGCATAATGGATCAATTTACTAATAAAAGACTAAACCACGTTTACCGTTAAATGTTGCATTAATACATTCAAAAGAATTACAAAATTCAATTTTAGTATTTTCGATAATTAACCTTTTCAAGAAAATTAAATACCCATGGTTCATAAACATATAACCATTTAAATTTCATTGAAAACTAGGATCCAAATTGACATAGTTTCATCACATCAGTTGATCTGCTAGTAATGAAATTATTCAAGATGGTACGAGTCGAACCTCAATTGACAATTTTCAAATTGCAACTCCTAGATTTATGGGATTTACATCTAGCCAATTTCAATTGCCATGTAAACATGTTTTATCCCCATCTTATGCCTTGAGTTGTCAGTTCTCACTACAAAGCTCAATTAAGTTATCCAACTTAAGAAACTGCAAAATCATCCATGCCCGTTCTCACATCACGTGGATATTTTACCCTTTGATTACGATCTAAATCACGTTCTCACGCAAATAAAAGGTAATCTCAGGTGTTTCCGTTTTGTTGGATGGCATATAACTTAAATTAAGGGTAATAATTTTGATGTCAAATCAAATATGTATAAAGATGTCATGCATTCATCTTCGTAGCATAAGGTTTTATTAAAACAGTCACATCCTTGTTTTAATGTTTAAGCTTTTCATCATCAAACTTTAATCGAGGTATTGGTTACACCAATTAAAGAATTACCTTTAATTACCACTATATCCTACTGCTGCATGAGTCATAAGACCCAAGTTATTCGGATAATTACCACAAAAGTGGCGCGTAGAATTTAGGTCAATTCACCCTTAGGATTTTATGCACATATATAGGAATACTTGGTAGCTCCATTAAGACGCACAAACGAGTTTGTCAATAATGGGTGAGCCGTTCTAGCTATTTTGTGCATAAGATCAATCAATTAAACGATTACGATTACTATGCTTAAAAATTTACATGTTTCACCATTGTTTAGATCAGTTTATTTTTCTTATAAAATACCCTTGTTACACATAACAAACAAGCAAGTATTTAAAAAATAAATAAATAAACAATGAATGCATAACATAATAATAAGTCATGCATATCAAATAGCCACATGCAAACCTTTTGATAAGTCCTATTAATAATCAATTCTAGATCTGTCAATATGTATATATTTAATTAAGACTGTCACCCGTTTTCAGCTATGTACAAGGTGAGCCACATGCATCGATTCATCGATTGCGTAAGTCAAAATTAAAACATATACCACATAGCACATAATTGATTAAATAATAATGATTGAGGTCTTCCCCAATTATAGATCTATCATAATATTTAGTGTATATCACTTAACCAAGTAAAACATACAATAAAAGCAGATCCATGATAAAACATACATGTAATTATCATGGATATAAATCACACTTAACAATTAATGCAATTAAACAGAGTTACGCAATACACATAAAATTGCATGCAACCTAGGGTTTCTAATCCAATTAAAACTGAAGTTTACAAAACCCTAATTAGGGCACCAAAAAACGCCCCCCCCCCCCCCAAAAAAAAAATTAGGGTTTAGGTTTTGCAGACCCTAGATCTACGCATACAATTAATAACACAATCATGTTTATTTATTTTATGTGTTTCAGTAATTAATTACTTGTTATACAAGGCTCGTGATGCCACTGTTGAGTTTGAGATATATGATATACAAATAAAACCATATAGACATCACAGAGTACACAGCGGAAGACTTAGAATCATAACAATAATTAATTAACTGAATGATGCGTAACGTACCTCTTGCAATTGGTAGATCTCTTCAATTCAAGAACCCTAATTAGGGTTTATGTGGTTTAACGAATTGACCCTTACCGTTTTTCAATTCAAACCAACTGATGTAACAATAGTGTGTTACACCACGTTTTTGTACACACGTACTATTAGCGATTCGATGCGAATGCTAGTTCTTGATCACAATAGAATAACCAAACACCTTTGTTATGCTCAAGGTCACTCGTAAATCCTTACAATGGGGATTCACTCGTCGACCAAGAACAAGAGGGAAGAAAAGAAGAAGTTTGGCCTTCTAATGAAATCAAGTGTACCAAAGGATGAATACATGGGGATGTATTTATAGCTTTATAGTAGATGTCAAAATTACTATGGTTTCCGATGTGGGATTCCATAGTTTCAGCAAAAAACAAGCCCAAAATAGGATTCCTAAAACCGTCTCTTGGCTTGTTAACTTTTCTTCATATCCCGTTGACATTTAACGACCAATAGTCACTTTCGATAAGTGCTTATCGCTCGTTTAGTCGTTTATTGTGAATTTAATAATTAAACATAATATTTTATATTAATTATTTAAACATCGAGTCTCATACGTAAAGTGTGCAATCACGTGGTCTCGAGTTCGAATCCGGTCATATACATATTAAATATATCCATAAACCAACAATACTAACTAGCCACACCAAACAAAATAACTGAACATTAAAATAGAACCAAAGTAACACATAAAGCTAGAATCAAGGCTAAAGATAAACCACTACCCACAACTGAAAGACACCTAATTAATCAAGGTTGTCACACATATGTGAATGCAAAATAAATAAATTTAGCGGCAAGATATTATACAAAATAAATTAGGCCAGAAACGAGAAATTTTTTTTATAAAAATAAGAATTACAATCTGTTTCTATAAGCATGCTTTGGAGTACAAATCTGGTCGATCAATTAGAGTTTAATACTTTTCCCCATTTTTGTGTTGACCTATGAATGAGACGTTAGTCGGGTACCAGCGCGTTGCGATTACGGGTACTTGTACGATTATATTTTTCGGTGATAGCAAAGTCTTTTCGATTGTTTGCTTATATAGAAGGTAAAAAATGAATGTGCAACACAAGTTATTAATTGGAATTTAGTGTAGCAACCGGCATTTTCATGGCAATACTTGTTCATGAAACTCAAAACAATCCGAACGCTTAAATATTCGTTTTTACGTATAACCGTTAGGGTAAATCGCGTAAGTCAGAAAACAAAGTTTATCGTAAACTGACACTTTTCTAGGTCAATATTTGATCAAGAACTCAAAACATTCACTTTTACCACTTAGGTGTCCACTTGAAACTAAAAACGGGCGACAAACCCGTGTAACGTGAAAAAACGACACAATGCGTACCGACCCAGTAATAATTACAGTTTTGGTCAATTATTTACAGTTTACTATTTCAGACTTATTTTATAAGTTACTACTTATTATTTAATAACGTAGCATAAAAACTCTAATTTACAGGTTACATTTATGTTTTACTGACAAATTCTACCCACAGGCCACAAGGCCAGACAACGACAAAATGAAGCATTCTCTTTTTGTCCCTAGCTAGAAATCGAACCACCCCCTGGATCCCATTTTCGGGCAACACATCACACCTAACATGTTTCCATTATTTTTGGATCTAGAAGTTGGCATTTATAGAACATTTGTCTCTTTTGAACACACACACAACACAGAAAAACACGCACACAAAACTCTCTTTGGTTTTCTCCTACTCCCTCTCGACCGAGCAACTAAACCACCCAAACACATCCATTTTTCTATCTTTGATCAAGAAACTAGAAGCTTAGAAGTGTACTTAGTTGTTTGTTTTTGTTATTTGGGGTTTAGAAACAACATTAGGGTTGTTATAAATGGTTTAATGATAACGATTTAAAACATACGTTTTTAGGGGGTCATTTAAGCCCTAAATCAACACATTTTATATCCGTTACTACTTAAAATCGTTCATTTTCACATTTTAGGTCTTTTGGAAGGAAAATGCTGGAATGAAGCATATTTGGACGAAAAAGAGCGAAAACATGAAGAAAATGGCAAAGTCAAGATCAAAGGCACTCCAGCACACCTGACGGCGTCCCAACCAAAAGGCGACGCCGTCCCTTTATAGAAGACTTGATCAAAAGTGAATGCGATGGCTTAGCGGAAATTCTGGTTCTAAAGCCTGACGGCATCACGCCTAAACTCTAGAAGGCGTCACTCATAATTTCTACACCAGACGCCCAAGAACCAAGACTCAGACGACGTCCTCATTCAAGACTGACGGGGTCACACATCTCAACTGACTCCGTCCCAACGATGATTTGGCCCAAACGAAACCCTAATGACGGCGACTTGACGGAGTCACTAGCAAAAGGTGACGCCGTCGCGATTGTAAATCTATATATAGAATTTGATTTTTCTTTATTTTAAGAGGTAGAACTTTGGAGAGCAAACTCTAATACAGTTGTAGTCTGACTTGAACAGTATTCTAGGGTCCCATACCCTATTTTATATCACAAGATAAGTTTGTTTATCTAATTTATCATTATGTCTACCCCATATTCAATTGTATGTGTGTATGCTTGCTTGTTTAGCATGACTAGCTAAATTATTCTTGTGTTTGCTTAGATCTGTGAAACCTAGTTATTATTGTTATGTTGTCTCTTATCTTAATTGGTAGATGCTAGAATAAGGAAAACTGGTTTTTTCTTTCATTGTTGCGAGCTTGAACGTCCTAAATAGCAAAAAAAGCCTTTGAGTGCACTTAGGCCATTCGTTGTGTTTATTGCGTGAATTGTAGCTTTAGGATAGTAGAGTATTCAAGGGAGATACCATTGTACTCGCCGATCCCGGGTATTCTAGAGGAGAGTTGCAATTCATAGAACTATGGAATTAGGCACCACCCTACGACCAAACGGAATACAACGCATCAATTAAGATAAAGGAAGTGACAATTCAACCGACCAATAAGAATTAACTAGGGAGTAATAGCATTTAAGTAAACACATCTTTAATCATCATACGAGCACACTTCAATTAGCATAATCTATCCACTAGTTAATTAGATGATTAGATAATTAGTAAAAGTAGTAGAAATTGGTAGAAGTACCACTCCCCCAATCTTATACCCCGAGATATTTACCTTTGCTTTCCAAAAAACCGTAAAAAAGACTAAAAAGAATATCCCTCAACCCCAACTTCTCGTCATATATCTCTTTCTAGCATTCCTATTCCCTTAGAGAATGTAATCAGTCCCCTGGGCTTATCACATACTAAACTGCAACGATTAGGTTCACTGCCTAGATGGTTGAAAGACTTGCTCGTAGAAAAGGAGTTTTTCTCAACCTCGAACCCTCCGTATCTAGTTTTTGGCGCCGTTGCCGGGGAATAGAATAGTTAGTTAGATTTCTATCTCATTTAGGTCTACTCGCTTGATTCCTATCAAGTGAGCTTTTTTCTCTTTTTCATTAGCTTTCTTGTAGTCTATCCCCATTCTTTATGTTTTTGTTCGTGGATCTCATCACTTGCCATGATTCGCATCTTTTGCCGTAGAAACTTTGCACTACCCACTCCAAACCCCGCTGTGGAAAATGTAGTCCCACCAAACCTTTCACCCGTTCACCACTTTGGAAATCACCTAGGGCATAATGAAATAAATTGGCAATATAATAGTCCTTTTTATGATTCGGATTCCGATGAGGAATTTGATGACGGGGAGGCGCTTGACAATGGAGAAGTCATCAATGGAGTTAGGATTGAAAGGGAAGAAGATCCATCCCAATGTTTTGACCCTAGGTGTAGAATTGAGATAGATGGTCCCTTCAATTGTAAAATAGGATTTGAAAGTTTTGATGCCTACTTAAATTCATTCTTATCTTTAAACTTAATCTCAAGAAATCTATATAATAAAATTAAGGTAAATGAGTTAGCTTATCAAGGGAACAATGTTGTTGATGCGGTCATTCACTTGCACGTGTTTGTTGGAAGTTTTTCTTAGTTGGTAGAAATCATGGTTTTAGAAGACTTAGGAGAATTCATTGATGGAAGCCTCACTCAAGTGATATTTGGAAAACCCTTTAAGAGAATGACTAATTTGAATGAACGAATGGTTGATGGTTTAATTACATTCTCTAGTGAGGTTGATGATTTTGTCTATCAAATGCCCCGTACACACCCTAGGTTTAAACACAAAGATATAGAGGCATGTAATCGAATGGCTCCTATTCCGTTACTTAGCGAAAGAGATAAACAAATGGGACTTAGACATACTTATGAAAAAAAATGAGAGGTATTATAAAAAATGTCTAGAGTTAGAAGATGATTATAAGAAAGATAAGAGAACATTAGAGTGGCTTAGATATGGGCATGTGAGCATGCATGAGACGACGTAGGAGCAAGACTTCGAGTCTAGCTACAAGACTCATACATAAAGAAAAGCGCTTCATGGGAGGCAACCCATGCTTAATTGTTTGCTTGTTTTGTTTTTCAATTTTTGTTTGTATGTTTATATATCTTTTTTATTGTTATTTATTCTCATGTTAGACTTTGTGAAAATGCTTTATTTTATTTTTAACCTCGTCTTAATCACTAACAAAACATATATGCACAATCCTTTCCATAACGGCTGAAATTAAACAAAAGAAACAAGTTCATGAAACGGTAAAAACACATATGCATGGAAGGTTTCACAACTGTAAAAACACATATGCACACTCAAAAACACATGTGTAAACTGAAACGATAAGAGCAATACAAAGTAAGATTTGAACCGTTGCCTATTCCACCGTTCGCAAACCAAAAAAACTCACGATACCAAACAAAAAACGTTCGCTAGAGAACCAAAAAATCTAAATAATTGGAGCAGGGCCTCACAAAAAATAACACTTACTAGAGAACCAAAACTATACTAATTGGTACAATAACCGCAAAGTAAAGTAATTACCACAAAAACAAAAAAAAACTCACAATAGGCATCAAAATTCACGAAAACTTCAAAAACACAAATGCATTTCTAAAACTATACTTTTTTGTAAATAGAAAACAACAACTACTATAATAGCGTTTGAATATGTGTTCATATATATATTTTTTTTGTTTAATAATCTCATTAATTTAATCTTTCTACAAAATTCAACAAAAAAAGTTAGAATTTTCTTTTTATTAAAAATCAACGAATATTTTCAATCCGAACCATGTTTCTTTAACTCGTCATATATTTTCAATCCGAACCATGTTTCTTTAACTCGTCATATATATACTCCACAACCACATATCAGATGACCAAGTACCAGTAAATAAGTTTTAATTGCCAAACACACCAACTAAAGCACAAGTGAACTGACTAACCTTGTGCTGCTTACGGTGCATAGCAGTCCATGTGAACTTTGAGGGCTTCAACTTATTGTGAAAGTACCTTTTGAATTTCGAGTTCAGAAACAGGAACACCTGCATTAATACAACAATGACATTTAGTAAAAATATCAATGAAAAAAACAACAACCAAAACAAAGAGCAAATCTATGCAATAAGATTACTGATTAAATAAAACATTCATCAAACCATATATTTTAGGCCATCAAATAGTTTCATCATTATATTCAACGAGCAATTCTTTTACATTCTAATAAACACTTCTATTTTAGGCCATCAAATGAATGTAACATGTCAACCACAAAACAAGTACCTATCTAACTCTTATATTTTGCATCACATCATGAAAACACAAAGGTTCATTGCATCAACTACTTAAAAAAGCATTACTTTACAGTTAACAACAATTAAATACCTCAAAAAGTAACAAACAATATAAAAAAATTAAATGGTTCCAGTCTTTAACTTAATCCCGCGGTATAAAAACCCCATTCTTTTAGTGTAAATGACAAATTAAAGATCAAAGAATTTAGATCTACAATAATCAAACCTTAATTTGTCGACGGAAAAGATTACAGAGGATGAATTGATCAAATCTATGAACCGATGAGGAGGAGGGCGGCGACTATTTAAAAGAGATGACAAAGAGGTTATTTTTTTAACCTATACATCTGATGTTAATGGTATACGTTGTTCAGCCGAATATAAAAGAAATCGAGACCTGTAAATTTCTTAATTGCATGGATGGGGCTATGGACTTGTGGTAGGGGACGGTTGAGGTTTGTGTGAGGGGAGGTGATGACGACTGTTACTTTTTAAAGAAGGAACTTGTTATATTTAACCTAATTATAATGAATCAAATATTGAATCTCTAACTATTGAATCTCAATTTAAGAAATAAGCAATTGATCTTAATCTATGACAATCCGAAATGTTGCGTTAATATTTATCCAAAACTTAAACGTTTTATCCAAATCGTGAAAATTTGGAACTTTATATATAACCGTTAAGTTATCTCACGCGTAACAAAAGTCATTCTAGGACATTTTTATATCACTCTATGCTAATTTTAGTCTACTTTAATCATGTGCATGGTCATTTACACGCATACTCATTATTTTCCTATGATTTACATTTTATGCGTATTTAAACCTACGTTTTTAGGTTTTAACAATTTCTAAGCACTTCGATAAACTTATCACTCGTCTAATATAATAAAATAGATTACATTGATAAGTTTTACGTATAGCACATTGCTCATTTTTAAGTTTTTTAAACTTTAAGGAAAATTATTCACTCTTTATATGTAGTATAGATATAGATACGACAACTGTATACTTTTTTCTTTAAACTGATAAACACGTAGACAGTGACCAATATTAAAAACATGCAATTTAAAAAGTTGATATTTTCAAAATAGTAGAGATTCGTATTGATAGAGCAACCTTGTGACGTAAACTTGTTTTGAAACGGAAAGTAAAGTAGTACAACTTGCAATTTAAATAGTTAAGTTTAAAATGTATTATAAGCAATCAACATTACTCAACTTTTAATCCTTTTAAACTTAAAGAATACATATACATGCATTATAAGTAGTAGGGATTAAGGCGTCTATTTTGAATTTTTTTTGAAATGACGCAATATCATTCATGCCAACTTTTTTTTGTTTTTTTTCATATAAAATAAAATACATGTTTTGGTTACTTTCGTTGTCCACAAAGAAGTCTACAATGCTTCCACCCAGAAATTGAAAACCCAAAAATGTTAAGAAACCCAAAATTTTGAAAAAAAAAAAAACAGAAACTGAGCAAGATCGTAAAATTTGCTTTGAAACCATGAACAAATTTTAAAGACAAAACACTCTAACTATTGAATCTCAATTTAAGAAATAAGCAATTGTTCTTAATATATGACAATCTGAAATGTTGCGTTAATATTTATCCAAAACTTAAACGTTTTATCCAAATCGTGAAAATTTGGAACTTTATATATAACCGTTAAGTTATCTCACGCGTAACAAAAGTCATTCTAGGACATTTTTATATCACTCTATGCTAATTTTAGTCTACTTTAATCATGTGCATGGTCATTTACACGCATACTCATTATTTTCCTATGATTTACGTTTTATGCGTATTTAAACCTACGTTTTTAGGTTTTAACAATTTCTAAGCACTTCGATAAACTTATCACTCGTCTAATATAATAAAATAGATTACATTGATAAGTTTTGACATTTTTATATGTTTTGTATTTTTATGTTACCCGATTTTAAGTTTCGTGTCTTAAAAAGCTTTACGTTATCAATTACCAGGATCAAACTATACACTTTAAACTTAATACTACCAAAATTAACTAAATATCTAGCATAAAATTATCTTCATTCACCTCATAGAACACTTGTTCTATGAGTCATCATCTGGATATTTTGTTAAACTTATAAGCTAAGTTAAACTAGTAATAGATATGTAGATATTTGTTTTTATTTTTATCCTTACGACTTAAGATAACTAGTAGACTCTCATCTCTTTGTGTTTCTCTCTAAACCAAAGACCAAAGACACCATTTTTTTTTACCATTTTAATCTTGTTATTTCTAGTTTAATCCATCAAAAATCAAAACCTTATGTTCCTTGATTGATCCTAGTTCCATTTTAACCATAAAACACCATAAAATCACCACACATCTCATCATCTTTCATGGATTATTATTGAAGCTTTGAAAGGGTTGTATAAGTTATACTTGGCTAGATAAAGGGTTTAAAGAGGTTGGGTTAAATATTGAAAGACAAGGGTTAAAGGTTGTTGGTGATTAGGAGGGATTAAGTGTTGATTGTTGGTTATCATTCTTGTAACTTTCATCCTAATCATTGTAAGATTCATGTTATATTCATCTTGTTATTCAATAGGGTTGTAATAAGTTAAGTATTTTTATTATGTATGTAGTATTTTTGTATGTACTTGAGGTTGTAAACATGATCTAAACTATGAAAACAAGCTAAACAAAGCCTAAGTACATGCTATAAAACTTAATTTCAGAACAGCCCGAAAGAACGAATTTGCTACAAAACTCAGTGGACCTTGGACTTTAGGGAATAAGATAGGATTGTAGAGCTATGTCTTGTGCTCATTTCTCTGTTGGGGGGGGGGGGGGGGGCATCTCATAACTCATCCCGATGAGTAAATTGGAGCCGAAATAGTAAAACATGTTGAAAACTGCACATCAGACTTCGTTTGTAAATATCTTATAGTTTTGGTCATATCTGGAACTCGACCCAGTTTTATGAAATGTAGCTAAGACATAAAATTAAATGTAGCCAAAAACCCTTGATCCAACGGACTTGTAGAACTCAATTTATCGATGTTTCCGTGGGACTAAAGTGAGCTGTCCAAAACAACATCACTTTAAAAGCTTATATTTGTAAAATTGACTTATGTTATCAGCTAATTAGAATTATAGAAAACCTAAAATTGATGAATACATTTAGATAATTTTTCCAAGAATATAAAACCCAATACATAATGATTAACGGTTTAGGAATAATGTAGACATTAAAAAACGAGATAACTAGATTTGTATAAAAACTTAACGTTAACGATTAGTAGTACTTAAAAATACTTGACCACTTTTATATAAAAACTGAAGTGGTAGGACTCACTATCGGAAAACGACTCACTTACCTTTCTATAAGATTAAAAATGACTTAGTCGTAATGATTTATGGAATGGATAAATTATTAAAAATGACATAAGACCCGAACCTTAAACAACTTATAAATAGGGTTTGTTATTGTTTTCAAGACTCAATAAAAACTTAAGTTTTACATTTTTGTAAACTTTAAAAAATGTATACACATTCAAGAGTATATAAATATTTTTTAAATCATATTTCGTACGTTCACTATATATATAAACCTAAGACGCGATTGTTATATATTTTTAGGTCGTCATTAAGTTCACGACTTCTTGATACACTTTATATCATCATGACCTATCGCTATCATATAGGTGAGTTCGTAGCTCCACTTTTACTCGTTAAATTATTTTATAAACTCCTAGGGGAAATACATGCTCAGTTTTACTTACATATTTTACTCATTTACCTGAAACATTTAACTCGGTTGATGAAATACTCTACTTGTTTATTGATACATATTACTCGCCTTACTTAAAAACACGCTTTGCTTTTACATACGGACACAAGTGCACAAAATATTTTCAGATTGCCTAGGTTAGGAATCGTTAAATTACTACTGAATGTACTGGTGAAATCAGTTACTACCGACTGTGCTGATGAAATCAATTACTATCGACTGTGCTAGTGAAATCAATTACTACCGACGGTACTGGTGAATTTAATTACTACCGACCGAATAGGTAAAATCTGTTAGGAATTAGATATTCCATAGTGAAGTATCGATCACCCCAATTATTATCTAGCATAAATTAGCTCGTAGACATTACGTTATTTACTAGTCATTTAGTTAGTTATTTTGTTTAGTTCAACACCGTGGAGGAAGGACGGGTCTTTACCCATTGTATACCTGATCCACAGGCCGTCAGGAGGTCGTTTATTTTGTAACCTATAAATACCCTCTACCTTGCAAGGTAGAGGGTTGGATGTTCTTTGGTAATCTAACCTTACATGAGTTTCTCTTTCTAGAATATCCCACTTTCTCTCTCTCTTAAATCATCTATATGCCTAAGTGTTAATGTTATGATGTGTATGTGAAATCCAATATGTAACAATTGGTATCAAGAGCCATGGTTAGATCATCTCTTACATATCTTTGGATTTCTAGTGGTTTTTAGGTGGTTTTTGAGTTTGAAAAAGTTTAGTGGTTTTTGCATCATTTGGTTGATTTCTAGTGTTAAAGTTTGGATTTTGTTAGTACTTTTGGGTTAAGAATCCTCACAAGTGTTTAGGTTTTGATTTGGTAAGCTTGAATCATCGTGGTTGGGTTGTTTTTGGATTAATAAGTGATGTTTGTGTGTTTTTTCTAGCTAGCGACTTGACCCACGGAGTGACTTTCTTGTTAGCGACTTGCTTTGCAAATTGGTAGCGAGTTAGAGTTGAAGTTGTTAGCGAGTTAGACTTAGCGACTTGTCTAGTGAGACAAGCCGACAAATAGTACACTTAGTGGATTCTCCACTACGGGTAGCGACTTGGTGAAAGTTAGCGACTTATACCTTTGTGTGTTAGCGACTTGGTGTTAGCGATTTGTTGCCTAGCGAGTTGCTATTTAGCGACTTGATAAATTAGCGACTTGGTTTGTAGCGACTTGCTGTCAAAATTTTGCTAGCGACTTGGTACTCTGATTTGGTGCTTAGCGACTTATAGTTAATATTCTTAGCAATTTGGTGCCTAGCGACTTGGTCTTTAATACCTTGGTGAAGTGAAGCAAGTTACCTACATCTAATTCCAATAAACACTCTCTTCCACACAATGTCTTATATCACTGATCCTTTAATCACCAAAGTACTTGCACTATATGATACCTCGCAGAATAATGATATAGACTGCCTCCCAGAATACCCTTCAGTGAATGAGTTTGCAACTTATAATCAAAACAATTCTGTGTTAATCCTGGCAAATGATGCAAAGCAAATGGAATACAACAGTGAACCCTTTCAACTACTTCATCAGCATCTCAATCTACTTTTATCTACAGCTATGGATCGAACAAGCAGTGCTATTCTTCGTCAGGGACTTTCCCACCTTGATTAGAATTGTGTTACTTAACTTAGAACAACTGAGGTTTCAAATTACAAATGAAAAGTTCACAACTGATAAGTCTAATGCAGCTCTTCAAGTAATCTTCAGTCAATTTCAGCCACTTATCCGAGGGGAATATTCCTCAGATTTTGATGATGACATGACTGGGATTTCATTCAAGAAACACACTGGAATGGAAATTCATGAGTTCAGAAACATCTTTATTCAACTCATGGATAATGTGAAATTATACATTAAGGAAGCTGCTCAAAAGAATAACATGCTGAATGAAGTGGATGAATGTCAAGAGATGATATGGAATGATTGTGAAAAGGCGTGCAATGAATCAGTTGAACCAATGAATGATAATGAATGCAGAAGTTCAGTAACAATAAAAGAGGATGAAGACAACTGTACTGATCTCAAAAACTCAGAGTCAGAAAAGGTTTCATGTGATGAGGTACACTTAACTAATCAGAGCAATTCATATGTTAAAGTACCTGATTCTAACTCTGAACATAATACTGTCAAATCTATCTTGGTTGAGCCTGAATCTAAAACCATTAAAGTAAATGACATGATTGAAAAAAGAATTTATGATGAACTTTCAACAAATACTCAATTCTTGAAAAACATTGCATTTCATTGGAAAATTGAAATACAACAAAAGGATGAAAGCTTTTATGCAAAGAAATCTTGTATTAATCGGGAATTTCCAGAATTTCGAGAATTTTTTGAAATTAATCAATTAAAAACCCAGATTCAGGACAAAGATTCAACCATATGCAATCTGAAATTACTACTCTCAGATGTGCATAAATATGACTGTCATGAGATGAGTGATACACTTGAATCTAGAAATGCTGAACTAGCTCTATGTGTGTCCAACCTATTAAGAGAAAATGAGTCATTAAGAAAGAACATATAGGAGACCAATTTCAAGTTGATCAATCAATCTAACATCTTATTAAAAGACATTGATGACCTCAAAGCTCAAATTCAGGATAAGTGCTTCAATATTGTTGCCTTAAAAAATGAGCTTAGGAAATCTATTGGAAATAGGATGAACACTAAGTTTGCAAAACCATCAAATTTGGGGAAATCAACTGGTCATAACCACTCTAAACGTACAGTAGTTAAGCAGCCTAATGCCTTAGAACTGAAAGAGTTAAATCATCGAAATCTAGGCTTGCCTCCCAAATTGATGAGAATGTTGTTTTGTCAAAACCAGTCACTTCATTACTTCGTTCCGATATGATGAATCTCAAACTCCAGGGAAATGTTCAAAGCTCAAAGTTCATAAATACTAGAAGTATGACTAGTTCTCATAAGAAACATCATTTGGCTGATCAATCCCTTAAGAAACCAACAAAACACAAAAGGACCAATAGTCAAAACAGGGAAGTGTACACATACCAACCTACTAGTAGCTGCTTCAAATGGATTCCCACTGGCAGATTATTTAAGTTCACAGAATCCAAACGGACTTACATACCTAGATCTTGCCTTAAGTGGATGCCCACAGGAAAACTCTTCAAGTACATTGAGCCTAAAAAGATCTCTAATATTGATACGTCTGTATTAACCAGTGTTACATCAAATAGTGAGATTATTCATGTCACTAACCCATCCAGCTGCAATTCTACATGTGCTTCTAGCATCTTAACGTCGACCTACCCAATCACTGTACTTATTAGAGTGATAAACTACATTGTGACCAATTATGTCTGCATAGTTATAATCTCTAGAAAAATCCGAGTTACATGAACTTCTCAAAAGGACACCCGTAGGTGAATTCCGTTCTAGATCCATACATTCAGGCAAACCTAAGACACTTGAATTTATTAGACGGTCACCCTTAGGTAAACTTCGTCGATGATCATCCAACCATACACATGTGAAGGGACAAAACTGATAACCAGGAAAACACAAAACAACCAAAGAATTCCCTAACTAGTCGGTTTACTACAAAGAATACTCTTGATCAGTATGAAGATCATAAATACTTGAAACTCGAAACTTGTAAAGGGACCTCAAACTCTAAGTAGTATAG
>BPTQ01000001.1:134660553-134684963 GCA_019973895.1 Chrysanthemum seticuspe | reverse complement strand
TATAGAGTACTTGACACACCCAGAGTCGTACTCTTCCACGACAGATATGGGACTCGCATGCTGATGAGATTATGCGAGCTCTACAAATTCAGTGATGGTACTCTCAAGATGATCGAAGAAGAACTGAACAACAGAGTGAAAGAAATCAGAATTGATCTGAAGCCGTGGAACAAGACTAAATTCTGGACTGATGATGACTTAAAGCGATGTAAAGATTTCATTGCTGCAATCAGGCGAAGACTCAAGACTCGAAGGATCTTCCGCAGCCTTGAAAGTTTTGTTGGTGGTAGACTTCGTGATGGTCATTACAAACTTCTTCAAAGAACTGAATGAGGACATCTTCTGGAAGTAGTTTCTGTTCTGTATTATATATGTGTTTAATGTGGTGTACAAACTATGAACAACTATAATGCATGTAATAGTGTTAGGTTATGTCCTGTGGTTTCCCTTTGTGTCTTAAAAGGGAACTTCAGTGTTGTCCACTTCTGATCATATAAAATTGGACACATTTTTCTCCAACAAATGTTTTGTCTCATACATATTTAAATCACTTGAGATCCAAAATCTCAAAGGATTTGAAATTTTTGATCGGGGGAGAAAATGTGATATAAATATGAAAGATGTTAAAAGATGACCATTTTATGTGCATACTGCTCTCTGATATGTGCTAAAATATTTTCAAATCTCGAAGCATATATTAAGGGGGAGCATTTCAAAACAAATTCAAACCTTCAGGGTACAAAGTTTTCCATGCTATTACATAAGGTACCTTGATTGAGTGATTAAATGGTTTCTAAATGTTTGGCGATCATGGTTGTACTTCAAAGAACTTCCCTCCAATATGTGCAAACCTCTTTCAAAATTCGAGGCACATAGTGAGGGGGAGCAAACTTTTGAAAAACTCATCCTTCCTCAAAATGCTTTATCTACTCAAATTGATTGGGAAGTGATGATGATCATTTTAGAAAATGTTAATCAAAAGATTGGACCTTTCATTCTCAATCTAATGATTTCAAAGATCTCTTGCCTCCATGTGCTAAAACAATTTCTAAAATATTATGCATATGTTGAGGGGGAGCATTTCTAAAATTATCAAAACAATTAAGATACAAAATGCTTTGATTCCGTATCACAAGTATCTTGATTGATTTTCAAATGGTTTTCAATTGGTTCCAATGGCAGACGAACAATACCAAATAGACCGACCAACTTTACTTTATGTATGGTGATATAAGGATGATAAGGTTAGATATTTGTTCCCATGATCCGCCAGAACCGGAGGGATCTACCCAGGGACTATCCACTAGCTAGTGTAGAGTTCTTAGGTATGATGAAAAAAAGGAGAAAAGTGAGAAATGGGAAGTGTGTGGACTGAGACAGAGCTAGTACTGGAATAAACCCAACAAGGTTCTAGTTATGAAGTCTCGGTAAGCACTGAAGGGGTTGAAGAATTAAAAAGAATTGAATGTGAAAAAGGGTGAAAACAAATAGCCCTCCATTATTTCAACCTTAGGGCAGAAACCGGGTACAATTCATATGCTACTGATGGTAACATTGGTATTGAAGACAAGACATCATGGACCCAGTGACGCTCTGCACTACAACTTCCCAAACTACTCAAGTTCCTCTTATAAGGGCTTGTTTCATTCTCACGGAGAACCTACATAATCTATCGACTTTCTCTTAGAGATCGTTGATATTGAAGAAGGAGACCCTCTCCCTAGTGTCCGGCACAGGAACCAAATATGCACAAATTGAGTCTAGAGCCAAGAGATCATCAATAAATCTCATTAGGACACTTTCAATGAAGAATCTTTGTTTCACACAATGTGGAAAGAGAGATTATATCTTGAGTCCTACGCATTATCCTTGTGGTATTGCCAGAACATCTGAGTGATATGCAATCATATTCACAATGAAGATGGAAAGCCTTCTGGAGCCAACATCAAACAAGCTCCTGGTGGGTGGCATGTGAGATCTATTCTATAGATCAACCATGTGACAATTGAACAGAAACAATGGGGCGATTCAATCTTTTGAATCAATCCTGGTTCAGGTTATGGATTGACGGATACCTTTGAAAAACCGGTCGTTGTGCTCAAAAACTCTTTTTCTTTAGCACATCGACCGTGTACGAATATTTCAAATTAAAAGGTGTTTATGATTGATAATTGATTTTCATTAAAACCTTCATTGTATTGCAAAAACAATTTCTATTTGAGCGATACACGATTGTTTTTTAAATCTCTTTTCATCAATCAGTGAATCTCTATTCGCTGATTCACTCACTCCGTGTTGTCTTCTTTGAGATGTTCCGGTTTGAGAACGGCTAGAGCAGCTGCGAAACCCTGTCAAGGAAATTCATAGGAATTATACCTGATCACAGGCATTACTTGTACTGATCAACGGGGAACCGTGGGCCGTGTACCTCAATTCGACGAAAGTGGACAAAGACACTCTCGTACGCTTTATTGCTAACTGTTGTATGCAGGTACGCCCCGACGTTTGCAACTGATCAGAATAGAGCGGTCAATCCATAGCCGCATGCTCACACACTACACATTCATTACTAAAGAAATCATGATTGGTGCATCAATGGCTCTGATCTTTTCACTCCATGCTTCTGCTACGCTGCTGCCAATATCATGAATCAACAAAAGCTTCCACTACTCTGATAAGAAGTAATCATGATCCAAAATGTGAGCATGTCGGTCCAAATGTCACAACATCATATGCTGGAAACACAACAATGGGTGATGTTGAGATCTGCAGTGGCTGATGATCTCTAGTAATGCTCAAAAGGTCATCATGGTGAATCAAATCAATAACCTCCACGAAACATACATCTTAGTTGAACAATGATGAAATCATCACAGAAGCACATAGTTTGAGTACTTTGAAGAAGAAAAGTCTGCGAGCTCAAGACTGAAGATTAATTAGAATGCTAGGATTCAAAATGTAAAACATGGGGTGACCTACCTTAGGGGGAGATTGTTAGGAATTAGAAATTCCATAGTGAAGTATCGGTCACCCCAATTATTATCTAGCATAAATTAGCTCGTAGACATTACGTTATTTACTAGTCATTTAGTTAGTTATTTTGTTTAGTTCAACACCGTGGAGGAAGGACGGGTCTTTACCCATTGTATACCTGATCCACAGGCCGTCAGGAGGTCGTTTATTTTGTAACCTATAAATACCCTCTACCTTGCAAGGTAGAGGTTTGGATGTTCTTTGGTAATCTAACCTTACATGAGTTTCTCTTTCTAGAATATCCCACTTTCTCTCTCTCTTAAATCATCTATACGCCTAAGTGTTAATGTTATGATGTGTATGTGAAATCCAATATGTAACAAAATCAATTAATACCGACTGTACTGGTGAAATCAATCAAATGACCGAATATATTGGTCAAAGCATTTACAACCGAATATATCGGTGAATCAAACATTGAGTCTTGTTTTCCGAACTTAACATTTAAATTTATTAATGTGAACTTATATGTGGACCTAAGATGTTACAAGTTTTGTATGGGTGAGATTTGTAACAGGATTAGGTTGACATATATTTTTCATGAGGATTAGGTTTACATATACTTGTCACGCGGATTTTTGCATAAAGGTTTTTATCTTATTTACAATAAATCTATAAACTCACCAACCTTTGTGTTGACACTTTTGCATGTTTATCTCAGGTCAGTAAGGCGATAGCTAGAGATTGGAGCATAAGAGTCCTTTGGCATATTTTGAAGACTCAAACATTCGATAATAATTTTAAAATATTTATGTATATGATACTCTCGGACCTCTCATGTTGTAAATCTGATTTTATTTATCGAATGGTAACTATTTTTAAAATGTCTTATTTAGAAGTCGTTTTCTGTAACTTCAATTGTGTGCTATGAAGTAATACCCCAGTGACACTATATTCCGCTGTAATATTTTGGGGTGTTACATAATCAACCAAACTATCACAATCAGAAATGATCTCAACTAAACAATGAATTAACTAAAGGTACTACTTCTACTTAGGTGTACCTCTTTTATCTAAATGCTAAAAGTGCTATTACAATCTTGAATATAACAAACTGGATATAATAGAGATTTGAGAGAGTTAATGTGTGGTATTTTGAGAGAGAAGAAGATAATCAACTTGATGAGTTATGAGGCTTCTAGGGCAAGCCTTTGGCTTATATAGTCCATATATGAAACTTGCATCATCTTAACACTTTAGCTCCTGTAACTTTACTCATCGATAAATGTTTGTTTATCTAAAGATGATTTGAAAATGATCCCGGTGTGGGTAAAGTTACCTGATGTCCCTATGGCTTTGCCGCATAAACAAGAGATGGTTTAGGCATGATTGCATCAAAATTAGGTACTCCTATGCTTCTTGATTCATATACGAATACAATGTGTGAGGAATCATGGGGGAAGAATAGCTATTCTAGGGTTCTTATCGAATTGGATGCTGAAAATGACTTCAAGGAGCATTTGGTGGTTGTTGTCCCATTTCTAGAGAAAACTGGTTACACAGGAATAAAAATTACACCCCTCGCTGTGATGTATGTAAGATTTTTGGTCATAGTAATGCTTAGTGTCCAAAGAATGCTACTGTTCAACCAAAAGTAGCATCGAAAAGGGACCATAATGATGGGTTTACCCAAGTTAAACGCAAAGGATCTCCCCAAGAAGTATGATGGTGTATCTATGGCAAAGAATTTGAATATTGGCTTGTTACTAAACCGCAAAAGACTAATAAGGCATCTACTTTAAAGGATAGTACAATGGAGGCAACTACATCTAGTCAACCAAATAATAAAGTGGATAATGTAGTAAAAAATACAAACGTGTTTAAGGTTTTATCCGAGTTGGAAGTGGAAAAAGTGAATAATGTGGAGCCTAACGCTAAAAACAATTCTCCACCAAATGTGGCCATTCCAGTTGAGGATGGTATCGTGACCAGTAAAGAGCCCACTGCTCCTAAGAAAGGTAATCACATAAACATTGTTACTCTTAAGAAGTCGTTTGAGGCGTTGAAGAATAATGACAATATATTTGAAAATGTGGCATCTTCAAGTGCAAATATTGTTGGAAATACGGGTAAAAAGGTGGACCAGGTTTTGGATGATAGTGATAGTGATGAGGTATAATATGTATATAATGAGATTGCTCACTTCATGGCTAGTGGATGTGCAAACGATACTAGTTTACTTGAGGATGATGATTATGATCTATATGACACGTATGAACTTGGAGGTTTAACTACAGAACAAAGGGTGTTTTGTGATGCGATGGATATTAATATTTGTGGCCAGTTTAGACATTAGTTCTATTTTGTGTCTTATAGTAGTTGTTCATAAGTTTGGTTTGTCATTCTTATGATAGGTTTGGTTTGAAGCACAGTTGGTGCGTTTGTTTCTCGTCTATGTCACATGTTAGATATGAGATTCACCCACAGCCTTTGTATTTAAATGGGCTTTTGAGTAATAAATTTACCAGGGTTAAACCCTTTACCCAAAAAAACTTTACTAATCATGCAATCCGATTTCTTTAAAACCATTTCAAGCTTATCTGCACTTTCTGTTAGGGCCCGGTTTTAAGCACACACGTTCATGCAAACCATGAAGAATATGAACAACAGTTTTAGCAAGTGAGGAAAACTAATGAACATCAAAATTGATGAAATTGGGTTTGCTTGAGAATGACACAGACATGATAATAACACCATTTGTATTTTTCAACTTTATAAATCTTATTAAAAATAAATCAAAGTTTACAAGGGATAGCCTATAGAAAACTAACCCGGGTTGATGACAGATTCTCTCCTAAGTCAAACAACAGGTGGCAGCTAGCTTTGCATTGTTATTCCTAGGAGAGGAGGATTCTAACCATAATACGTAGTATTATTTTCTTTGTATGAATCTCTACTTAACTTGGTTACAACTGAGAGTTTATATAGGAGGGGAAACAGTGGTTGCATGTGGGTTGCATAGTAAGTTGTCCACTTGCTATAGATAGGCACGTGCCTAGTAAGCTAGTCTGAAGCGTACTTTCGACTTTCTCAATTTGACAACTTATAGTTCCAATGCCTGTTTCTCGTTTATCAATAAGTACTTGATCTTACCTTCTAAAGGAAGTTTCCCGCCCATGCATTTAGAGGTTGTGGTTGTAATTGAGAATCAAGTGCTCAGAGTCATAGAGATATTTGTCAAATCTCAGTGACTCTGGTGTTGCTTTTAACTCATTGTAACTTTACTCCCTGATATCTCATCATTTTGTGAAATTGCTTTCTTTGGTTGGTCTTCGACTTCCCTGAAGCTATACATGTGTTTGAGCTTTATACAACAATTACTGTCTTTATCAGTGATTCATCTTCTGAATAATAATCAGGGATAAGTGTTCTCTGAGAACTCTCAGGGAGTATCTCACTTGTCAGAAACAATTGAGTCGGCTTGTCAGACCCAACACTTTCAAAGTTAACGCAATTAGTCCTTCAAGTTATAAAATCTAGAATAAGATTATTATTTTCAATAAGCATTATCTTTTCTTTTCAATAGCTTGCATGTCATGATCCTCATCATGATTTTTTTCCCAAAATAAATTACCAAGAAAGGAGGGATAGATTGATTTGGCGACCGATTGGATATTGTCGGTGCTAAGCCATTCCTTTTAGAAGAGCACCATTACTCTCGTCCTCTTATAGGAATTGGTCTAAATGTAAATTACGAGGGTATAACGATGAATTAATAACGTTTGTTACTCGTTTCAATATATTATAGCGTATCAAATACGTTTAGTTGATCACACTTGACCCTCCCATGCAATAAAGAGCAGATCCAGTTTTTAGCAATGCTTTAAAACACGGTTTTTTATCAACCCGGTTCAGTCAATGGTTCATCTTGTCCCGGTCAATCAGTTGAACGGACGGATCGAACCGATTCTAAACTTATGTATACTTTTTTTTTTTTTTTATATTTTTAATATATAGTATTGCATGATCTCATGATTTAACTGACTTTATTTTTACATTCAATTGAACCGATAAAAAAGATTAAGACTCTACCAATAAGCTTTGTTTTTAAATTCTGTATCTATAATAATATAGCAAATATTTGCAGAAACAATTAACGTACGATTCTAAGTTATACAGAGTAATAATCTATATCAAAACTATATTAATTGGTGTTTATAAGATAGTTTATAACTTTAATTTACCGTTTTAAAAAATTTCAAATAACATTAGTTCTCACCAATTCAACTTATCAATTTAGAAAAGTTGATGGGAAAAAAATGTTTTGTAAGATTTTTTAATAAAAAATCGTGACCCGTCCGATTTATCAAACCGGGTCAACGAAACGCTGACAGTTCAATCCAATTTCCTAACAAGCAAAACCCCGGTAACATCTGGACTAGTCTCCGGGCCGGTTCCGATTCAACTAGTTTTTAGTATTACTTTTAATGTTTTGCTAACAATAACCATATGATTGTGGTTAAGCATTCATTAATTAACAAATTACCATTAAATGAACTAATATATTTCATAATTATACATATTTACTCGTTTTAAACATGAAATATGATATTATATATATGATATGTTTGACGTTTATTAATTATTATTTTTTAATTAAATAATATTTAACTACAACACATAAAAGTTGTTAGTAAAACCCTTAATTTTATAACCACATGGTGGTATGCTATATTTAGCAAGTTGACATAAGTAATTAATCTCGGCTACGTATATTTCTTAACTTTATAACCACATGGTGGTATGCTATATTTAGCAAGTTGACATAAGTAATTAATCTCGGCTACGTATATTCCTTAATTTAATAACCACATGTTGGTATGCTATATTAAGAGCATCCGGTGTGGAGTTTTCGTGCCTCGCCGTGGGCTGATGTGGCGCCTCGCCGTTTACCGCCGCTACACCGGGGGTTCTCGCCGCTGCTCGCCGTCGATAAGGAAATCGTGGGGACGACGAGGGAGTGGGCTGACACAAAAGCAGAAGATTTTCCGTTTGAATATTCAATTTGTGTTTGTGTTTGTGTTTGTAGTGTGTGTATTATGTGTTTGTGTGTGTGTTTGTTGAAGAAGAAGACATTTTTTTCTTTTTTTTTTTTTTCCTTTTTTTTTTTTTTAAGATAATGATATGTAAAGTTTTTATAATAAGGTGAAGGTGAAGTGTTATTGATTTCGAAAGGTTCGTAGAGGTACTGAGCTTCTCGTGGTTAAACATAAAAAACTGAAACTTGAAAGATTAACTAAAAACATGAAATACATAATAAGCTTATGTGTTGTTGTTGTTTTTTTTTAATCGTGTTGTTTTTTTTTCTTCGTATCGTGTTGTTTTTTTATTATTGTGTTATATATTGTATTTTTAATTTGAATGAAATGAATTTATTTAGTTTTTATTTGGAAATGAAAATTGAATAAAAAAAATAAAGTGGTAGTGGTGAGCCCCAAATGAAGAGGTTGAGGTTTGTTATGAGTGAGGAGGGGGTTTGTTGTGGTTAGTTGTGGAAAAATGAGATGCTGATGTGGCGCTGAGGTGGCACGACGACGAAGTTGAAACTTGTTATGACACCTGATGCTCTTAGCAAGTTGATATAAGTAATTGATTTCGGCTAGTGGTATTATTCATTATTGAATTTTATTATTTCGGCTTCATTTATGCTAAACTAAACGTAATATTAGTGTACAGCTTGTTCTTAATTTTCTCAACTTAGTTTTCCATAAGTATAAATATTAGCTTTATGTGCTCGCTCAGGCTTCAGATAATTCGTAAAGAACATAAACAACAAACTCATTTGTAAAGGACATTTATATAACTATTTTAATTATATTATTGTACTATGTTAACTAGATTTAAATTTTAGAAATCTTTAGAATGATGTTCGAATAAATTTATCCTTGCATCATACAATTCTATTGTTAATTAACTTGCT
Source organism: Chrysanthemum seticuspe (assembly GCA_019973895.1). Lineage (NCBI taxonomy): Eukaryota > Viridiplantae > Streptophyta > Magnoliopsida > Asterales > Asteraceae > Chrysanthemum > Chrysanthemum seticuspe. The sequence goes on along the minus strand of BPTQ01000001.1, from coordinate 134,676,010 downwards.
TTTAAGTTATTGCAGAATTTTAGTAAAGCCAGGTCGATTACACTTTAAATTTTTTGTGTTTCATTGAGCAAGATCCATGAGGAATCGACTCTGCCTAGGGTGGACGAAATGGTAAGGGTGTTGATTAATATGAGGCAAGTGGTGATCGATACAGTGATGTGTGGAAACACCACCTCGCCCCCTCCCCCACCACCTATCCAACCATTCAAGATCAGCTTGCAAGGGGCTTCCGTTCCACACGCAATTTCTATTTACATATGAGGACGGATGATGCAGCGTTAATGTGAAATGGAGTGATAATGTGAAGTGAATAGAGTGATCCTTTAACTGTAAGCTAGCGACCAAGACAAAACCAACCAATAAGTTTAATATACATTATTCTGTAGCTTTCAAATCCTTTGATAAATCAATAAGAAAACAATTCTCTAAGCAAAAAGTCGTATGCTCCTTTATTAAGTTAACCGTAACAAACTACTCCGTAGTATAAAGTGGAAAAAAACCCTAAACTTTTCTCTCTCAAGTGTGGGCGATTCATTACCCTCTCCCATCAATCGGTTTTCTTCAAAACTGCCCGAACATCTGGGTTTTCTTAATACAATCTGTTACAGTTTGTGATTTACATTCGTGTGATTCATAACCTCTAGCAAATTGCTGTTTGATTACACAGATTAAGGTCTTTTTGGGGAATCGTTTTTTCTAGGGTTTGTTTCTGTCCAATCATCTGTGCTTACAAGTATAACATACGATTTGAATATTGATCGACTACTGGTCTGAATCGCATATACTCTAGTTCTTTAATTAGGGTTCTTTCCTAGTCGATTTTTCTGATTTGATTGCTTTGGATTTCTGCTGGTGTGCTATTAAACCGAAACCCTCACTCTTTCATTCCTTGCTGGTCGTTAACCATGGGAGCAGGTTAGGTATTTATCGTGGTGTGTTTAAACCCTAACTTTTAGTTAGGGTTTGATTGGTTAGTTGATTGTTTGTGGGGTGTAGAGAGATGGAAAAGGGGTTTATTGATAAAGCTGGGTCTTCGGTGAAGGCTTCTAAAACAGCCACCAACTTGGCCGATCAAGTTGGTGTGAACATGGACACGAACCCGTATCGAAGGGTTGATATTCAGGAGTTGGAAGCTAGGTTACAACGTCTCCAAGGTGAACGTGGTTTAGAGGGTGACTCTGCTGATCCTGAGTTGCGTAAAGTTGCTAGGGTTGGTCCTAACCCTAGCACGCATGATGTTCATTCGGATTCTATTTGGGGTAATACTAATCTGGAAAATACATGTTATAGTACTACGTCTGTGGGTGGTTTGGATTCGAGCACTAAAGTTTCTTCGCCTTATGCTGCTGATGTGTTGACTTCTGGTCCTAACATGGTGAATGCTTCTACTTCAAACGAAGTGAGGTCATTTGCTAATGTTTTAAATCCAGAACGTGTCTCTAGGAAAGTGAATTTTCGTGCCTTGGTGAATGAGACGCGAATTGAAAATCATGATACGTTGCTTCCAAAGGCTGCTATGGAGGGTGTATTCAACCGTTATGAAAATACACTTGTTGGCTTCTTTGTTGGCAAGAATGTTGCTTTTCATTTGGTTCAGAACTATGTCACCAATACGTGGGGTAAGTTTGGTTTTAAGAAACTAATGAAGAATGATGATGGTGTTTTCCTCTTCAAATTCGATTCTAAAGAGGGTGTTGAGAGTGTTCTTCAACGGGGCCCATGGATTATTCGCAATTCTCCTCTCATTCTCACTAAATGGACTCCTGATGTGCTATTGTCTAAAAGTGAGGTAACTAGAGTTCCCGTTTGGATTAAATTGCATAATGTGCCATTACTTGCATACTCGGAAGATGGGTTGAGCTTAATTGCTACTCAGGTGGGTAAGCCGATTATGTTAGATGCTTTTACTAGCTCCATGTGTGTTGATTCATGGGGTCGCATTAGTTTTGCACGTGCTCTTGTGGAATTATCATCTGAATTTGAGCTTAAGCATGTGGTGACTATGGCGATCCCTAATAAGGATGATAATGGTTTTACTACGGCAAGTATAAAGGTGGAATATGAATGGAAGCCGCCACACTGTGTGGAATGTAAAGTGTTTGGGCATGATAATGCTTGTTGTCCTAAGAGTATTAAGGAACATAATGATGTTCCTCCCAGCTCAAATGTGGACGAAACTGATGATGGTTTTAAGGTGGTGCAGAATCGGAAAGCCAAACCAAAAGGTACGAAGATGACTGGTGGTATTAATATGGGTAAGGGTCCTAGATTTGCACCTAGGAAGCAGGTATATGTTGCAAAGACGAAGACACCAGCAGCTGCTAGTGGTAATGCTAAAGATACACCGATTCCTACGTCTAACTCTTTTGGGACTCTTGAGGTGGAAAATGATTGTACTGTGGATGATTCTTTTACTAACAAGGACAAGACTGGGAAGTCTTCTGGTACTACTAAGGAAGCATGTATTGATGGATCTCGGGGGACGGACTCTCGTATTGATATTGGTGAGGCGTCTAAGCCTCCGGAGACTGGGACTCCTTCTGCTGCCAAGCTTGTGAGTGATTCAATGGGAATAATGGATGGTGGTTCTACTCCCATAGCTGAGAAGATTGGTAAGCTTGAAAAGCTAATTATTGATGGGAAAGCTACTCTTGTGGATGATGATGGTCTTCCTATTCCGTCTACCTCTTCTACTAAGAGAGTTAACCCTTTTTCTAAAGTGGGAGAGATTGTGGTGTCTGCTTCTGAAGATGAGGTTGTTGCTAACCCATTTGATGAGTCTGCTAATATTTTTGGTGGGGGCCAAGAATTTGAAGATGAGTATGATGAATATGATTTTGCTGATTATGCGAAACAGGTTCGTGATCTTCCAGGGAATTTGGATTCCTTTAATGCCATGTATGGCACAACGTTTCAAGGTCCTAGGAAGTAATGTTAGTGTTGTGTCATATAATATAATTTGAATAGTGGTTTGTTTTCTTGTTTAGAGAATTGGAAGTATCTTGTTATGTAAGCTTTATGTCTATGTAACGGGCTGAGATATGGGATTTCACTCATATCCATTGTACTTAAACATTTATTTGGTTAATATATTTACCAGGGTGCAGGATTACTCCCCTTTACCAAAAAAAAAAACTACTCCGTAGTACGACATTGCTAATAATTAAATTAAGTAACTATGCTTTCATGTAATAAACTAAAGCAAATTCGATTGTCAACTTTCAAAACTAAAATTAAACAAAAGTAAATGTATCTATTATATCTTAAATCTCAAATTGGAAAGTAGGTTAATGGAAGTAAAATATCATGTTTACATTAAAAAAAAAAAAAAAAAAAAAAAAAAAAAAATCACAAACGGGCAATAATTAAGTTATCAGGCTCATGCAAAGTAATACAGGCATTGCCTATTTAGTTCATTTATAAACCGTCTTCCACTTATATGAATTCAAAGATTTTAGAGGTCACCTATTTTTTTTGCATGATGGTCAATTATTTACATTTCTGTTGGAATTAAAAACATTGATGAAAGCAAATAAACAATAATCTGTTACCATTTTGATGCATAGATTTAGACAACTCAATGGTTTATTTGGTGTAACACGAATAAATTAGTATACGTTGAAATCAATCCTAAAAATAAAACGCACTTAGAGATGAAACAATTGCGTTATCTTGAATTCGAAAAATTGGTCTCACATGGATTGATTGATACATGAAGGTGGATAGAGAGTTTAATTTATTCTACTGGAAAAAATGAGGCTGGCTGGCCGTTGACCTGATTATATATTTAGATAAATAGGAAAGCAATGTGGGGCGTTGACATAAAGAAAAAAGCTAAATATGCTTAATGTACCTTTCACCATATCTGATTATGCTTCATCTACTTTCAATATTGTCATTACGCTTAACGTAGTTTACAATCAATAGATCATTATACATAACTGGGTCACCCCTTTCACATAAAAAGACTCAAATACCTTTGTCTTCTTCCCTATCTATTGCTGCCATTTTCACTTGCCAACACTTCACCATTTCCAAATGCCAAAACCACCACCACGAGGACACGAAAAGCCATGTTCGCAAATCCACGTTGTTTACCTTTTTGAAGACAACTACTAACTCTTTTTTGATGTTTCTAGCTTTTGTTATGGCAGGTGAAGGTGGTTTTAATATGGGAAGAATAAGGCTTAATGGAGAATTAGAGTTGGCTATGGTGACAGATTTCGAATATATGTCGTCTCCCAACCCAAATGACCCTGCAAACAAGAAGGGTACGATTACATTTTATAAACCGGTGTCAATACCTGATGGGTTCTTTGCCCTTGCTCACTACTTTCAGTGCAGCCATGAACAAAACTTAGAGGTGCATATGTTCTTTGCCCGATATAAAACTACTGACGACTCTTCTCGTCCTCCTTTCAAGTCACCTGTAGATTACAAGCTAAAATTTTTTATCCATCGAGAGGAAAGTTTGCCTGTGGGAACCCATCACTCCGTTATCGAGCTCTGGGATTTGTAGTCACTGCTTCTAATAACCTCGTGGTGGTGGTTTTGGCATTTGGAAATGGTGAAGTGTTGGCAAGTGAAAATGGCAGCAATGGATAGGGAAGAAGACAAGGGTATTTGAGTCTTTTCATGTGAAATGGGTGACCCAGTTATGTATAATGATTTATTGATAGTAAACTACGTTAAGCGTAATGACAATATTGAGAGTAGATGAAGCATAATGAGATCTGGTGAAAAGTACATTAAGCATATTTAGCTTTTTCCCTTGACATAATTAGCGGATAATGACCGTGTCTCACTTGTTTCTTATACACTAGACGTATATCCGTCTCTAAAGCAGCGTTGTATAAAGACAAATAGTTATATTTGCAAAATCGTGATTTTAATTCACCCTTTAATGCAAAACGTTTGTTTTTTAAAATAAAAAAACTTGTGTTTTCTAGAATTACTATAGTGTTTGTTTTTTTGAAAATTGTCAAATTTAGAATTGATTAAGAAAAGACATAATTTAATTTGTCAAGTTTAAGAGGTACTTAGAGATAATTTAGGTAAGTTACATTGTTTAAATTAAGTTTCAAAATTTCAAAATTCAAGTTTCAAAAAAACACAAAAAAAAAAAAAATAAAAAAAAAATGCATTTTTTATAAGTAATATAGATATGAACTCGTTTTTTTATTCTAGATGTGAATTTGTTGCTCCAATAAAATTTATGTGGATAAATTTCGCATAGACTCCACGTCTATAGACATGTCTTATAAGTTATAAACCAATTTTTGAGGACGTTGTTGTTAGCATAATAGCCCATAAGTGGCTCACGAGCCCATATTTTGTTTTAGGGTTTTACCCTTTGTTTCTAGTATTTATACTTATTGTACGCTCTTTTTTGTTTTCTCAATTCAATAAGAATTTGCTTTCGGTGATTAGTTTCTACATGACATCAAAACTTTCAGGGTTGTTAGTAGTGTGGATCAAACTTATGTTAGGTAATTAGTTAGTCTGTTTTGGTTTATGCTTCCTCTGTTTGATTGTATTTAGATTACCTATTTGATTGTTATTTGATTGTCACATACTTCCGCGATTTGTTATTAGGGTTTGTTTGTTTATGGTTATTTGGTTGCTCGTATTAGGGTTTGGTATTTGATTGATTATTTTCGGGTTCTTTAGCCTTGTAGGACTAGTTGGCGCTAATAGTTTGCTATAACTAAGCAGTTTTGCACCACATATCACTAGGAGAGACTCACATCGTTTGGTTCAGTTCCTAATGGCTTTACGACATATTTTGAGGGTCTACGAGGCTCTATTCTCCATCTTGATCTTTTACCATTTGTTGTTAATGAAGTGATAGAAGAAGAGATTCGTTTGAAGTCTTTTAGAGTCTCAAAATGATAAATAAGATTGTTGGTCCGTCTATTTTTGTTTCGCCACACAGTTTTACGACATCCACTTGCACTCAAAATAGGCCTAGCTCTAAGGTCGATATTGATGAGTGTACTTATTTCAAACAGAAAGATTGTTGAAAATCTTAGTATCCTAATGCTCTTAACGAAAAACAATAGACACCTCAGAATTGACAAGCATAACAGCAAACGACCATCTCAGGCAAATAATGGTGTTGCTGCACCTTCTTTGGAACCATCTTTGACTGAGCAATTTCATCAGTTCCTAGCCTTCCACTTTAAAACCTTAGAAACCTCTTCTGGTAATGGTTTGTCATCCTTAAGTATTGCCTTTGCCAAACGGATCTTGGATTATGGTGCTAGTCATCATATGGGTAATCTTTTGTCTCAATTTATTTTTTTAAATATTGATTATGCAAAATCAATTATGGTTGCTAATGGTAGTTGTATGCTATTACCCGATGTTGGCTCTATAGTCACACCATCTGTTTCGTTGTCTGATGTTCACTATATACTGATTCTTACTATGAATATTGCTTCTATTGGTCAAGTATGTGATTTTATGATGTCAAGTTTTCTATTTTTGATTGTTGTATACGAGACCCACAAACTCAACTAGTGATTGGGACAATCCATAGGGAAGGGAGACTCTATATCTCGGATAACTTTAAAGAACCAATGGAAATCTCATTTAAGTCATGTTTTTGCATCTCGTTTAAAGTTTTTAGTGTCGCGACGGACGTTAGGGCAGTTCGAAAGACATGATATTTCTGACCATAGTGGTTGTAAACTTGCAAAAATTAGCCTTACCATTTAATAAAATTGTTTCATTTTTAAGGCTCCTTTTGATCTTATGCATTTTGATGTGTGGGGACCTTATCTTGTTTCTATAAAAGGAGGTTTCATATACCATGTTTCGTTTATTTATGATTATACTCGTTACACTTAAGTTTACCTAATGAAACGTTGCTATGATTATTTTTCAATATTTAAGGATTTTGGAGCTCTTGTAAAAACACAACACTCAAGTGTCATAAAATGTTTACGTTGTGATTTGGTGGTTGAATACACTTCTAAATATTTTACATATTTGCTTGATTTTGATGGGAAAATATACCAAATTTATGTACTAAAACTCCTGAACAAAATGGTGTTGCTAAAAGTAAGAATCGACATCTTGTTGAAACAACAAGATATTTCTTTTTTCTGCCTAGGTTCCTAGTTTCTATTGGGGGAAGTGGTTCTCACTGCTACTTATGTAGTAAATAAGATCCCAAGCTTTCATAATTCTGGAAAATCTTCTTTTGAACGATTGTATGGTCACGTCCCTGATTACTCTTGTTTGTTGTATTTGGTTATACTTGTTTCAGTCTTAAACCACATGTCGAATGTACCTTGTTTTCTCCTAAATCTACTTTGTGTCTTTTTGGGTTATGGTAATGGTCAAAATGTTTATTGTTGGTATTATTCGGTTGGTCAAAATTGTTCAGTTCACGTCATGATGAGTTTTTAGAGCACGTTCCCTATTTTTCTGCTCCCGCTAGTTCACATCAGTTGAGTAAATCTGAACTCATTAAATTGGATCTTTTTGATGTTGAAACTGAACAAACTCTTTCGGTTGTGACTCCTATCATAACATAACAAACCTAAGAAATACCCCCAAAAATACCTAAAGAACCACCACTAGTAAATTAGAACCCACCACCACTGAAACAACACTAGTTAAAACTGTCACTCAACTTCCTCCTACGACTACCGAATCATCTATTAATGTTGTTGTTGGTCCTCTTCTAAGTGGACGACCATAGCTTAATTGTAAGTAGTGTTTCAAAAAAGGCTTAGAAGGCCGATCAATCTTTGCTTAGGCGTTACTGGGCCACCAACCTTTATGACTTGTGTAAATCGGTCAACCGTGGTTAACAATGGTTAATGACTGTCAACAGTGGTCAGAATTACCAGAAACTTTGAAATCTTGCGGGAAATACCCAAAAATCACCCTAAACTAGTTTTGATCACATATAGTCGTTGTTTATATCTATTACAAGATGTTTTTTTAAGGAGAAGCTTTCCGGGAATACCTAAAACTCACCAGAAATACCCAAAACTTTCCGGAAATGCCAATCGAATTAATCACCAATTACAAGCTACAAGGGAGTCGACCACCCGACTACGGATTCACGATTTTTCCAACCTTGATTGTAAGTACACCAAAAAGGATGATTTTATTTATTCTTGTTATTCAAGTACCTTTAGCTTGTTTATTGCTTCTGTGCATTGTTTTCACAAGTTTGTGTCCTATTCATAGGAGGTTTGTGATCTACTTTGGCAGGTATCTATGGCTTGCATTAAATCAGACTCAGATTTGGACTTACTATGATTGCAAGTCGGAAAGCGTACTTTGGCTCTCTTTCGGTCTACAAGATCAAAACCAAATCTGATGGGTCCATTGAGTAATATAAGGCTCTTCTTGTTGCTAATGATTATATTCAAGAGTATGGTACGGATTATGAAGATACATTTGCTCTTGTTGAAAAAAAAGATTGTTAGAAATTTGATTGCAGTTGCTATTAGTTGTAAATTGAAAATATCCTAGCTGGATGTCAAAAATTCCTTTTTGAATGGTAACCTGAATGTAGAAGTTTATATGGCACCACCCCGTGGTGAATTCACAAACCACGAGAAGTTTGTAAGCTCATGAAATCTCTTTATGGTCTTAAATACGCACCACGTGCTTGATATGAGAAATTTGCAACAGTACTTACCTCTCTTGGGTTTTTCTTTAGCCATATTGATTCCGCATTATTTGTTAAACATTCTAATGCTCGGCATATACTTTTTTCGTTATATATTGATGATATGGTTATGATTGGGGATGACTGTGTTGGAATTTAATCATTGAAGTCTGAGTTAGCTCATCATGTTGTTATCAAGATTTTAGGTTTACTACATTATTTTCTTGGTATTAACGTTGCTACTTCACCAAAATGCTATATCTTGTCTCAAGTCCAAATATATAGTTAATTTACTTGATTGTGCAAGAAGTATAGACAAAATAGTTGAAGATATTCCTATTTATGCTATGGAAAAATACATTCCAGAAATATTGGGTGATTGTGGGAAGTTAGGTTTATGTTACAGTTACATGTCTAGATATATTTATGTAGTTCATATTGTTAGTCAGTTTGTCTCGCTTCTTACAACGGTTCATTAGGCTGTTGTTTTACACATTCTTAGGTATCTTCGAGTACTCAATTTCAGACACTTTGTTTCACTCTACGTCTACCTTAGACCCGCATGCTTATTGTGATTTTGATTGGGTGATTCTATTTCTCGTAAATCTACTATAAGGTTTTGTATATTTCTGGGTGATTCCTTTATTTCGTGGAAGAGTAAGAAACAAGATTCTATTTCTAAATGTTTTACCGAAGCTAAGTATCGAGTCATGGTTGTGACTACTAATGAGGTTGTCTGGTTACGCTGTTTGCATGAAAATATGGGTGTTCAAATAAGCCCTTCTACTCCGTTACATTGTGATAATCGTAGTGCTATTCAAATTGCGTGTAACTCGATTTTTCATGAACACACCAACCATAATAAGATAGATTGCCATTTCCATCGTCATCATCTTAATGATGGCACTACCTCTCTACCATTTGTTACTTCTGCTATACAGATTGTAGATGTATTTACCAAGCTACTTTGGACCACGCTTTCGTTTTTAGACTAACAAACTCTCAGTGTTTCACGCTGTAGCATTGTGAGTTTGAAAAGAATATTGGCATCATAGCCCATAAGTGGCTCACAAGCCCATATTTAATTCTAGGGTTTTACCCTTGTTTCTCGTATATACTCATTGTACAATCTTTTTGTTTTTATCAGTTTAACAAGACTTTGCATTGTTTGTTTGTTTCCACAGTTGTAAGTACTGCAAATGTTAATCGGGCAAATGATACGAAAATATAACTAACTTGACACTTTTTGTTTTGATGTGTAGTCATCTATATTTTTTCCATTGTATACATAATACATTTGAATTTCGTCTATTGTTTGTATTTTGTGATAATTTTGCCCTTCCAATCTATCAACACTCTTCTTAACAAGTAGGGGCAATATGGTCATAAGATACACACAACAGACGAAATTCAAAAGTTTGATGTATACAATAGAAAAAAAATAAAAATAGCTACAGAACAAAACAAAAAGTGGTAAGTTAGTTATATTTTCGTGCCATTTGTCCAATGTTAATCTATAGAAGGTTTATAATATGTAAACAAGAAGAAGGTGGATAAAGGGTTTATCCCAACTACATTATAAAGTATTTGAGACCTTTTCAAAATGGAAGTCTTAGAATATTAAGCCAACACATTTATTTATTATGACAAATTTTAATAAGTATAGTTCTAATAACATTAGTTATAACACTTTAAAGCACTTTTGGTAGACATGTTTAAAAAAAAGTAATTTAAAAAATACAATGTAATAAGAAAAGAAAAAAAAAAAAAAAAAAACGTATATAACCATAACTACCTATCGACTTTTCAAGTGTTCTAGTTAATGTTATTTTTAAAACACCCCTAAAATAAAAAATACATTGTACACTAATAAATCACGTAAACCTTCATTCCATATATATTCAAACAAGTTGATGGTACATATGATTTTAAAAACCTGACCTGACCAACGGGTTCAACCGGTTTAAATAGGAATCGGAGTCACTACCAGTTCGCAAGCCAATAAAAACCGTCTGAAAACGAAACTGAGATGACCGTCAGAACCACTAGAAACGGGTTAACTAGACCGGACTGAGATTATTTTATTCTTGTTTTTTCATAATAATCAGCTCGTCATTGTTATTTTGTTGGTGCATGGACTTTAATTACAAGGTATCCGTCACCGCAATGCGTGGATACCATATTAAAAATAAGACAAGCTGGCCTTGACCTGATTAGAGATTAGATAAACAGGGAAGCAATGTGAGGCGTTGACATTAGCGTATGAGAGCATATGCTTCAAAGATTCTTAGTGTTGCCTCTTAAATACCCATGAATTCAACTCCTAATTCTCTCATCTCCTTTTCTTCAATCACTCTCTAAAAGCATTGGATAGCTACCATCTTAACAATGTAATCAAGCTTCTTCTCTATCTATCTATCTATTTCTCTTGCATTACATGCATTTCGTCGACTAATCGAAAAAAATAATAATAATTAAGCAACAGGTCATGTCGTAGTCTTTCGTCGATAGATATAAAGTTAGTTAACTTCTTTGCTAGTTTTAGATTGAAGTTTTGCTCTCTAAGCTTTATAACACATTCATTCTCATTTCTATTAAATTTTCTTTTGTTAATAACTTCACTCAATTTTCATTGTTTTAAGTTGTTCGTGAAAACAATGGATAACGCAAATTAGTTGGAAAACAAATTCTTTTGTTTTCTACCCTTAATTTTGTAGAAAGTTAATTAGAAGGAACATTTATCTTTAAAAAAATACTTGAATATATAAAAACATTTTTGTTTTCTTTGTTTTTGTATAAAACATTTTGTGACTGCATGTAATTAAATGCAACATATATAAATTTTTCCATGTACCACTTTTCCAAATTAACTATGTTCTATACCAACAATAATTATGATACGATATCAAGAGAATCATTTACCATTTCTTACTTTAAATTCATTTGCATATCATGTAAGATAATAATTTAATGTTTAGTTTTCTTAAAAAAAACATGCATGTATGAGCTTGGGTTTCATTAATTATCATAGTTCTTTTTTGTAGACGACAATAGTTTCGAAAGAGGAGTGTATCCATGGCTCGAGAGCAACTACAAGTGCTTAGTGCACTTGATTCCGCCAAGACTCAATTGTACCATTTCACGGCGATTGTGATCGCGGGTATGGGTTTCTTTACTGATGCCTACGATCTCTTTGCCATTTCGTTAGTCACGAAATTGCTAGGCAGAATATATTACCACGTAGAAGGTTCGCCAAAACCTGGAACCCTACCACCTAGTGTGAACTCTTCGGTTACTGGTGTCGCCCTTGTTGGAACTCTATGTGGTCAACTCTTCTTCGGGTGGCTTGGTGACAAAATGGGCCGAAAGAAAGTTTACGGAATGACTTTAGCTCTCATGGTTGTATGTTCCTTTGCTTCTGGTCTCTCTTTTGGGAACGAGGCAAAAGGTGTGATGGCGACCCTTTGCTTCTTTCGATTTTGGCTAGGGTTTGGTATTGGAGGCGATTATCCTCTCTCGGCTACTATTATGTCCGAATATGCTAACAAGAAAACCCGTGGTGCGTTTATTGCTGCTGTTTTTGCTATGCAAGGGTTTGGTATTCTGGCTAGTGGAGTAGTGGCTTTGATCGTGTCAGCTTCTTTTGACCACGCATTTAATGAACCATCCTATGCAACGAATCCCGTATTGTCCACAGCCCCACAGTCAGACTACATTTGGCGTATTATTCTCATGTTTGGCGCTATTCCAGCAGCGTTGACATACTACTGGCGTATGAAGATGCCTGAAACTGCTCGTTACACAGCTTTGGTTGCAAAAAACGCGAAACAAGCTGCACAAGATATGGCTCGAGTTTTACAAGTTGAGATTGAAGCTGAAGAGCACAAGGTCGAGAAAATTGCAGCGGACAAGAGTAACTCATTTGGGTTGTTCTCGAGAGAGTTTCTTCGTCGCCATGGCCTTCACTTACTCGGAACCACCTCCACTTGGTTTTTGCTAGATATTGCTTTCTACTCACAAAATCTTTTCCAGAAAGACGTTTTCACAGCTATCGGATGGATCCCCGCGGCTGCCAAAATGAGTGCTACCGGCGAGGTTTATAAAGTTGCAAAAGCTCAAACCCTAATCGCTCTTTGCAGTACTGTCCCTGGTTACTGGTTCACTGTCGCTTTCATCGATATCATAGGCCGTTTCGCAATCCAACTCATGGGATTCTTTTTCATGACTGTATTCATGTTCGCTCTTGCAATCCCGTACCACCACTGGACCTTACATGAAAACCGTCTCGGTTTTGTGGTCATGTACTCATTAACATTTTTCTTCGCAAATTTCGGCCCTAACGCCACAACTTTTGTTGTCCCTGCCGAAATCTTCCCAGCCAGGCTACGGTCCACTTGTCACGGTATATCCGCAGCAGCTGGGAAGGCTGGTGCCATTGTCGGTGCATACGGGTTTCTCTATGCTTCTCAAAGCACCGATCCTCATAAGACTGACAAGGGCTACCCTACAGGTATCGGAATCAGGTACTCGCTCGTTGTTCTTGGTATCATCAATTTCTTAGGTATGGCTTTTACGTTTTTGGTACCTGAACCAAACGGCAAATCTCTCGAAGAATTATCGGGTGAAAATGAGGAGGGAACCGAGCCTACAGGAGGTTCAGTTGCTCCGGCTTGATTGACTGAATACTGTTTGTAACACCAGAAATATGTGCTCTTTACAAACAGATTACTTTTGCGTCCTTTTCTTTCCTTGCTTTATGAATCTTATAAAGATTCAAAAAGCAAGAATATTTACTCTGTCTTTGTAACATGTAGCTAAATGTTTTCCAGTTTTGCCTAGGGTATGAAGAATAAAACCCTAGACCAATCTTTGTATGCTGATCAATATGTTACATTAATATTCTTTGTTTATAACGTGTCTGTATTTGAGTTTGGTATTCAGATCAATTTAATTCACGTGGATTTGTTATACGATTAATTTAATCTGGTAATAGTAAAGATTCTTTACTAAAAGATACGTAAATCACGGATGTGTATGTTAAATTTATGAAGTTTTGAATCCTTATGCAAACCGTTAATTTTACATGACTTCTATTAGACTGGAGCTAGTTTAGCTAGCTCATTGTTAAAAAATGTTGGAGGTGACTCTTCTTTTTGTTGCCCTAAATTTAATATAACATTATATTAGTTGTAATATTTCTACATGCACGAGGTTTAAATAAAGTTTTTATTATGTATTCATATTGATTAGTATTTTGTATAGATTTTTGTTAGACAAATGATTTAACTTTCTTTAATTGACATTGTGTTGATGTTGTTAAAATAATGCATTATAAGATGCAAATTAATGTTTGGATAATCTAAAAGCATCATTCTCGTAACCATTATAAATATCATAATCTTCATCCTCAAAAAGACTTGCAGCGTTCGCAACACCACCAGCTCGATTTGCTAAGGAAACCATGAAACGAGTCATTTCATCATATATCTCGTCAACTTCACTATCCGAATTTTGTTCTTGATCTCCCATTAAAGTACTAGGCATAAATGCCCATTCCAAAGTCACCATCCTTTTACCCATTGCCATCTACACGACTCGCCTTTATATTCTATCTCTCTCTTTCTCTTTTGGTTTTCAATGTAAGCGACCTGTCATACTCAATGGAATAAGTCACTAAACTGATGGCGGTATCTAGTAATGAAGATGAGAATGGTCCACAATGTTTGAGCAAATGATGATACCATACGAGCAATAAGAAAATCGACATTTTTAACTCAAGACCACTATGTCTACTATTAACACCATTTGTACTTTTCAATGTGCATAAATCTTTATTAAATATTCTAAGATTTACAATGGAATAGCCTTCGGCAAAACTATTCCGATTGAGCGACAAATGAAACACTTCTTTGGGAAAATCTAGAGGCAGCTAGCTTTGCTTAAAAGTTCTTAGGAGAGGGAATCCAATCAACCGCAGTGCTGAGTACTACTTTATGTGTTTTTTTAGAATCCTGCTTATCCCGGTTACAAAGTTTCGTTTAAATAGGCCAAGGAATACTGTGGATGCACATGGGTATAGTAGATCGCCGGCCTTGGAGTAGATAGCACGTGCCTAGTATAGAGCCTGCGTTTGATTTTTCAATGCTGACAACTTTTGTACCCAAGATCTTACTTTTTCGTCCTTTGATAAGACCTTACCACTAGAACGAAAAGTGGATTTCGCTACACCCAATAAGTGTGACGATACACATATAGTCACACACGATTTTTCGAGTGTGTGTGACTAAAGGTCGCGTGACCGTAGGGTACCAACGGTCACATGCTTGACTTTTTTTTAGTATCTATTACAAAACAGTAATCAAAACCTCAACATGTGTGACTAATTAGGTACAAATTTAGTTGGATTAATCAATATTAGTGATCATAAATACTGTATAGTCACACAAAGCATTTTTTTTGAATATTTAGTCACATACAATTAAGCATAAAGTGGCCAAAAGTGTTAATAAGTGTTACCACATGGTGTTTAAAGTGAAAAAAATGTGTATTTAGTGTGACTATTGTTCATCCAATGGCCATTTGAATTTTATGTTTGTGTGGCTTTTTGTAATATTTAGTCACACAAATCATGTTTGTTTTGGGTATTTAGTCACATACAATTAATCATAACGTGGCTAAAAGTGTTAATAAGTGTGACCATATGGTGTTTAAAGTGAAGAAATGTGTATTTTGTGTGACTATTGATCATCCAATGGCCACATAAATTTTATGTTTGTGTGGCCTTTTCAAACATTTAGTCACACAAAGCATGCTTGTTTTGGG
>BPTQ01000001.1:134647356-134658236 GCA_019973895.1 Chrysanthemum seticuspe | reverse complement strand
TGAACAAGTTGTAAAAACGGAAAACTGAAGAACGGAAAACTGAAAAACCGAAGACTGAAACAATTAGGAAACTTAAAGGTTAATCCACCTTTCATTAGTCGGGTTCTACTAAAACTCGAATTGAGTAGAAGTGTCGAACTGTATCCACTACTAAAACTCGAAGTTTACCAATAGTGAAGACGTTGGTGTAGGTTCTTTTGCGGAATTTCCCTTTAGTTAACAGGAGCTTCAGACGGATTAATGACCACAAGTGTTACACAACCACCACCACCGACTAATGAAGATAAACTCCTCCTTCTGTAAAATACAAAAATAAATAAATCCCACATATTAACCCCTTTTTATTATCCCCTTCATAATAATATTATTCCTAAATCACCTTTAGGATGTACCGTATTTTGATTACAAATTTATTTTGAAAACACTTATTCGCAAAGTAATTACTTTCCACCTAATTGGAAATTCAAAGGATTAACAAAGTCAGAAGCCAAAAAGTCAAAAGGCAAGAAGTCAAAAGGCAAAAATGTTGAACAAGTTCCTGGTAAAAGGATACAAGTGTTAGGTCTTGCTAACAATGTTACTTGGGATGCAATAAAAAAGAAGACATTTGGAGTCAAAAAACCATCAGGATAATGTGTTATCTATCTTTGTATTGTTATATGTCTCAATATTTTGGAAGTTATGTATGGGTTATCTGTCTTTGTATATGATAATGGTTAATTTGGTGCATTATTGCTGTACTATACTAAGCCAAAATTGCACTCACAAAATAAACTAGGCTTGATTAAAAAACAAAAATGACTGAGTGCAGGGCATCTCAGTCCTAATGGGGTGATTAGCAGACCAAATGAAAGCAACAAGATAAGATCTAGAATCCCAATTAAGCTCAGAATTCTCTAGTCAGTAGTACAAGCTACTAAAGGAAACAAAAAACAGAAGAGAAACAACAGTGAATAAGCAGAAATTAAGCTCTTAATATGGGCATTTGAGCCAAACAGTGATAAGCCATATTGACCCGTTTGACCCATTTGAGCCAAACACCCCTTAAGCAGGGTTGTATAAGAAAGAGTTATACAAACAGTAATGAGGATTGTCATTGATTCTTAACAACTAATTTTACATAAAAATAGGGACTATTATTATTTAGCTAATTGAAATCATTAAGCTTCTTCAACTGGATCTTCTTCATCGGCAATAACTAAGTCATTGTTGTCCACAACGGTTCCATCGAAACCACCTCTAACCAATTCAATATCCATTGTTTCGTCATGTTGAGGACACATAAATGAGTCACCCTGCAAATGTGTTTCCACGTCATCAAGACTTGTTTTTTCATCCATGTCATAAACATGTATGGGCGCTGTCTTGATCACAACTTGCCATCCTTTGTCAACACTATCTGCAACGTAAAATACTTGATGTGCTTGAGAAGCTAGTATAAAAGGCTCGTTATGAGCCTTCAATCCTTCAAAATTCAATAGAGTAAACCCGTTGTCATCTTCTTTTTTCCTTGAACCATTCGAAATCCAATCACAATCGAACAAAACTACTTTCTTGTCAATACCATACTCCAACTCAGTTATATCATTCAAAACCCCGTAGTAAGCTACATCTCCCGCGATAGGATTGTTATCTGTAGCACTCGAGTAACTGTTTGTCATGGCCTGAAGAGTAACCCCACTATTCTGTGTTTTCCTATTATGTTCTACATCTTTTGTGTGAAATCGGAAACCATTTATGATAAATCCCTTATATTTTTTCACATACTCAGATGGACCACTTGCCAAGCACCTTAGACTTTCTGTGATTCTGTGATCCCCTATAGCATGTAGCTCCTCAACCTGAAATAAGGCAAGATGTGTTAATTGTTTTGTTATTAGTAGGTCGAAAATGCTATGTCATTATAATTATTTTTCAAAAGTAATAAACCTGTGTATATGCCTTACATGATCTTGAAACCACGACTCAAAAGTGTCACTATGTAAACGTTGAATGTCACGCTTACGTTTTCTCTGATTTTGATGATGAACCAACGCCAGATGTTCACTGCAGTGTTAACAGATGATAATGATGATAACAACGACAACTATTAATCGTATAATATAATTTATGAAACTCACAACTAATATAATTACTTACGTTCTAAATTCATCAACTTCACTACAATTGAACAACACATATGAATGTGCTTTAGCCAAAATGTCAAGTTCCATCATTTCTACCTTTGTAGCACCAATCGGTCGACCCGCCATAGAAAAGATAGGTAAAACATCCTCATAACCATCGTCATCATTATTTCGACTTGTCTTATTATGTACGGTCTCAACATCACTGGATAAGTACAATGAACAAAACGACACACACTCTTCAGCTAGATATCCTTCTGCAATGGAACCCTCCGGGTTATTCCTGTTTCGCACGTAAGATTTTAATGTAGCTAAATACCTGAGATATCAAAACCAATAATTTTAGATTCAATAATATTTGTTAATAAAGGTATTTACTATAATAGTAATGTGCACCTCTCGATTGGATACATCCAACGGTAATGAACTGTCCCTCCTAATCTGGCCTTTGAAGCAAGATGAACCGAAAGATGAACCATGACATCAAAGAATGATGGCGGAAAAATCCTTTCTAAATCACAAAGTATTTTTCCAATCTCGGTTTCCATTTGAACCAAATCATTTGGATTAAGAACCTTTGCGCATAATTGTTTATAGTAACGACATAGCTTCATCACAGTATAGCGCACGTGCTTAGGCAACACATTTCGCAAGGCAATGGGAAGCAACTGCTGCATCAAAATATGGCAATCATGACTTTTAAGTCCAAATAGTTTTGGAGGTTTTAACTCTACGCATCTTGATATATTAGCTGCATAACCATCTGGAACTTTCACCTTCTTAAGTACACGACAAAAAATATCTTTCTCTTTTTTATCCATTGAGAAACAAGCAGGTGGCAAATAAACTTTGTTGTTATCTTGAACTATAGGATGAAGTTCACGTCTAATGCCCATTTCTTGTAAATCTAGGCGTGCTTTAATATGATCCTTGGTCTTCCCATCTTGATTCATTAGCGTTCCAAAGACACTGTCACAAACATTCTTCTCAATATGCATTACATCTAGATTATGGCGTAGCAAGTTATCTTTCCAGTACGGTAACTCAAAAAAAATACTTTTCTTCTTCCAATTAAAAGGTAAATCTGGGTTGCTCTTCACAAGTTTTCCAAATTTAACTTCAAAACCATCTAACTCATCAAGTATTTCTTGTCCTGTTAAGCCACGGGGTTGCCTGTCTCGTTCTTCTGTGCCATCAAAAGAGTTTGTATCTCTTCTAAAAGCATGATCAGTAGGCAAATATCGACGATGTCCCATAAAACATTGTTTTTTGCCATGACTCAAGCGTGTTGATTTTGTATGTTTATGGCAGTTAGGACATGCAAGTTTACCTTTGGTGCTCCATCCGGATAAATTTGCATAAGCAGGAAAGTCACTGATCGTCCATAACAAACAAGCATGCATCCGAAAGTTACTTTTTGTTGATGCATCATAAGTGTCTACTCCTTTACAATCCCACAACTCCTTTAGCTCAGCAACTAACGGTTCCATATAGACATCTATATTATTCCCAGGAGCAGATGGGCCAGGTATAAGTAACGTTAGAAAGAAATAAGGTTTCTGCATGCACATCCAAGGAGGTAGATTATATGGCGTCAAAACAACAGGCCATGTACTATGAGAAACACTCATTGTTCCAAAAGGGTTAAACCCATCACTCGCTAAACCAAGCCTGACATTACGAGATTCTTTGGCAAACTTATCATACTTAAAATCAAATGCTTTCCATGCCGGGGAATCTGCAGGATGTCTCAAGTAACCATCTTTCGTGCGACTCTCTTCATGCCATCTCATGGAGGCGGCCGTTTTAGATGACATAAATAACATTTGCAATCGTGGTAAGAGCGGAAAATGACGCAACACCTTTGCTCCAATATTCTTACTTGTATCAGCTGTGGTTGACTCATCTGCACAATCATCTTCACTTGCTTTATACCTTGACGTATGGCATATATCACATTCTGTTTTATTAATGTTTTCTTTCCAGTACAGCATACAATCATTAGGACATGCATCAATTTTATCATAACTAAGTCCCAACTCTCGAATTATCTTCCTTAGTTCATACAATGACTTTGGTATAGAAGCATCGGGGAAGGCTTCCCTCATTGTATCTAGCATCTTGCTGAAACCATTATCACTACATTTCCCAACACACTTACCATGAAATAGTCTAATGATAAAAGAAAGAACTGATAACTTACACCCAGGATATAGTGGTTTCTTTGCCTCTCCCAACACTTTATAAAATTTTTTCGCCTTTAGGTTTGGCGTACTCATACTTTCAGTTTGTGTTCCCATGTCATCGGTTAGTGTGTCATCACCAAACCGATGGAAGGCATCATTCACCAACCCTTGCATGTCATCTTCAGCATCCAACATTGGAGCATCACTTGATTTGGAACTGAAAGGTGGAATTGTATAACCTTTCATAAACCCGACACATAACAGATGTGTTGTAGCCTCCGTCGATCTACCCATATCTGATTACCACAATCAATACATGGACATGAAATCTGTCCATTTTTACCCTCATTATAGAAATATGATCAAGAAAGTCGTCAAGACCTTTTTTATATTCAATGGTAAATCTAGGTAAAGACATCCAACTCGTATCCATCTTAAACCTAATTCAATTAACCACAGAAAACCACATATAATTGCAACAAAAAGAAAGGGAGCCTAATTCAATTAACCACATATGTTGTTTCATAAAAAATTAGCAAAACGATTAGGGTTTCATTTATGAGGTATTACCTGGTCTTGATGATGGTGGTGATTCCTGTTGGCAATTTTGGATGGTGGAAATGATGTGGATTTGGATCTTAAAATTAGAAATACTTTTACAATTTATTTTTAAGCTATTTCTTAATTAATTGCCTAATTATTACTTCAAAGCTAGACAAACTAATTTATATCTAAAAATTAGAAATTAAAAGTCAAAATTGCATAAGTAATTAGGCAGACTTCGCGGACAATTGATTTCCCTTTAAGGCGTTTTTTTGGATGCGTTGACTATTATAATGTAAGTTTTCTTGGATGCGTTGAGTATTATAATGCGTTTTCTTGGATGCGTTGATATTAGTGATGTTTGTTGTTTGTACCATATAGGGTTCAAAATGTAAGACATTTTACTGGCTAGATCCTGAGTTGCCTAATGACTATTACAAACAAGAGGTTTTTAGTTTGATTCAAAAGGAAAAACGTTTGAAAGAAGACAAGTATGGAAAAATAAGAGATTTGGAAAGGGAGATTGAGTTTCAAAATAAACTATGGAGAAGCAAATGTTTTTGCTGCAATTGGAGTTGAAAGAAAGCAAGTCTAGTGTGGTTCTTTTTAAGAAAATTGTTATTGTTTTGTGTTTCGTTATTGCTGTTATGTTGTCAAAATTGTGTAATGAAATGCTTGTTATGGGATTATATGTGTGGATGCATTTACAGTTGTTGATGTTTGCTGAGATAGTAATGGATGCATTTACAGTTGTTATCAAAGAAGTTGAAGCTAAATGGGAATTGAAGTTGCAGAGAATGAGTAGTTAATAAGCTCTTAATATGGGCATTTGAGCCAAACAGTGATAAGCCATATTGACCCGTTTGACCCATTTGAGCCAAACACCCCTTAAGCGGATAAGCTAAAGGAATAATAAGTTACAAATAAGCTACAATAAGCTAAATAAGCTGTAATACATGAGTAGTAACTAGATTAAGCTAAACACTACCAGATAAGCTAAAGGAATAAGGTATAGACCAGAATAATCACTTGATCAAATATCACAGGCCAAACAGGCCAAAACCAACAACCTTGCAGCCCTTGTGGGTCCCACTAGGGTTGACAGGGATCCAAAGTGAGACTTGATATGAAAAGGTGACTTATTGAGGTTTCTAAAAAGCTAGGACTAAAGGTTTGGGTCCCACAGATAAGCACTTGATGAGGGCTTGAACTTGGGTGGTCAACACTGATCACTCAGTGTATGGGTGGAATTGGACAAACAAAAAGCTATATGCAGACCTATCTAATAAGCTCAAAAGTTTGAAATAAGCCCTGAACATTATAGATGAGCTTATTGGATTTCAAAAAAAACCAATAAGCTCACTGTGTGGCCCACTAATGAAGAAGCTAAGGCACATGGAAAGTTGGGGTTTTGAGCTGATGCCCTGGTGCAGGGCAATGGTTAGCCCTGCATGCCACTTTCAACTATCACATAAGCCAGAGAAAAAATCATAAAAATAAGCTAACTGTGGGATTCAAAAGCTTAGATGGGGAATTTCAACATGTAAAAATCTCAAGACTTGAATCTCAACACAAAATTCACAAAAATTCTCCCAAGATCTGAGTTTCTGACTAACATACCATTTTGACTTTTTGATTTTGAACTTAAACTTTGACTTTAATGAAACTTGTTTGATCCGTATGCACTAATTATGATTATTTAAGCTATGATAACACTAATTTAAGATACATGAACAAGATTTAGACCAAGTGGGTGAGATTTGATCCTCACATGTCCCAACAGTGGACTGTGAGAGTGAAGGTACTTTGATTTGACTTTCTCTAGTTCAAACATTGGTTTTATTGTTTTACTAGTTCTAATATCACCTAAGGTCATAGTGTGCAGATAAACAAGTGAAAAGGCAACTACCACAGTTGAAACAACACAGAACCAAACACCCCTTAATAACTGAGTTAACAAATTTAAAAGGCAAATGATCAATCTAAATCATAATACTGATACATAAGCTTGTACTAGGCTAAATTAAACACATATAAACAAAAGCAACCAACATTTAACAATAACAACTAACAATCACAGATTATCAACATAAGCAACATAAGCACATATGGATTATCATCAAAACACATAACAAAACAAACGGCCATTAAACATAAATATGCACATACCATTGAAATATTAACCATAATAAGTTATCCTAAACCATTGTTCAGAAACCATTGTTCACAAACCATCCCCTTCACCCTAAATACATAACAAGTTTTCATCAAATAATTACATAACCCAACAACATGAGACCATCAGACACAAAAACCACAAAAAGACCCAACAACTACCTTCATTCTTCATCATACTTCTCCAGAATCTTAATGGTCTCCTTCTTCAATGTTATCAACCTCTGAAAATCAGCGACAACACTTGCAAGAGATTCAACCAATCGCCTCTCAATGAGCTGGACTTCATGCATTGAATCATAAACATCTTCAGCTGCCATTTCTTCATCAGTATTCAAAGAAAACACCTCCAGAATTCGGTCTGTTCTCGTATCCACTTGCATTCTCATGTCGTCTCTGACGGCCGCAACATTTCTCATGTTGACCTCATTCGTAGGTATCTCATTAATATTGAGAAAAATGAAACAATCATGAAGCTTTTCAGACCCACAAAGATCTTTCAGTTCCTTCAAGTATGGAGTGGCAGACATTTTCAATTAGGGTTGTATATAGTGAAAAAGTTATGAACTGAAAATAGGATATGGATGAACTGAAAAAATAAAAATAAAACCAACATATATATAAAGGGTAGATGCATGAACTGAAAAAATTAAGAGTATTATTGAGAAATTAAATAATTAAAACAAGTAATGATGACAAATGAAGATAATGCAGAAAATCAAAGGTCTAGAAATACTTACGAGTTCCCATAATATTGATGATTATTATTTTAATTGGGATGACTCAAAGTGTAACCAATTCAGTTTGAGTTTGAAGCAGTTGTAACAAGGAAGGAACTAGTTACTCGGTGTTGAGTATAAATATATTTCGGGTCGGGTTCGGGTCGACCCATCTAACCGTTTATTATTCAGGGTAGGTTCGGGTTGTGAATAAATTAATTGGGTCGGGTTTGGGTCGACCCATCTAACCCGTTTAAGCTTTTTTTCTAAATGTGGCAACTTTTGTATCAAAAAAAGGTTGACTGTGTCAACCAAAAACCCGTTTAACCTTTTCAACCCGTGAATTTCAAAAAGATCACGCCCATCTTTATAAATGGTTATAATTTGAATATTATTTTTAAAATATTCATGATTATTATTTTCAAATTGAATGAAACCAAACTAACCGAACAACCCGACAGTACACTTGGGTCATATGAACCGGTGATATTGCCTTGTTGTCGACCTTGATGAACCTTAATGACGAATCTTCATTTGAGCTAAAGTATATGTTTGGCCACTATGTTATCTGCAGGGGAGTATGGATGCATCCTATATCTGTTATCTACAGTTACTGGATTATCTGTTATATGATATGATATGTTATGTTTCTGGGCTCGTGTTGGATTACTGTCCTATCTATGACTTCATGCGAAGCAATACATTCAATCATAATAGTCGGCACTTTATGATCACCTCGCGTATATTGGCCTCGCAAATGCTTAGGACAATTCCTCCGTTCAATATGTGTAGAATATAGGCTACAAAGCATCCCCGGAATGTGACGTCGTGGGAAGTCGACTTACGTAAAAACTCTTGACGATATAAATGAACGACCGCATCCGTTGAGAGTTATTCATATTAGCTTTTTCAAAGTTAATATTTCATAAACTTTACGTTTTTACCAAATCAATCCCGAATCCAAAGCAACACCCACCTACCAAACGGGCCCTTAGTTGATAACCCGAGCAACGACCGGGTAATACTCTAGTTCTTTTTTAGTTTCAAATACAATAAAATACCTATATATACCTATATATTATATATATATACAATAATACAATACTTTTCATATACTGTATACTAGGTAGTATTAATTAATTTACTTATACATCAAATTATACCCTATCACCGATTCATCCCGCCCAGACCGATTACAACCTACAAGGTGGTCGACCGCCCGACTACTGATTCGCGATTTTAATTTGCAACATTGGATATGAACCTTTTGATATGACACTCTGATTATTATTCATAGGGTTCCATGCATGTCCGTCTCATTGATGCACCAATGGCATATATGACTCTAGTGTGGTTTACTGTCCTACATCTCACTTTATCTTTCGGGTCAACTAGATGCGGATACGCTTTAACAAACGTAGACCACGTAGGATAAATCCCGTCTGTAAGAAAATAGCAACATTTTAAATAACGCCCGCGTAAAAGAAATGAACTATCTGGAGCCGCTCCATTTCGGGCAGTAAGATACAACAGAGAATGATTACTTCAACACATTGATAATGTTGTTTGACCCGGGAAGTCGGAAAAACGAATGCCAAATATACTTCATTTTTAGTTTCACATACAATAAAATACTTATATATTACATATATACAATAATATAATACATTTCATATACTATATACTACTATTAGTTAATTTAATTATAAATCTAATTATAATCTAAAAATTAGGGGAAAACTTACACACCCACCACGTTCACATAAACCCGCTTAAAATTTTTGGGGAAAATTTCAGATTCATAAATAACTTTTGGCGCTGCGAAAATCAAGCATATCTTTTCGGAATTCAAGTATTTGATTCGATTTTATTAATGGAAATCGTTTTTCACAGACGGTTAAAATCTCAATTTTGGTTTAGGGTTGTATGTGGGAAGCAAAACAAGGATTGTGGGTTTTCACTTTTGAATGAAGATCTGACTCAACAGGTAATGCAAACCTCTCTTGTTGTTATTATTATTGTTGTTGTTATTATTATTATTATTATTATTATTATTATTATTATTATTATTATTATTATTATTATTATTATTATTATTATTATTATTATTATTATTGTTGTTATTGTTATTGTTATTATTATTGGTATTATCACTGTTATACATTGTTAGTGTGGGAAATGGTTGGTTCAGGTATGTGTTTGGTTGACCTCTTGTGATGAGTATCATATGTGATCATAAGTGCTGCTTATTTGTGATTGGGTACAAGTTGTATTTAAGTTGCTCTGTTTAATTTAAATGAATGTTGGTATACCTGTGTAAAGTTGGGTCAAAGGATTTGGGTAGTGATAGTGATAGTGATTTGATACAGTTTCTAGGTAATGTATTTCATTCTGTAACATGTAACAGATACTGATTTGATTTCAGTTTTGTTGTTCTCAAATGACTATTGTTCTTTGCAATCTCATAATAATTTTATTTGTTTTGTGCACTAGTTATGGAAAATAACAGGATGCAACGCCAAATCACCACGAGAAATACGAATGATTATGAAATGTCCAGAAGGACAAGGATTCAAGAAAACCAACAGAGATTACAAGCTTTGGGAGTGAAAAATATTGCTAAGTCTTTGACAAGTCTAGTAGAGAGTGACAAAAGAAAGAAAAAGAAAAAGAAACCAACGGATACCGGTGAGAAAGATGCAGATTATATGTCTGGTTCAGACTTCCATCTTAATGCTGAGGAAGATAACCCAGAAGAAGCGGCTACACAAACAAATAAAAAGGTACGAATAATAAAGTTGGCTACTATATTTTCTTTATGTTTGTTTTCTAACAATTCTACTTGCATGAAACAGAATCGAAAATACATTGCTCCACAGTCCATGACTAGATATAAAAATTTAGCAAAAAAACGAATGAGTGCTCCGAATGTCTCCAGTTGGCTAACATCTTCAGAATCTCAATCGCAAAAGGGACAACAGATTGATACAGGGAGGGCAATACGTAGTAGGGTACAGGAGTCCGACCAAGTCCAAAAGAGAAATGATAAACCAAATTCTGTCAACAGAGGGAGATTAACTGCAACTGAGAGAAACTTAGTTGCAATTGACAACGATCAAGACCACGGGGAG
>BPTQ01000001.1:134564167-134645725 GCA_019973895.1 Chrysanthemum seticuspe | reverse complement strand
AAAGTCAAAAGTTGTTTGTAAATAGTTAAATATCAGTTCTGTGTACATAATCCAATTTGTCTACATTATGACGTCCATACCTCCGACCCCATATGTTTCCTCCAGTTTTTAACTAGTCAAATTATGACGTCCACACCTCGACTACGGGACCACGTCCCGTTACCAATCGGGACGTCCGGTGAAACTTGATAGTGGATTCGGTCTCTTTTTTTAGTATTTTTATTCGATTGACACCCTAAGTTTTCGAATCTACCCCTTAAAGTTGTACATTTTTAGAGTTCTGAACATAGAGTTGTGTTTTAAGTGTTTTTAAGAGGGTTCTAGACTCAAAGACTGATTGTATGGTAAAACTGAAAAACTAAAACTTGAATTTGAAACTGAAATTACTGTGCATACGGATCAAACAAGTTTCATTAAAGTCAAAGTTTAAGTTCAAAATCAAAAAGTCAAAATGGTATGTTAGTCAGAAACTCAGATCTTGGGAGAATTTTTGTGAATTTTGTGTTGAGATACAAGTCTTGAGATTTTTACATGTTGAAATTCCCCATCTAAGCTTTTGAATCCCACAGTTAGCTTATTTTTATGATTTTTTTCTCTGGCTTAGGTGATAGTTCAAAGTGGCCTGTAGGGCTAACCATTGCCCTGCACCAGGGCATCAGCTCCACACCTGCAGTATTAAACTGATCAATTTTTGACCTCCTTTGTATACCCCAGCCTCCATACCTGCAGTATTACATCTGTTTAACCTAATACATGTGTCTTGACTATAAATTGATAAATGTTTGTTGAAAACTGAAATCTAGGTCGGGGATGAAGTTTTCCTTAAAAGCATTCTAAACTCAACCGAGACTGTAGCAAAAGGATGGGTGAGGAGCTTGAACCCAAATGATATAGTTGGTGGTACAGAGATGGACGAGGATGGTGTGAGGTAAACGTTCAAGTACCAACAAAAAGAGATGAAGTGTTGGTGAGACCCTATGGGTTATTTGCCACAATTGAAGACTGTGTTGGTGCAACCATAGCATGGCCTTGTCCCTTTATCTCGGTATGTCTTTGTTAATCTTGTGATACCAATAATTTTACTAACATGGAGCTTAATGCTTATACATGGGTGTTTATTTGTAGGTGGTCCGTGAGGATTGAGAGAGATGATGCATGATGACCACGGACTAAGCTTCTTGTTGCGTTAATTTATTGTTTAATGTTAACAGACTTTATGTTAGATTCTGTCTACCTTATTTATGTTTAGTGATTTTGTTATGACAATTGCTAATTTGAAATACAATTTCGTTTTATTCATTTAATATTTAGTTGATGTTTTATTCATATCGTAATAATAGAGTGTGCATGGTGAAAATAGCGTCCTATCATATGACTTGTCCGGACTTTGAAATTGTCCTATTAAACTTATTAACCGTCCTAACAATTAACTTAACATTGTAAAAGTGTCCTAATATGTTGTTATTAGGACGTTATTTAGGTTGTTAATAGACATTTTATACGACCAAAAAATTGGTTTCATAATCTTCTTTGAGATATTAGAACCATTTTCTTGGTGCTAAAATAGCTATAATGTTATATGATAAGCGTCCTAACAATTATCTTTTAAGTACGCTTGTATGTGTATCAAAAGATTAAAATTAGGTAACAACGTTTTACAACATTGTAAAAGTGTCCTAATATGTTGTTATTAGGACGTTATTTGGTTGTTCATAGACATATTATGCGACCATAAATTTGGTTTCATAATCGTATTTGGGATATTAGGACCCTTTTCTTGGTGTTAAAGTAACTATAATGGTATATGATAACCGTCCTAAGAATTAACATTAAAGGACGCTTGTATGTGTATCAAAAGATTAAAAGTAGGTTACCACATGTTAGAACATTGGAAAAGTGTCCTAATATGTTTTTATTAGGACGTTATTTGTGTTGTTTATAGACCTAAAATGCGACCATAAAATTGGTACCATAATCTCATTTGAGTTATTAGTACCCTTTTCTTGGTTGCTAAAATAGCTATGATGTTACATCATAAGCGTCTTAACAATACTTTTAAGGACGTTTTTATGTGTCTCAAAAGATTAAAAGTAGGTAATCACATGTTAAAACATTGTAAAAGTGTCCTAATATAGTTTTATTAGGACGCTATTTGTGTTGTTCATAGACATATAATACGACCATAAAATTGGTTTCATAAGGGTTAGGACGCTTTGGACCTATTACAACCGCCTTACATGAAACGCTTTCATCCTTGGTCCTATTAAATGAAAGGTCCTAAAAAGTACCATTTTATGACGCTTATGGGGGTCCTAAAAAGCCACTTTTCTTGTAGTGTTTTGTACCCAAGATCTTACTTTTTTGTCCTTTGATAAGACCTTACCACTAGAACAAAAAGTGGATTTCGCTACACCCAATAAGTGTGACGATACACATATAGTCACACACGATTTTTCGAGTGTGTGTGAGTAAAGGTCGCGTGACCGTAGGGTACCTACGGTCACATGTTTGACTTTTTTTTAGTATCTATTACAAAACAGTAATCAAAACCTTAACATGTGTGACTAATTAGGTACAAATTTAGTTGGATTAATCAATATTAGTGACCATAAATACTGTATAGTCACACAAAGCATTTTTTTTTGAATATTTATTCACATACAATTAAGCATAAAGTGGCCAAAAGTGTTAATAAGTGTTACCACATGGTGTTTAAAGTGAAAAAATGTGTATTTAGTGTGACTATTGTTCATCCAATGGCCATTTGAATTTTATGTTTGTGTGGCCTTTTGTAATATTTAGTCAGACAAATCATGTTTGTTTTGGGTATTTAGTCACATACAATTAATCATAACGTGGCTAAAAGTGTTAATAAGTGTGACCATATGGTGTTTAAAGTGAAGAAATGTGTATTTTGTGTGACTATTGATCATCCAATGGCTACATGAATTTTATGTTTGTGCGGCCTTTTCTAACATTTAGTCACACAAAGCATGTTTGTTTTGGGTATTAGTCACATACAATTAATCATAAAGTGGCTAAAAGTGTTAATAAGTGTGACCATATGGTGTTTAAAGTGAAGAAATGTGTATTTTGTGTGACTATTGATCATCCAATGGCCACATGAATTTTATGTTTGGTGGCCTTTTCTAACATTTAGTCACACAAAGCATGTTTGATTTGGGTATTTAGTCACATACAATGACCATATAGTGTTTAAAGTGAAGAAATGTGTGTTTTGTGTAACTATTGATCATCTAATGGCCACATGAACTTTATGTTTGTATGTCCTTTTCTAACATTTAGTCACACAAAGCATGTTTCTTTTGGGTATTTAGTCACATACAATTAAGCATAAAGTGGCCAAAAGTGTTAATAAATGTGACTATATGGTGTTTAAAGTGAAGAAATGTGTGTTTTGTGTGACTATTGATCATCCAATGGCCACATGAGTTTTTGTTTGTGTGGTCTTTTCTAACATTTAGTCACACGAAGCATGTTTCTTTTGGGTATTTAGTCACATACAATTAAGCATAAAGTGGCCAAAAGTGTTAATAAGTGTGACCATATGGTGTTTAAAGTGAAGAAACGTGTGTTTTGTGTGACGATTGATCATCCAATGGTCATATGAATTTTATGTTTGTGTGGCCTTGTGTAACATTTAGTCACACAAAGCATGTTACTTTTGGGTATTTAGTCCATACAACTAAGCAAAAAGTGGTCAAAAGTGTTAATAAGTGTGACAATATGCCGTTTAAAGTGAAGAAATGTGTGTTTTGTATGACTATTGTTCATCCAATGGCCACATAAATTTTATGTTTGTGTGGCCTTTTTCTAACATTTAGTCACACAAAGCATGTTTCTTTTGGGTATTTAGTTACATATAATTAAGCGTAAATTGGCCAAAAGTGTTAATAAGTGTGACCATATGCCGTTTAAAGTGAAGAAATGTGTGTTTTGTGTGACTATTGTTCATCCAATGGCCACTTGAATTTTATGTTTGTGTGGCCTTTTGTAATATTTAGTCACACAAATCATGTTTGTTTTGGGTATTTAGTCACATACAATTAATCATAATGTGGCTAAAAGTGTTAATAAGTGTGACCATATGCTATTTAAAGTGAAGAAATGTGTATTTTGTAAGACTATTGTTCATCCAATGGCCACATGAATTTTATATTTGTGTGGCATTTTGTAACATTTAGTCACACAAAGCATGTTTCTTTTGGGTATTTAGTCACATACAATTAAGCATATAGTGGCCAAAAGTGTTAATAAGTTTGACCATATGCCGTTTAAAATGAAGAAATGTGTGTTTTGTATAACTATTGATCATCCAATTGCCACATGAATTTTATGTTTGTGTGGCCTTTTGTAACATTTAGTCACACAAAGCATGTTTTTTTTAGGTATTTTGTCACATACAATTAAGCATAAAGTGGTCAAAAGTGTTAATAAGTGTGACCATATGCTGTTTAAAGTGAAGAAATGTGTGTTTTGTGTGATTATTGTTCATCCAATTGCCACATGAATTTTTTTGTTTGTGTGGTCTTTTGTAGTATTTAGTCACACAACAAATTAAGCAAACAGTGACGAAAAGTGTTAATAATTGTGACTATATGTATCTTTTAGTCACATATAAGAAATCATATATATCAAAACAAATTCAAATATATATATATATATATATATATATATATATATATATATATATGTATATATATATATATATGTATATATATATATCAAAACATATTCAAATACAATAAAATTGTAATGTATATAAAATTGTAATGTCGTACATAATAAAATTCTCAATTATTTAACGACTTCTGACTCTTGATCTTCTTAGCTTCCTTTTGCATGGCATCAATGGAGACGTAGCGCTTCGTTGTTAATTTAGGTGCAATTCTTTTTCTCACAAATCATTTGTATGGTACTTCGTGGTGTTGTCTGTAGGAAACAAAAGCCGGGTGTATCAAACACTGAATTAAATATGAAGAATGATATATGTAGGTTTATAAAACACATGTATGTATGTACCTTTTCATCGAAAACCACTTGATTCTTTGGCCATGCATAAAAACCATCTGCTGCATCTTTAACTGTTTTGAAACCGTTACTTCCTACATCCGCTATGCATGCTGCATCCACTAAATATTTTTCAATCGACACTCTGTAGCAATCCTTTGGGAGTGGTTTGTTA
The DNA here is from genome assembly GCA_019973895.1 of Chrysanthemum seticuspe. Taxonomy (NCBI): domain Eukaryota; kingdom Viridiplantae; phylum Streptophyta; class Magnoliopsida; order Asterales; family Asteraceae; genus Chrysanthemum; species Chrysanthemum seticuspe. Next base: position 134,640,519 of record BPTQ01000001.1, on the reverse strand, counting down.
TGAATCATTTGTTTTCCATCAGTTTTGTACACGGGACCCAACGCAATAATACATGATTTCTTTAAGTGCCAAAGTCTGCCCTTAATTGCCTAAAAAATAATTTGTTGCATGTATATATGTATCAGAAATTAATTAAACTAAAGAACATATGAAAATGTTTAAATACATACTTGTGGTAGTACTATTAATGGAGACTCATGTTCTTGTGATTGGGAATCTTGACGTGAAGAATCCTTTCGTTTTAATCTAGCCGGTTTCTTAGATGCGACAAATTTAACCGTTTCTTATATATATATAAAACACGGTAAATAAGACATGTATGTATAATTCAAAAATCCCAGGGGGATGATTTATTACTTACACTTATTTCCATTTCTTTTTCCAAAGTTGCAAGTCCATTAGACTTCTCAATGCTCGCAACTTTCTCACATCCAGCAACACGTGTTCCGACATCCTCATCAGTGATGCGCGTAGAAGGCGCGTTCGGGGTCAAAGGAAACTTCCTTTTCTTCGAGCAAGTTTTTCAACCTCCTAGGCAGTGAACCTAATCGTTGTAGTGTAGTATGGGGTAAGCCTCGGGGATTCATATCGTTCTATAGGGGAATAGGATTGCTAGTAAGAAATATATGACGAGAAGGTGGGGTTGAGTATAATTCTTTTTTTTTATCTTTTTATGGTTTTCTTAGAAAGCCAAGGTAAATATCTCGGGGCAATTTGTTGGGGGGTGGTACTTCTACCGATAACTCTTCTGATCTAATTATCTAATTATCCAATTACTACAGGTAGCTTATGTCTAATTGAGGTGTGCTCGTATGGTGATTAAAGATGTGTTTACCTAGATACTATTACTCCCTATTTATCTTTTATTGGTCGGTTGTGTTGTCACGTCCTTTATCTTAACGAGTTGTATTCCTAAAGGTCGTAGGGTATGTGTGGTCCCTGGTTCTTTGTGGTTATCTCTCGTATATGACCTACGAAGTCGGCAAACCTAAGCTATTTCATCCATAGACCATATCATCATAAAGCATACTCAAGCATTAAATACAACGAAGATGCCTAGTTGCACTCCTAAGCCAATTTCAATTAAGATAAGAAACAACCTAACAATAATCAATAACTAGGTTTCATAGATATAAGCAAACACACAAGTAATTTAGCTAGACATGATAGTCAAACAAGCATACAAACAATCAATCGATTACAAGATAGACATAATGATAATTTGGATTAATAAACTTATCTCGATGTGTAAAAAAGGGTATGGGACCCTAAGATACTGTCCAATTCGGACTACAAACAATTTAGGGTTTTTTCTCCAAAAGTCTACCTCTCAAAATACAAAAAAATCGAATTCTATATATAGATTACAACTGCGTCGTCGTCACCTTTTACATGGGACGCCGTCAGCTCGCCGTTATTAGGGTTTCGTCTGGGCTAAGTCATCAATGGGACGGCGTCACCTTAGAGTTGTGACGCCGTCGGTCTTCAGTTGGGACGTAGTCTTGATCATAGATCTGGACCGTCTGGAGTGAAAACTGTGAGCGACGCCCTCTATTTAAAGCGTGACGCCGTCAGGTTATGTGACCAGAATTTCCACTGAGCCGTCACGTGCATGTTTTGATCAAGTCTTCATAGGGGGACGACGTCGCCCTTTGGTTGGGACGCCGTCAGGTACTGTTGATCAGTCTTGAGTGGCTTCGATCTTGACTTTGCCATTTTCTTCATGTAATTGCTCCTTTTCGTCCAAATGTGCTTCATTCCAGTGTTTTGCTTCCAAAAGACCTAAAAAGTAAAAAGGAACAAAATTAAGCAGTAACGGATATAAAATGTGTCGAAATAGTGCTTAAATGACCCCCTAAAAGCGTACATTTTAAATCCTTATCAAATATCCCTACACTTGTTATTTTCTTGTCCTAAAAAAATGTGCTTTTTACCAATCAATTTATAAGTTAGGGGGCATGAATCGTTGGTTTAAAATAGTTTACAACAAGTAAAAGTACCACAATAGTCATAACAAGCACGAAAATTATATACTAGCACCTCACAAGTGATGTTTGGATTCTCTCATCTCTAGGGTTTATATGAAATATAATACGAATGGAAATGAAAGATAAACACTCGTTACCTGGCATAGTACATAGATTACCATAAGCTTGAGACTAGATCAAACCTCCACCGCTTTGGCGTAAGCACCTAGGAACAACTATCTAAGAGGTCTTTACAAGGGTTGTAACGTTAGGCTTAGGGTAGGGAAACAAAGGGTTTTGTTGGATAAGAGATATTTATTGGTGGCAAGTCAAAAATCTTATGTTACAAGCATGAAAAGTGTGGCGTTGCTAAGCCAAGACTCGACTCACTAAACTAGATAAGTTGAAACAAAACAAACATAAATTTAAAAACATAAATATAAAGATAGATGTAGGATGGTAGCCCATATGTTCTTTGTTCATTTTTTTTTCAACACTCTTTTTTTTCATTTTTTTTAAATACCTTTTTACTCTACCATCCTCTACGATAACATTAAAATATAAGGGATTTATAGGAGCATCCCTACACTTGAGTTTTTATTTCTCTAACACTAATTGACCCGATTCGAAAAGATCAAAACACTTGGAGTATTTAATTACGTAGACAAAGGGAATTTGAATTTATCGTTCTTTCCCGTTACTCCATAAAATATTACTTTTACCCATGAGTCCCAATCGTCCCAAAACTGTGTACAAAAGATATGACTCGACTTAGCAACCATGCAAGTAACTAGATATTTGAGCTAAGGGTTTAGCAATGATAACAATAATGCACTAAAGATGAGTGCATACAAGGTAGGCTAAGGCGATTTGGGAGTAGATTGTAAATAATGTTCTTCATTGATATTTCGGAAAACTGAAACATCACGAGAACCGTGAAAAGGATAGGCTCTAAGGGGTTAACTAGGGGTATCGTGTACCAAAGATGAGTACATCGCAAGGGTGTGAGGTAATTACTCAACCGATGTGGAAGAAGTAATTATAATGCAGGTTTCAAACAAGGGTTATCCTAATGCCTCTTTTCACTTAGTTATTCGTAACTACACAAGTGTAGTCTCACTAGCGATCTCAGAATGCATCACAAAACAAGTTCTAGAATCTATTATACTACCGGTACACTCTCTAAGCATTAAAGGTGAATTCTTTTATTCCTAAAGATCTAGGGGCAAACCTCACATTTTTGGGGTGGAATTTGAGTGGTAAACGGTTTTTGTGCTAGTCATATAATTTCTATTCATGAGACACTTTATTAAAGCTAAAGTTTAGCTCGTGGCGCTAAAATTGCCCTAACGAATATTTCTCATAGTTAATTACACAAATTACCAAGGATAAGGCAAATGATCAAGTGAGTGAATAGTGTCTAAGTTACCGTTTTATTCTCCCTCCCTACACTTAAACTGAAAATTGTCCCCCATGTTCCCCGAAAGTATCAAAATTATGATAAAGGAAGGTAAGTAGGGAGAAGAAACTAGTACTCCCCTGATTAGCTCGGTAGGATACGTGTGAAGTTGCAGTTAAATTCTTTTTCAAGAAGAATACATGAGTAATAAGCTTCATCCAATGAGTGTTTCTTCTTCTTGCCAAATATAACCTGCACACTTATCAGAAAACAAACGAAACCTTCGCGTAAAATCGGCGGAAAAACTATATGTGACACACAACTACACTAGAAAGCAAGTAAGATATAATGCTTGTGGAATGGATGTTTGCAGTTTTTCGGGAAAATTAAGACCTGTGAATTTTCAAAAATTTTTAAGTTGCACAGAAAACGAAAAACTGATAATCTGTTTCTACATAGCCTGACTTCGTCAGGCTTTAATCCTGACGCCGTTAGGTTATCCTGACAGAAAGTGGTCTGCTGCGTTTTTATGGAAAAATTACATCTTTAAAACCTGGAAAAGTTCCTGCAAAACATCCATAAACCCTAGAAAAATTACAAGCATTTGACTCTAACAAACACACACACACACACACACACACACACACACACACATATATATATATATATATATATATATCAATTTCATTAATTGTAATTCTCATGTTCATGTTCTTCAAAAACATATGTGATCTTCCCTACACTTATCTTTTTGTAAAATACCTTTATATGTAATTAAGACGAGGTTAAAGACAAAATAAAGCATTTTCACAAAATCTAACATGAGAATAAACAACAATGAAAAAGATATAAGACACACAAAAATTGAAAAACAAAACAAGCAAACAATTAAGCATGAGTGTTTCTTCTTCTTGCCAAATATAACCTGCACACTTATGAGAAAACAAACGAAACCTTCGCGTAAAATCGGCGGTAAAACTATATATGACACAAAACTACACTAGAAAGCAAGTAAGATATAATGCTTGTGGAATGGATGTTTGCAGTTTTTCTGGAAAATTAAGACCTGAGAATTTCCAAATTTTTTTAAGTTGCACAGAAAACGAAAAACTGATAATCTGTTTCTACATAGCCTGACGTCGTCAGGCTTTAATACTGACGCCGCCAGGTTGTCCTGACAGAAAGTGGTCTGCAGCGTTTTTCTAAAATAGTTCTGAAAAAATTACATCTTTAAAACCTGGAAAAGTTCCTGCAAAACATCCATAAAACCTGGAAAAATTACAAGCATTTGACTCTAACACACACACACACACACACACACATACACACATATATATATATATATATATATATATATATATATATATCAATTTCATTAATTGTAATTCTCATGTTCATGTTCTTAAAAAACGTATGTGATCTTCACTACACTTATTTTTTTGTAAAATACCTTTATATGTAATTAAGACAAGGTTAAAGACAAAATAAACCATTTTCACAAAATCTAACATGAGAATAAACAACAATGAAAAAGATATAAGACACACAAAAATTGAATAACAAAACAAGCAAACAATTAATCATGGGTTGCCTCCCACGAAGCGCTTTTTTTTATTTATGAGTCTTTGATAACATCAAATAATCCTGATATTCTAAGCGTTAATTTCCCCTTTTATCATCACATTATGAGTAAAATGCTAGTAGAAACATCCTTATTCCTTATTATTTCATTTCAGGATCTATTTTATGCAAGGAAGCGGTAAATGGACATTTCTAAGCCTAAGGATGATTTTTCTCTCAACTACGCCATAACTAAGTAATGGAGTTACGCCGTAATAATGATCATGAAGAATACGGCGTAACAATAGAGTATAGTTACGCCGTAACAAGACTACTGAGCATGAAACATCAAACTCTACAATGAATACGGCGTAACCCTCAGCTCAGGTTACGCCGTAATAATAGATAAACATCAACTTTACATAGGATACGGCGTAACCCTCAGCTCAGGTTACGCCGTAACAGAATAGGCATCTCTCCTTTCCCAAACTTTTCTAGGGTTTGGAGAGATCAAACACAGAAGAATAATCATTGTTTAAGAGCATGAATAACGAAGTTCCCGTCTACGATTTTCGTTGTATTAGAGTTTGAATTCCTTTTATATTTTTCTAGGGTTTATATTATGAATTCATGTTATTAATTTAAGTTTGCATTTATGTTATTGGTCTTCTATTTATTTTTTATAGACATTTACTAGTCTTATCATAGATCGCTAGTCTTGGAAATATTGTAAGCTTGTTAGTATCTAAAAGGCTGGGAGCATTGACCAACTGACCTCAGTCTAATAGGTTGTGAAGTATGGAAGAAATTGGCGATAGTACAACCACTCTTCGTGTGCGAACTGACCAAATGATCACCTATCAAGTGGAGGTATTTAAGAAGCTAGAGGAAATCTAAGTTCCTAACGGCCGGGTTTTCATAGAGTAGATCTAGTAAATTTGGCCTTTAATGACTGCTATTAGGTTACCAAATGATCCCGGATGACCTGTTCATCTTGGTGAGGAATCTAAGAACCATAGGCCATGACGAATTGACCAAAGGAGTCGGGTGATAATTAACCACTATATTGAACCCTTATATTGAGAATCAATTCTTATTTGTATTCTTCATTAAGCTTTGCTTTTCTATCTCTTTATCGTAAATTCTTGTTTCTGTGTATTTGGAATATTAATATCATATCAATGGATTATCAATATCATATCAAAATCATTTCTAATAATCTTAGTTCTTTCAAGGTCATAGCTCTCTTGGGACGACACTCGAATTTATCTAAGGCTTTACTTCATCTGATCGAATTCTCTGCCCGTTAGTATGTGTTTATCCTAAGTTGTCTAAGTTTTATAAATATTAAAAGCAGGATGAAATAGCACATCAGCTTTTTGGCGCTGCTGCCGGGGAGCAGTTAATGGAAGATCTAAGGTATGATCTATCATATTTACCTAAATAAGAGACGTGAGTACTTCCAAACCGCATAAGGTACGTATTGCAATCTCTCGTATTGCAATATTCCACATTTACTCTTTAAAGCTATTAGTTACGGCGTAACCTCTATTAAAAGTTACGACGTAACCATTAAATAATAATAAAAAATTTAATAATTAAAAAATTAGTTACGGCGTAACTCTTTCTCTAATTACGCCGTAACATACTGGCGGTATAAAACCCTGATACGGATGAAAACTAGGTTTTTACCAAAACACACAACTTTTTACCGCCCACTTCTACAGTAAAAATTTTCCAAAAATTTTTCGTGAAGATTTCTTCGTTCTCTCAATCAAGCAATGGCTGGTAAGATCTATGATTACTCTTTTTGATTCGTTTCAATCGATTATTCAATTAGGGTTCATATTTTCATATTTGGGGATCTTGCTTCTTTCATTATTATTATTGCTATTGGCTTGGTTAATATATGATTATGTTGAATTCCCCATGTTGTTTTGATTCGTGTCATATATATATTGGTTGTTTGGGATGTTCTGACTTTGTTTAAATGGGTGTTGGGTCAAACATGATCCTAATGGTTTAGGCGCGGTCCCTCAGTACTAATAGGTTAAAAATTGATGATCCTTTTTACCCTTGGAATAAAATTGATGGTTACGGCGTAATCTATTGCTTATCGTAATCGAGTGCTGTGCTGAGTTTCTGGGGAAGGTTACGGCGTAACATGTGGGTTATGTTACGCCGAAACCACATTTGTAGTGTAATTACGGCGTAACCTGTAATGTTGGTTATGCCGTAACTAGTCATCAGTAGGCACGAATTCTGACTTATATCTATTTTCTTTTCAGACGACAACCTCAACCCCAACCCCGCTGAATTGGTTAGGTTTTTGGCATTCGAGGATGAAGAGATTAGGCAGCTATGCAGGGATGATTACTTGATGTTGACAAGAAAAGACATTGATCAGCTCGAAGCTTTGAACTTCGAGGCATTTGATGGGATCGATAATGGGTCTGCTGGAAGGAAGCTCAGAAAATTCTAAAAAATCAAGTTTACATGCTCAAAGGGTTCATTTACTTGCAATGCTTGGTTAAGGCTCTTTCGGATTACTGATCCAATAATTCCAGAATATGTTCGAGAGTTTCTAGCGACAGTTGAGTTCAAGAGTGAAATTAACAATGATGATCAGGTTGCATTGTATTTTCTGCTGGGGGGAGAGAAAAGGCAGTTAAGTTTGAATGAGTTTATCGTGAGAATGGGTTTGTACACGCGGGACGAGTTGAACTTCGAGGTTTTTGAATAATTTTACAAGACTTGTTGGAGGCATAGGCCTGAAACCTATTGTTACACCCCGTGAACGATTTGACTCAAAATTTAAAACTTTTTCGCGGAAGCGACATGATCAAAACTGACCTGCTGTTACTCTTTTGACCATTGAAAATTTTTTTAAACATTCACACATTGATACTATTTTTAAATGAGACTAGAATCAATTACCTTCGAAACGCCAGGTGGCACGACTCGTGGCGCCTTACGGATCAAAAGATATGATTTTTTGAAAACTGACAAAAACTGCCCACATATTCACTCCCAAACCGAAATTTGGGAGTTTTGGTTCCATACCAAAATTGAGTGTACCTCATACCGAAATGTTAGAAATTCAAAATTCCATAAGGAAGTGTCGGTCACCCCAATTATAGTCTAGCATATGTTACCTCGTACACATATCGTTATTTACTTGTTTATTAGTTAGTTAATAGCATAGTTTAGTTAAGAGCAACACCGTGGAGGAAGGACGGGTCTTTACCCACTGAATACCTGATCCACAATCCGACAGGAGGACAAGTAGATTGTAACTATAAATACCCCTTCCATCCTTGGAAGGGGTGGAGCTTCTTAATCTAACCTTGCATTTTTTGTTTTATCTCTCTCTCTCTAGAACTCCCTCTCTACTCTCTTCATCTCTCTAAACATGGCACTCTTGTTTCATCATAATCCTAGACTACCCGAATCATCAAACAACATAATATGTATGATCCTACAAATGGTATCAGAGCCTAGGCTGTGTTGTTTTGATGATTCGTATGGTTTTTAGCGGTTTTATTTATGCGGTTTGTTCATTTTTGAATGCGGTTTTTGCCTGTTTGATGCGGTTTGTTGTTGATGGTTTGTACGGGGTTTGATGTTTATTGATGTGTTGCTGGTGGTTTTGATGTTTATCTAGTTTTTAAGCAGTTTGATATGCAGTTGTCGTAAAGCAGTTTGTATGTTTCTGATGGGTCGTATCTGCTGCTGGTGTTACGATGTTCGTCAGTGCGGTTTGTGTTTCTTCTTCGATGCGGTTTGATATAGGCTTGTCCAGATTTGATGTATACTGATTGCGGTTTGTCTAGTTCAAGTGCGGTTTGTCAACCAAGCGTTTTGACGCTGGTGTTTGTATGCGGTTTGGTGGAAAACTGTCCAGATTCTATGTATTTTAGAAGCGGTTTGTCAGGTTCAATGTATCTTATGCGGTTTGACTATTTAGTCAAATGCGGTTTGTCAATAAAGTCAACTGTGTTTTAACCCAGTTGTGCGTTTTGTCAAAATCTGGGTATGCGGTTTGAGTAAAAAAGTTTTGCGTTTTGATGCATGAATTATGCATTTTGTTTCAAAAGAGAATGATGCGGTTTGACTGTAAACCACTGCGTTTTGAAAGAAAAAAGGATGCGATTTGAATCAAGAATCAGTATACAAACATCTATAACCCATTTCAAAACTACTGCTACTATCAACATACAATATCATCAACGAAGTTTCGAAACTGAATCAACAGTCAAACAACTACATCAGTTTACAAATCAACAAATCACAAACCTCCACATCAAGAAATACAACCAATCTCATTTACAATCTTTAAACATCATCGCGAAATCTCAACATCAGATAAAGATCTACAACTAGAGTAAAAGGAATGATAAAATTCAATCTCATCAAAGGCTCAAAGATAAAAAGAAAAACACTGAACTCAGTTTCGGTCCAAGGAAAACTAAAGGATCTCAACTTTGTTTTTGTGTGGTTCAATGAACACTTAGATCTTTAAAGATCTATGCACAAATAAACGTGTACATCATCGATCAGACTCAATATGATTAAACATTCAAGATCTCAGATTCCTTGTTATTCATGGCGAAAAGTTTTTCTATATGACCTATTCAGATCTAGTCAACCACTAACAAAGCTCATCATAGATCAAAATTGTTTTTGATATTATTCGAAGCTAACGAATGAACAAAATCAATTACGGTTTCCTCTAATCGCTATATTCGGTCAATGGGTAACAACGAAATAAACGTGCACAATAAATTCATAGACCTCAGAAAGCTTCATATTGTGTTGTGTTACATCAAGACCACAAGGGTCTAACACACACGAGTCAGCTTGCCCATCATTGGTTTAATTTTTAAGGATAAACTTCATTTAATATTCAAATGGTATTCAACTAGATTTATAGCAAGAATGTTATAATCTATTGATGATTCATTCGATTTATAAACAAATGAAAGGATTAACAAAATAAGATGAAACCTACCTTGAACCTGTTGTTTGATCTCTTAACGGAAACCATCTCAAATCTTAAGCCATCCCTGTGGCAAGATATATTGGAATAACGAAGTGAAAAGGTGCTCAATGAGATAGATTCGTAGTTCTAATCCTTCCATACATCTTGATAAGATCTGTATCTTTCTTTTGGGTGCGTTGTGATATGTGAAAAAGGGAATAAGTTAAAACTGTCATGTAAAGTTGTAGGCGAGAGATAAGCAGATGGGATGGAGGCGTATTTTTTGAGAGTAATTAGGTGTAAGGTGAAAAAAAGAGGCGTGGTATACTGGAGAATGAATTAGGTTTGAGAGTGATATTAGGGTTACGACTTGTGAGAATGTGAGCTTTTATAAATCCGAAATTTTAGGGTTATAGTAAAGGGCCGCGCGTTGTGTTCATGGGCCCAAAGTGTTTTTGATATAGTTGGGGAATTATGTTGGACTCATTCGTGGCCTTGAGAGGATCAGTGCATTTTTAATCGAGGTGTGGTGAGATCAAATCACATATACCATTTTAAATGGAAATTGATATCACATTTTATTATGAGATTTGTTAATACCCCTTAATTGATTGATCAGATTTAAAGTTTTAAGTGGATCGGGTGTTATGACTGAATTGGGCCGAGTGATTTTTCATGTATGAGTTAATTTTTGATATAGTTGGGGAATTATTGGGCCGAGTGTTTTGGTATGTGAGAATTTGGATCAATTGTGGATTATTGAATAAGAGTATTATTGGATGTTGGAGAAATTTTACTTGTGGGCCGAAGTAATCATGTGCACTCGTATTCCCCTATGTTACTTGATATTCGATTTATATGTTGGAACGGGTGAAATTAACGGACTTGATTGATCGTGTGATATTTTGATGGGCTTCTCAAAATTAGGTCGTATATGAGATTTGATAATTATGAGATTTGATTATATGAGGTTTATGAGATTTGGATTTGTTTTGAAGAGATTTGATGATGATGAGATTTGGATTGATGATAAGATTTGTTATGTCGTGCGACTTGATACTTTGGTGTATGCATTTTCACGAAGAATATTATGTCATAGCTTGAAGTGTTTATTGGAAAATGTTGACTACGGGGTTGTTTGGACGGTATTTCTTATTTGGATTTGAAGTAAGGTTTTCCGGGCACGTTTACTTATTTCGTCTTCTTTCTTTCTACCCTTTCGCGAAGATGACTTGTTTGAGCATTTATAGAGTGTGATAAAGACTTGGCTATTTAGTTACTTTTGTGATTCTTTCTCACTTAACCCACAACGTAGCTATCACTTCAGTGTCTCACGCAGTTGAGGATACGTCATGAGGTTTTGTACCTTGGGTGCACCGTTTCTTTTTCACAAGAATTTGTACAAGCTTAAGTAACAAATCTGAGGAATTCTACTTCATGTTCAAGTTTGGCATATCGGGTCTATTTCTTCAAGTGGCCATTGCTATTACCGTCAGATACGTGAATGGTGTGTTTACCAAAGTGTTTAATGGTTGAGATGTAATCAGCAATTCTCATGGGTTACTCGATGCTACAGCATGTCTATGATACTTCACAGTCTACGCAAAATCTTTAAAAATCCTCTATGACATTCATGATCTTTCAAGATGTTTGCTTATGACAAGAACTTCTCGTGCAAATGGTCGTACACGTTATGATGCTTCTGAAAGTTCGAAACCATCATGAGGGAGAAACGTGTACTTTGGCTTACAGACAACCTCCAGGGGAAAGTAGTGTATACTACTCTACTTTGTATGGTTTGTGAATTATTCTACATATGGGAGAAGAATTGTTGATGATGAAGAATGAACCGTTGATGAACCGCTACATGTTCCCCTAAAACAAGAGATTCACCAAAACCAAATTTGTCATAACACTTTCAAGCTGACATTGCTTACGGTTTAGTCTTGATTTTGTAAAATCCAGACTTGTAAAATCCCGTGAAAGAAACCGTTGAATGAAATCATCCCGGTAAAAGTAATGCGCATTTTTGGATCTATCTCTCGGTTTATTCTTGGTCTTGTAAAATCCCACGAAAGAAACTATTTCTCGGTTTAAACCATAGAATTGTAAAATCCCGCTATGATGGAACCATCCTGGAGAAAGGGAAAGTATTTCTGGAACTTATCTGATACTGGAGCTATGATTTCTACTTCAAAGAAGGGATAAAAGGGTGTACTTCATTAATTGGGTGATTGTTTGGATTGTCTTCTTGGCAGTGTACTTAGTATTTGAAGGTATCGGGGATGGTTGGATGAAGATTCTTCGAGATCCTTGTTCGAGCTTTTAATATTTTCAAAAACGAAGACTTGGAAATCTAGTTATTTTTGGGTGATTTTTCTTTTTTCTTTTTACCACTTGGGGGAATTGGTCTCTTACCACTACAAAATAACTATCACTTTAAGGAGTTACGTTGTAGTGCTCAGTGTCACATTAAATTGTCGATTTTCAAGAGGTGATGTACGTCTTATACTTGATGGTTAGTTGGATGAAGAGTATTGAGTACTTAGGGATTCAAAACGGGATGAACTCTTGGTATCGTTCTTTGTTACACGTGTGCAAGTTTAAGTCACGAGTTTGGGAAAATTCACTTCAGGGTCAAATTCATCATATTGGGTTTTTCTCCATCAGCTGTCACGACAAAGAGCCTACTGAATGATAATGGGGTTGACTACAAGTTTGCCAAAAGTAGATGAAAAGAGAGAGATTATGACGTTTGAACACAAAATTTCAATCCTCGTTCCCTAAAGAAAAGAAAAGTGTATGTGTCAGTGTGCTTCATCTTCGGAAGAAGAGAAATCTTCTTATTAATGACCATTCTCATCAACATGCTTCATACTTTTTCCTTGCGCGATCAATTATCAAGTGAACCGAACTAACGTTGCTAGTAATCTTATTCCACTTGCTCAATTAAAATTACGATGGCGACATCATATGCAACCTTTGAGGGGGAGAAGTGTGAATAGACTACATTTGGATGATATTCACTTGTTTAATCAAGAATGGCATCTCCGTATGCAATTCTTGAGGGGGAGAAGAAGTGTGAATTTACTGCATGGTTGATTGATATATGAGAATAAATGGTCAAACGGCTCTAAACTCATGTAAGAACCGAGCTTCTTCTTATCGGGGTCATCTTCACATGGAGTTTTCTTCTAAGAGTCATTGGTTGACATCTTCTCACGGACTGATGAGTTTAACGACAAAGTGCTTCCAGTTGCAGGGCTGATTTCCTTGATGAACATCTTTCTGTTCTTGTTTGTTTGGGAGGGATTTTAGTTAAGGGGATTTGCTATATGTAAGTTAACGAGAATGCATTTAGTGAGTTGAAGATGTTAACACTCTATTCCCCAAATGGACAATTTTGAAGAAGGTCGAGTCTACAGTCTATTCTACATTTTCTGCTGCATGTTAGAAGACTAAAGACGAGTTGAATTTAACGATCTAAAGACTTCTTCATATTCCGAGCATTCATCATAAAGATTGTCAGTTTAGGGAAGAGCACTAATTGGGGGAGAGTGAAATGTCGTATTTAATCCCCAATTAGACTTGCTCACATTCTTCTAGAGCAAGTTTTTTCTCACAAAGATTAAAAGTGTTCTTCTCAAAAGATTTCTAGTAAATGGGCGTATAATGTTTTGCTGATTCTGAAGCATCAAAACCAGCAAGGGGGAAGGAGACACGTATCTAAACGCGAGTAAACTTGATGAACTTAATACTTCTAAGTGATTGAAGATATCCCGAGAAGACAAATGTCATTACCGCAGAGAAACTAAAGGTTTGACTCATGGCGTTTAGTGTTCTTATTCCAACTATGTAGGGGAAGAGATGGAAGAGTTAGTTTAGGTACACAAGTGTGTGATGATTTCGATGTTATCACAATCATCAGGGGAGAGAGATTGTGTAAATTGGGGACGCTCAATTGTTTCAGTTGAGAGCTTAATCAGTGATTCTGTGATAATCACTTATTCCGGAGTTGACATCCGCAGAGATAATCAGTGATTCAGCATGCTACTTCAATGTTATCGGTTATTCTTTCTTTAGACATTTGGGTACTTGGGGTTCTTGAGCTTCATACACTTTCTTCAGGGGAGAGAAAAGTACACTTCGGGGTGATTCTTTGCATATTGGACTTAATCTTCTACTTCGATGTTATAAGTTTCTTAGTCTTTGGGTATATGTGTATTCGGGTTCTTGAGCTTTATTCCAAGAGACTGACTGCATCAATTCAACTACTTGGGGGAATTGGTCTCTTGAGACCTTTTGGAGATGCATCGCTTCAGACTTCAGTGGTAAAGAAATATGAGAAGATTAATCAAGTGTGAGGTGATATGTTGTTGTTCTACTAGATGATATAACCCCGAACGAAGAATCACAAAGACCATTCTTAAAAGGAGCAGCAAGATCGATGATAATGGTGTGCTTCTTTGTGCACCTGGCTAAGGCAAGCTTGAAAGAAGCTTAGAATCTGCTCAAGAAGAAGATTTTTGATTTGGGGGGAAGCTGCCAAAGTCTCACTTTTAGAAGATTCAATTTCTCTCAATTCAAGAGCCTCGAAAGCTTTGGTGGTGAAAGTTTAAGAGATGATGACTTCTATCTTCTGCAACGGGGCTGTTTGATATCCTTATCTCGGTACTTGTATCATCATTCTTCTTAAACTATATCATCTACTCTATCTTTGTAAATATCATATCAAAAAGCAAAATATAAAACCACAAAAACAAAAATAGAAAAATATAAAATCAACAAAAAATCCATAAAAATCAGAAAAATTTGAAAAAGACCCAAAAATATTTTTTTCTCAAGACATGTCTTCTAGTATCGATAACATCTACGGTCTTAGAAATATCATTCAATAATGGCACCGGACCATAGATGAAGTTCGAGCAGGAGGTGTAAATATTCTTTTTCCAAAACATGTCTAAAAATATGACTTGCAGTTACTTCTGACTGTAACTCGTTCGTGCTTAAACCATGGTTTGCTATTATTTCAGATAGCAACCCGCTCTTCAAAGAAGGAAAGTGCTACGCTAAAACAAATTTTCATAAATTCGTGCACTTATCCAAAAACAATTTGAGGAAAGCATGTCGCCAAAAAGACAGCTGTTCCTATACAAATATTTTTCTTTCTCAAAATTCTTCAGAAAAATATTTATTTTCAAAAAATGATGGAAAATGAGTTGCTTAAAAAAATCAATCAGAATCAAAATATTCATAAATTTGCAAACTCAATCAATGACTTCAGCATTTTTTAAAACTTTTCAGAGAATGAGTCATTGATTGAGGGGGAGAATGTTTTCAAATCTATATCATCTATCGGGCTTATCTAATTATCTTACATACTTAACTGAAAAATATGTTTGCCTACGTTGAAGGACTAGGAGTCTAGGATATGATTATTAGGATTAGATGATTTGAGTTTGATGAACACATAATCCTCATGCCTTTGTATGATCTGATTGATATGTTGGATTGAATTTTATTAGTCGATTGCTGTTTAGGTGATGTCGACCACCATATATCTGTATGTATGTCCACTAACATATGCAGGTATACTGGTATATAAGAATGTTCCCGAACCGGATCCCACAAATGCAGATGATTGAATGCCGAAAGAAAAGGGCAACTATTTCTTGGGTCAACAAAATAAGAAACGGAGCTTAATTGGATCTCTATGGATAGTTGGCAAGATAGATGCAACTTAAGAGGTCTCAATGCTTCAGCAGATGGTTTTCTTTCAGCCTTACAGCAACAACAGAAGCTTCTCAACCACCTAACGTATCTTTGTGCAGGACAAGTAGTGGATGATAACATTTTTAAACAATTTTGAAAATATTGTTTTGAAAATGAAAAAATATTTTTTTGAAAATAAATTGGACTCAAATTTTAAAAATCAACCGGACTTCATTTTATCAAAACTTAAGTCACTCAATCATCGACTACGGTCATCGATTGAGGGGGAGAGTGATTTCAAGTTAAATATTTCCAAACAATATATCATCAAACGAATCGGAGTCCAATTGTACGAAATAAAGTGGTGATCTAAAGATTTAATGTTATGTCATGGTATGATTTTCTTTAAAACTCAAAGATCTTTCAAAATGAAATTTTTTCTGTTCTTGTTTGATTGTGAAATTGTTTTATTTTACTAAAAGATCTCTTAAAACTATCATACCTGACACTAACAATCTTTATTGTCTAAAAATTGATCCTTATCAGACTATTTCAAAATTAAATCATGCCACGTCTTTCCCCAAAATCTTTTAAATAATTTAAATCAATTGAGATCACAAATCTCAAAAGGTTTGAAATTTTTGATCGGGGGAGAGATCGTGATTTAAATCTCAAATCGGTTTTAAAGGGTGATTGTTTCAAAACCACTCTTTTCTTCATGTGCCAAACGATTTCAAATACATAATGCACATGATTTAGGAGGAGCATTTAACCAAAAACCACAAGAGAATTTAAACCAGGCATATTTTCTCCCATGTTTTCTAAACCTATTTAAATCACTTGGGATCCAAAATCTCAAAGGATTTGATATTTTTGATCGGGGGAGAAATTGTGATTTAAATATGAAATATGATAACAAGTGATCGTTTTGACTCAAAGTGCAGGCTGCTCTCCCATATGTGCTAAATGCTTTCGAATCTCGAAGCACATATTGAGGGGGAGCATTTCAAAAGAAAATAAACTATCAAGGTACAAATGCTTTTATGTTTCAACATAAGTACCTTGATTGATTTTCTAATGGTTTCTTAATGGCAAATGTGATCGTGGAAGTTCTTCGAAAACCTCCTTCCTCTATGTGTTAAATGATTTTAAATAACCAACGCACATTTTGAGGGGGAGAATTTACCAAGAAAATCAAATGGCTTTTTCCACGGAAATTGTGATCAAGAATATATTTCAAAGAACTCTTGCCTCTATGTGCTAAACAATTTCAAAATCGTATACACATGTTGAGGGGGTCTAAACGATCAAAACAATTAAGGTACAAAATGCTTTGATATTATATCACAAGTACCTTGATTGATTTTCCAAATGATTTTTCAATTGGTTTCAAGAAGGAAAGAACAATACCAAAAGATTGACCAATTTACTTTATGCATAGTGTTATAAGGATTGTTAGGTTAGGTATTCGTTCCCATGATCCCGCCAGAGCCGGAGGGATCTACCCAGGGACAATCCACTAGATTGTGTAGAAGTCCTTAGGTATGATGAAAAAGGAGAAAAATGAGAATACGAGAAGAGTGCGGACTGTGACAGAGCTAGTACCGGAATAAACCCAACAAGGTTCTAGTTATGAGGTCTCGGTAAGCACTGAAGGGGTTGAAGAATGAAAAAGAATTGAATATGGAAAGGGTGAAAAGAAATAGCCCTCCATTAATTCAACCTTAGGGCAGAAACCGGGTTCAATACATATGCTACTGGTGTCTACTAAGGTAACTCTGGTATTGAAGACAAGACCTCATGGACCCAGTGACGCACTGCACCTAACTTCCTAAGCTACTCAAGTTCCTCTTAAAAGGACTTGTTTCATTCTCACGGGGAACCTACATAAACTATCGACTTTCTCTTAGAGATTGTTGATATTGAAGAAGGAGACCCTCTCCCTAGTCTCCGGCATAGGAAACCAAAGTGCACTATCGAGTCTAGAGCCAAGAGATCATCCTCAAGAAATCTCATTAGGACACAAAATTAATGAAGACTTGCTGTTTTACACAATGTGGGAAGTAAGTATATATTGAGAGTCATACGCATTATCCTTGTGGTATTGCTAGAACATCCGAGTGATATGTTAAATATTCACGATGAAGATGGAAATCCTTCTAGAGCCAACATCAAACAAGCTCTTGGTGGGTGACATGTGAGATCTTTTCTAAAGATGAAGCTTGTGACAACTGGATAGGAACGATGGGGCGATTCACTCTTGAATCAACCTTGGTCCATGAATGGAATTGATGAATACTTTTGGAAAAACCGTTCGATGTGCAAATCTTCTTTTCTCTAGCACATCGAATGTGTATTCATGTTTTCAAACACAAAAAGTATCTCTGATTGAAAAAATACTTTTGGAAAAACCGTTCGATGTGCAAATCTATTCTTTTCTCTAGCACATCGAATGTGTATTCATTTTCAAATTAAAAAATTCTTGATTGAAAATTGATCTTTCTTATAAAACCTTCGTCGTATTGCAAAACTCTTTCTTCTCACTCACTCCGTGTTGTCTTCTTTGGGACGCTTCGGTTTGAGAACTGCTAGAACAGCTGCGAAACCCTGTCAAGGAGATTCTTCGGAACTCTACCTGATCACTGGCAGTATTTATACTGATCAACAGGGAACCGTGGTTCTTGCAACTATATTCATCGAAAGTGAACAAAGACACTTTCGTGTGTTTTATTGCTAACTGTTTTTTTGTAGGAACTGTTGACGGTTGCAGCTGATCAGAGTTGAGAAGTCACTTCACAACCGCATGCTCACAGCATTCACACTTAAATTGAAGAAAATCATGACCATCAAAGACATACTACAAAGATGCTTTCGCTAATCTGATGAAAAGATGTCATGATCCAAAAAGTTTGAGCATGTCGGTCCAAAAGTCACAAAATCACATGAACGCAACACAATAAAGGGTGATCCAGAGATTTACTGTGGCTGATGATCTCAATAAAGCTCGAAGATCATCAAAGATGTAGATCAGTTCAAAGACCTCCACTGAAACTACAAAACTATGCGGACTTTGAAGAATCGATACTAAAGCACAAAGATTGAGGAACTTGAAGAATTGAAGCCTACGAGCTCAGAACTAAAGACAAAGATAGAATGCTAGGATGCAAAATGTATTTCATGGGGTGACCTCCCTTAGGGGGAGATTGTTAGGAATTGGAAATTCCATAAGGAAGTGTCGGTCACCCCAATTATAGTCTAGCATATGTTAGCTCGAAGACATATCGTTATTTACTTGTTTATTAGTTAGTTATTAGCATAGTTTAGTTTAGAGCAACACCGTGAAGGAAGGAAGGGTCTTTACCCACTGTATACCTGATCCACAGTCCGACAGGAGGACGAGTAGGTTGTAACTATAAATACCCCTTCCATCATTGGAAGGGGTGGAGCTTCTTAATCTAACCTTGCATTTTTTGTTTTATCTCTCTCTCTAGAACTCCCTCTCTACTCTCTACTCTCTTCATCTCTCTAAACATGGCACTCTTGTTTCATCATAATCCTAGACCACCCGAATCATCAAACAACATAATATGTATGATCCTACATGAAATTTCACCCATTTTCACAATAAACAACCCATACTACCTTATTTCCACACCAAACTCACTCAAAGCCACTAACATTTCATACTAAATCTTTTACATAATCAATCAACCCGTTTGCTACCCAAAATGGGTAAGAACACACTTAACCCAAATGCCCCTTTTTCTGCATAACCCTTTTATGCATCTTTTTAACCCATTTTCCGGAAAAATAACTTCTCTGACCCAAAAATTAACTAAACTTTCTAGATTTACTTATTCTATCCTTGGGCTCATTTTCATATAAAGACATTTACCGTTTGACCCTCGGAATAGTACTTTACAAAATAACGGGTTTTGAGCCAAAAACCGTTTCGACCCATTTTCATCACTTCATTTTCCCACCGAACTTAACCAACATCATTAACTTAACATATTAAACTTATTCCATAGACACATGACCCATTTACATCTCGAAATGGGTAATTTCACACTTATGTCAAACACCCCTTAAACTTTGACTATAAACACCTCAAACATGCTTTGACACACCTGTTGACCGCCAAATCGCTATGACACCATTAACATACATTTTGACCTTTGACTCTACTTTACAACCATTAAAAGACTTTCGAGGGGTACTTAGCTCTACTTTCTTACCAATTCCTCTAACTTTCATCTAGCAATCCATAAGCCTTAATCCAATGCTTACCATTGCCATCACATATGGACCTACAACCATTAACATTTTAAACTGTAAGCACGAGGCTTAGTAAGCAAAATGGATATAACTTAACATTATACACCAATCACACGTTACACATTATAACCATTCTTCATCCTATTTTATCAATCTCATGCAAGTTATGCAAAAGTAGCACTACAATCTATTTACACACAAACACATATACATCAAGTAATACTATATACTTAACATAAACATCACATAACACATAATGCATTGAAATCCATATAACATTAACTTATAACCGGTTTACTTACCTTGATTCCAAACTAATGAAACCAAGAATGTCATCATCTCCATTCTTGTCATCTAGGCCAAATCACTATTATCATAAACACATAATTAATCAACTATGTCATGGCTACCATAACCTTAAGCCATTTCTAATCATTACTAATTATCACTTATTCATATGATGACTATACGATAATCAATCCCATTAGCTTATTGACTTAACTCAATAATACTTAACCCATATTCATTATAACTCCTTAACTTAGTTTATAAACATCATTTACCCAATTCCCCAATTTGTATGTATAAACCCTAACTTATAATTTTATCAATTAACTTGAGATAAGTGATCACTTACTTGAAAGGATGATTGATACTAACTTAATTCTTGATTTGGAGCACTAATCTTACACCAATTTGATCATCAAGGAAAACATGGTTTTCCCTCCTTCGACACACACACACACACACACTCACACCTGTAGATAATTTTGAATTATCTAAAAGCCTGGATATTTCTAGTATTAGCATTCTTCAAACCAAAGTTATTTCCCAACTTGACACTTTAAGCCCCTCCAGTCAATTCACTTCTAATTCAACCACATATAACTTTATTACTTATTTACTACATGACAATATCAGTCCTTTAAGTCCACCTTTCTTATAAATGTGACACATCATACTTTCTATAACCATTTACATGACCTTTAATACTTATAGTTTGATTACCGGGTTTGACTAACCAATCCCGTGACTCCTTAAAACTTGTAAAAGTCGTAGTCAACTTAGTCAAATTGCATTCTTGTAATAAAAGGCTTAGGCCCGGTTTAAGGGTATTATAATTCTACCCCTTATTTAGATTTCGTCCCCGAAATCTCTCATTTAAACTAACCTTGACTTAGTCGCATCTTATTCCCATTCTCAGCATTAAGAACACTTTCATTTGTACATTCCGTTGCAACGATCTAAGTGATCTTGCAACATTAAGCAATACATATCAACATCCTTAATCCACTCTACTTCTCATTTAACTTTCTAAGAGCGTACAACTCTTACCAAGGTCATTATATCAAACAAGACACATTTATTATAATCATTGTATCATTTTTCCCACCTCATTTCCATCACATCACATTACTATACTTAACTTTTTAATCAAGGACTATGTGTCACTTGAGAAAATTTATGCCGTTTTGAGTTTACATAAGTCAAACGTTAACCTATACGACTTAGCATTTCAATTCTACCATTGTGATTTTATTATCCGCTTAAACATTTTTCTATAACTCTTTTTCTTTTCTATTTCATTTAAGGATTTTCGCCGAGTGTTAAGGTTCAATTGGGAAATCTTTAGTTATTTTTACTTCCACGGATCAACATTAACTAATATCTTCCAATCTTACTATGATTATTTCGTTATTTCGTTAACATTTTCATTACATTGTCTCGTTTTCTCTACTTCTTTCTACAATTTATTGTCAAAGATTATGAGTCTCATAAGAACTTTCAACACTTTGATTTCAAAAAGTTAAACTTAACTTACACCTTCACATTTACACATAAAGTAATAATAATAATTAGCATCCGTTACTATCATTGCTCATACCGAAATTTCACCCATTTTCACAATAAACAACCCATACCACCTTATTTCCACAACAAACTCACTCAAAGCCATTAACATTTCATACTAAATCGTTTACATGATCAATCAACCCGTTTGCTACCCAAAATGGGTAAGAACACACTTAACCCAAACGCCACTTTTTCTACATAACCCTTTTATGCATCTTTTTAACCCATTTTCAGGAAAAACAACTTCTATGACCCGAAAATTAATGAAACTTTACAGATTTACTTATTCTATCCTTGGGCTCATTTTCATAAAAGATATTTACCGTTTGACCCTCGGAATAGTACTTTACAAAATAACGGGTTTTGAGCCAAAATCCGTTTCGACCCATTTTCACCATAAACCATTTTTATCACTTCATTTTCCCACCGAACTTAACCAACATCATTAACTTAACATATTAAACTTATTCCATAGACACATGACCCGTTTAAATCCCGAAATGGGTATTTTCACACTTATGTCAAACACCCCTTAAACTTTGACTATAAACACATCAAACATGCTTTGACACACCTTTTGACCACCAAATCGTTATGACACCATTAACATACATTTTGACCCTTGACTCCACATTACAACCATTAAAAGACTTTCGGGGGTACAACCTTGACTTGAGCTCGGTATTCTACCTAGCTCTACTTTTTTACCAATTCCTCTAACTTTCATCTAGCAATCCATAAGCCTTAATCCAATGCTTACCATTGCCATCACATATGGACCTACAAACATTAACATCTTAAACTGTAAGTACGAGGCTTAGTAAGCAAAACGGATATAACTTAACATTATACACCAATCACACGTAACACATTATAACCATTCTTCATCCTACTTTATCAATCTCATGTTAGTTATGCAAAGTAGCACTACAATCTATTTTCACACAAACACATATACATCAAGTAATACCATATACTTAACATAAACATCACATAATACATAATGCATTGAAATCCATATAACATTAACTTATAATCGGTTTACTTACCTTGATTCCAAACTAATGAAACCAAGAATGTCATCATCTCCATTCTTGTAATCTAGGCCAAATCACTATTATCATAAACACATAATTAATCAACTATGTCATGGCTACCATAACCTTAACCCATTTATAATCATTACTAATTATCACATAATCATATGATGACCATATGATAATCAATCGCATTAGCTTATTGACTTAACTCAGTAATACTTAACGCATATTCATTATAACTTCTTAATTTAGTTTATAAACATCACTTACCCAATTTCCCAATTTGTATGTATAAACCCTAACTTATAATTTCATCAATTAACTTGAGATAAGTGATCACTTACTTGAAAAGATGATTGATACTAACTTAATTCTTGATTTGGATCACTAATCTTTCACCAATTTGATCATCAAGGAAAACATGGTTTTCCCTCCTTCGACACACACACACTCACACCTGTAGATAATTCCGAATTATCTAAAAGCCTGGATATTTCTAGTATTAGTATTCTTTAAACCAAAGTAATTTCCCAACTTGACACCTTAAGCCCCTCCAGTCAATTCACTTCTAATTCAACCATATGTAACTTTATTACTTATTTACTACATGACAATATCAGTCCTTTAAGTCCATCTTTCTTATAAATGTGACACATCATACTTTCTATAACCATTTACATGACCTTTAATACTTATAGTTTGATTATCGGGTTTGACCAACCAATCCCGTGACTCCTTAAAACTTGTAAAAGTCGTAGTCAACTTAGTCAAATTACATTCTTGTAATAAAAGGCTTGGGCCCGGTTTCAGGGTGTTATACCTATGATCCCACTACTTACTTCAACTGCATTTCTGCTGTGCCAAGGTAGAACTCGAGGCACCCACCTACTTACACCTTGGTAAGAAATCCAATTCGCCGACTTGTGCACAGTCTCATTGCTTGTTCTATAAGAGCAAGACATTCGGCAAAAGAAAAAATGACCATGGATGACCTATACCTATTAAATGGGATTGACGGGGGAAATCACATTGTTGTCCCCCATTATTTAGCGAGGTTTATGGTTATGGAGCAAAGGGTTTCACCGGGAAGAGTCCGATTCAAAGGGCTCACTTCATTGGTAGGTTGGCTAGGAGTTATGGGTTGATGTCGGATGAGACCTTGGCTTGGGTAAACCGTGGTAAGGAAACTAGTTTGCTTGGGCTGAATAAGCTAGTGGAGTTTGGGATTTGCACCCAAAATGTGCTTGGTGTGGTTGAGTTGATGGAGATAGCCCCGAGGAGAGAAGTTGGAGAAGCTAGCGGTGCTGGACTGAGTGGTGTCCAAGAGGAGGCCGAGGAACGTGTGCCTAGGGGTCGACGTAGGGCACACGTGAATGTAGGGGATTGGTTACAGGTGATTGATGAGAGGCTCGAAGGGATGGCTACCCACTTCAATGAGGAGATTGATAGCCTCACTGTGGGTTTATATGGATTGAGTAACCATATTGAGGGTTTTTCAGGTACACTTGATCAGGTGCAGCAGCTGCAACAAGACTTTTTTAGCTGGAGTGCTGACCGTACGAGCCAAATGCTTCAGGGGATGCACCTGAACCATCCACGATGGCATGGACCAGTTTACGTGTACCAGCCCGACATCCCTGATATCAACATCCAGAAAGGAGTGACATTTATGCAGGCTGAGCCAACTCCTGGTAGTCCCACCAGCACCCCTTATGACCGGACTTCATTCCATTCCATTGATCATGACCACCATAGGGACGAGTGATTCCCCTGTTATTTGAACAATTTCAAAACAATTTCAAAAATTTATGTCTGTAATAACTATTAAACTAGGATATATGTGTTGCGGATAATCAATCGTACCAATAGGTACAAAATTTTCCTAGTATTTCTGTGCAGGTTTTGAATCTGTGATGCAGTTACGGCATAACCATTTAGGTTAGTTACGTCATAACCAGTGGGCAACATGATTTTTTTAAGGCATTATAGTTAAGGCGTAGTTACCGAATAAGATACGCATTAGCAACCTTCTGACCCACCTTCAACCTTTAATGAGACATCTTGGGCAAGCATTTGAGAGGGGAGTTTATTTCTTTCTCGGTTATTTTCATTTCTATTTTCTTTTTTCCTTTTTATTCGTACAAATGGGACTTTGTACACTTCAAGTGGGGGGATAGGAATAGAAATGAAGTGTATGATTACTTAGCCTACTTGCCCCTGATTTTTAGTTGGTTTTAAAAAATTTAAGCTCTTTTGAAAAATTTTGTCGTATTTTTAACCAATCTAGAATTACATATAGCAGAGCATACTATAACCCTTATTGTCATTGGTGAGATTTAGCCTTTCCGTTTCCCCTATTTTACCCAAATCTACCAAATAATGAGTGTGCCGATAGTGTTGTAGACTTTAGAGCTTGGTTGTTACATCACTTCGAGACCATAGATGAGTAGTGTTTCAAGTTATCTTGGTGCATTTGGAAAAGGCAATTTGAAAAAGGCAAATGTGTTAATACAAATAAGCCGTAAAAACGTTTATTTATATTTTACGATCTTCTAATGTTTTGTCGATAACAAAAGTAAAATCATATTAACGAAACAAATAAAATACGTAAATGGTTTGAACTAATAGTTTTCTAACACACTTACGCTTTCACATAAAACACTAAAACAAGTATAAGTGATTTTATGATCTAGATATATATTTATATATATATCTACAACAACTAGTGTTTACATATTGGCTTAACAAGTATAAGTGACTCTATGATTTAGATACATATGTACAACAACTAGTGTTTACATATTGGGTTAATACATACTTATATTAAGTATACTAAAATGGGTAAAAACAAGTATATACTAAAATGGGTAAAAGCAAGTATATACTAAATAGATAAAAACTAGCAAATGGTTTTGACCCATAACCCATGGTTTTATATATACCACTTACACAAGTTCAATGTATCCTTAAGGTACATTGTATCTAGATAGAAAACCATGGATCAACCCATAAACCATGACCCATAACCCAAAATACCCATGGGCAAAGAGGAGCGGACCACGGATCCCTAGCTTTGTGCTAGCCGGATCCCAAGTAGAAGGGATCCGTGGGATCCGGGGAAACAGTAGGTTTTTCCTCTATAAATAGTGAGCCATTTCTTCATTATATCTCACCCCTCTCCAACATACTTTCTCCCCTGAGTTAAATCTCACTAACCATAGATCCAAGAGATCTATGTTTGTAGTTTTGTTTTTGTGTGATCTTTTAGGTTCCTCTTAAAGGGAAGATCACCACCTTTGAAGTCGAGCAAGCTCAAGTCCATGAGTTGTCAAGCTTCCTCATCATCAAGGCTATTGAAGTCCTCTTGTTGATGATCCCTTTCTTTCTTCAAAGAAGTGTAGTGTTGAAGACATTAGTGAAAGATGCCTCAAATGTCAAGACGAAGATATTAGTGAAAGGTATCTATCGTCTATAGGATAAGCACTTGTGGTAGGTGCTTAGAAGTCAAGACCAAGAAGCATTAGTGAAAGGTGCTTTGAAGTCAAGAGAAGGAAGCACTAGTGAAAGGTGCTTAGAAGTGAAGACACAAGACATTAGTGAAAGGTGTCTTGTAGATCTAGTCAAAGGCATTAGTGAAAGGTGCCTTAGATGTACATTCGATATGGTGTGTTTCGATGTACAAGATAGACTAGTATTAGATCCAAGGACATTGATGTCCTTGATGATGTTGTAAAGGAGTAGATCTCCTTTGGGATTAGTCGTTGGTGTAGTGTAGTAGTAGTTCCTCCATTGCAATGGAACTAGGTGCTTAGCGTAGTACCTAATAAAGGGTAGGCGACGTTGTGAAGGTGTAGTTCACCTAAGGTGTGAAAGAAATAGGTACTTAGCCTAGTACCTTATAAAGGGTAGGCGACATTGTGAAGGATTAGTTCTCCTAAGGTGTGAAAGAACTCGGTGGTTAGCCTAGCACCGGAAAAAGGGTAGGCGACGTTGTGAAGGCTTCTCCGCCATAAGGAGCTTGGTGTAGTGATTACGAACTCTCGAGTAGGTGACTCGGGGAGTGGAGTAGGGCAAGGAAGGTGACCTTGTAGCCGAACCACTATAAATACTTGCGTTGTGGTTTTGTGCTTCTTACCCTTATCTTTCATTACATATCTTTTACATGCTTGTTTATCAACATCCAAACACACACACGAAATAGATTGACATAAGTCGATCTAAATAGTTTAAAAGGAAGTTTTAATTGGTAAAACTATTCAACCCCCCCTTCTAGTTTTCCACAATTGGCATCAGAGCTTCGTTACCAAGTTTCTTGAAGTATACTGTACTTTAAAAACTTGATACGATCCATAGTTAATTGAAAACTACAAAGAAGGTTTTTTCATAAAAAACAAACACCATGTTTTTTTCAAAAACTATATGTTTGGATGTTGAGTTGATAACAACATTTTTTTATATATATTTTTTTATTGCACTAATCTTCCTTGTGATATTGATTAGTCAAAGCTCATACCCACCAAGCTTTAGGAGTTGCTTGGTAACAAGAATACCTTCCTTAAGAAGGTATCTTAGACGCAAAAGAGCGGGAATCGTCTAAGTGACATTTGTCATTTGTAAAAGACATTCCTAAGTGCATTCGAGGTATGACTTTCTACTTATATCTAAATGATACTTGTTTAGTATATAAGTGTTATTTGCTAGGATTTTATTTGAGTAGATTTCTGTGTTTACACATGATTTACATGTAGCTTCGTTAGGAAGCTTGTTTCTTACATACGTGTTATTTTTCTCGTCTATAGTCATAGTATGTAGAGCTTA
Organism: Chrysanthemum seticuspe; assembly: GCA_019973895.1. Taxonomy (NCBI): domain Eukaryota; kingdom Viridiplantae; phylum Streptophyta; class Magnoliopsida; order Asterales; family Asteraceae; genus Chrysanthemum; species Chrysanthemum seticuspe. Next base: position 134,612,910 of record BPTQ01000001.1, on the reverse strand, counting down.
TGCTTTATTTCTTCTAATAAAACAAAAACACGAATTTCAAAAATTCCTCCTTCCCTATTAATAAACCCACTCGACGCCCATTTTTTTTTCAACCCTCACCTTTTCAAATTTTCCAATTTCAAAAATTTCCTCTCATTCAAAAACTTCATCTTCTTCCTCATTCCATCTCTTCCTAAACCAAGAAGATCCGTCATCAACATGGTTTACATCGCACTCGTGCTCATCGCCCTAACACTCATCGCACTTGTGTTCCCTATGATGAAGTTCACATACGGAGACATTTACTTTGTGTTTTTAATCTATATTGGGGTCATTTACCCAATCCTTTGTATCATCCTTAGCATTGAAATGCAATATTATTAATTATCTATTTTATCTAGGATGCTTGTGTTATTATGTGTGTTTCTTTTCTTTTGATCTATATGTGTTATATTCTTTCGTGATACATTAGATGTCATGTATGCATGCTAAAAGAAAATGTAGGATAAAACATATTTCATGGTACAATAATCGTAAAACCTATGTTTTTATTAAAACTGGTTCTTTTACTATAGATCCACAGATCCCGAAAGTTACACTAGCCGGATCCCTTTTGAAAAGGAACCGTTGGATCCGTATTACTGGAAAACAGTTTTCATGCAAGATTAAAAACCACTATCTTTCTAAAAGTAATAATCCACTAGAATTTCAAAACCATGAGTTAACTAAATGCTAAAAACCATTGTTAATAAAAATCTAGTAAAAACATTAGATTATTATAGGTTAATCTCAAACTTCTCTTTTTAACTCATCTTCTCTATAGGTTTAGCTATGTCGCATATATATGAGTTTGATTTCTCATCCTCTAGCTTCTACACTCCGAACATATCTCTTGAGCCCAACACCCCTGGCAATCATGTCCGTGGGTTCATTAATCTCGAAACCCGTCGCTTCCATGAAGGACGTATTGTAGACACCTCTCTACAATTCGAAGAAGGTATCAATACCTCCTTCCGAACCATAGGATTGGAATGTCTTCTCGAAATTAACAAGAAAATATGTCCAAGGTTTGTATTAGAATTCTTTCGTCAAGTCGAACTCGTTCGTAACGAGGATCGCTCTTTATCTCTTTGGTTTTATATCAAAAACCAAAAGTTCACTTTAACCCTTGAGCATTTTGCTCACATCCTCCGGATTCCAAATCATGGACAATGTGCCTTCACCGAAGATTGGTCTTTTGATTCTCTCTTCAACTTTCGTGAAGAAAATAGTCCATATTATTCACACATACCCTCTCCGAAAGATTTGAATCGCATAATATGCAAACCTCGACCATATTACTCCAATCCAAACATCATCCACACACGGGATATTCTTGAAGAGTACAAACCCCTTGCGCTCATCCTACGTGAAAACGTTTGGAGCCTTAAGGGAAATCGAGAAATCCCCCCTGCTTGTTGTGCTCACATGATGTATTATCTGCTAACACAACAACCATACAATCTCACCTACTTCTTTGCAAGGCGAATTGTAAACCTTCAAGGATCCAAGAACAAACTTATTCCTTATGGAATGTTCTTGACGCGCCTTTACCATAACCTCATGTTTCACCATCCTTAATTTCAAAGTCCGTTGTACGTACTTGTGAACAAGATGATGGAACCGCTAAACATTTCCCTGATGAAGACGTTCTTCATTCCTGAATCCGAAAACACTCATCAACCATTTGATGATCCATCTAGCGAAAACACTCAAGGAACTTAGTATCATTTCAAATAGGATCAATTCTCTTGTACTCGTGCATTATTAAATGTAATCCAATTTCTTTTATGAAATAAAACATCTTACATTTGATATCTTAGAACTCCCTTTAGACTATCCTTGAGATATAATGCATTGTCAAGATCATTGCATACCTTTAGTAAAGGTTCTGTCTAGCAGATAGACGGATCCCAAATGTTGTACTAAACGGATCCCTACATATAGGGAACCGTGGGATCCGGCAAAACAGAAAATGCAATTGCAAGCATTATATGTCAAACACATCCCTTAGAACACCTCACACTAAGGTAAACATAGTGTCTTAAGATTGATTAAGACTTTATCAAGATAGGTTGACCTTTCCTACTCTTTCCAACTCACATAGATCACATTCTAAGGCTTTGTTAGATCTATCATTTCTAATCCATCACTCTTCTGCTCTCAAAACTCACACTTCATTTTTTACTTGATTCCTCACAACTAGGTTAGAAATCCTTCGATTGTGACAATATTGATCATTAATCAACCTCACCTCAAAATTGATCAAAGTTGATCAAATCCTAGTTTTTCCCATCTCAAAACCATTAGGATATTTTCCAAAACACAATCCTAAGACACAACCTGATCTCTAGGATCACTTAGTTTCATTCAACTTCAATTGACATCTTTAATGTCATCCTTGGCCATCCATTGGTATTTTTTTTTCCAAATCCTTCCATAAATAACAATCATTAGCTACACAACTCATTGCCTTCAAACACTTAAGCACCCCTTCATTTAAAACACTTGGGAGAACTGAAACACTCAAGGTGATGTAGGTCTAGGATCTTAGAAACATCATTTCCACTCTTTCATAAACTGCTGAACGCCGGATCCCTAGAACTAGCCTAGACGGATCCCTCTGAGAAGGGAACCGTGGGATCCGGATGACAGTCTATGACAAATCTTGATAAAACAATCATTTCAACTCATCTTCCTAACTCAAACACTCCATCTCATCTTAAATGAGTTCCTAGAACAGCACAACCTCTGTAGTTGACTCTTGTGCATGCTAATCATCACATTCCAATGAACATTAGTGGCTTAAGGTTTAAATGCACTTTCCAAATCTCTTGGTTTATAAACCACCTTGTTAGGATCTCCATAGTCATCACTCTCATCCTAACTTTCAGCCTTGCAATCTCTTCAAATCATCTCATCATGAGAAAAACCCCAAGTAACAACCTACCCACCAAAGAACCACCCATCAAAAGAGCTCGTGTTGTACACGAAATCTCTTCAACCGAATCATCTCCGGTCAAACCAATCAAACCAATTCCTAGAAGGTTAGTACCCACAAAATTACCTATGCCAAACACCACCATACCTCCTAGGCCAAACAATATCATCTCCACTAAACCATCACCATTGGTTCCTAGAGCTATCTCTTTTACATCCCCACAATCATCACCTCACCTCTACAATTTAGAGGACTTACCACCTAGGCCGTCTCATCCGCTTCCGCCGACAACATTCTCCTCATTAGGAGGAACAATGATTCAAAATCAAGGTGTTGATTCAACACTTGCTCCGGCTTCCTTTTCGCCGTTTCCATCATATAATCCTATTTGGATTATAAGAAATCACCAAAGTCAACCACCCGACCTTATGGAAGTTGACACATCTTTACCACCATCATCATTATTGATCGAACCATTCCTAAATGGACCTCCACCAATCCCTCCATCATTCGAGGCTCCTCAACCCACTTCAATTGATCCTTTGAATATAGCCACTTCATTTCATTCACCACCACTACCTAGCCATGACAAAGATTGCTATCATTGTCAACATGTTGAAAGTTTGATACATGAAGTACGAGAAGACCAACGTTTCATGTTCTATCATCTCCTCGAACATTTCGACGAGATTAAACCTAAACATAACTTGAGCTAGAGGATTATAGTGGTGTCTAAGCTTCAAGCGTTAGTTGGTCTAAGAAATTCCTAGTTATGTATTGTCTATTTTCTTATTTTTGAGTCATGTATATCATAACTCTTGTTTTATTAAATGGAATTACATGCTACTTGTTATTTTTCTGAGAATATGTATTCATATCTCATTTATGTGATAACATTACTTGTTATATCACCTTTGCTGATTTTAGTCATCAGCCAGACGGATTCCTCAGTATTGCCTAGACGGATCCCTACTAGAAGGGAACCGTGGGATCCGTGAAGTCAGAATGTTTTTCTTTATCACATTTGCCGGAAATTGTGAATTATACTTGTTTTCTAACCCTTGTTTTGCAGTTATTCAATTAACACATAAAGACTTTGACATCCTAAAGCTAGGGGGAGCTTTATGCCAAAGCAATACATTGCAAATTACCTGCAATACTAGATTTATTTTTCATAACTTCCCATTGCAAAGTTGCAATCATCTAGGGGGAGCACATTTTTTTTAGACGAAATTCTTTGCAAACTTAGTTGCAAATGATCTAGATTAGAATAACTATCTTGACGCCCTTACATAGGGATGGACTCGTCAAGGGGGAGTAAGACGAGATCTATTCCCGTTACTTGCTCTTTATTTTCTTTTCACATGTTTTTCTTTAAAACAATGTGTTGCTTTTCTTCAAACACTTTTTGTTTCGACAAAAGGGGGAGAAGAAAGTAAAAACTACAAATTCAAATGTTTACGAATTTTAGCTTTTCCTTAAAATAATTTTATGTTTTGTCATCAACAAAAAGGGGGAGATTGTTAATACAAATAAGCCGTAAAAACGTTTATTTATATTTTACGATCTTCTAATGTTTTGTCGATAACAAAAGTAAAATCATATTAACGAAACAAATAAAATACGTAAATGGTTTGAACTAATAGTTTTCTAACACACTTACGCTTTCACATAAAACACTAAAACAAGTATAAGTGATTTTATGATCTAGATATATATTTATATATATATCTACAACAACTAGTGTTTACATATTGGCTTAACAAGTATAAGTGACTCTATGATTTAGATACATATGTACAACAACTAGTGTTTACATATTGGGTTAATACATACTTATATTAAGTATACTAAAATGGGTAAAAATAAGTATATACTAAAATGGGTAAAAGCAAGTATATACTAAATCGATAAAAACTAGCAAATGGTTTTGACCCATAACCCATGGTTTTATATATACCACTTACACAAGTTCAATGTATCCTTAAGGTACATTGTATCTAGATAGAAAACCATGGATCAACCCATAACCCATGACCCATGACCAATAACCCAAAATACACATGGGCAAAGAGGAGCGGACCACAGATCCCTAGCTTTGTGCTAGCCGGATCCCAAGTAGAAGGGATCCATGGGATCCGAGGAAACAGTAGGTTTTTCCTCTATAAATAGTGAGCCATTTCTTCATTATATCTCACCCCTCTCCAACATACTTTCTCCCCTGAGTTAAATCTCACTAACCATAGATCCAAGAGATCTATGTTTGTAGTTTTGTTTTTGTGTGATCTTTTAGGTTCCTCTTAAAGGGAAGATCACCACCTTTGAAGTCGAGCAAGCTCAAGTCCATGAGTTGTCAAGCTTCCTCATCATCAAGGCTATTGAAGTCCTCTTGTTGATGATCCATTTCTTTCTTCAAAGAAGTGTAGTGTTGAAGACATTAGTGAAAGATGTCTCAAGTGTCAAGACGAAGATATTAGTGAAAGGTATCTATCGTCTATAGGATAAGCACTTGTGGTAGGTGCTTAGAAGTCAAGACCAAGAAGCATTAGTGAAAGGTGCTTTGAAGTCAAGACAAGGAAGCACTAGTGAAAGGTGCTTAGAAGTGAAGACACAAGACATTAGTGAAAGGTGTCTTGTAGATCTAGTCAAAGGCATTAGTGAAAGGTGCCTTAGATGTACATTCGATATGGTGTGTTTCAATGTACAAGATAGACTAGTATTATATCCAAGGACATTGATGTCCTTGATGATGTTGTAAAGGAGTAGATCTCCTTTGGGATTAGTCGTTGGTGTAGTGTAGTAGTAGTTCCTCCATTGCAATGGAACTAGGTGCTTAGCGTAGTACCTAATAAAGGGTAGGCGACGTTGTGAAGGTGTAGTTCACCTAAGGTGTGAAAGAACTAGGTACTTAGCCTAGTACCTTATAAAGGGTAGGCGACGTTGTGAAGGATTAGTTCTCCTAAGGTGTGAAAGAACTCGGTGGTTAGCCTAGCACCGGAAAAAGGGTAGGCAACGTTGTGAAGGCTTCTCCGCCATAAGGAGCTTGGTGTAGTGATTACGAACTCTCGAGTAGGTGACTCGGGGAGTGGAGTAGGGCAAGGAAGGTGACCTTGTAGCCGAACCACTATAAATACTTGCATTGTGGTTTTGTGCTTCTTACCCTTATCTTTCATTACATATCTTTTACATGCTTGTTTATCAACATCCAAACACACACACGAAATAGATTGACATAAGTCGTTCTAAATAGTTTAAAAGGAAGTTTTAATTGGTAAAACTATTCAACCCCCCCTTCTAGTTTTCCACAAAATGTTTTATGATTAAACCTAAATAGCCCATATGTGTTTACTTGTGTGTTTATCGATTAGTCGCATTGACTTTTCGACCCCCGTGTTAACCCTTTTTGTTGGACTCTCATTTAGTGCAAGATACCCCTAGTTACACCTATTTGAGCCTATCCTTTTATTTTCTAACCCTTATTTTCGTTACACCTTTACACCTTAGCCTACCATGTAGTCTTATCTTTTGATCTTGAATTCATTATTCGCCCTAGTTTGAGGTTTGAGTGAAAGTTTCAGAAAACGTGCCAAATCGAAGTCATCTTATTAAAGATCATTGAAGATCCCCCAATATTCTCTTTATGCTCATCTCAAGTGGGGGGATAAAAAAATGAGCACTATAATAAAAGTGCATATTGGTCCTTGTTGATAAAAGTGCAAAATATTGTAGCACTATGAGATTAAAAGCATCGAGAAAAACACCTCGATCACATTCGAAGATTGGAAGTTAGTCAAGACACCATCGGTTCTCAAAAAAGGAAAAATATCCTAATGGTGCATTCCCGTGAAGTATTATGATCTTATTTCCGTATCATGAAGTTAAACCTTGAATGAACGGTAGGGCGAAGGCGACTTGGTTTTAAGCTACGACTATTTTTTTTCTTTTTCTTTTCAACCATTAAAATATCCCATGCCTTACCTAAACTGTTAATACAAATAAGCCGTAAAAATGTTTATTTATATTTTACGATCTTCTAATGTTTTGTCGATAACAAATGTAAAATCATTTTAACGAAACAAATAAAATTCATAAATGGTTTGAGTCAATAGTTTACTAACACACTTATGTTTTCACATAAAACACTAAACAAGTAAAAGTGATTTTATGATTTAGTATTACATATGTACAACAACTAGTGTTTACATATTGGGTAGATATATACATAACTAGTATGTATTATAATGGGTAATATAAATGGGTAGAATTTTAAGTATTTGACCCATTGACCAAATACATTGAATGTAGTTGGGTAAAACCCAAAGTCCATAACCCATAACCCATTGCATTACATCATGCATAAGTCATAAATGGATATTATCCATGACCCATGGATTTAACCCATGACCCATGGACTAGATGCATTGCATCTTGTAGATACATTGTATCTACTTGGATACCCATGGTCCAAAGTCTAGGACCATGACCCATAACCCATGACCCATGACCCAAAACCCATGGGCAAAGAGGAGCGTCCCACGGATCCCCAGGAATACACTGGACGGATCCCTCAAGTGAGGGATCTGTAGAACAGTAGCTAAATTTCTTCTATAAATAGTGAGCCATTTCTTCATTTTGGGTTGCTACTCCCACACATACTTTCTCATAGTATTGTAAACCTTCTAACCTCAAATCCAAAGGATCTCTCTATGTAGTTTGTGTTTTATTTTGTGTGATTCTCTAGGTTCCTCTTAAAGGTGAGATCACCACCTCTTGAAGTCGAGCAAGCTCAAGTCCATGAGTTGCCATGCTTCATCATCATCAAGACTAATGAGGTTATCTTATTGATACTTCTTTCTTCCTCCATAAGAAGTGTTGTGTCAAAGGCATTAGTGAAGGATGCCGAAAGAGTTAAGACGAAAGCATTAGTGAAAGGTGCTTAACGTCCGTGTCAAAGGCATTAGTAAAGAATGCTAAAAGAGTCAAGACGAAAGCATTAGTGAAAGGTGCTTAACGTCTTGTCAAAGGCATTAGTGAAGAATGCTAAAGGATCCAAGACGAAGGCATTAGTGAAAGGTGCCAAACGTCCATGTCAAGGGCATTAGTGAATGATGCCTAGAAGTCAAATCAAGTGGCATTAGTGACAGATGCCAAGGGTGTATAATCGATGAGGTGCATCAATGTACAAATAGAGATAGGTTGTATCCAAGGATATTGATATCCTTCATGATGTTGTAATAAGGAGTGGGTCTCCTTTGGGATAGGTGTTGTGTAGTGTTGGGTAGTAGTTCCTCCATTGTAATGGAACTCAGTATCTAGCCTAGTACCAGATAAAGGGTAGGCGACGTGGTGATAGGTGTGGTTCTACCTTGTGGAAGAACCCGGTGTCTAGCCTAGTACCGGAAAAAGAGTAGGCGATGTTGTGAGGCTTCTCCGCCATAAGGAGTTGGTGTCGTGTAGTGTTTACGAACTATCGAGTAGGTGACTCAGGGAGTGGAGTAGGGCAAGGAAGGTGTCCTTGTAGCCGAACCACTATAAACACTCGTGTTGTGGTTATGTGTTTCTTACTCTTTATCTTTCCATTACACATTTACATATCTATCTACCAATGTCCAACATACACATTTAAATAGATTGATATAAGTCTATCTAAATATTTTCAAACGAAGTTTTAATCAGTAAAACTATTCAACCCCCCTTCTAGTTTTCCACAATTGGCATCAGAGCTTCGTTACGAAGTTTCTTAGAGTATGTTGTACTTTAAAAACTTGATACGATCCGTGTATGCTTGAAAACTACAAAGAAGGATTTTTTTAAACAAAAGGTCACGTTTTAAAAATCATCATATTTTATAATGCTGGACAATGATCAAACGTTCTAATATTTTCTTTGTTAAGAATTCTACATACTTGGATTTGGGCATCCAAAGAAGATCATGAAGAAGTTCTCTCTAAATACTTCTTTCCTTAAAAAGAATATTTAGCAAATGTATGATCCTTAATAAATTACAAATAATTTTTTCTTAGGTCATCTTTCTTTTATCATGATTAAGTCTTAGTAGTATCTTTACGCTCTCTTAATAATCACTAAAGTAGTTATCTATATTAAACTCATCATCAATAATAGTATTCTTCGTTGATCTCTATAGACAAAACTACAAACTAGTGATAATGATATCTCGGCTATTTGAGAGTCTTGATCATTACTCCTCACAAAAGGATTATTGACATTTCATCTATGTCAATGAGCATCCATGTGAAATTTCTCACATTAAGATAAAATGGGATTTTATCATAATCTTTGAAAACTTCCCAAAGAATTATGATTTATTCATAAAAAGGGAACCTCGTCAAATAGGACTAGTATAACCCGTCAAAACCCCAAACCATAAGTTATAGAGCATAAACATCGACCCTAGGCAATTTAGAACTCCCAAACCAAAATTATCAAGGAATAATTATGCTGACTAATTGCTGTTATGCTGGATCCCTGCGCTTGAACTAGCCGGATCCCTCGTACAAGGGATCCGTGGGATCCGTGCAACAGAAGACAGCATAAGTAAGAAATGGTCACTATGGAAGTTCCACTACCACTTTTCTCTATCAAAGACTCACGAACATAAACATAGTTACTGTTCGCAGGAGCAAATTGATCATATTCTTCAAGCAAAACAATCTCTTGTGTAAGTATAATCTTTACTACATAGTTATTTCCATTCCTTGATTCCTAGGATTACAATTTTCATCTTTAGAAGTTGGGTTCAAATGAGTTTTTCATAATTTGTTACCACATTGTTTTCTAAGATAATCTAAATGAAAGGATCAAAATTGTTAATACAAATTAAACTCATTCCTTGAATTCAATGAAGATGTTATGAGCAAAATTGTGATCAAAACCTTTAGGCTACTATTCACACAATTAACACCACATTGTGGTTTTGTTGTATAGGAACAATCATGCCTAGTAACCGCCAACAAGATTATCATGATACCGCCCACTACATCCCAATGCATCATCGAAAGGAAGGCCTAAGCCCGAAAGATAGGAAAGCTTTCAAGTTGCTAGAAAAGAGGCTTTTTCATGAAGGTCGTGTGGTTGAACCATCCTTCCTCGCAAACACCAACATCTGACAAGTCCTTGAAGGAATTAGCTTTGATTGCCTCTTGGACATAAATGAGCAAATTTGTCCGGTGTTCATGCTTGAATTCTACAAGACAATGAGAATTGTTAGGAATGATGACGGGACCATCTCAATAGCCTTTATCATCAATGAGCATGAGTACACTCTCTCTCTTGTAGAATTTGGAAGGATACTCCGTGTCCCATATTAAGGAGTGTGCATGTATTCCAATGAATGGTCTTTGGCGGAGCTACATGACATGGTAGATCATCATGAAGTTTACTTTAGAAGAATCCCATAAGCAACCACGGTAAGGGATACCGTCTTCATGGAAAGAGCATCTCCATCGAGGGTCACGAGAAACTCCAAAGTGATCTATAGGGATCCATTTCAAATGGAGCTTTCAAAAATGTTCCCGTTGTACAAGAAATGGGAACGTGGTAAGGGAGAATGTGCTTTGCTTGGGAGGGAACAAAGATCATCCCAATGCGTGCTTGAGCTTCATGATTTATTGCCTTGTGACTGGCACTCACTTCAACCTCGCTTATTACATGATAAAAAGGATGGCGAGTGTGAAAAGTAGGGACAAGATGGTGCTCCCTTATGCAATGCTCCTAACCCGTCTAGCAAACTTCATCTTTGCTTTAGAACCTTCTCCTTATTCCTATGATCATAGCTTTTGCAATAAAGTCATGGTGCCGCTATCCGATGGAAAGACTACAAGGATCATGGTGGATGACAAAAGACCTCACCCACCAACGGATTCATCAGATGAGAGGAAAAGACAAAGAGAAGGAGAAGGAAGTAGCAATCCCCTTGGCAACACCGATCTCGACCCTTTAGATTACATCAATCAATTGCCGGATATTCCAAGCCCATCACAAGAGTGGAAACAAACTAAAGGGATCTTCAAGTGCTTCGCTAACTTCTTAAAGAAAAAGAAGTAGAGATGGTGGGACGAAGAGTGAAGGGGATGAAGATGGAGATGAAGACGGGAGTGAAATGGAAGGAGATGTGGATGGAAGGAAAGGTCATAAGACCTTAATTTGTGAAAATAATTTAAAACAATGGTGTGTAACATCTTAACAATATTTATGTAGAGTAGGATGTAGTTCGTAGGAATTGTCATGATTTGGCATTGAACATCTTAACTTAGGAACTAGTAAAATGAGATTTTACGACGACTTGATCTTATTCAAGTAGTCGTTATCACTCATTTTTAATTACCTTTTAGTTCTCCCCACTTACTATGCGTTATACTTATTGTGTGCATATGTTTACTAATTGTAGAAATGACTAGGATAAGAATTTGCTAAGAGTGCAAAAATTGCACAATTTCTGAGAGGCTTCTGGTGTGCAGTAGCCGGATCCCTGGGCTATAACTAGCCGGATCCCTCAAATGAGGGAACCGGGGGATCCGGGCAAACATATACCTGATACAGATCAGGTTTCATCAAACATGTCCTCTTGATCACATCACTCTAGCTAAACATGATTCTTTAAGACTACTTAAGTCTTCCTTAAGCTCAGTAGGTCTCACATTCACCCGTGGCTAACTTAAGATCAAATTCAAAGTGTTTTTGATTTATCAACTCATCAAAACTCACCATATTTCTGCTCCAATGCTCACACATTGTTCCTCACATCTCAAAACACTTAGCTTGATATTTCTATCAATTTTAGCCAATTGATTTTAGTCATCCTTACCCTAAATAGGCTTAAATAAAGTTTTTTATTTCTTTTAATTTTTCTTTATTTTTTGGAATTTTTCAAATTTCTCCTAAGTCATCATCTAATCTCTAGGATCAATTGCCATCATTTGTCATACTCAAATCAATGAGTATCATCCTTAAACATTTCATTACACTCTTAAAAAGTCCACTTTCCTACCCAATACCATCATTAAGTATCCTCTCTATTTGTGGTTGGACATTTAAGTCACCTATCACTTAAGACATCTAAGGAAAGTCAAAACCTCAAGATTTATAGGCATTAGACCTTACAAGAGCATAATCACTTCAACATATTTTTGTCTGACAAATGGATCCCTGGTTTATAACCAGATGGATCCCTAGTGAGAGGGATCCATGTCTACAAAAAGCTTCTAATAAGCTTTTCTTTCAAAATTTAAACCATCTTTGGTAAACTAAACACTTTTAGTTACCATTTAATGATTCCCTAGAGCTGAACAACACCATAGTTGACCTTGGTGAACAACACCAAACACTCTTGAGAGGTTAAGTCATCACTCTTACCATATTCCTAAAAATCAGTAGTTAGAGACTTCTATTGCATCCTCACCATCACTATGACTAAAGCATCTAGCAACAACACTTCAACCAAAGGTTCATCCAAAAGGAATGGTCATATGATCCATGAGATATCATCCACCGAATCATCACCCGTAAGAGGCCATAATGCTAGAATCCCACCTCAACAATCCCAGTCAACAATTGCCAAGAGAACCGCAAGAATTGGTATTAGACCTCTTGGGTTGGAAAAGGGTTCATCAAGCTCTAAACCACACGTACCTAGTTCTAGTAAAATGCCTAAGCCTTCATTCCTAGAACATAGACTACATTCCTTCACCGAACCTCTTTCTCATTCAAATCTCTATTCATTAGAGCACTCACCACCTAGAACTTCCCACTCACCAACCTTCTCGTTAAATAGGGAACCACCTACATCACCAAACAATCCACCGTTGGAGACAAGGAACCACCAAGGACTTAATCATATAGAGGACTTCCCATTACCACCACCTTCATTCTTAGTAGAACCTCATCCTACATTGCTCAATATACCTCCACTAACATTTGTAGAGCCTCCTCAAAACATTGAAACTCCTCCGGTTCCTAATCATGACAATAATTGCTCTAATTGTCTAAACACCCAAGGACTCGTTCAAGAAGTACGAAATGAGTTGCATTTCATGTTTAATCATCTTCTTGAACGATTGGACCAAATCAACAAGTCTACTCATCCTTAGATTCAAGCACATTGATGCCTATTAAGTTTTTGGTCACTTATTAGAATTAGTAGAAAATGTATCACATGGTTAAATCATTCTCTTAGTTTTAGAGATTTGTAGATCATCTCTCGCATTTTAATGAATGAATTTACATGTTTTATGCCATATTATCTTGAGTATATGTTTGGTGCAAAATTACATGTACCATTTTGATGGTGACATCATCTGCTCACATCACCGTTGCTGTCTTAAGCTTTCAGACAGACGGATCCCTCTATTTTTCCTAGACGGATCCCTCCAAGGAGGGAACTGTGGGATCCGTGCAACAGAAGACTTGTTTTCTACTAACTTGAGTCTTATCTGCAGGAAATTATTCTTTAGATACTTGTTTTCTAACCTTTGTTTTGTAGATTTTCAATATACACATAAAGATTTTGACACCCTAAAGCTAGGGGGAGTTTCGTGTCAAAGCGATACATTGCAAAATCATTTGCAATATATTTTAGGATTACGTTACATGACGTCCCTTTGCAAAGTTGCAATCATCAAGGGGGAGCATATTCGTCACAAAGACGAAACCATTTGCAAACATTGTTGCAATGCACTAGTTTAGTATTTCTTCTTACTTGATGTCCTCACAAAGGGATGGACTCGTCTAGGGGGAGCAAAGACGAGCACACTTCCCGTCACTTGCTCTCTATACTCTTATTTTCTTTCTTTTTACATGTTTTTCTTAAAACAAAATGTTAGTTTCTTTTCGACGTTCTTTTTATTTCGAAAAAAAGGGGGAGAAGAGAGGAAAAACTCCAATTCAAACTTTTACGAATTTTAGTTTTTCCGTAAAATAATTTTATGTTTTGTCATCAACAAAAAGGGGGAAATTGTTAATACAAATAAGCCGTAAAAACATTTATTTATATTTTACGATCTTCTAATGTTTTGTCGATAACAAACGTAAAATCATTTTAATGAAACAAATAAAATTCGTAAATGGTTTGAGCCAATAGTTTACTAACACACTTACATTTTCACATAAAACACTAAACAAGTAAAAGTGATTTTATGATTTAGTATTACATATGTACAACAACTAGTGTTTACATATTGGGTAGATATATACATAACTAGTATCTATTATAATGGGTAGAAGTTTAAGTATTTGACTCATTGACCAAATACATTGAATGTAGTTGGGTAAAACCCAAAGTCCATAACCCATAACTCATTGCATGACATCATGCATAAGTCATAAATGGATATTATCAATGACCCATGGATTTAACCCATGACCCATGGACTAGATGCATTGCATCTTGTAGATACATTGTATCTACTTAGATACCCATGGTCCAAAGTCTAGGACCCATGACCCATAACCCATGACCCATGACCCAAAACCCATGGGCAAAGAGGATCGTCCCTTGGATCCCCAGGAATACACTTTACGGATCCCCCAAGTGAGGGATCCGTGGAACAGTAGCCAAATTTCTTCAATAAATAGTGAGCCATTTCTTCATTTTGGGTTGCCACTCCCAACATACTTTCTCATAGTATTGTAAACCTTCTAACCTCATATCCAAAGGATCTCTCTATGTAGTTTGTGTTTTGTTTTGTGTGATTCTCTAGGTTCCTCTTAAAGGCGAGATCACAACCTCTTGAAGTTGAGCAAGCTCAAGTCCATGAGTTGCCATGCTTCGTCATCATCAAGACTACTGAGGTTCTCTTGTTGATACTTCTTTCTTCCTCAATAAGAAGTGTTTTATCAAAGGCATTAGTGAAGGATGCCGAAAGAGTCAAGACGATAGCATTAGTGAAAGGTGCTTAATGTCCGTGTCAAAGGCATTAGTAAAGAATTCTAAAAGAATCAAGACGAAAGCATTAGTGAAAGGTGCTTAACGTCCCTGTCAAAGGCATTAGTGAAGAATGCTAAAGGAGCCAAGACGAAGGCATTAGTGAAAGGAGGTTTTAAAAGGTACCATTTTGAGGGGTCGTTTTAGCCCTTATTTGATCACTTTTGTATCCGTTATTGCTTAATATCGTTCCTTTTCACTTTTTAGGTCTCTTGAAGGCAAAATGATGGAATGGCACTTATTTGGACGAAAAGGCGCGAATATACGAAGAAAATGGCCAAAGTCAGAATCGAGACACTCAAAGCTGCTGAAAACAGAAGGCGACGGCGTCACTGCTTAAATGCGACGCCGTCGGAGGATTTTTGTGACGATACAGAAGCCAAAAACCCTATTTTCAAGTGACGACGTCGGGCTTTAAAAGAGTAGGCCGTCGCTACTCAGACGGCCTAGATGCGAACCAGACGGCGTCAGAAGCTGAAGAGGACGGCGTCACAGACATAAGGTGACGCCGTCGCAAGGTTAACGTGGCCAAGACGAAACCCTAATGACGGCGACACGACGGCGTCACAAAACATTAGGTGACGCCGTCGCATATGTAATATTATATATAGAATCCGAATTTTTCAGTTTTAAGGGTAGTCTTTTGGAGTAAAAACCTAAAACCGAACCAAGGGTGTCTTGTACAGTATTTTAGGGTTTCAAACCCTATCTTACATCAAGATAAGTATTTACTTCATCAATTCAATTATGTCTTTGATTATTTGTGTGTATGCTTGCATGTTCTCCATGTCTGGCTAATTTATTTGTGTGTTTGCTTAGGGAGTATTAAACTTAATTATTGAATATTGATTGGTTGTTTCTTATCTTAGTTGATTAATGATCTAGTAATGCGATAGGTCATTCGTTGTGTACTTAATGCTTGATTCATCTTTGTGAACCTTAGAATATAATTACCTGAGTAGTTGTAAGCTAAACCATCCAAAGAGTGCCTTAGAGTAAGAGTTTATTATCCCTAGTGGGTTTTGTAGACGAGACCCTTTGGTAAGTTCAAAGAGTTAGGGAGAAACGCATACCCTACAACTTTAGACACACAACGCAACTAAGAATAAGGACGTGACAATTCAACCATCAATAGGAGATAATTAAGGAGTAGTAAAACCTAAGTAAACACATCTTTAAACTATCATACTAGCACACATTAATTAGACATAGACTACCACCACCTTAGTTTAGATAATTAGATAACAGTAGAGTAATCGGTAGAAATACCAACCCCCCAAATCCAATACCCGAGATTCGTACCTTTCAATTTCCCAAAAAAACATAAAAAAAGATAAAAAATAATCTTCCTCAACCTCAACCTTAGCGTAGTAACTTCTCACTAGCATTCCTATTCCCCTAGAGAACGATATCAATACCCGTGGCTTACCCTAATTACTACACTACAACGATTAGGTTCACTGCCTAGGGTGTTATAAAACTTGCTCTAAGAAAAGGAAGTTTCCTTGACCCCGAACGACGCGTGTAGCGTTATCAAGTTTTTGGCGCCGCTGCCGGGGAATAGAATAGCTAGTTAGTAGTCCACCTCGTTTAGGTTTCTTTGCTTGATTCCTATCAAGTAAATTTTTTCTCATTTTTAGCTCCCTCATAGTCTATCCCCATTCTTCGTGACCTTTGTTCGTACACCCATCACTTTTCATCATGGAAGGTGATAACCAACCACCACTCATCAACCCACCACCAATTGACCCGCCAAGAGCCCGTACTCTTGGTGAATACTCAAGACCAAGCCACCTAGGCTATAGGAACACCATTGAGCTTCCCGACCAAGCCCAAACTACGGCCTTGTGATCCGACACCATCCGGTTGGTGCAAAATGGATGTGCATTCCATGGACTTCATTCCAAAGATCCAAATCAGCATCTGAGGGATTTCCTCAAAATTGTCGATTCCATCGACCTTGATGCTACTACTTGGGAGACCACGCACCTGCGTCTCTTCCAATTCTCTCTACGGGACCAAGCTAGTAATTGGCTTGAGCGACTTCCCGCCGGATCCATCTCAAGTTGGGATGATCTTACCTCTCGCTTCCTTGCTCAATTTTTCCCACCGGGGAGAACCACTAAGCTTAGGAATGACATCTTGATGTTCCAACAACGTCAAGGTGAATCTCTCTACGAAGCATGGACCCGATTCAAGGACTTACTTCATAAAGTCCCTCATCACGGCATTGATCTTTGGCTCCAAGTCCAAATCTTTTATGATCATGTCAACTTCCCCACTAAGCGATCCATTGACCAAGCGGCCGGTGGAAATCTTAGTGATCTCACCGCGGAAGAATCATGGGGTATAATCAAGGACCTTGCCCTCTACGACAACGAAAGTTGGGATGACCCCCGTGAGCTACCTAAAACCGTCAAGGCAATCTCCTTGCCTTCCATCGACTCACAACCTTCCGACCGTAGGATGATCGAACTTGAAGATCAAGTTAAATTCCTCATGAGTGCCTACGAAAATCCTAAGTCTTCACACCATGTGAACAAAGTTTCTTCCTCTTGCGAGACGTTTTGTGATCCTCATAACACGCGCACTAGCACCCGATCCCCCGAACATGCTTCCGTTGACTACGCATCCTCGCGTATTAATGGAGCGGGAGGAAGATTCCCTATAATACCCGGACCTAGGAATTTCAATGAAACCCGTGAGGCATGGAAAAGCAAGCCCGACTTCTACTGGGGACAAACCAAAGAATTCACCTCCAATGATTTCTCATGGCCCCCACCTAACGGTCCTAACCAACAAAACATCGAAGTGATGTTGCAAAACCTAGTTGCATCCCAAGAAACCCAAATGGCTAAGCTCTTGGACCGCTTTAACCATCAACAAGCCGAGATGGATAGGAAGATAGACAACCTTTTGAAAGCCATAACCAATAGTGATAGGAAGGTTAGTGCTATCTCAACTCCCGAACCTTCAGGTATAGAGATTAAGGATCCAAGCAAGCTAACTAAGCACGTTCAATTCGTCAATACCCTCGCCTTAGTGAAACCTGATAGAACAGATGACGAAGAGGACCATACGCTTGTGAATAATGTAACACCCGGGGAAGTAGATGAAGTAGAGATTGACTATTTCAACAAATTTCCTATGGAAGAAGAACTATCTCGCCACCCTCACTTAGTGCGTGACGTCCGTCACATGTATGTTAGGAAAAGCCCTAGAATCAAGTTTGGGGACCCTTGGAATCTTAACATACCATGTTGCATAGGGCACCTTTTTATGGCAAAGGCCTACATTGATCGCAAATCCCCAATCAACATAATGATGAGCACCTACTACAATTGGATAATGAAGAAGCCTATCCCAACTAGGCAAGACCCCGATAATCCTAGGGATAAGTGTAATTTTCTTGGTAGAATTAAGGGATTGCCCGTCTATGTAGGTAGTTTCACGTTCCCTACGGACTTCATAATTGTGGATGATATTAGCACGGCCATAGACCCTAGTTTGTCCCACGTTATTCTAGGAAAACCTTTCATAGAAAGCACCGGGATGACCTATGACCCCTCGTTAGGAGTAGTGCGATTCAAGGATGAGACCGACGACATAGCTTACCAAATGCCATTTAAGATTGAGAAGTTTTCATCACTCTCTAATGATGAAAAGGAACTTAAGCTATCGGTCTATTATAGGAATGATAAGGATAGGGAAAAGGGAGTAGATTAGGTTATGGCTAAGATTTTCGGGTTCTATAAGGATTGTTTGAACTTAGGACCGAAATATAGGACCGAGTGGGGAGAGGATGAACTCTTAGAGAGGTGCATCATAGGACACTTCTACAACATGGAATCCCCCGGTAGAGACCGTCAAGAGGGCGGTAATGAGAAAACGTAGGGGCACGACTACGAGTCTAGCTACAAGACTCTTAAATAAAGAAAAGCGCTTTGTGGGAGGCAACCCATGCTTAATTGTTTGTTTGTTAGTGTCATATATCTTTTATTGAATGTTTATCCTCATGTTTAAATTTGTAAAAATGCTTTATCTTATTTTTAACCTCGTCTTAATTGCATATAAAGGTATTTTACATAAGGGATAAGTGTAGGGAGGATTACACACGTTTTCAAAAGAAACGTAAACATGAGGATAACAATTAACTAAAAGATATATATGTTTGTTTGTTCGAGTCAAATGTTTGTATCGAGTCATAATGGATGTTTTTGCAGAAATTTTTCCAGATTCTAAAGATGTAAATTTTCCAGAATTTTTTTCAGAAAATCGCAGACCAGTTTTTGTCAGGATAACCTGACGGCGTCAGGATTGCAACCTGACGGCGTCAGGAAGGAGTAAAAACATCAGATCACTTTTTCTCGTTTTCTGAGCTACTTATAAATTTTTAGAATTTTCCAGGTCTTAATTTTCTTAGAAATTCTGTAAACATCCATTCCACAAGCATTATATCCTAGTTTAAATCGAGTCTTATATATATTATTACCGCCGGTTTTACGCGAAGGTTTCGTTTGTTTTCTTCAAGTGTGCAGGTTTAGTTTGTCAAGAAGAAGTTACACAAGATTGGAAGGAGCTTTTCACGCAATAATTCTTCTTGGAAAGGATTTAACCACTGATTCGTGTAAAGTGAGTGGTGAAAACAAACACAATATCAACGTATATCAAAATAACCGTAAAACTCGACAAATCAACCTTTTAGGAAAAGGGTTAACGTGCCAAACCTCACGGGTGTGATAAAAGTGATACCGGGAAGTGATTTCCCCGGGTCGTGTCCCAACGAGGTGTGAAATTGACGAAGTCGTTGAGTTTCGTGATTATGGACTTGAATTGGATAAACGAATTTGGGATTTTGGATTACGTATTCTACAAAATAAAGAACGAGAGTGAAAATAAAGCAAGTAAAACAAAGTAAATACTAAATAAACTACTACTAACCCTAAAGAACAGTAAAATGATGCTAAATTACATCCTAGGGTGCTAAAACACAAAAACGGGAAAAACCGGGAACGCACCGAGCCCCGAAAGTGAAAAATAATGCAATTTAAGTCCTACGAGTGCAAAACTAATTTTCCTACATTCTAAATGACTAAAAATAATTTTAGGAAAAAGCGGAATATTTTTTTGAGTTATATTTTATTTTCTACGAATTAAAAACTATTTTAATCTAATTAATTAATAAAAAATACTAAAACATTTTAGAAAATTGTGAAACTTTTTGTAAAAATACTTGATGATCTACTGGACCTACGAAAAATAAAATGTGAGCCACAGCTTATACAAATAAGCTGTGAAAAATAAGCAAAGTGAAATAAGCTTAAACTAACAAACGTCTTTAAGTACTAGATGTCGCAAGAAATAACCAAGACAAGTCCCAAGGGCGATTGGTTCGTGTGTGGTGTGTTGAGGTCGTGTGCAAGAGGTCAGGGGGTCGAATCCCACCCCTGCACCTTTTTATTCACTATTTTTTTTTGGATTTTCTTTTTGAAACTTAAAAAGCTTAACAAAATGAAGATTTTATGTAAAAACTAAACTTTTGAAAAGCTCTAAATAAGCAGTTGGAAGCTCATCCATCCACTGATTTGGACAGAAAGATCCCAAACAAACACACCCTACAATTGCAGTTTAAGCACAAAATCACAAAGGAAAACAGTTGATAAGCCAAAGAATTAAGCTAATACATTATGAACATTTAAAATAAACTGAACAAAAAGATTATACTGATAAAAAGGAAGGGGGGAAAGCAATTGGAAAAGTGGCAAAACTAGGGAACCTTAAGCTACGAGCGAAAAATAAGCTAATCTAAAAAGCATTAATATGCACTAATAAGCTGAAAACTAGTGAATTAAACCTAGGCTATCTAAAGAATACTAAAAGGAACCTAAATAAGCCAAAGAATAAGCTACATGACTCTAAAAACTACTCTACTTCACTGCTGTTGGACTGCAGTCCACAACAGCACCTGTGGGGCATTTTCTAGCTTATAAATAAGCTAGTAAAACTGAAATCCAATCCCTAAATCTATCAAAACAGCATAGCACACCAACATGAGAGCTTGGAAAACCAAAATTTGGACAAATTAGAGCTTATATGAAACTAAAAAAAGTTGCTGATGAAGGGCTGCTGTTTGTGACAGCAATCAGTTAAGACGAGAAACTTAGAAAAGTTGTTTTCCAACCATTACTACTTACAATACTTGTAAAAGAACTTGTGACACAACACCAAATACTTTGTTAGACTCAAATATGGGTCAAACGAAGCTTTGACCTACAACTAAGCTGCTTCCAAACACCTTCTATTGGGGCAGGACTACTGAGAAAGTGTTTTAAAAAAAAATATCTGAGATTCAATAAAACTAACTATTGCAACTGTAACTGGATTAAAACAACTTAGAACACAATCTCAATTGGAAAGGATGACTAAGGACATGAACCAAGAAAAATAAATTAGCATCAAAACATGAACTTAAAAATCTGAAAATTGCATTAACTAGAAATCAAAGATTACAAATTAAAAATGACAAAGGATATTAAAAGTGGGACTAGAACAAGATTTCTAGACAAAGTTTTACAAACATCCTATTTGCCTATTTATACTAAAAAGCTTCTGTCTTCTCTCCTCATTCTTGCTTTTTTTTCAGTTTGTGTTTCTTTTGTGTGATGAAACAAGCCAAAACTCCTTGTGTGCTTTCTTGAATTGATCCAAGCCATCCATTTAGTAGGTACTCTTCAAAAACAATCCGAGCCATCCATTGGTGTTTTGTAAGCTTGGGATTGCCACAGTGGAACTGGGTATCTCGTGACTTTGCCTTGGGTGAAGGAGATGAGTGGGATTGGGATATGGGACTGGCTGGGTAAAGGGAAGGTTTTAGGCTTCCTGGGTTAAATAGAAAGAAGAAGGGAGGGAAAAGAGAATCGGGTTTTTTTTGTTGGGTTGGGGAATTTGGGTAAAAGGGTTTATTAATAAAAAGTGTTTAAGTTTATAAAAAGGGTTAAAATGTATTTTGGTTTTAAAAAGTTTTTGGTCATTTGGGTATCGGGGAAGGGCAAAATGGAAATTTTTGTTTCGGGTTAGGTTTTTAGGTTTGTTTTCCCACTCTCATTCCAAAACATGTCCCGGGCTCTAAAAATGTAGAAAATCCACTCCCGGCTCCGTCTGCAAAGCACTTTTTCTGATTTCGGCTCGCTTTTGCTCTGTTTTCAATCCTTTTGTACCTGCAAGACACAAAACACACTCCGAGGATATTTTTAACATATTTTGAGCGTATTTGGGTGTTTTTGTTCATTTTTGTGGTCTTAGGTGGGTAAAAATGATGAGTAAAAAGGCACTCATCAAATCCCCCCACACTAAGCAATTGCTAGTCCCTAGCAATCTTTTTGAAACATAATGGATTTGAATCTCTTTACCAAAAGCCATTACTTCTGGAGTAGCCAAATGTTTCAGTTCGAGTAAGAACTATGGTACACTGATAACCATATGATTTTGAGCAAATCATCAGCTTTCAACGGTTTTGATTTGTCTTTACCAGAAGCCGTTTGCTTCTGGACTAGCCAACTCTTAGATAAAATATCTTTGGTGAGCTGATTACCAATTATGGTTTTCCAACTGCCTTTACCACAAGCCATAAACTTGCGGGCTAGCCAACTCTTCACTACTTAAAGATATGGTGAGCTGAACACCATACAATTTTGGGCAAATTGCAAGCCGTCAACGGATTTGAGATATCTTTACCAAGAGCCGTTTGCTCCTGGATTAGCCAATCGTTTTGTTTATTAGACATGGCGGACTGATAACCAAAAAAAAATTTTGGCCAAAAATGGGGGAATTGGGTGGTATAATTACATGATAAAATTCGTGAGAATTCCCCCCCATACTAGAAATGAATATTGCCCTCAATATTCAAAGTAACGGCGGTTATGCCGAAACATAGAACGTAAAAGGGAAATACTACGGCCATTATTTGAATTTTTTTTATTTTTTTTTTTTTTTTTTTTTAGAAAGCTTATATACAACAGCGGGGGGCAACTCCCCCACACTAGGGTGGTACACACGGGTGAAAACCCATGTTTAACTACTGTTTTTGATTACCGAGTCGCTAGCTTGACTCGACCCCGAATTCATTTGTTCATGGGGACGTAAGTGGAAGAGACAATCTCCATCGGACTTTCATTCAAGATGTTTGGATAAACGTTGAATGTGATGAAAGTTCCACTCCGATGAGATACAACCGGCTCAAAAGAATGAGAAATGCCGGGGTCAAAGATGGTATCTTCACTCCCGTAGGAGTTAAGACATGGAGAAGAAATGGGAGGAGAAGGCAAAGATTCAACGACATGACAACGGGTGGGTTGGGTGGGCAAAATATTAGATTGAGGAACATGGAGCGAATGTTCAGAAATCCTATCCACCACTGTAGCAATGAAGACATCTGTATCGGGCTTAGAAGAGGTTCCATCATCCGGCGGTTTAGCAGGCGGACGAGTGGATGATGGACCTAAGCCATAATCGTCACTCTGAAAACCCGAAGGTATCGAGTCATCCGGAGAAAGAAAGTCGACCTCTCTAATACGAGTGTCACTTGACGAATTATCAGAAGACCAATTGTAAAGAAGATTTTCTAATTCAGTAAGGTCGGCTTCAAAGTCGAAGTGAGCATCACCATCTCCCGGTGGGGAATGATCAATAAGAGCGAGTTCATCAGCGAACTCCTCGAGAAGGTCTAACGTCAAAGTGGGATTGCTACTATTCTTATCTTCGGGTAAAGAAGGAGATGTAGAAACGTCACTATCCTCATTCTGAATATCAAAGATGGGGTTATCTGAAATTAGAGTGAATTCAGAATCGAAGTCAAACAGAGGATTAGTGAACGCCATAGCAAAAGGTTTCTCGGACACAACGAGAATATCTTCATCATCCGTTTCAAAATCAGTGTCCATATCAAGATCTTCGGGATAAACATCTCTCACTTCCTCCAAGCTGACGAGCTCAGAAGGTATCTCCTCCAAATACTCGATGTCTCCACACGATAAAGAATCGTCAAATGATGTATAATCATTTTCAGACTCGGAGATCGCCTCAACATAAACTTTTGGGGTGGGAGAAGAATCATCATTGAGAGGCTCATCACACATATCACCAGAGATAACCCCGGATTCACTTGGGGTTGGGACAAGGTTCTCAACACAAGACGGTTCCGTTTCCGGAATAGTGTCAAGATGCTCGTCCCCCATTAAAAGGTTATCCGAAGGTTCTATGGTGGATAGGCAATATGAGGGCAGAGAGTGGACATGTGCGGTACTTTGTGAGCTTGAGATATGCACTTTGTCCTTTGTCATCTCCCAATCTTCCTCATCCTCGTCATCTAGATGGCAAGCTTCGTTAAATAGAAAACGCTGTTGAGCAGCTACGTTAAATAGGAGAAGCTTTTGAGCTGCTCGCTCATCGGCTAGAAATCTCTCGTTGCGAGCAGCTTGTTCCTCGGAAAGTTCCTCAAGAATTGTACGAGGAAATTGATCAATGACGGAAAGTTGTGGGGGTTGGATGTGGTCAAATCCGGAAGTGTTATAACAAGGATCAGGTCCATAGTAATTTTGATTCCACGATTGACATTGATAATCATCATGAGGACCCCCACACTTAGCACAATGAGGGTATTGAGGAGAGAAACTTTGAAATGATAAATCATTGAAATCTTGATAGTACGGTCGTGGCTCGAATGAATTTTGTGGAGGGTAGTTGAAATCGTTTTGAGGATAATTGAAAGAGTTCGGGTTAGAATCATAAGTGAATGAATTCTCGGCACAAATCGAACAACATCCATTGACAAGATAGTTTCCACACCACTCGCACATACATTTGTAACAACGAAAACTTTGTGGTAACAAGTCTCCACAACCGTAGCAATACTCTTGATCGAACGACGATATCTCGGGTACGGGAGTAGGAATCGAGGGCTCAAAAACATCACAAATGTTAGGTAAAACGATATTTCCCGAAGTTGAAAATTGACGAAATTCATTTAAGCAATTTTGAACAATGTTCATGAAATCGTCCGAAAAAGGTTTTGAAGATTCCGAAGGTGGGACAAGTGGTGTGCTCTTAGAGCTAGCAATTTCCACCACGTCCGTTTTGGTCTCCGGTTCTTGCTCTTTTCTCTTAACCTTAACCGTAAATCGCGAAAGATTTGGATCAAATCTAGACGGTTTAGGCTCAGAAACAATAGAACAAATCTCGGGTTGTGGCGGGTGGTCAGAAAAACTTGGAGAATCATCGAGAGAGTTTTTATCGGATAATTTGAACCAATAGCAATATTTTCTTGCACCAGCCCTACCACATCGCTTACATACACATTCATGATTGAGACAATAAAGCTGATCCTCTTCCATACGGCTTTTGCAGTGAAAACAACGACGATAATCGATCGTCGCCATGAGAATTAAACATATAGAGGGTTAAAGAAATAGAATCAAATGGTTGAGAGGATACGAAGGATAGAATTAAACGGCAAAAGAGGGTAAGAGAAATAGAATCATACGGATAAGAGGAATGAGAAGAGTATTTTTGGTTTTTTGTATTTTATGAAAAACGGTAACTTCACGAGGAAGGATCTTCAAGTCACTAATCGCAAAAACTTCACGATATTGTCGCAACACACCTCCCCGGCAGCGGCGCCAAAATTTGATTCGTGTAAAGTGAGTGGTGAAAACAAACACAATATCAACGTATATCAAAATAACCGTAAAACTCGACAAATCAACCTTTTAGGAAAAGGGTTAACGTGCCAAACCTCACGGGTGTGATAAAAGTGATACCGGGAAGTGATTTCCCCGGGTCGTGGCCCAACGAGGTGTGAAATTGACGAAGTCGTTGAGTTTCGTGATTATGGACTTGAATTGGATAAACGAATTTGGGATTTTGGATTACGTATTCTACAAAATAAAGAACGAGAGTGAAAATAAAGCAAGTAAAACAAAGTAAATACTAAATAAACTACTACTAACCCTAAAGAACAGTAAAATGATGCTAAATTACATCCTAGGGTGCTAAAACACAAAAACGGGAAAAACCGGGAACGCACCGAGCCCCGAAAGTGAAAAATAATGCAATTTAAGTCCTACGAGTGCAAAACTAATTTTCCTACATTCTAAATGACTAAAAATAATTTTAGGAAAAAGCGGAATATTTTTTTGAGTTATATTTTATTTTCTACGAATTAAAAACTATTTTAATCTAATTAATTAATAAAAAATACTAAAACATTTTAGAAAATTGTGAAACTTTTTGTAAAAATACTTGATGATCTACTGGACCTACGAAAAATAAAATGTGAGCCACAGCTTATACAAATAAGCTGTGAAAAATAAGCAAAGTGAAATAAGCTTAAACTAACAAACGTCTTTAAGTACTAGATGTCGCAAGAAATAACCAAGACAAGTCCCAAGGGTGATTGGTTCGTGTGTGGTGTGTTGAGGTCGTGTGCAAGAGGTCAGGGGGCCGAATCCCACCCCTGCACCTTTTTATCCACTATTTTTTTTTTGGATTTTCTTTTTGAAACTTAAAAAGCTTAACAAAATGAAGATTTTATGTAAAAACTAAACTTTTGAAAAGCTCTAAATAAGCAGTTGGAAGCTCATCCATCCACTGATTTGGACAGAAAGATCCCAAACAAACATACCCTACAATTGCAGTTTAAGCACAAAATCACAAAGGAAAACAGTTGATAAGCCAAAGAATTAAGCTAATACATTATGAACATTTAAAATAAACTGAACAAAAAGATTATACTGATAAAAAGGGAAGGGGGGAAAGCAATTGGAAAAGTGGCAAAACTAGGGAACCTTAAGCTACGAGCGAAAAATAAGCTAATCTAAAAAGCATTAATAAGCACTAATAAGCTGAAAACTAGTGAATTAAACCTAGGCTATCTAAAGAATACTAAAAGGAACCTAAATAAGCCAAAGAATAAGCTACATGACTCTAAAAACTACTCTACTTCACTGCTGTTGGACTGCAGTCCACAACAGCACCTGTGGGGCATTTTCTAGCTTATAAATAAGCTAGTAAAACTGAAATCCAATCCCTAAATCTATCAAAACAGCATAGCACACCAACATGAGAGCTTGGAAAACCAAAATTTGGACAAATTAGAGCTTATATGAAACTAAAAAAAGTTGCTGATGAAGGGCTGCTTAAGCTGCTGTAGGCTGCTGTTTGTGACAGCAATCAGTTAAGACGAGAAACTTAGAAAAGTTGTTTTCCAACCATTACTACTTACAATACTTGTAAAAGAACTTGTGACACAACACCAAATACTTTGTTAGACTAAAATATGGGTCAAACGAAGCTTTGACCCACAACTAAGCTGCTTCCAAACACCTTCTATTGGGGCAGGACTACTGAGAAAGTGTTTTAAAAAAAAAATCTGAGATTCAATAAAACTAACTATTGCAACTGTAACTGGATTAAAACAACTTAGAACACAATCTCAATTGGAAAGGATGACTAAGGACATGAACCAAGAAAAATAAATTAGCATCAAAACATGAACTTAAAAATCTGAAAATTGCATTAACTAGAAATCAAAGATTACAAATTAAAAATGACAAAGGATATTAAAAGTGGGACTAGAACAAGATTTCTAGACAAAGTTTTACAAACATCCTATTTGCCTATTTATACTAAAAAGCTTCTGTCTTCTCTCCTCATTCTTGCTTTTTTTCAGTTTGTGTTTCTTTTGTGTGATGAAACAAGCCAAAACTCCTTGTGTGCTTTCTTGAATTGATCCAAGCCATCCATTTAGTAGGTACTCTTCAAAAACAATCCGAGCCATCCATTGGTGTTTTGTAAGCTTGGGATTGCCACAGTGGAACTGGGTATCTCGTGACTTTGCCTTGGGTGAAGGAGATGAGTGGGATTGGGATATGGGACTGGCTGGGTAAAGGGAAGGTTTTAGGCTTCCTGGGTTAAAGAGAAAGAAGAAGGGAGGGAAAAGAGAATCGGGTTTTTTTTGCTGGGTTGGGGAATTTGGGTAAAAGGTTTTATTAATAAAAAGTGTTTAAGTTTATAAAAAGGGTTAAAATGTATTTTGGTTTTAAAAAGTTTTTGGTCATTTGGGTATCGGAGAAGGGCAAAATGGAAATTTTTGTTTCGGGTTAGGTTTTTAGGTTTGTTTTCCCACTCTCATTCCAAAACATGTCCCGGGCTCTAAAAATGTAGAAAATCCACTCCCGGCTCCGTCTGCAAAGCACTTTTTCTGATTTCGGCTCGCTTTTGCTCTGTTTTCAATCCTTTTGTACCTGCAAGACACAAAACACACTCCGAGGATATTTTTAACATATTTTGAGCGTATTTGGGTGTTTTTGTTCATTTTTGTGGTCTTAGGTGGGTAAAAATGATGAGTAAAAAGGAACTCATCAACCACCACTTTATACGGATCCTACCGAGCTAATCAGGGGAGTATTAGTTTCTTTCATTTTTAATTACCTTCTTTTATCATAACTTTGATACTTTCGGGGAACATTGGGGACAATGTTCAGTTTAAGTATAGGGAGGGAAAATAAAACGGGAACTTTGAAACTATGCTTATCCTTGATTATTTGCTTTGTCTAAGTGCATTTGCGTAATAAACCATGAGAAAATGTCGGTTAGGGTAATTTTGGCACCAAATTTAAAATTTTTCATGACATATAGGAGTGGGCCATTAGTCTTAACAAAAGCGTCTCACGGATAGGAAGTTATATGACTAGCAAAAAACCCTTTACCACTTAAATTCCACCAAAAATGTGAGGATCGCCTTAGATTAGTAGGAATTAAAGCATTCATCTTTAATGCTTAGAGTGTGAACCGGTAGTATATTAGATTCTAGAACTTGTTTTGTGATGCATTCCGAGATCGCTAGTGAGACTACACTTGTGTAGTTAGGAATAACTAAATGATAAGAGGCATTAGGATAACCCTTGTTTGATACCCGTAATATAATTACTTCTTCCACATCGGTTGAGTGATTCCCCCACACCCTTTGCGATGTACTCATCTTTAGTACACGATACCCCTAGTTAACCCCTCAGAGCCTATCCTTTTCGCGGTTCTCGTGATGTTTCGGTTTTTCCGGAATATCAATGAAGAGCATTGTTTACACCCCACCCCCAAATATACACCCAAATCGCCTTAGCCTACCCTTTATGCACTCACTTTTAGTGCAATTTTTTGTTATCACCCTAAACCCTTAGTTCAATTATCTGGTTGCTTGCATGAGTTGCTAAGTCGAGTCATATCCTTTGTATACAATTTTGGGACGATTGGGATTCATGGGAAAAGTTAAAGTTTATGAAATGACGGGAAGGGAACGTTAAATTCAAATTCCCTTTGTTTGCATAATAATGTACCCCAAGTGTTTTGATCTTTTCAATTCGGGTCAAATTAGTGTTAGAGTAATAAAAACTCAAGTGTAGGGATGTGCCTATGAATCCCTATCATTTTGATGTTACCGTAGAGGATGATAGAGTAAAAGTGTATGAAAAAAAAAAAAAAAAGAAAAAAAAAAGAAAAGAAAAGAAAATAGAGTGTAAAAAAAAAAAAAAAAAAAAAAAAAAAAAAAAAAAAAAAAAAAAAAAAACATACGGGCTACCATTCTACATCTATCCTTTAAATTCATGTTTGTTTATTTCCGTTACCTAGAGTTTTAGAGTGTCGAGTCTTGGCTTAGCAACGCCATTCTTCGTATGCATTTAACATAGAGATTTTTGACTTTCCACCACTACATAGCCTATCCCACCAAACCCTTGTTTCCCTACCGTAAGCCTAACGTTACAACCCTTTAAAAGACCTCTTTGATAGTCTTTCCTAGGTGCTTACGCCAAAGCGATGGAGGTTTGATCTATTCTCAAGCCTATGGTAATCTATGTACTAGGACCGGTTAATGAGTGTTTATCTTCCATTTCCTATTTGTTATATTTCATATATACACCCGAGAGAGATGTGAGTATCCAAACACCCCATGTGAGGTGCTAGTATGTAATTTCCGTGCTTGTTATGACTTTTGCGGGGCTTATATGTGTTGTGGACCGTTTTGAATCAATGCTTCATGACCCCTAACTTATAAATTAATTGGCTAAAAGCATATTTGCTTGAGGACAAGCAAATAACAAGTGTAGGGATATTTGATAAGGTTTTAAAAGGTACCATTTTGAAGGTTCGTTTTAGCCCTTATTTGATCACTTTTGTATCCGTTATTGCTTAATATCGTTCCTTTTCACTTTTTAGGTCTCTTGAAGGCAAAATGCTGGAATGGCACTTATTTGGACGAAAAGGCGCGAATATACGAAGAAAATGGCCAAAGTCAGAATCGAGACACTCAAAGCTGCTGAAAACAGAAGGCGACGGCGTCACTGCTTAAATGCGCCGTCGGAGGATTTTTGTGACGATATAGAAGCCAAAAACCCTATTTTCAAGTGACGACGTCGGGCTTTAAAAGAGTAGGCCGTCGCTACTCAGACGGCCTAGATGCGACCCAGACGGCGTCAGAAGCTGAAGAGGACGGCGTCACAGACATAAGGTGACGCCGTCGCAAGGT
Source organism: Chrysanthemum seticuspe (assembly GCA_019973895.1). Classification (NCBI taxonomy): domain Eukaryota; kingdom Viridiplantae; phylum Streptophyta; class Magnoliopsida; order Asterales; family Asteraceae; genus Chrysanthemum; species Chrysanthemum seticuspe. The sequence goes on along the minus strand of BPTQ01000001.1, from coordinate 134,582,439 downwards.
TAACGTGGCCAAGACGAAACCCTAATGACGGCGACACGACGGCGTCACAAAACATTAGGTGACGCCGTCGCATATGTAATATTATATATAGAATCCGAATTTTTCAGTTTTAAGGGTAGTCTTTTGGAGTAAAAACCTAAAACCGAACCAAGGGTGTCTTGTACAGTATTTTAGGGTTTCAAACCCTATCTTACATCAAGATAAGTATTTACTTCATCAATTCAATTATGTCTTTGATTATTTGTGTGTATGCTTGCATGTTCTCCATGTCCGGCTAATTTATTTATGTGTTTGCTTAGGGAGTATTAAACTTAATTATTGAATATTGATTGGTTGTTTCTTATCTTAGTTGGTTAATGATCTAGTAATGCGATAGGTCATTCGTTGTGTACTTAATGCTTGATTCATCTTTGTGAACCTTAGAATATAATTACCTGAGTAGTTGTAAGCTAAACCATCCAAAGAGTGCCTTAGAGTAAGAGTTTATTATCCCTAGTGGGTTTTGTAGACGAGACCCTTTGGTAAGTTCAAAGAGTTAGGGAGAAACGCATACCCTACAACTTTAGACACACAACGCAACTAAGAATAAGGACGTGACAATTCAACCATCAATAGGAGATAATTAAGGAGTAGTAAAACCTAAGTAAACACATCTTTAAACTATCATACGAGCACACATTAACTAGACATAGACTACCACCACCTTAGTTTAGATAATTAGATAACAGTAGAATAATCGGTAGAAATACCAACCCCCCAAATCCAATACCCGAGATTCGTACCTTTCAATTTCCCAAAAAAACATAAAAAAAGATAAAAAATAATCTTCCTCAACCTCAACCTTAGCGTAGTAACTTCTCACTAGCATTCCTATTCCCCTAGAGAACGATATCAATACCCGTGGCTTACCCTAATTACTACACTACAACGATTAGGTTCACTGCCTAGGGTGTTATAAAACTTGCTCGAAGAAAAGGAAGTTTCCTTGACCCCGAACGACGCGTGTAGCGTTATCCGTGCCAAACGTCCGTGTCAAGGGCATTAGTAAATGATACCTGGAAGTCAAGTCAAGTGGCATTAGTGAAAGATGCCAAGGGTGTATCCAAGGATATTGATATCCTTGATGATGTTGTAATAAGGAGTGGGTGTCCTTTAGGATAGGTGTTGTGTAGTGTTAGGTAGTAGTTCCTCCATTGTAATGGAACTCGGTATCTAGCCTAGTACCGGATAAAGGGTAGGCGACGTTGTGATAGGTGTGGTTCTACCTTGTGGAAGAACCCGGTGTCTAGCCTAGTACCGGAAAAAGAGTAGGCGACATTGTGAAGGCTTCTCCGCCATTAGGAGTTGGTGTCGTGTAGTGTTTACGAACTCTCGTGTAGGAGACTCGAGGAGTGGAGTAGGGCAAGGAAGGTGTCATTGTAGCCGAACCACTATAAACACTTGTGTCGTGATTATGTGTTTCTTACTATTTATCTTTCCATTACGCATTTAGATATCTATCTACCAATGTACAACATACACATTTAAATAGATTGACATAAGTCTATCTAAATATTTTAAAACAAAGTTTTAATCGGTAAAACTATTCAACCTCCCCCCTTCTAGTTTTTCACATAACCATTTTTGTCGTGAAGCATGCCTAGGTGATGCAACGAGCAATCCTTGATGTCTTGGCCATGAATTTGGTCATGTATCATTGATTTTTTCCACTTCGCCATGACACGTTAGTAATGACACTACCCTATAACCTTTGAATCACTATCAACCCAACATTGCTTTCTAAGATTGTCTTGACCTTAGCTCTAGTGGTGGAGATGTGTGTAATTGCCAAGCTTATGATAGAATACTTGCTTTGCCCATGCAATTGAGTGATCACCCCGAAATTAAAACTTAGATTAGGATGAGCGTGAGAGTGTTTTCGTTCCCATTTCGTGAGGTATTCGGCTCGTATAAATATTCTAGTATGGAACTATTAACTGCACATTCCTTGGTCTACTTCGGGGATGTATCTTTTACAATATAAGAAGTCTACTTGAGGGCAAGTAGAGTTCAAGTGGGTGGATATTTGATAACATCAAATAATCCTGATATTCTAAGCATTAATTTCCCCCTTTATCATCACATTATGAGTAAAATGCTAGTAGAAACATCCTTATTCCTTATTATTTCATTTCAGGATCTATTTCATGCAAGGAAGCGGTAAATGGACATTTCTAAGCCCAAGGATGATTTGTCTCTCATCTACGACATAACTATGTGATGGAGTTATGCCGATAATAATGATCATGAAGAATACAACATAACAATGGAGTATAGTTACGCCGTAACAAGACTACTGAGCATGAAGCTTTGCTTTTCTATCTCTTTATCCTAAATTCTTGTGTCTATGTAATTGGAATAATTATATCATGTCAATGGATTATCAATATCATATCAATATCAATTCTAATAATCTTAGTTCTTTCAAGGTCATAGCTCTCTTGGGATGACACTCGGATTTACCTAAGGCTTTACTTCATCTGATCGGGTTCTCTGCCCGTTAGTATGTGTTTATCCTAAGTTGTCTAAGTTTTATAAATATTAAAAGCAGGAGGAAATAGCACATCAGTCTTGAAGCTAGACTCGAAGTCGTGCTCCTACGTACCCATGTAGGTAAGTTTATCCTCAAGAATGTCATAGGGATCAAACTTATCTTTTAACTTCCCATTAGTATGCTTAGTCCAGTATGCCTTTTCAAAATTTTCTCCATCGGGATCATAAATGGTCATCCTAATGTGCCATTCTCCATTCCCATCACTAGGTGGTCTATCCCAACTCCAGTTATACTTAGGCTTCTCACTCTCAACTTTCCACCAATTCATATTAAGATTAATAGGCAAGGTTACTAGGAATCCGGTCATCTTCCTAAACACTAAAGTATCCTCGAACGGCTTCACTTCAATGTCCCTATCCAATTGTTGTTCATTGAGAATCGAGTTACTCACGAAAGTCTCTTCTAGATAGAAAGGTCGTTGAGGGCCTACAAAATCCCTATTGGTCCAAGGTCTACATCTAGATGGTCTTATATCCAACATGATCTCATAGGGTATTTGTTCATCCTCTTTGTAGTAGATATGCTTCTTGATATCGTAAATTGACCTAGCACTCCCTTCTCCTACCACTATCTTAGACATCTTGCAATCAATTATGGCACTAGCGGTAGCTAAGAATCCTCTTCTAACTAACAATGGGCAAGTTGGGTCCTTATTCATGTCTAGCACATGGAAATCCGCTAAAAGAGTTAATCGACCTATGTGTACTACCATTTCCATTATTGTACCTACCGGATATGCAATACTAGCGTCCGCTAAATCTAAGATGGTTTTCGTTGATCCATCTTTCCTAAGTTAAGGCTTTTATGGAGGGACTACGGAAGAAGGTTGATGCTTGACCCTAAGTCGGCTAATGTGTCGAAAGCTTTGGAATTTCCAATGATACACGGAAGAATGAATAGCCCAGGATCATCTAACTTCTTAGGTAACTTATTTTGCACAAATGAGGACCCACATTCTCCTAATTTTAGTTTTTGCTCATATTTATCTTTAAAGCATTATAGTAAGGCGCATGAGTCAAGACTTCACGAACTGGCTTTTCTTGGTGGAGCTCCTTATACTCCTCTTCAAGAGTGGCTTCGGGTTCTTGGATGATTGGTGTCTCAAGAGTTGAGTGGACCGTTGGCTCGGGTCCTTGGTATCTTATGAAGGATCGTTTGGAACCCGTGTTGATGGTGTTGACCGAGTGGACTTTTAGGTGTGAGGGGCATGGATATGCACTCTCCCTTGGTGAGCAAGAACATGAAGTCGATGAAATCGAATTCACTTTTGGGTTCTTTATGGTGTCACTTGGGAGTTGTAGTCACCTGGAAAATTTCGCTATTTTAAATCTTCATATTTATGAACTAGACTGTTTATCAAATTTATTTGATCTAAATTGAGCATTTTAGCATGTACATTTCATCTTTTCTTGCATAAAATTTATGCCTATCCGAGTAGTCTTATTTAATTATGCCTGATCTTTACTGATTTTTAAATCAGTCTCACAAGAAATATTTTCTTGTCTTATGAGTCCGCACGCGTACCAAAATAAAAGAAAACGCGAGGAAATAAAAGCGAACCAATAAAAATCTAAAATTTCATTATCGCGTCAGTTTAATTAAAACGTGTCCGAAAATATAGACAGTGTATTTTCACCGTTACGAATTATATCATTACGAATTGACAACGAAGTGCCAAAATACATCTAATACCTAAAATAATACACACTTACAATATCTATTAACTAATTACATTTACAAAAAAAATAAATAAAAACAAAAACTAAAACCACCCCACCCTTATCACAAACCCACGCCCCCTCCTTTATCCCATATCTGCTTCTGCTCTTCTCTGAAATACGCCCCACCACAACCAACTGCCCCTCCATTTTCGTCTCCCCTTCTTCCCCCTGCACACGCTGCCATGTCCTCTCCAAGAATAGCTACACCTCCAAAAACCTTTCCCAACACCTTAAACAACTTCAATCCAAGAATAGTTAACCCTTGGCTTATCCCATGGAAGCAAATCGACAAGATGAGGTCCCCCATTTTATTTCCTTGTCCCTAGGAGTTTCAGTTGAAGGCAAGACAAAGAAGAGCCATGTGAAGACCCTGACGCCGCTGCTCAAAGGAGAAAAACATCTCAACCCCACTTCGAGAGTACTAGTCAAGCAACCCATCTTTGCTCCTTTAAAAACCCCCATCGATTCACAAGTGAATGTCACAACTCACAACTTAGAAATCAAAAGCTAGAGAGAGATTCAAAGTGCTTGTGGTTCCTTGTGGATTCGATTGGTGGGATTGCTTCTACTCCTTGTTTGTTTACCGTTAGACGCTCTCGTTTGTTGTAAGGTTTTCTTAGTTTCCATTTTCTTTTCCATCTTAGTTTTAATGATTAATCCTTTTGTATTATTGAATTTCATTATTGAGTATTATTATTAGTTTTGATTTAAACTTGTCTTGGGTGAAAAATGATGAAACCGAAGTCGACCCATAACGTCTAGGCAAAGTGATTTCTGTTTTGTGTTACTCGAATTATACGACTGGAAAACCATTTTTTTTCCTTTTCTGCTTTTGATTCATGTGTGGGCAAATGGTATGAATAAGTGTAAAAATTATGGGTTATTGTCATATGAAATGGTAAAAGGAAATAATGCTTATAACTTGGCTTAAGATCGTTACGATTCGGAATATGCGTGGTTTTGAGTCGAGTCGAAACCCACTATGGTTCGACCACAGTGGTTGGTTTTTTTGATAGTTTCAAATTTTACTCCTTCCTCCCAATGCGTTTTCTTTTTGGCTTGATGTACTCGTGTCGTCGTTATAAATTGTTTTGTGGATTGAACCTAAAAGAAAATATCGTGCTTATATTGGCTTACCTTTTCGACTTACTTCTTTGCTTGTCCCCGCGGTTTAATTGAGCATCGTTTGTTGTGACGAGACCTCGTTAAAATTGTGTTTTGAAACAGATTTTTACAGCCCCCAATGTGGTACTTTTGGTTACTGTTTTCTGCCCAAATGGGTGTGTTTGGTTGCTACGGTTCAGCCCACAACGGGGTGTTTGTCTCGGCTTATTTTCAGCCGCCCAAAGGGCGTTTAACTGCTGCCACGCAGCCACCCAAAAGGGGTGTTCAGCTGCTGCAACACAGCCACCCAAAGGGTGCGTTAGTTCAGCAATTAGGGTGCGTTTGGTACAGCAAAAGAGGGCGTTCGCTGCACCATATTGGTGTGTTTGTTCGCTGCAATTCAGCCCCCCCAACGGGGTGTTTGTTTCGCTTATTTTCAGCCCAACAGATGGGTGTGTGCCGCTGGAACGCAGCCACTCAAGGGGCATTGTTCCTCCTTTCTCCTACCTGTTTTGAACCGAGTGTATAGCTTATATGTCAAACTTTCTTAAGACCTGCTATCCTCTTTCATTTCTCACGATGGGTGCGTTTGGTTCTGACCTCGAGTTGTACCAAAGCCCATTTGGTGTTCATTCTTTTCTGAGAAACAAATATGTATACAAGTTGCTCGTTTGGCTTTAAGTGTACTGGTTCCTTTTCTTTTTTCCCTTCTTCACGTATAGTACGTCTACATATAGTACGTCTGGTTTGGCAGCTGGGGCCTCAACCACACCCAAAGAATTGGACCCTACTTGACTTCTAACTACTAGGCCTAAATACATGTCAAGAACCTTGGGCTAAAGCCACTTAAAATATGCGCACATATACTGATTTCATCAAAACAAATATGTATGTGATTTCATCTCTTTTTAAACATAAGTCTACAAAGCTAGGATCAAACAAATAAAAAATTTCATAACGTTGAGTATAAAAGAAGAGATCTTCATTTTGCTACTTGTCTTTTGACCTTCCTCGCCTACTCGTTTTGACGTTATTACTCCCAATTTTACTCCACGATATCTCATTTTTACAAGCTTATGATACAAACGAATAACGAAATACAATAAACTTCTAATTCATACAAAACGAGATTTACATAAAAACAATAATAATTTTTCTACACTTCGTCACCAAATATATTTTAGAAATATAAACATGTCATATTCTTTTCTTTCTAAAAGACAATTATAACACGTGAAATGAAAAGTTATTTTATTTCTACCATTATAATAAAACTATTACTTTTTCTTATATATACCTATATTTTTAAGCAACGTCTTTATAATATAAATACGTTACTATTTAGTTATGATATTTTCCGTACGTCATCTTCCGGTTACGACAAACCCACGACTCATTTGTTTTAATACTCTTGTGTGTGTCTAAGCACTTTCATGAGCCAAAGTTAATCATGTACAACAATAAACGATACACTAAATAACTTAAACTTTTGATATATATATGAATATTATCAAGTCAAAATACAAAGGTATTAATTAAAGTATTGGTATACAAATTATAGGTCGCGTGACGGTACTCGGTGCACCACTTACTTGATTTCTTTACTACTCGGATACTGCTCTACTAAGGTGAGTTCATAGCCTCGCCTTTACTTATTTATTTCAAACCCCGCGAGGGAGATGCATGCTATAAACTAGAACACAAGTCTTTCTTAAAACTGTATGCTGCCTGATCATTATTATTATAGCCTAAGTTGCCTGCCATAAGTCCCTTACATCATGAACCATTAATCACTTGCGAGTGAGCGCAAATATTGTGGATAGTACTATGGGAATTAACGACCCCGACTCGGTTATCGGAAATAACCGGGGCGCACTATATTTGGTTAACTATGGAATTGGCAATTCCATCTCTGAGGGCAATATTATTACTTACACCAGTAATTAGGTGTATGCAGTTAGTTTGGTGTCATGAGCTTAGCGCATAATAATAATCTATGTTTTCTATGGTGATTGTATTCGAAGCAATTATCATCTTTTACTTGTGTTCAACTAATTATTTAAACCTATGAATATCACTCAACATTTTTGTTGATCTTTTTAAGCATGCTCATCTCAGGTACAAATTAGATATCATGAAGGCGTGGAGCGGACGTCATGGGACACTTGAAGTGGTGTTATATTTCAATTAAAAGTTATCATTTCGTAAAAACTATCTTTTATGTAATTTCAAACATGTGGTATTTTACTTTGTGTTCCCAAAACACTGAATTTTATGAAATGGTAACTACTTCTTATTTTAAAACGCCTCTTTAGAGTCGTTTTCTATAACTTGTGACTATGATCCTCTAAGTAATACCCCAAATAGTCTTCCGCTGTCACTTTGTGATTTTGGGGGTGTTACAGGAGTGCTCTAATATCTCGGTCATTGAAGGCTTTTAAGAGGGTGTCGAGTTTGGTTGTCATCTCGGTTTTTTGTTGCTTGAAATCAGCTTCAAGCTTAGTCAATCGAGCTTCTTGAGATGACATGAATTTGGACACCATTGCCTCAAGACTAGTGGAATTTCCGGTGTTTGGAGGGTTGTTGTAGGAGGTGTAGTTTGGTTGAGACATATTGGGTGGACTAGATGAGTTATTTTGGGACGGGTTTGAGTTTTTGCTCCACCTAAGGTTAGGTTGATTTCTCCATGAGGGGTTGTAGGAATTTCCTAAGTTGTTTTGCTCGGGGTTGAAAGTGTACCACTTCTCTCCCACTCCGTCGGTACGCGTGGAGGCGTAGTCCGCAAAAGCTTGTTCGGGGAGTCTCGTGCAATCAAAAGTGTCGTGGGGACCACTACATAATTCACAAGGTAGAGTGATTTTGTTCACTTGGTGTGAAGGCTTAGGATTCTCATAGGAGCTCATTAGGAATTTGACTTGATCTTCAAGTTCGAGCATCCTACGATTGGAAGGTTGTGAGTCAATGGGAGGAAAGGAGATTGCCTTGACGGTTTTGGGCAACTCACGGGGATCATTCAAACATTTGTTGTCATAGAGGGCAAGGTCCTCTATTGTACCCCACGATTCTTCCACTGTAAGTTCACTAAGTTTGCCACCGGCCGCTTGGTCGATGGTTTGCCTAGTTGAGAAATTGACATGATCGTAAAAGATTTGGACTTGAAGCCAAAGATCAATGCCGTGATGTGGGACTTTGTGGAGCAAGTCCTTGAATCGAGTCCATGCCTCGTAGAGAGTTTTACCTTGACGTTGTTGGAACATCAATATGTCGTTCCTTAGTTTGGTAGTTCTCCCCGGTGGGAAAAATTGGGCGAGGAAACGAGTGGTGAGATCATCCCAACTTGAGATGGATCTGGTGGGAAGTCGCTCAAGCCAATTACTAGCTTGGTCTTGTAGAGAAAATTGGAAGAGACGCAAGCGCGTGGTCTCCCGTGTGGTAGCATCAAGGTCAATAGAGTCAACGATTTTTAGGAAATCCTTGAGATGCTGATTAGGATCTTCGGAACGAAGTCCATGGAATGCACTTCCTTTTTGAATCAACCGGATGGTGTTGGATCAAAGGGTCGTAGTTTAAGCTTGATCGGGGAGCTCAATGGTGTTCCTATAGCCTTGATGGCTCAGTCTAGCGTATTCACCAAGAGTACGGCCTCTTGGCGGGTCAATTGGTGGTGGGTTGTTGGGAAGTGGTTGATTTGGTGGGTTATCACCTTCCATGATAAAAAAGTGATAAGGTTACAAACAAAAACACAAAGAAGGGGGATAGACTACAAGCAAGCTAATGAAAATGAGAAAAAATCTTGCATGATAGAAATCAAGCAAGGAAACCTAAACGAGATAGAAATCTAACTATCTATTCCCTGGCACCGGCGCCAAAAACTTGATGTGCGCGGAAGGTGCGTTCGGGTCAAAGGAAACTTCCTTTTCTTCGAGCATTGGGGATTGATATCGTTCTCTAGGGGAATAGGAATGCTAGTAAGAAATATATGACGAGAAGGTGGGGTTGAGGATGACTATTATTATTGGACCGATTTTTTTCTAGGCCTATTTTTGGACCGATTTTTAAAAATCGGTCCATAAATAGGCCAAGAAAAAAAAATGGACACTAAGCAGATATTTCTTACTAGCCTAGAAAACGTATGAACACGGACAAAAACGTATAGAAACGACTAAAAAGGACGAAAACGCACAAGGGTCGTGTTACCGTGCCCAACTTATCTAACACAACCCTAAAGACTGTTTCACACAGTGTTTTGACTAAGACATATGAGTTAATGATTTTATGGCCTCCTCAAATGTCAAAATTAACGTGCCCACCCTTAATAACTTTAATACAGTTCATATAACCTTCAAACTATAACTATACACCTACCAAACCGGTGCAACCCATGCATGACCGGTAATAATGGCTAGTTCACATGGTGGGTCATGGGTATTAGTTTATCACTGGTCACATTCATTAATGGGTATTTGACATCATATGGGTCATATGCATTGGATTATAGTTGCTTAAAGTGTCATGTTATGACATGATTCAATCAATAGTATATATAATATTATATTATGAAAAACCCGACCAAATGGTCAATTTGCTCTCCACCCGAGAATGAAAATCCCAATTTGGTCAAAGAAAGTCAAAACACAATATTTTCCAGAAATATGAGATATTCCCAGGTCGTTTTAAGTCCCAACGAAGTGTGAATGGAAATTCGCGTTCGGTTCGTGATCGGGTGATTTTGAATAATGAAAGATATTTGGATTTTGTGAATAAATTTATGAAACATAAACTAAAAACAACTAAATAAGCAAATAAATCAAGTAACAAAAGTTCAAATAACCTAAAATGCAATTAATCCTAAAAATACCAAATTTTGGAAATTTAATCATAAAAATTAAAATTATTTTTTAAAAGTTCTAAATACCTAAAAATAATTAAAAAAAAAGATTTGTATTTTTTTGAATTTTATTTTATTTATTATGAATAAAAAACCTTTTAAAACTAATTAAATGAAAAAAATCATTAAATCAAAAGAGAAAAAACCTTTTTAAACTAATATGAAAACTTTTCAAAAAGTAATCAAATTTAAAATTCCCCCCACAGATTAAATGTATTCCCTCCAAAGTTTGCATCAATCCCATTCCAAACTAATCACAAAAATTAATTCCTTCTCCTGCCACCGCCACACCTCCCTCTCATCTCACCATAAATCCCGTCACCACCACAACTCTCCCGTCATAGACCAACCAGTCCCGTCACCGCTGGTAAGTATTGTTATGTTCCTTTTGTACACATCGTTCTAACACATAAAATAAATAAGTAACCCTGTTAAGCCTATTAGCTAATTGAACATTTGTTTTGAGATATCCTTTTGTAATTTATGACATTTTCTTGGTAAATTTAGATAGTTAATTGGTTAAAAAAAATATAAGTAACCCTGTTAAGCCTGTTACGACATGAACATGGAACCAGAATTTAGCTAGTTAATTTCTTATTCCTCCTTGACCCAAACACCCCTTTAGGAACTGTTTCATTAGACTTTATTCAATTCTTAGCATAATTCAATACCACATTAAATCTTTGAGCTACCCTCATTACTTGGAATGTATTTTTTAACTTTTAACATTATCAATTGCAGTTTGATGTTGTCTTCTATAATCTTCAATAACTTGGACTGTCTTTTTAACATGCCTGCATGGACTACATTTATAAACATTGCTGCTCGGATAAGTGGGACACATTTATAAACATGGACAAGTATTGAATGGGAACTAATAGGACCAAAAATCTTATGTTGATGGAGTAGCAGCGTTTATTGATTATGCAGTACACAACTTGCAGAAGATGGGAACATCGACCCACGAGTTAATAAACATGATCTTTCAATGCCATGTTCGTGTACAGATTGTTTAAGCAACTCAGAAAAGAGGAAGCTAGCTTAGCTGAGATTGCTAGGATTTAAGCAGAGGATGAGGCTGTAGAAGCTAAACTTGCAGAACAAAAATTAAATGATGAGTTGATTGCGAAAAACCTGCAGGAGCAACCAGAATTAACTGAAGAGCAAAAGAAAAGGAATTTGAAGTTCTGGAATCTACCAAATTCTACGCTGATGAAGACTGGGATTCTATAAGGACCCGATTAAAAGTAAACAGATATATCCTTGCTGATATTGAGGAAGAAGACTATGCAAGGAAAATGGTGGAGATGATTAATGAGAAGAAGAGGCTTATTAGAGAGCAGAGACAAAGAGAAAGGATGCACAGACCCTTGACCAAAGGTGAGCAAAAGGATTATATGATCAAATACATCAAAAGTCAAGGGAATCCTAGCTGGAAGTTGGGCCAGTAATGAAATTGAAGGTTGATGATCTAAAAGCAGAATTTGAAAAAGTAGTGCATCAAATTAAAAGCTTTACTCCAATGGATTAAGAGTTGGAAGCTTCAAAGCTTAAAAGGCAAGGTTTCAATCTTCAACCAAAGGATGCTAAGAAGCAGAAGATTGCAGAGACTAAAAAGGTTGCTGAAGCTGAAAAACTTGCTGATAAGCCAAAAACTGTAAAGAAAGAGGAGGAAGCTGAGGTTAAGCAACTAGTTGTGAAGGTTACAAGGCAGAAATCCACTGGAAGGAAAGGAGTGAAAAAGGATAAGACTAAGGTTAAGAAGGAAGTGGAAGAGTACATGAAGGATAAGGTTGATGAACCGCATCAGAAGAGTTTACCATGGGCTCCATTCCTAAAGGTTCAGCACTTCCTGCTAAGATTTCAAAGGTTCTGATCATCAAAAATGGGAACAAGGTAGTTTAACTAATAGTAAGGGAAAATCACACCGACACTATATATGTGAACTTTCCTGCTTTATTGAGTGATTTATCCAGGTATGATTTGAAGACCATGTACCAGCTGATGATGGAGAAGCATTGTGACAAGAGACCTAAAGAGGAATATGAAAGAGTCATCATGGGTGACTTGAAGACCATGTTTGAGACACCAGATGCTGATGATGAAATGTGGAAGCTGGCCTGTCAAGAACAAGTGATCAGATGTAGATATTTCCACACTTGTTAGGTGCACTATTTGGAATTAGAAACAACAATTGTTTATATGCTAACAGAAGTGGAGTATCCACTTCCAAACAGGATTTGCAGGGCTATGCTTGAGAAGAAGCTGTTAGGTGAAAGAAAGGATGATGCATGCTATCAGCTTTTGAGGTTAATTGAATAAAAAGCTCAACAGCAATAATACTGGTAGTATAACAATTAAGTCTGGTAAGCTTAGTTTTAGTGGTTAATTCTACCAGTACAAAGTTAAGTCTGGCAGACCTAAGTTAAGTCTGTTTAGTATTCGTAGTTAGTTTTGTCTATGAAAAATAAAATAGTTTGTTAGAGTTTAGGGTAGGATATCTACGCGTAGAGATATCTTAGGAAGATATATCTATATCCTTCTACACGTTTTGTATACTAGGGATTCCTAAGTGTATAAAGGAACCCTTAAGGAACCCTAAAGTATAGTGAAATGAACTTGTACTTAGACGAATAGAAATATTAATAGAAGAAGTTTATTAGTGAAATAGCATTTGTGTTCTTCTTGTTTGTTGTTAAGATTCCGCATTAACAATCAAGTACTCGTTGTTAAAGAGTTCTTCATATAATTAATTTGGATTTATCCAAGTTTAGTAGATTGTGGTGTTGCACAAGTGTGAATGTGTGTGTTTGTGTGTGCATATCCATGTGACTATAAAAGCCATCACCTACAAACCCACATTTGCATTAACAGCACAATAAATGCAACAAACTTGACCATTTGGTGATTAAAGTAAAGAAATGTGTATTTTGTGTGACTATTGATCATCAAATGATCACATGAATTTTTTGTTTGTGTGGCCTTTTCTAACATTTAGTAACACAAAGCATGTTTCTTTTGGGTATTTATTCACATACAATTAAGCTTAAAGTGACCAAAAGTGTTAATAAGTGTGACCATACGGTGTTTAAAGTAAAGAAATGTGTATTTTGTGTGACTATTGATCATCCTATGGCCACATGAATTTTATGTTTGTGTGGTCTTTTCTAAAATTTAGTCACACAAAGCATGTTTGTTTTGTGTATTCAGTCACATACAATTAATCATAAAGTAGCCAAAAGTGTTAATAAGTGTGATCATATGGTGTTTAAAGTGAAGAAATGTGTATTTGTGTGACTATTGATCATCCAATGGCCATATGAATTTTATGTTTGTGTGGCCTTTTCTAACATTTAGTCACACAAAGCATGTTTGTTTTGGGTATTAGTCACATACAATTAATCATAAAGTGGCTAAAAGTGTTAATAAGTATGACCATATGGTGTTTAAAGTGATGAAATGTGTATTTTGTGTGACTATTGATCATCCAATGGCCACATGAATTTTATGTTTGTGTGGCCTTTTCTAACATTTAGTCACACAAAGCATGTTTGTTTTGGGTATTTAGTCATATACAATTAATCATAAAGTGGCTAAAAGTGTTAATAAGTGTGACCATATGGTGTTTAAAGTGAAGAAATGTATATTTTGTGTGACTATTAATCATCCAATGGCTACATGAACATAATTTAGTCACACATTTGTGATATGTTGTGGCTATTGTAAAGGCATATAGTCGCATGATCGTGCTAGAAGTAAATATGACTATACAAATTATCGTTTGCCAAGCTAACACAAAATAAACTTTAAAAACACATATTAAGTTACGTGACCATATGTACTGGATTTTGGCTACACTTAAATAATGTGTGACAAAATGTTTAGTGTGACCATATATGGAATTTGGTCACAGTGTTAGTAGTAAATGTGACTATATACGTTAGCTTTTGGCAAGCTAACACAAACTAAACTTTAAACACACATATTAACTTACGTGACCATATGTACTGGATTTTGGCTACAGTTAACGAATGTGTGACAAAACTTTTAGTGTGACCATATATGGCATTTGGTCACAGTGTTCAAGTGTGTGACATATATTTTTCACTGTTTATATGTATATCGTGACTAATGCTTCAACCTTACTTTTCATTTGTCACGCGTTCCAACTTCATATGTGGCTAAATAGTTAGCAAAACATATCAGCCACCCTTAAATAATGTGTGACAAAACTTGACTGTATGATTTAGACACAAAAAAAATTACTTCATGTGACTAAATGATCAGAAACAAAATTACCAGTTACCTTTAGCCACATTGTTAGGTCACTAGTTTTACAAACACAAGTAATATAGAAAGAGATGAGGCGATTGAACAAGATCTAACACACACACAAACAATAATAATAAACGGTTATGCGTAGGTGAGTGAGAGAAAGAAAAAATTGAACAACCAACCTTCAAATGAAGGTTTACAAGAGTATTTATAGGAGGAAAGCTAGGGCAACACTCCTAGTTTCCATCCTTTCTTAAATGGGCTTGGGCCTAAGCTCATGGGCCTTCTACATAAGCTTAAGGCTAATAACAAACATAAAGGCCATAATAAGCTAACTATTACATATTAATTACAAACACTTGATTATGGTTTAGGAGTGATTCCAACAATCTCCCCCTCAAGTGTTCGTGATGAACGGTGAAGGCGTTGATGTAATAGTAGTTCTGACGTTTTTCTGACATTCTTCTTTCTTGTGAGAAGAATTGCCTTGATTCGAACAATCTCCCCAGTGTAGAGAGATAGTTGACTTTGAACAGTTGTGCTTTGACATCATCTTTAACTTTGTTCTTTGATCATTGTTCTTTGTGGTGAAAGTGATAGTATGTTGTTGTCTACATCAGTCTGCCTCAGGTCTGCTTCGCTACTCCAGTGTCTCCACGTCATTCTTCAACATGCTCACACGCTCTTTGACGTTGGAATTCAATACTGATGAAGTTCTTTAAGTCTTTAACTTTGTAGATTCTTTGGTTTGATGAAGAATCATTCTGACTGTTGTGTTGCTTTTGGATAGAACTTCCATTAGTGATGATGTTGGCGTGAGCATGAGAAGAATCAGCACGATCATCCCGCTCCGGAGCTTCCATAAGAAGAAAACATTTCAAACGGTTAGTAATAAGCGGATTCCGGCACTTATAAGTTTGAACTTCGAGAGTGTTAACAGCATAGTGTGAAAACACAACTCTAATTCTCACAAAGGCCGTTCCTGAACTGGAGTCCCACAAGTGAGATAACGCGATGTACCGAAGTACATCTACAGTTCAGATGAGTCGCTGAGGTATACCAAAGGATCACCTCACGACTGTAGACCGTTTGAGACACACTCCGCGTAATCCACGGGGAGTTACCGAAGTGACCTGCTATCAGGGCTGTTTGATGTTGACCCTGGCAGGAGTTTCCATTCAATCACTGAGGATCACAAATGTGAACCTCTCATAAATGTTCTCGACAGATTGCTAAGATCTGTGAAGGACTCGATATGAACCACTGATAATCTTATTTGTTGATCATCAAGTGATTAAATGTCAAGTGTTCCTAAGAGATCTTTTGATGAATCTCGTGGCTCTAGACTCAATAGTGCGTTTTGGTTTTTCTGAGCGGAGACTAGGGAGAGGGTCTCCTTCTTCAATACCAACGATCTCTAAGAGAAGGCCAATAGTTTACGTAGGGTTCCCTGTGAGAATGAAACAAGCTTCTGTTGAGAGAAACTTGAGTGGCTAAGAAGGTTTAGTGCATGCGTCACTGGGTCCATGACGACTTTTAATCTTCAATACTGGTGTCACTAAGTGACAGCCAGTAGCATATGAATTGAACCCGGTGTCTGCCCTAAGTTGAGTAATCTGGAGGGCTATTTCTTTTCACCCTTTACTTTTCATTTCTTTTTGATTCTTCAACTCCTATTTTCTCCGATTCTCATTTTCTCCTTTTCACAATCATTCCTAAGGACTTCTAACACTAACTAATGGTAGTGTCCTTGGGTAGATCCCTCCGGCTCTGGCGGATCATAGGACGGTTATTCCTAACCTTAGTCACCTTATAACTTCATGACTAACCTATGTTGCCATTAAAACCACTGTTTGTGAAAAATCTCTCAAATGGTTTGTAAATGAAAAACATGTTTGAACCACTGTGAGAGATAAGGTTTTGCATAAATACTCCCCCTCCACATGTGCTTAATAATTTTAACGGTTAAATGCACAGTGAGGAAAGAGCGCGCACATTTTGAATTGATCCACTCGAGATAGACAATCCCCCGCGAGACACGGTTACGTTGCGTAGTTAAAGAGTTACATTGTCAGTTTTTAGGTGACAACTAGCTCTAATAACTACCTTGAAGGTGTAGACAAACCTCGAAAGGTTGTCATACCCGTCAGAGTTCATGTCTACCAAGAGTGTCTCGAATGGTACTTTCTACTTGGACAAGTCCTTTGCGAGACACGTTTACATTACTAGCGAACTAGCTTGAAATTATTACCCGTCCAGGACAAGTCTTTTCGAGTTACAAACAGTTTAGTACCGTCAATTCGTTGGTTAAGTCTGAGGTACACAGATTCATTTGCATTTTGCACAACATATTTCTTATCACACAATTTTCTCCCCCTCAAAAATGGCATATAAAATGTTATTTTTGAACGTTTGAGAATAAATATGACCATTTCGAGTGTTGCGGGAAGACGACCACTGTGAACAATTTGTGAACAAAGTTTTAATTCAAATACTCCCCCTCAACTAGTGATATAAACGGCTGAGGTTTTGAAAAATCATATGGGGAAGTACTTGTTCTTTTGAGCAAAACCTTGAAAATTGAAAGGTTTGATAGGTTTTACTCAAAAGTAAGAAGCTTTCGCTCCTTTTATAAGGATTGTGGCACTGAAGCGTACCACAGGGTCCTTTCTTGACAATTACGGGTTGTACACTGTTATGTGTGCACAAGCCATCGACATATATAATCACACATCCAAAATTATATGAAAGAAACAATTCAAGGGGTACCAGGAAGTGCAGTGATGTTCCCAGGAGTACGAACAGGGCGTTGATAGCCGGTGATGTTGATCCTGGGTCGACCACCAACAAAGCTTTCCAACGTTCTGAACTGATCCCTTCTGAACAACCTTTCATCAATCATTGTGATGATTCGTCTCACATCCCTCCTGTCCTGAGAATTCCAGCGCTTAGGAGACCCAATTTTCTGGCATATATCCTTCAACCTGTATGCCAATCTGTCTCTAACCAGCTTCAAAGTATGATCCCCTAATTTCTGAAGTTCACTACACGCCATTAAGCAGTTTCTTTGAAGTTCACTGCGGTAAACCACTCCGAAAGGTTTGCTGATGAGCGTATATTGAGATAGCTGATTGATGTCGGGAAGATCAAGCATTGGAGGAGTGAGGTTGACACGCGTCTGATAAGATTCAACAGCCAGCTGGATATCTTCTACACGTTCTTTGATCACGATGCGTCTAATGAAGATGAGAATTGACTTGATAAATTCACGTTGAACTTCAGTCGAGAATTGTCTCATACGACCCTGTACTTTGGCAAGGTACATGTCTTCGATGTCGTTGAGGGACAAATTCTCAAAGTCAGATTCGGAGAATGCATAGTCCTGTTCATCTTGTCGTTTGACTATGATATTCTTCAAGAAGGTGTAGTCCCACTTAGACTTGAGATCAACGTGTTTGATGGCCACGATGTCCTTAGAACTGTACACTGCATGTTGAGACTTCTGAACCAGGCAGCTTCTGTAGTAGATTCTTCGGCGTTCAGGCCAATGATGAATCCCATACAATCCATCTCGGTCGTATTCTTGCACGTTGTTAGAAAACAAGCGATTTGCACGTTCCTCGATAGCTATGCAGTTTGAGTAAATAGCCGCTGGGAATGGAAGAGTCAACGATGTAGCGTATTTTCGCGA